>VDFB02026320.1:66488747-66771076 GCA_007258455.2 Sequoia sempervirens
TCAGCAATTGGGATTCAGGCTTAACTTGAAGCATTCGATAGTGATCTCGCGGCCTCTCTCCATCTTCTCTGCTTGTAAGCCAGACAGAATATCTGCACAAAGAATCATACGTAGCAGCCGACGGACAGGCAAAGTAAATCGTCGCTTTTATTCTACTGCAGTACCTGGTAGCGTTAAAGATGGAAGCATACCGTGAAGAGCCACAGACGAATCCTCTGCCTCCCGCTGATACAGTAAGTCTCGAGCAACTTAATACTGATACTGCTTATGAACGTAGACTTGTTTATGAACCTAAGGATGATGATACTAGCTCTTCAGGTAGATTGTTTAATGAAATACCTAAAGCACGATTTAGATTGGAAAAGAAGCCTTTTACTGATATTTATGCTGACCTAAGTGCATGGACTTTTAAGTCTAAACGAGTCTGTCAGATAATAGAAAGACAAATACAAGTTACTGATGAAACCCAAGAATTTCTACAATTATTCACTGATGAACAAATAGCTAAAATGCAAAAAACTGCATTACAAAAGAATGGTTATCAGTACTTGCATATTAGTTATATTTTATGTGGAATAGAAGCTCATTATAGGCTAGTTATACAGTCCTATGTCTGTTGTGCCCTGCTTGATGCCCGACATAATAAATATGAAGATATGTTATTAGGTGGTGCTATTGGTTGTGTCGGTTTCGGCCCTATACAGTTTGATGCCGAACCCAATTTTTCAGTCTCCCTTAGAGATAAAAACCTAAATCATGTTTTGAGATTACAATGGAAATCTGCAGGCCTAGATATGAAAGATGGATCTATCTCTCATACTCTGCACTTTGCAATTAGTGCAAGATTCTTTAACACTACTGTCCCAGTAATGAGGGATCCTAGATCAAAACCTGGATAGTAGCGTTATAGTGTAGTTTGGGAAACCAAAACTAATAAACAGCTGATAAAGCTGAAGGCACAAAGATTGTGCCCTTATCCCAACTCCAACTTCCTCGGAATTGGGTAATTAATTACAAAAGCTTGGTTGAAAATAAACAACCAAAAGCCTTGGAACACATCTCTCACATCAGAGAGAAAGATGGCAAAGCATACGTAACATTCTCTGATGATGAGATAGAAGAATTCAACCCTAGTACAGGAACATTGTCCCGTACACAGAGTTTTGCTAGTACCAGATCTAGTTTTTCTGAGCCTAGCAATAAAGATAGAGGAAAAGGAATTTATCAGCCAGGACCTTATAGACCAGATCCTCTGATCCCCGATATCTTGGTAAAGATACCCAGTGTAGGAAACCCTGGAGTTCAAAACCAATAAATCACATGCCTGACTGCACTTGTCATGCGATAGTTTTTGCAAAGAATAGGGTAATCCACCCAAAAGGAAAAACCATACCAGAACCTCCTCCTCAAACAACTATATGCTCACATCCTTGATTGTGAAGCTGATGAGCATGGAACAATAACCTGCAAGAATTGTAGATATTCTTGGCATGAACGGTATGGACCAGAAGATCCTTCTGTCCCAGAAAAATACAGTCACATGATGGGTGGAAGAACAGTGAAATTCCCTGAGTATCCTGAGAATGCTACAGAGGAACAGGAAATAGAAACAGAGGTTGTTGTAACCCTCACTGGCGGAGGACAGCGAACCCATACATTTGAAGGACTCCTTCCTCCATTTAAGGACTTCTTCAAATATGATCAGAGCGGACAACAGTGGATCCAATATTGGCCACAACGTCCCAGCGACATAAATGTTGATGCAACAGCATCAGAAAAGCTCCTTAACTGGACTAATTTGTGCAATAGGAAAGCTGCACTATTAGTCAAAGATGCCCGAGCAAGGTCGCTCCAAAATGGAATCCAGGATCGACTAGATCATGAAGAAAATAAAAGGATGTTTCATGAGTTGCAGGCCAAGCTGGCCCAATTTAATATGGAATATAAGGCTTTCGTCACCCAAGAGATTAATTCTCTAAAGACTGACTACAATGCCTTAAAAACTGACCTTAACAACTGGATGAATGAACAACAAAATCTTTTAAAGCAGATTCAAGAAGAAGCTGTTAAGATTAAGCAAACCCAACAGGGTTTGATTAAGGTTGGACTTGAACATAAAACAAAACTTGAAGTCTTAGAGCTTACTGTCAACCATCTATCCTATAAAGTAGGGAATACTGAAGATAAAATTGACAGGATAGAAACCGAAGCTCTTAAAATTCAGCCCCTCCAAGAACATTAGGAGAAACTGAAAGAAACTTCGGATCAGATTACTGAAAAGCTAGAACATCTGCGTTTCAGTCCATTCGGTGATCAAGTCTCCCAACCGACCAGCCAACAAGCCAGTAGTAGTGGAACAACTCGAAGGCGACCACTAGGTCAGACAATCGCTCAAGAAATTGAAGAGCGAGGAAGACAGTTCTCTTTTACGAGAACCGCAGAAGATGAGGTCTTCAACCCTCAAAAGGGTACATTTGAAAAGAAGACCAGCAATATGGCCAAAATATCTAAGGCCACTACTCATACTCCAGCAGATCCATTTCTGCCAAACCTGAAATCCCAAGGAACATTCCTTCCTCCATGGTCTAAAATGGAAACTTACGCTCCTCTCAAAAATAAGGCCATGATTGAGGCACTTTCAGGATGGGTCGAAAATCAATGTAACGCCACACCTCAACGAAATCCAGCAGAGATAATTGAAGCTGCCCTGAATGGATTCACGGGTGTTGCAGCCAAAGTTTGGGGACAATTAGACCAAACATACAAAGAAGGTCTCATACGTCAAGGTATGGGAGCAGTAGCTGGAGAATTAACCCGACTCTTTGTAGGAAGCACCACAACACTAGAAGAAGAAGCCTTCAATAAATTTGTCAAGAATAGGTGTTGTGACTTAAGTTATTTAGATCAATATTGCAGAGAGCAGTTCACCAACTTCTGCAACTCTGGCAAAGTCATGAGTGAAGAACTTGGCAGAGGATTTTTACAATCCTTTGAAGATGTTGGTGAATTATACTATACCAAGTTTCTAGAACGACTTCGAAACCAGAATAAAGGATGGGAAGCTGTTACTATGATTGAGCTCTTTGAATTTATCAAAGAACTCAACAAAAAGATACTGGAAGCTGGCGAAGAAAGAATTCTTATCAGAAATGTCAGACCAGTCATCAAGGCTGCAGTCCTACGCACTGCACAAAAGAAGAAAGGTTATGGATGTGACCCTGTCAGCAAGCTTCATCAAACAGATCGTACTATACGGTCTAAGAAAAAGAAGTTTTCTGGAAAGAAAACAATCTATGAAAGCTGTCAGAAAATTGAGAAAAAGAAACGGAAATGTTTCTTTAAGAAGAAAAGGACTTTCCCTAAGTCCTTTAAGAAATATCACAAACCAACCTGCTATATTTGCAAAGGTCCGCACTATGCAAATAAGTGCCCAGAGCGCGGGAAAAGCAAAGGTAAAAAGAAGGTCCATTTGATGAAAGAGATGTTGAGTGAAAGAGAAGAAGAATATTACTACAATGAAACAACCTCTGAATCAGATTCAGACTGTGTTCATTTCCATTCATCAGAAGAATCTGAAGAAAATAGTTCTGTCACTGAAGAGGCAGAACCCGAAGAAGAGTTGGATTTAGAAATCCCTTTCATGACCAACAACATGATGTAGTTTAAGGGAATATTCTGTAAACCTGAAGAGGTTTTGCAGGAACAACAAGCAGAAAAGGAAGCACTCCTCCAACTCATCCAGGACAGAGGAAGTAAAGATGGATATCATATGTGGCAATCCCGTAATCAGCGAGTCGATACTCTGGAAAAACAAATTATCCAGACTAAAGCTAAAATAGAATATGATGAAGAAAGACGACTCAGGCGACTCCAACAGCAAGAACAAGAAGAATTGGAGCGCTTATACTGCCACGAAACTCTGAGTCCTGTCCAACCAACTTCTATCCAGAATAGAAGAGCTTGGCGACATCAGCGGATCTTGCTCCTACAAAATGTCTTGAAAGAAGCTGAAGCAGAATTGAAAGAATTACAGCAAGAAGAAGTCGAAGACCAGCAAGAAGCCGCCAAGCAGGATGAACCCGCTTTAGAAGCCTATCTGCGTACACAAGCAAACAAGCGAACCAGGAAGTTCCAGCAGTCCACGAAATATCTTCTCCAGTCCCTCAGCCAAAGCCCGAGCTTATTGTCAGCAAAGACAGACTTATGGAAGAGGAATGCCACCGTCATGGGAAGTTCTAAACATGGTAGCCAAAGCATCTGGTGTCCAGATCACAGAACTTGACGATGACACAAAATTCGAAGCAGTTCAACAGAAGTACAGTGACGAACTTACAGAAGCCCTTCTCAAAGAAGTTCTGAGTCCTATAGACTCTGAAAAGGCTCCGTACTTCAGCCATATGATCAAAGGTTATGAAAGCCCGGTAAGCGAATTTACTATTCATTTTAAGGGTATTAAGGCTTACCAATTAATGATCATGTTAGATACTGGTGCAAATCTAAATATTGCCAAATACAACTATTTTCCAAAGCATCAATGGGTACCTACTAAAACTAAAATTAGTTTTGGAGGCCATGATGGATATTCCTACTGGAGTGCATGGGCACCAATTCAATTTCTAGATGGTACTCAACACCATCTATGGTTCATTCATACTGAGTTGCCCCATTGTGACGCAGCTATAGGCATGCCTACCATGCAAACATGGAGTCCTATTGAAATAACTTGTAACCATGTTTGTTTTGATCATTTTAACAGATTTTCTCTTCTCAAGGATTTCACCCCTTCAACAAAATTATAGAAGGATGTCCCAATACCAGAAGTGTTTCAAACAAAGAAGAAGGAAAACTACTCCTGGATCGCCCGAGAACTCACAAGTCATGAAGTCGAATTAACAGAAGTGAGAAAATTGTTTGAAGAACATCTTTTCAGCAAGGACCTGAATAAGATGACAAGAAACTTCGTCTGTAAATTACCCTTGAAGAAAGACGAGGATGGTCACTACATTGAACCTGCAAGTAGGGCCAATAGTTTTCTTATGAACAATGAGGAAAGAGTCCTCTGTGAAAAGGAAATCCATAAGTTACTATATCTTAAGCTTATCGAGCCCAGTACCTCACCATACAGCTGCCATGCCATGTATGTTCCGAAACTGGATGAAGAAGGTAATGAGATTGTAGAAAAATGGTTAGTAGTTAATTACAAACCTTTGAACAAATGCTTAGAATCTAACTAGCATCCTTTACCCTCTAAAGATTTTATATGGCACAATATTCAAGGAACCTTGTTTTATCTCAAGTTTGATTTAACCAAAGGTTTCTGGCAAATTAGTATTTACACCCCTAATAGGTACAAAACGGCTTTCAGCGTTCCTCAAGGTCTATACCAGTGGAAAGTTCTACCCTTCAGTATCAAAACTGCACCTTCAATTTTTCAGGGATTTATGGATTCTATTTTCCATAAACATCATAAAGAGATTATTGTTTATATTGATGATATATTGGTCTTTTCTAAATGTGTCAGAAGCCATTTGAGAAGTCTGCGAACTCTCTATGAGCTCTGTAAGACCAATGGTCTAGTTTTAAACCTAGATAAATTTCACATGCTTGTAAAAGAAATAATCTTTTTAGGTGAAAAATTACTTGAGGAAGGACGTATGCAAGTACAGCAACACATTTTAACTAGAATCTTTGCGGTCATGGTCATTAATGAGAATACCCTGCGTCAGTTTCTCAGCCTTATTAATTATGTTGCTGCACACTATCCACATATTGCTAAAGACCGCAAAATCCTCTACCATCTGCTCCGAAAAGATCAACCAAAGTGGGAGCAGAAGCACTATGATGCGATTCAACACATCAAAGAGAAATGTAGAGACTTGCCTACTCTACGATTGCCAAGAAGCGGATACAAAATAATTGAAATTGATGCATCTGAATCCTGCTGGGAGCTGTCCTTAAAGAACGCAATGAAAATGGAATTGAAGAACCTGTCCAATATGCCTCTGGCACATTTACAGGAGCCCAATGCAATTACCATTCCACACACAAGGAACTACTAGCAATATTTAAAACTGACAAACGTTTTCTTGTCAGGTCTGATCTCTAGCACATACATAGCTTCCTCAGAGCAAATACCAAAGATAAAGTCAAGCGAAACCGCTTACTTAGGTGGGCAGAATTCATTTCTGGGTTCGATTACGATATCGAACATATCAAAGGAAAACATAATTACCTTGCTAATTACCTCAGTTGTAAATTTCATCAAGACACCAATGATGTCATTCAAGAGTGTAACTCGACATTATCTCACTAATATCACTGAGGAAAATCTTGAGCCTATACGACAAACTTCCCGGGAACATTACTTCAGTTGCAAGGGAATACTCCAAGACGAAGGATTCATCAGAGTTGAACCACCCTCATTTTTACCTGGCTTTGGACACAACATTCTACCTATCGACAATGGTACACCGACTCCAACAATAATATGGTAGAACAGTGGCAACGACTGACAATTGAGTACCTATACTGGTGGAATCAACTCCAACCTCCCTTCTGGTCAACGCATCAGCAACCCTGGACCAATGAAGAATTCACCGACACACTAGGCGGTGAAGATCCCAAGGATTTCTATGAACACGAAAGTCCATGAACTAGTGGTAGGGTTTGTCTACCACATGATTTACTTTACTTTACCTTTAATAAAGTAAAGCTGTTAGACAACATATTCTGACAAATCTGTGAACGCACTACCGACAGTGTGCGTACGAGAAGATCTCGTGATCAAAAGCATGATCCCTATAGCAACTTTTGGGTGTAAAGTCGGCATGTACGTGACATGTGTCCTAATCACAGTTGTCTGCTTTTTCTGTTTAGGGTTTTAGGGTTTAGGGTTTAGGGTGTAGGGTGTAGGGTGTAGGGTGTAGGGTTTAGGGTTTAGGGTTTAGGGGTTTAGGGGTTAGGGGTTAGGGTTTATGGTTTAGGGTTTATGGTTTAGGGTTTAGGGTTTAGGGAGGAGGTTCTGGTACAATTTTTCCTTTTGGGTGAATGACCCTATTTCTGGCGAATACTATGGCATGACATGTACAATTGGGCATATGATTTATCGGTTTAGAGCTCCAGGGTTTTCTACACTGGGTATCTTTGCCATGGTATCTGTTATCAAAGGGATTTGGTTTATAAGGCTCTGGTTGATAAATCCCTTTTCCTTTATCTGAATTGCTTGGTTCAGAGAAACTAGATCGGGAACTAACAAAACTCTATGTTCGGGACAGAGTACCTGTACCAGGGTTAAATTCTTCTATCTCATCATCAGAGAAGGTTACATAGGCTTTACCATCCCTTTCTCTGATTTGGGAGATATGTTCCAGGGCTTTTGGCTTCTTGTTTTCAACCAAGCTTTTGTAATTGATTTTCCCGTGCTCTGGGCACTTGTTTGCATAGTACGGGCCTTTGCAAATATAGCAGGTTGGTTTATGATCTTTCTTAAAGGACTTAGGGAAAGTCCTTTTCTTCTTAAAGAAACCATTCTGCTTCATTTTCTCAGTTTTCTGACAGCTTTCACAGATTGTTTTCTTTCCATAAAAATTCTTTCTCTTAGACCGTATAGTACGATCTGTTTGATGAAGCTTGCTGATAGGGTCACATCCATAACCTTTCTTCTTTTGTGCAGTGCGTAGGACTGCAGCCTTGATGACTGGTTTGACATTTCTGATAAGAATTCTTTCTTCGCCAGCTTCCAGTATTTTTTTGTTGAGTTCTTTGATAAATTCAAAGAGTTCAATCATAGTAATAGCTTCCCATCCTTTATTCTGGTTTTGAAGCTGTTCTAGAAACTTGGTATAGTATAATTCACCAACATCTTTAAAGGATTGTAAAAATGCTCTGCCAAGTTCTTCACTCATGACTTTGCCTGAGTTGCAGAAGTTGGTGAACTGCTCTCTATAATATTGATCTAAATAACTGAGGTCACAACACCTATTTTAATAGATTTTCTCTTCTCAGTCTGGATAATTTGTTTTTCTAGAGTATCGACTTGCTGATTATGAGATTGCCACATATGATATCCATCTTTACTTCCTCATCCCCGACCATTCGCCCCTATTTTCTTTAGCCCTCCATTCCTCCTTCCCGTCTGCCCTTCCCCAGTGGTATTGGGGTGAGTTGTGAATATCAGTTGTAATGGCCTTTCATTCTGGCCTTTCTTATCAATGCAAATGGTGTTTATTTCTATTCTATTTATTATGTGTCCTGGTCTTCATTGCTTTTTGTGTTTATATGCAATCTCGTTCCTGAGTATTCTTAGTGTTTAAATATTACGTATATCAGTTGTTGGGATTTAGGCTTAAAACTTGAGCATTCGATAGTGATCTCGCGGTCTCTCTCTCCATCTTCTTTGCTCGTATTCCAGATAGAATATCTACACAAAGAATCAGATGTAGCAGCCGATGGACAGGTGAAGTAAATCGTCGCTTTTATTCTACTGTAGTACCTGGTAGCGTTAAAGATGGAAGCACCCCGTGAAGAGCCACAGACGAATCGTTTGCCTCCCGCTGATACAGTAAGTCTCAATCAACTTAACACTGATACTGCTTATGAATGGAGACTTGTTTATGAACCAAAGGATGATGATATCAGTTCTTTAGGTAGATTGTTTAATGAAATACCCACTGCACGTTTTAGATTAGAAAAGAAGACTTTTTCTGATATTTATGCTGACCTGAGTGCATGGACATTTAAGTCTAAACGAGTCTGTCAGATAATAGAAAGACAAATACAAGTAACTGATGAAACCCAAGAATTTCTTCAACTGTTTACTGATGAACAAATAGCAAAAATGGAGAAAGCTCCATTACAAAAAAAAGGTTATCAGTACTTACATATTAGTTATATTCTATGTGGAATAGAAGCTCACTATAGGTTAGGAATCCAGTCATATGCTTGCTGTGCTCTGCTTGATGCTAGGCATAATAAATATGAAGATATGTTGCTAGGTGGTGCTAGTGGTTGTGTTGGTTTCGGCCCTGTATAGTTTGATGCCGTACCTAACTTCTCCGTCTCTCTCCGAGATAAAAACCTAAATTAGGTTTTGAGATTTCAATGGAAATCTGCAGGCTTAGATATGAAAGAAGGATCAATATCCCATACCCTACACTTTGCAATCAGTGCAAGATTCTTTAACACTACTATCCCAGTAATGAGGGATCCTAAATCCAAGCCTGGACAACAGCGCTATAGTGTAGTCTGGGAAACAAAAATAGATAAACAACTAATAAAGCTGAAGGCACCAAAGATCGTGCTATTGTCCCAACTCCAGCTTCCTCGGAATTGGGTCATCAATTACAAAAGCTTGGTTGAAAACAAGAAGCCAAAAGCCTTGGAACATATCTCCCAAATCAGAGAAAGGGATGGAAAAGCCTATGTAACCTTCTCTGATGATGAGATAGAAGAATTTAACCCTGGTATAGGTACTCTGTCCTGAACACAGAGTTTTGTTAGTTCCCGATCTAGTTTCTCTGAACCAAGCAATTCAGATAAAGGAAAAGGGATTTATCAGCCAGAGCCTTATAAACCAAATCCCTTTGATAACAGATACCATGGCAAAGATACCCAGTGTAGAAAACCTTGGAGCTCTAAACCGATAAATCATATGCCCGATTGTACATGTCATGCCATAGTATTCACCAAAAATAGGGTCATTCACCCAAAAGGAAAAACCATACAAGAACCTCCTCCCAAAATAACTATTTGCTCATACCCTGACTGTGAAGTTGATGAGCACGAAATCATCACCTACAAGAATTGTAAATATTCTTGGCATGAAAGGTATGGACCAGAAGATCCACTTGTCCCAGAAAAATATAGTAACATGATGGGTGGAAGAACAGTGAAATTTCCCGAGTACCCTGATGAGGCTACAGGAGAAGAGGAAATAGATACAGAGGTTGTAGTTACAATCTCTGGTGGAGGAAAAAGAACTCATACGTTTGAAGGACTCCTTCCTCCATTTAAAGATTTCTTCAAGTACGACCAGAGCGGGCAACAGTGGATCCAATACTGGCCACAACGTCCTAGTGACGTGAATGTTGATGCAACAGCATAAAAAAAACTCCTTAATTGGACTAATTTGTGCAATAGGAAAGCTGCACTATTAGTCAAAGATGCCCGAGCAAGGTCGCTCCAAAATGGGATCTGAGATCGACTGGATCATGAAGAAAATAAAAGGATGTTTCATGAGTTGCAGGCCAAGCTGGCCCAATTTAATATAGAATATAAGGCTTTCGTCACCCAAGAGATTAATTCTCTAAAGACTGACTACAATGCCTTAAAAACTGACCTCAACAACTGGATGAATCAACAGCAAAATCTTTTGAAGCAGACTCAAGAAGAAGCTGTTAAGATTAAGCAAACCCAACAGGGTTTGATTAACCACGAGATCACTATCGAATGCTCAAGTTTTAAGCCGAAATCCCAACAACTGATATACGTAAGATTTAAACACTAGGAATACTCAGGAACGAGATTGCATATAAACACAGAAAGCAATGAAGACCAGGACATAGAATAAACAAAATAGAAATAAACACCATTTGCATTGATAATAAACCCAAGAATTTCTTCAACTGTTTACTGATGAACAAATAGCAAAAATGCAGAAAGCTGCATTACAAAAAAATGGTTATCAGTACTTACATATTAGTTATATTCTATGTGGAATAGAAGCTCACTATAGGTTAGGAATCCAGTCATATGCTTGTTGTGCTCTGCTTGATGCTAGGCATAATAAATATGAAGATATTTTGCTAGGTGGTGCTAGTGGTTGTGTCGGTTTTGGCCCTGTACAGTTTGATGCCGTACCTAACTTCTCTGTCTCTCTCCGAGATAAAAACCTAAATCAGGTTTTGAGATTTCAATGGAAATCTACAGGCTTAGATATGAAAGAAGGATCAGCAAAAGTACAGTGACGAACTTACAGAAGCCCTTCTCAAAGAAGTTCTGAGTCCTATAGACTCTGAAAAGGCTCCGTACTTCAGCCATATGATCAAAGGTTATGAAAGCCTGGTAAGCAAATTTACTATTCATTTTAAGGGTATTAAGGCTTACCAATTAATGATCATGTTAGATACTGGTGCAAATCTAAATATTTCTAGATATAACTGCTTTCCAAAGCATCAATGGGTACCTACTAAAACTAAAATTAGTTTTGGAGGCCATGAAGGATATTCCTACTGGAGCGAATGGGTGCCAATTCAATTTCTAGATGGTACTCAGCACCATCTACGGTTCATTCATATCGAGTTGCCTGATTGTGACGCAGCTATAGGCATGCCTACCATGCAAACATGGAGTCCTATTGAAATAACTTGTAACCATGTTTGTTTTGATCATTTTAACAGATTTTCTCTTCTCAGGGATTTCACCCCTTCAACAAAATTACAGAAGGATGTCCCAATACCAGAAGTGTTTCAAACAAAGAAGGCAAACTAGTCCTGGATCGCCCGAGAACTCACAAGTCATGAATGAAAATTAACAGAAATGAGAAAATTGTTTGAAGAACATCTTTTCAGCAAGGACCTAAATAAGATGACAAGAAAATTCATCTGTAAATTACCCTTGAAGAAAGACGAAGATGGTCACTACATTGAACCTGCAAGTAGGGCCAATAGTTTTCTTATGAACAATGAGGAAAGAGTCCTCTGTGAAAAGGAAATCCAGAAGTTACTGGATCTTAAGCTCATCGAGCCCAGCACCTCACCATACAGCTGCCATGCCATGTATGTTCCAAAAATGGATGAAGAAGGTAATGAAATTGCTGAAAAATAGTTAGTAGTTCATTACAAACCTTTGAACAAATGCTTAGAATCTAATCGGCATCCTTTACCCTCTAAAGATTTTATATGGCACAATATTCAAGGAACCTTGTTTTATTCCAAGTTTGATTTAACCAAAGGTTTCTGGCAGATTAGTATTTACACCACTGACAGGTACAAAACGACTTTCAGTGTTCCTCAAGGTCTATACCAGTGGAAAGTTCTACCCTTCGGTATCAAAACTGCACCTTCAATTTTTTAGGGATTTATGGATTCTGTTTTCCATAAATATCATAAAGAGATTATTGTTTATATTGATGATATATTGGTCTTTTCTAAATGTGTCAGAAGCCATTTGAGAAGTCTGCGAACTCTCTATGAGCTCTGTAAGACCAATGGTCTAGTTTTAAACCCAGCTAAATTTCACATGCTTGTAAAATAAATAATCTTTTTAGGTGAAAAATTACTTGAGGAAGGACGTATGCAAGTACAACAACACATTTTAACTAGAATCTTTGCGGTCAAGGTCATTAATGAGAATACTCTGTGTCAGTTTCTCGGCCTTATTAATTATGTTGTTGCACACTATCCACATATTGCTAAAGACCGTAGAATCCTCTGCCATCTGCTCCGAAAAGATCAACCAAAGTGGGAGCAGAAGCACTATGATGCGATTCAACGCATCAAAGAGAAATGTAGAGACCTGCCTACTCTACGATTGCCAGGAAGCGGATACAAAATAATTGAAACTGATGCATCTGAATCCTGCTGGGGAGCTATTCTTAAAGAACAAAATGAAAGTGGAATTGAAGAACCTGTCCGATATGCCTCTGGCACATTCACAGGAGCTCAATGCAATTACCACTCCACGCACAAGGAGCTATTAGCAATATTTAAAGCTTTTGAACATTTTATGATGTTTATTGCTGACAAACGTTTTCTTGTCAAGTCTGATCTCCAGCACGTGCACAGCTTCCTAAGAGCAGATACTAAAGATAAAGTCAAGCGAAACCACTTACTTAGGTGGGCAGAATTTATCTTCGGGTCCTGTGAATGTGCCAGAGGCATATCGGACAGGTTCTTCAATTCCACTTTCATTTCGTTCTTGAAGAACAACTCCCCAGCAGGATTTAAATGCATCAGTTTCAATTATTTTGTATCTGCTTCTTGGCAATCGTAGAGTAGGCAGGTCTCTACATCTCTCTTTGATGCGCTGAATCGCATCATAGTGCTTCTACTCCCACTTTGGTTGATCTTTTCAGAGCAGATGGCATCTTCTGCGGTCTTTGTGCAGCAACATAATTAATAAGGCCGAGAAACCGACGTAGGGTATTCTCATTAATGACCTTGACTTCAAAGATTCTAGTTAAAATGTGTTGTTGTACTTGCATACGTCCTTCCTCAAGTAATTTTACACCTAAAAAGATTATTTCTTTTACAAGCATGTGAAATTTATCTGGGTTTAAAACCAGACCATTGGTCTTACAAAGCTCATAGAGAGTTCGCAGACTTCTCAAATGGCTTCTGACACATTTAGAAAAGACCAATATATCATCAATATAAACAATAATCTCTTTATGATGTTTATGGAAAACATAATCCATAAATCCCTGAAAAATTGAAGGTGCAGTTTTGATACCGAAGGGTAGAACTTTCCACTGGTATAGACCTTGAGGAATTCTGAAAGCCGTTTTGTACCTTTCAGGGGCGTAAATACTAATCTGCCAGAAACCTTTGGTTAAATCAAACTTGGAATAAAACAAGGTTCCTTGAATATTGTACCATATAAAATCTTTAGAGGGTAAAGGATGCTGGTTAGATTCTAAGCATTTGTTCAAAGGTTTGTAATGAACTACTAACCATTTTTCCGCAATTTCATTACCTTCTTCATCCATTTTCGGAACATACATGGCATGGCAGCTGTATGGTGAGGTACTGGGCTCGATGAGCTTAAGATCCAGTAACTTCTGGATTTCCTTTTCACAGAGGACTCTTTCCTCTTTGTTCATAAGAAAACTATTGGCCCTACTTGCAGGTTCAATGTAGTGACCATCTTCATCTTTCTTCAAGGGTAATTTACAGACGAATTTTCTTATCATCTTATTTAGGTCCTTGCTGAAAAGATGTTCTTCAAACAATTTTCTCATTTCTGTTAATTCGCCTTCATGACTTGTGAGTTGTCGGGCGATCCAGGAGTAGTTTGCCTTCTTATTTGTTTGAAACACTTCTAGTATTGGGACATCCTTCTGTAATTTTTTTGAAGGGGTGAAATCCCTGAGAAGAGAAAATCTGTTAAAATGATAAAAAAAAACATGGTTACAAGTTATTTCAATATAACTCCATGTTTGCATGGTAGGCATGCCTATAGCTGCATCAAAATCAGGCAACTCGGTATGAATGAACCGTAGATGGTGCTGAGTACCATCTGGAAATTGAATTGGCACCCATGCGCTCTAGTAGGAATATCCTTCATGGCCTCCAAAACTAATTTTAGTTTTAGTAGGTACCCATTGATGCTTTGGAAAGCAGTTATATCTGGCAATATTTAGATTTGCACCAGTATCTAACATGATCATTAATTGGTAAGCCTTAATACCCTTAAAATGAATAGTAAATTTGCTTACCGGGCTTTCATAACCTTTGATCATATGGCTGAAGTACGGAGTCTTTTTAGAGTCTGTAGGACTCGGAACTTCTTTTAGAAGGGCTTCTAGAAGTTCGTCACTGTACTTCTGCTGAACTGCTTCGAATTCTATGTCATCGTCAAGTTCTATGATCTGGACACCAGATGCTTTGGCTACCATGTTTAGAACTTCCCATGACGGTGGCCTTCCTCTTCCATAAGTCTGTCTTTCCTGACGATAAGCTCGCGCTCTGGCTGAGGGACTGGAGAAGATATTCCGTGGACTGCTGGAACTTTCTGGTTCACTTGTTTGCTTATGTGAACGCAGATAGGCTTCTAAAGTGGGTTCTTCCTGCTTGGCAGCTTCTTGCTGGTCTTTGACTTCTTCTTGCTATAATTCTTTCAATTCTGCTTCAGCTTCTTTCAAGACCATTTGTAGGAGCAAGATCTGCTGATGTCGCCAAGCTCTTCTATTCTGGATAGAAGTTGGTTGGACAGGACTCAAAGTTTCGTGGTAGTATAAGCATTCTAATTCTTCTTGTTCTTGCTGTTGGAGTCGCCTGAGTCGTCTTTCCTCACCATATTCTATTTTAGCTTTAGTCTGGATAATTTTTTTTCTAGAGTATCGACTCGCTGATTATGGGATTGCCACATATGATATCCATCTTTACTTCCTCTGTCTTGGATGAGTTGGAGGAGTGCTTCATTTTCTGCTTATTGTTCCAGCTTCTCTGCTCGTATGCCAGACAGAATATCTGCACAAAGAATCAGACGTAGCAGCCGATGGACAAGCGAAGTAAATCATCGCTTTTATTCTACTGAAGTACCTAGTAGCGTTAAAGATGGAAGCACCCCGTGAAGAGCCACAGACGAATCCTCTGCCTCCCGCTGATACAGTAAGTCTCGATCAACTTAACACTGATACTGCTTATGAACGAAGACTTGTTTATGAACCAAAGGATGATGATACTAGTTCTTCAGGTAGATTGTTTAATGAAATACCCACTACACGTTTTAGATTAGAAAAGAAGCCTTTTTTTGATATTTATGCTGACCTGAGTGCATGGAAATTTAAGTCTAAACGAGTCTGTCAGATAATAGAAAGAAAAATACAACTGATGAAACCCAAGAATTTCTTCAACTGTTTATTGATGAACAAATAGCAAAAATGCAGAAAGCTGCATTACAAAAAAATGGTTATCAGTACTTACATATTAGTTATATTCTATGTGGAATAGAAGCTCACTATAGGTTAGGAATCCAGTCATATGCTTGTTGTGCTCTGCTTGATGCTAGGCATAATAATTATGAAGATATGTTGCTAGGTGGTGCTAGTGGTTGTGTCGGTTTCGGCCCTGTATAGTTTGACGCCGTACCTAACTTCTCTGTCTCTCTCTGAGATAAAAACCTAAATCAGGTTTTGAGATTTCAATGGAAATGTGTAGGCTTAAATATGAAAGAAGGATCAATATCCCATACCCTACACTTTGCAATCAGTGCAAGATTATTTAACACTACTGTCCCATTAATGAGGGATCCAGACACAGTATTGGGGTACAAATCGCAGCTGGCTATTATAAACAAACATGCGGAAATTATAACAACCTAAGGATACAAAAATGCTAAAGGACTTATACAGACTCAACTCTTCTAAAACTTAAGAACTCGCTCCGAGATTGTGTGTGGAGATCGGCGTCTTCGGGGTCCTCTTATAGGAAGAGACTGATTCCACTGAAGCTGATCTTTTACCCTCTCTTTGATAAATTTTGAGTTCCGCCGTTGGAAGAGTGACACGTAAAAGAAATCTCATCCGTAGCAGGACCCACGGGGTTAGTGCGTGAACTTGGATAAGGTTCGACCGACAAGATTTTTCGTAGCCATGTGAACTAGGCGTGAACAGAAAAAGCAGACAACTATGATTAGGACACATGTCACGTACATGCTGACTTTACACCCAAAAGTCGCTATAGGGATCATGCTTTTTGATCACGAGAGCATCAAAAACATCATAAAATGTTTAAAGCTTTAAATATTGCTAATAGCTCCTTGTACGTGGAGTGGTAATTGCATTGAGCTCATGTGAATGTGCTAGAGGCATATCAGACAGGTTCTTCAATTCCACTTTCATTTCATTCTTTAAGAACAGCTCCCCAGTAGGATTCAGATGCATCTGTTTCAATTATTTTGTATCCGCTTCATGGCAATTGTAGAGTAGGAAGGTCTCTACATTTCTCTTTGATGTGTTGAATCGCATCATAGTGCTTCTGCTCCCACTTTGGTTGATCTTTTTGGAGCAGATGGCAGAGAATTCTATGGTCTTTAGCAATATGTGGATAGTGTGCAGCAACATAATTAATAAGGCCGAGAAACCAACGCAGGGTATTCTCATTAATGACCTTGACCACAAAGATTCTAGTTAAAATGTGTTGTTGTACTTGCATACGTCCTTCCTCAAGTAATTTTACACCTAAAAAGATTATTTCTTTTACAAGCATGTGAAATTTATTTGGGTTTAAAACCAGACCATTAGTCTTACAGAGCTCATAGAGAGTTCGCAGACTTCTCAAATGGCTTCTGACACATTTAGAAAAGACCAATATATCATCAATATAAACAATAATATCTTTATGATGTTTATGGAAAACATAATCTATAAATCCCTGAAAAAATGAAGGTGCAATTTTGATACCGAAGGGTAGAACTTTCCACTGGTATAGACCTTGAGGAACGCTGAAAGCCGTTTTGTACCTGTCAGGGGCGTAAATACTAATCTGCCAGAAACCTTTGGTTAAATCAAACTTGGAATAAAATAAGGTTCCTTGAATATTGTGCCATATAAAATCTTTAGAGGGCAAAGGATGCTAGTTAGATTCTAAGCATTTGTTCAAAGGATTGTAATGAACTACATACATCTCACCGACCATCCCGTAAATATAAGTACTAACCTCCCCAAGAAGTACGTTAAGTCTAAACTAGGCATTTAAAGAAAGGATTCTTACCGTACAAAGGAATCTAATTAAACATTTTAGAGACCGATATTCTCATAAGCTTGTAATTTTCTTAAGGGTCGAAGGTCTTCCAAAATATGTGAAAGAATCAAAGATATGTTATTCTTAATACATGACTCAGAAGAGAAAGCTACATTCAATGCGACTTAAGTTAAAAGGAGAGACAAAAATCATCAGTCGAATTAAGTTTTAAGTTGAAGGCAATCCATAATCTGATATGTTGAGGTGTAGGGAAAGATCATCCCATAGAACGCTACTCACATAAGTGAAATGAAACGCTTCAAAATATCATGCCCAACTGCAATAGAGAATAGAATTTGTTCCTAATAGAATCCTGATAATTTACTAAGCTAGTATTTAAAGGTCGATATTGAATACACTAACTGATGTTATATAATCATTGAATGAAATACGATGTCAAGCATCAACCTATATTTTCATAATTACAAATGTAGCAATGACATGCAACGCCATCAATGGAAATACCCACAAAATCTTACTGTTATGATTTATGAAGAAGCAAAATATGTTTTAGAGAATGGGCACGGCACAGGGATTATAAAAAGAAAATGTCGAATAACAGTGGCGTCCTGAAGTGCCATAATCTGCACAAAAATGGATTTTGCAAGGAAGCTCTCAAAATCTTTGAATCAAATTAGAAGGGCTCTAGAACACATCCTAACATTGTAAGCTTTGCTAGTGTCCTGGGCGCATGCAGTCATGCTGGTTTAGCGGCTGAGGGGTGCGTAGCTCCACACATCAGTAAGCTTAGTTGCATTACATATATAGTCGATCACCTGGTGTGCGTGGTTGGGGTTCATGCCCGTGCTCACTACCTTGAGGACGCTCTAAGCCAGTAATTATAATCATTCCCACCACTGAATTACAATAATAAATGGTCTAAAAAGGGGCAGAGGGCTACGCTGGAGGTACGCAACTCTATATGGCTTAAGGGCAGAATATTGGTGATGCTAAATGGAACAATCTGAAAAGAACATAGGCTTAAAGTAAGATTATATGCGCTAGCCATCATGCATACAAAAATGTGGAAACAACGACAAGGCACCTGAACCATTTGACAAAAAATCCTCAAATAAATTGTAGGAGGTGGGCAGAGGCAACAAATATATAAAATGCTAATTGCATTGCCTGTCAAAAACGTTTACATCTTCCTCCTTTTATAGAGGTCTCAGGAGTATCAAGCAGTCTTTAGAATTTTCCTCACGTTTCTTTCTAGTCTCTTATCACTACATTCTAGATGGAGTCTTTAATGGGGACATCTAGAATCTTTAATAGGGACGGTGGAGAAGGTGGAAGCTGGTAGAAATTACCAAAACATCTAGAACATTCTAACACTCCCCCTAATTTCTACCAAAATTTATAATGCCCAAAATAAATTCAAATAGCCAAGCAGGACAAATACATCAATCATAAGATAAAAAAATGCAACTCATAGTATTGAATGCGACAGTTAGAGGATAAACACAAATTGGAACAGCTATGGTTTGTGAAGCTTCCAATTCAGAATTCGTCATCTGTTATAAAAACAAGAAACCAAAATGATAAGAGGGGAACAAAAGACCAATCTATTCAAGTGACAAAACTATTGAATGGTTAAATTTACTTAATAATCACCCAATATAGTATTATTTTTTAAAAAGGAATAAATGTAGATTGCCTGTCACCACTTTTTCAATGCAAGATGCATAAGTCTATTTAGTTGAGCAGAGAAATTCATGAATATTATAAGGGTCTATGTGAGAGAAACGGTTCTGTCTAATAATCTGTATGCTTGCAATTTTTTCAAAATAAAGAATGGTACAGGGTTTGAATTTTGTCTAGTCAATTACTGACCATTTTTCCAATGATAAAAAGTAACGGGAATGTTATTTTTTATTTAAAAAAATATTAAACTATCTGTGATTAGTATGCCCTTAAAAAAAAATTGCATAACATAAGCTGAACATAAGCTTAATGCAATTCCAACGCTTATTTGATAATTAAACAATCAATGAAATAGCAGAGCTACACAAGTTTTAATCAAAATCTTGGTCACAAAATGAATGAAACATTTATAACAATGCAGAAATCTTTTCCTTTTCAATAATAAATAAACAGAACGTGAAAAAGAATCGAACAAATTAAAGATCTTAAATTTTTACAGTCAAACATAATATAATAAATTAGGATAATGTTGTTTTCAATTTCAAACACACCCTAAGCTATCTTATTCCCAAAAGCATTTCTTACCTGACTTTCTGTACTAACATAACAATAAAATGAGATTGGTACCTTGGGTGAAAGAAGTTTAGACTCCTTTATTTCTATGGCGTTGAAGCTACCTTGCATGGTCCTTTGCTTCAACATGTCCATGGGGTAATGTTCCTCTGGACATAGCTCAGTATGGGGCATGCCCAGAGACAGTGTGCAATCCACACCACTGCTGAAACCATCTAAACTATTGTCCATAGAACTGCTACAACTCTTCATTAGACACCTGATAAGGTCCTGCTCCTTCAATTCTTCCTCTGGATCAGCATTTACAGAACGACTGTTATTGCTATTACCCAAACTTTCAGTAATTCCAGTAACAGTCTCACATGAACTCCCATTGAACAAATCCAGAGTGTACCTGTGTCTTCTTTTTCTCTTCACAGGTGAGCAGGAGAGCTTCAGTCCAAACCCCGTCTTCTTGTTGTCCTAGCAATCCATATCCTTGAGATCTATAAACCCACTTCAGAAAAGCAGCCCTCAAATCCAAAATGCAACTCTAGAGGAAAATTTTCAATCAAATCAAAATCATGGAGCAAAAACACAAGACATTCTTTCAATACTATGAGTTGCATTTTTTAACAACAAATACTTTCTTAACTTCTTCGATTTTTTGAGTTTTTAAGCCTCATGGAAATTTGAAACTTAAAAACCTTATAGGAAAATATCAGAGCCTTCCCTTGGTGAGATATTTCCATGGAACCTTAATTACCCACTTTTTGGATGATATTCTACCTGATGTCAATACCCGACACATTACTAATTGATCAAGTAGTCACCTTGACCCATTCGCTTCATGCATTTAATGCTACTACCAATTTGTACCTTGTCAAATTATCTGCCTATTTGAACAAATCTTGTAAGTACTCCCTAGCAGTTTGATCTAAGCAAACCTACCCATTAGAATTCGATGTGATCACTTTCTCCAAGATACTTGACTTAGCCAAAATATTATTCATTACCTAATACCACACCAAAATTTATGGATTTTAACTTTGCATGTGGCATATTTAGGGATTTGTCTCTATATTTAACCAATAGGGAATTTCAAAACTTAGGGTCCCCATGTTACCGCATTACGAGATAAAGCTAAACGCACTGCACCATCTACTTTACCATATTATACCTTTCAGTCACAAACCTATGGTATTTGTCAAATGCCTGATTCTATGAATATGCTTAAACATGATTCTGAATGTGGATGTCTTGCATGGCACTATAATGGTAAAGAGCGTCTCGCTCGATATAAAGCTAAACGCACTGCTGAGCGTGCTCAAAATGCTGCTACTAAAGCCTTTGTCAAAGCTGTTGCATATGCTAAATGACTGCAATCAGTCAACCCTTTACGCACTTCTGCTACATCCTATCAGGACATACTTATTCCTCAGCCAACTCGACCAACTATTGCCACACCACCATATCGACATCCTAAATTTACTGAAGATTCACTTGGTTTGTTACATTGCAATCATTGCTCATATACATTTAATCCACCTGTTACCATTCGTCTGGTCCGTGACAAACCTCATTTTCCTTCTGGTTTTGATAAAGTTCAACGTGATCGCCAATGTGCTACTTGTTTTTATAAGTTCAATTATTCATGGGATAATGATGATTATTCTTGTCCTGCTTGTCAAGAAGTTATGTGGACTGTTGAACAAATTAAAGATCATTGTTGTGATACTTATAATGATGGCTTTGATATGCTTACTGATATTCAGCATACTTTTGCTTCCCCATCTCTGCCTCAGCCTTCATCCTAACACGTCATTCCTCTCAATGACTATTATTATCACACTTCCACAGTCCTTGAACCACCTCCTAATCATCATCGTACCTATACATTCGGTTCTTACACCGATTCTATATCTATCCGCATGATCCATTCTAGTGATTCTGTAAACATCCCTAAACCAGACATTTCCAATGATGAAATTGAATGTCCTACTCCTTATGGTGTCTTAGTCACCCGTGGTGCTATTCCTTGGTTTCATGATTTCTTCACTGCCGATGATACTTCTACATTTGTGATCCCATATTGGGCACAAACTGTCCGTGTTGCTACCGGATCTGATCTTTCTGGTGAAAGTAAAATGCTTAATTGGTCCAATCTCTATCACCACAAAACTCTCTTGCTCACTCGTGACATTCATCTTGCTCAACAAATTGAACACAATCACGCTACTCAATCTGCTTCTACCACTACCCAAAATGTGCATGATATTATTGCTCGCTTGCAAGCTCTTGAAACCCGCTTGCTTTTTGCACATGCGGAGCTTTGTCCTGCTTATGATCAGCTTGCTACTGATTATCGCTCTTTTAAGAACCAAGCTGAAGCGTGGTGGACTCAACAACAACAACATGCAACACAACATACTACAACATTGTCTCAACAAACTGCTGCCTTGTCTGAAGTTCGTTCTACTCAGACAACTCATAGAACAGTTGTTAAAGATAAATCTTCTAAGAACATCTCATTGTCCTCTATTCTTAAATGATTCTTTTTAACATTTTTGTCCCTCAGATTTCTATGTGCATAAAGGCTATTAGAATGAAACTTAAGAAATGAGATTAGTATTCAATATACAAGACAACTAAATGCCTACATGAAACTATATGCAAACAATGATGATGAAGGCTATGATGAGTGAAGGATGATGTTGATGATAAATGAACAAGCAAAGGTGGATACTATGGTAGTGATCTATATGATTCTATGCATGATACTCCATATGCTCAAATGCAAACTTAAAATGAATTAATCTAAATGCAACTATGATGCAAGATGGGACATAAAATGCAACTATGATGCAATATCTAAAACTAAGATGTGAATGCAAAGCAAAACATGATATGAAAACTAGCTATAAGATTGAAAGAATTCTCCAAGCTCCAATGATAAAAATGCATAATAACTCTACTTCAAATGTGGATCTCAAATACAAGGCCCAAGGGTTGTATTTATAGCCTTTTCCAAGCATATAGTGAGGTGGAAATAATCAATGGTCCAGATCGAATAAGAAGAATGGATGGTGAAGATGAAGAGAATTAGGATGTTGTCCCCTTGACCAAAGACAACATGTGATTTGGATAGAAGAATCTCTTGACCAATGGACACCATGCCATTTGGATGGAATATTCAAGTGTGTGAAGAGAATACCATGTGCTTTCAAAATTTGTGGAAGTGTGGGAGGAAAAAATCATGTGCTCCAAAAGTGGGTGGAAGTGTGGGGAGAATAAGTTGTGCTCCAAAATTGTTGGAAGTGTAGGAGGAAATGATGCATGTGCTTTTTGAAATGAGTTGAAGATAATTTTAATTAAAAATTAGAGTTATTTATTTTCATGTGACCTTGGTGAGGTGGCACAAAAAGTTGTAGAAATGTGCTTTAATTCCTAATTGGATTTAGTGAAAATTAATTAAATAAAACAACTTTAGGGAACCTTGTTTATTTAAATAATTTAGAAGAAAGTGTTTTGGATTTGGATAATTAGAGAAGGGCGAACAATATAAATAAATTGGGAGTTTATTTATACCTAGTTTAAATATTAATCAAATAGCTAGTATTTAATTAATTAAAGGCCATGACCGTTTTTAGGTACGTATAGACTCATAAAGCCATAAAAAAGATAAAATAAGAAACAAAGGGAAAGTTGAATGCTTTTATTGCAAAAAAAGAGGTCACACAACCTAAAATTGTAAAATTCAATGCAATGGAATTCTCAAAGGGAAAACTCAAAGGAATATCAAATGAAGCTAACTTAGCTTGTTTTGAAGATGATGATCTACTAATTTTTTAAAATTTTTTTTAAGATACTAGGGATGGATAGCTATTTTAATAAGCCCTCACTATTGTAGGTTAGAGCCACCACATGCTAGAGGATTTTCATTATCTTGAGCCAACTTCTTACTGAAAGAGGGTGTTTGTATGAAAAGCATATATATTTTTTCCTTTTCGATGTTGACAATATTGAAGAATGCATATGTTGTGAAGGTTTTTTTTGAAGATAGGAAGGGATATAACATAAAATCAATATGGATTGTTTCCTAGATAGTTTAGGAGTTTGTGAATCTTAAAAATTATAACCTTACAAGGATCATAATATAACTTGATGGAGCACTATGGATGTAGCTTGACATGGATTGATGTCCAAAAGTTTGGTAAATCTATGATTTGAGAGTTTTAGGAGGTGGTAATTTGAAAACTTAGGAATTCAACTTCAGAGCTACATATTTTATAAGGGTTACAAGGAAGATTGATGGATTTCTATCTATTCCAAGATTTATTTTTCAAACTAAATTTCTGAAGTACATGTATTTATGTTTTTCTAGTCAACCTTTTTTGTTTTGTGTAATGTAGTTTACTTAAGGGGGTGTTAGAATATTAATGATTATATTGTAATAAAATCACTTTAGCAACTTGTGGTTTATCATTATTTTAAAAATATTTAGGTTCTTTTTCATAGGTTGGTACTTTGGAAAGTTATCTCAGAAAGGCATTGCACAAGCCAAATTGTAATAAAAATGAGACAACTTAATATTTCAACCAATATTATTTTTGTGTTTATTATTTACTATCATTGTGTGTATTTTCCAAGAATCTTCAGGATCAACCATTTTCTATAGTTTAAACCTATCCCATGATGAAAATTAAGGTTGAAATGAACCAATATTGTAAATTTTGAGGAATGCCAATGACTTGTTTAGATCCTACTAGTGAGTAAAGGTATGTTTCAATCATTAAGTCCTACTAAGCTATGGATCCATGAAAATTACACACAGACATAGACATATATACAAACATACTCATTTTTAATGATAACCTACTATTTTATTAGTACATACTAGATGTAAATAAATGTAAAGAAATTTTTAAGTTTGAGCAATTTCATTGTTGAATGGTTAAAATTTGGGCATTGGTCTTCTCAATAGAATCCTATTTTTAATTATATATTTTAATAAAATAGTTGTAATGGTAAAATTTACACATCCATGCTAATTTTATTTTAGTTTTAGACTCAATTTGATAGAAAATATTAATGTAATTATATATCAACAAGTTGCATACTCTTTTGTTGATTTTCGATCATGATCTAATAATTAAATTATATATCTATATCATCCCTATTTACACCTATCCCATGTATTCAATCTTATATCATCTCAATTTTGTAAAAACCCGAATATATTCACCATTATATTGAAATCCTCTAACATTAAAAAAAACCACAGCCCACAGACCAGGTTCAACATACCAACTCCCCCCTCAAAATAAAATAAAATAAAATAAAGAACTTTTTTTTATTTTTCCTGATTTTTTCTATTCAGAGTAAAATCTTAACTTCTATTTTAGTAAAAAAACAAAACTCGTATTTGATATACAATAATTAATGAAAATCTCTTCATTATAAATTACTTAATAATTATCAACACTCAAACTGTTAGAGTAATAAGTTATTATGCTTAATTAATTACATCACATTGATTAATTAATTAAGTCACTTATTCCTCTATATTACTTAAGCTAAAGTTAGGCACATTAATAATTAATTAATTATTAATTATTAAGTGTGCACACTAGGGTTTCATTTAGGGTTTCTTGATCTCCTTCATAAGGATTGATCACTTTGTAATAATCGATTCTCTTAATGCATTTTACACTTTGAGGTTCAGAGAACATCTTTTTGGTTCTTCATATCTTTTGCATGTGACAGGTATTCATCTTGCATGCAGGTGATCTTGGTTCTAACATGGTATCAAGCTCCAGACCTGCAGCTGCCTATTTGTGATATGAAGATATGGCCTTTCAATGAGTTTCAAGTGCAAGGGTTTCCACAAAGCATCTTTTCTGCAAGATCTGGGGGTAGCCATTTTTTCAAGACACTATGGGCTCAAACAGACGTTGCCATTGCATTTGTAGTGTCCCAAAACCCTAGAAACGCCTGTCAAATCATCCATTTTGGTGCAGTTGATTGGGAGGCAAAAAAAATTTGTCTGACGGGCGTCCTCCCCAGCCGTCTTTCGATGCACGAAAATGAAAAAAAATTGAAAAAAATGTGTTTTTTGGGCATTCGTGCCGGCGCGCCCAATGCAGAATAGATCCACCGCCCGGCGGCCACCGGGATGCCACCGCAGTCGGGCTCCTCCACCCGCCTACCGCTCGCCCCAGCCAGCCCCTGTGGGCCCTTTTTTCGCCAGTTGACGGTCATATCTATGACCAGGCACCCACAGTCTGCCTAGCCGCTAAAAGAATATTCTGGGATCGTATAGAATATTTCGTCACCCGATCGCGAATATTTCGATTGTCTAGAGAATATACCAGTCGCTGAATATTTTTTTCTGACAGGGGGTGGATTTTTGCCCTGGCGGCCAGACGGCCATCAATTTTAAGCTGACGTCAGCGTACGGCCAGCCTTCATATGCTCCCTCCTAACCCTAGTTTGCCCTAAAAGAGCAATTTTTTTCTTTTGGCCATAACTTGGGCATACGACATCAAAATCGGGCAAACGAGATATCGCCGGAAAGCTGGTTCCAAGCACTTTCTAGTAGTGCTATTTATTTTTCAGTATTTTAATTTTTTCCTATATTTATTTCTGTTTGAAGTCAGATGTTGTTTTTGGACTTCCGAGCTCATAACTTTTTGCCACGATGTCCAATTTTCACCTCGTTTGTGGCGTTGGAAAGGTATTAAGGAGCTCTATGTTGATGTCCATGAACTTTTTCTTTATCTATACCAAGTTTTTCTCTTAGTCCATATTTGGCCCGATGGGTTGTTTGGCAATTACTTGGATGTTTTGGTAGTTGGGAGAGTGAATCTTGCATCTTTGCACTTCATTTTCAGTATTAATACATCATTCAATAATTGCTTGCAGCTTCATAGATTCCAGGGTTGTTCCCATTTGGAGTTTTCGAGTGTTCCGTGGCATCGGGTTTGCTGTCACATTATTTTGATTCTGGTTTGGTTTCAGTTGTAGACAGAGATATCTTTCCTTGCTTGTCAGATTGCGGTTCCAGTGTTAGTCTACAGAGTTCTTCCAATGCTTCTTTGCAACATGTCATCACATTGTAAGGGGGTTTTGTCCCACTGGGTTTTTCCTTCTCTACCTATTTCTTGCATTTGTAAATGGGTACCTGATTAGGCCTAGTTGTCGGGACCCATCTTTACTTTCATGCATCTTATTCTAGTATTTTAGCTTCTTCCTAAGTTCATCTTAAGGGGGGGTGTTAGAGTAATAAGTTATTATGCTTAATTAATTACATCACATTGATTAATTAATTAAGTCACTTATTCCTCTTTATTACTTAAGCTAAACTTAGGCACATTAATAATTAATTAATTATTAATTATTAAGTGTCCACACTAGGGTTTCATTTAGGGTTTCCCTTTTAGGGTTTCTTGATCTCCTTCATAAGGATTGAGCACTTTGTAATAATCGATTCTCTTAATGCATTTTACACTTTGAGGTTCAGAGAACATCTTTTTGGTTCTTCATATCTTTTGCATGTGACAGGTATTCATCTTGCATGCAGGTGATCTTGGATTCTAACACAAACAAGTCTCAAAAGAATAGCAAGTTTCCTTCCATTATTTAGTTCACAATTACTACAACCAAAATATTTCTATTATTTTAGTTGCTTTAATCGTCGTCCCCTATCTTTATTAAGATTTTATTTCCTTTTTGTATCTTTTAATAATTATCCTCATAAAAATAATTATATTATCAATCGTGAAGGAATATAATTTCGAACAATACCCCTTTGTTTTTTAAATCACAGTTTGTTTATTTAGTAACAAGCTATATTTTTATAATTTAATTTATTTTAAATCACTTAATTGAAATAATTATCTTATCTTGAAATAATCAACTTCCAATGATAATACAATTTAACATTTATTATTAACTCTAATTATTTATTTAATTCCAAATAAATCAAGTGCCCTTATAATTAAATTAATTTGATTAATCAAATCTAATCATAGTATTAATGTTATCGCATACCCACAAAATCAAATTAAATAATACAATCACAAAATCATCAAGACAATACAAGTCAACCAACCATACTTAACAAACGAAAATGACATGACCACACAACAAACAACTTACTTTCATTTCAAGGATGACCGAAATAGCGGGGCACTAAACTTGTAAATTTGATAAAAAGTTTAAGAACTACCTCTTTCCCTCTTTCCATGTAAATAGAAATTGGGTTTCGACCCTTTGACTGACCTAGGTGCAGCTGGTCCAACTTGGATTCATTTGCCTCAACCTGCCTCTTGAATTCAGGAACCCTAAGGTTTTCCAAGGTATAGCAAGTTCTTTTGGATGCCTATTTGACATTGATAAAGTTACTTTATAGAAGTCGAGACTAGCTTTTATTCATATCTATGTGAATGTGGAAGTAAATAAAGTTTTACCTTCATCTGTCTCTCTTAGATCCAATTTTGGAGTGTAGAACCAACCTATCAAATATGAGAAAGACGGTATCTTCTATCAGCTCTATAAAATCTTTGGTCACTATTGATCTAGTTATTATACACACAACAACATGCAGAAAAATCCTTGTTACTTAAATAGAAGAACCTATCTTTCTTGAAAGAATCACTACAATTTCCTATTTTAAAATTTAATCTTAGCTATCCCAAGGCTCAGGAAGGTCAGGTCTTGACTCCCTAGGTTTGTTTAGGGTTTTTCGTGTAATTGTTGTTAAACATAGGGGTCCTACTAGTTTAAATCTTTTATTTTTCAAACAATTAAGTAATATAAAGATTTGGAAAATATGACAAGCATTAAATTTTTAAATTTCAATATTCCTTGACTCATTCAGAATGAAAACTACTAAAAGATCAAATTTAAGAGGAAAACGGCCTAAGAAATTAATGAATACTAGTTATTATCCATACATTTACAAAGAAAAACTAAACCAAAGCATCATTTTTTTGGTATTTCATTAGATTGCTTCACAACTACATACCAAATAATATAAGAAGTTTAAAGAAAGGAATAGTTCACCACTGAAATACTATCAAAATACACCAAAATTGGCCATAGTAAATTGTCTCTTCCGATAGAAGTAAACAACATACAGTTATGCAAGATTTACGATATGGAATAACCTTCAAATTTCTTTGATATTAGAAATCTCTACTATAAATACAAGTTTTATGTTGGAATTAAATAGAAAACATGATATAAACATAAAATTGGTGATATGCCAATTCTAAGTCCAATAAGTTCAACAAATTTTGATCCTTGCAAAAGAACAACTTCATGACTTTTATAGAACACAAGGTAGTAGTCAAATACAAAGGCACAGGGCTCAACAACAATGAGCCAATCAAAATAGAACATGCAACACAAGAGCACAACTAGCATGCCAATAGATATTTCTCATAGTCATTGAAGTTACAGTTAAGGTTGACCCTTTGACTTCCAGTGATGGCCCTTCTGATGCTTGAAATTATGAATACAAGAACATTGAGTTCTTTTAGTCTTCAAAACTATGGGAACAAAATGTTAGCCTTTTCTTGCGAAATTCTTGATTTTGATGATAATTTAACTTTTGAAAAAAACCTGAGAGTGGAATTTGAGAAAAAAAATTGGTCCTACTAGTATCTAAGATACTCAAATCATCTTTCTTTCAATTTCTCACCTGATTTGCATCAAGTTTTATTTTGATTGTCAAAATTTCTTTCCCATTTCAATCTTCATTGTTTCTTGCAAGAACCGACACTAATAGATGGTAATTTCCACATTTGCAACTGTCATCTCTCCATATCCTACATCACTTGACAATACTCTTAAAGTACAACATTACATATATTTAATCAATGCATCAAAAATAAATAATTATAAAACTTGCATTAATCCACCTAATATTTTCACAAAGGCTCTTATAATTACAACAAATATTTTCTTAACTTCTTCAGTTTTTTGAGTTTTTAAGCCTCATATGGAAATTTGAAACTTAAAAACCTTATAGGAAAATATCAGAGCCTTCCCTTGGTGAGATATTTCCATGGAACCTTAATTACCCACTTTTTGGATGATATTCTACTTGATGTCAATACCCGACGCATTTCTAATTGATCAAGTAGTCACCTTGACCCATTCGCTTCATGCATTTAATGCTACTACCAATTTGTACCTTGTCAAATTATCTGCCTATTTGAACAAATCTTGTAAGTACTCCCTAGTAGTTTGATCTAAGTAAACCTACCCATTAGAATTTGATGTGATCACTTTCTCCAAGATACTTGACTTAGCTGAATTATTATTCATTACCTAATACCACACCAAACTTTATGGATTTTAACTTTGCATGTGGCATATTTTGGGATTTGTCTCTATATTTAACCAATAGGGAATTTCAAAACTTAGGGTCCCCATGTTCCCATAACAAACTTGGGGAATGTTCTATGACCACACAATAAATAGCAACCAACAAAATAAACTTGAAATAAAAGGAATCGACTACATACTAAACCAAAACTTATAATTATTTTCATAGGGCAACTCACTAAGTTCATTCCATTTTTAGTATAAGAACTATAAAAATCATTAAAGAATATGAGTGTGTTCTTTGATTATTTTCCCTTCTTTGAAAATTAATAGAGGAAGCTAGGACACCTATATCAAGCTACATAGTTTAGTTTAGCCATTTAAGACAACCTTGGATATTGCCTTGCTGATAGTTAAACGTCGATAGCCTCGACAAGGTTATCTCTATGACTCCCTCCAAATAGAGATCCACTATAGTCAGGTGTCCATAACCTTGGTAGAGATATATGGGTCACCTAAAGATTAAATTTCTCTTTTTGTTATTTAATTTTCACTTTTATTTTATATTTCTTTGTAATAAATTTTCTCAACTTGCTAGCATTGGAGATTGCTATTAGTTTGGGGATCATAGCAGTAGCAAGGGAAAAAAATTAGATTTTTCACTCAATAGAGATATGTGTTACCTCTCTATTAATTCCCCAAATATATGTTCAATTCTTGAAATGTGTAATTATTTTTGAAGTTTCATAGGAACTATACTAGCCTCTAGAATAATCCTGATTAGATATCCTCAAAAATAATTATAACTTATAGTTTAACACAAACAAATTCTTGCTATTTTAAGAATTAACTTAGTTAGTCACCACCTCACTAGATGTTTCCATTTTCACATAGATTAAATATTAGATTATTTAAAAGGGGTTTAGGAATCAAAAATGGCAGCTTACCTTTTTCTCTATTGTGGCTTGCCAAATCACAAATTCTTTCTCATATGTAAGACAATCTTCAAATTACCAAACCTTTCACTTAATTACCATCATGTCTTGAATTATTTCACACGTTTATTCATGTCCATGCATTTAATTGATGAGTTTAAATCCTACGAGACCAACCTCATTCTCTTAGTTCATTAATTTGATGTGATCTAGGGATATACATGTTGCTCAAATTTGGATGTCCTCACCTTGTGATCAAGAATTGGAGAGCTACAAGTACAAATTTTGAGGGAAAACCTATAATTTTGTATGAATAACATTGTTCAACTACTAAATCTGCTCTTAATTTATAAATAGATCTTGATTAATTAATTCCCATGGTATTGAGATGTGAGGCCTTTGAATCCTTGTAATTGCACGATCAAATTTTACAAAATCTACATAATTAATGTGTCAGTGTCATTTTTATCCCAATTTACATGACTATGCCTTCCTTGGCCCTATAAATTTGCTTTGGTTCTAACCAATGCAAATTATCTTCTTCTATTCTAAAACATGGATACACCATTCTACTTAAAAAGTCCTAGGAGGAAATCCACCTTTTTTGGAAGGATCAAGAGCCAACAACAAAGCAAAATGTTTTTTTCTCAAGATGCACGAAACTTGGGTAGGTATTTGAATGGTGCTTGGTAATGACTTCATGGACTATCGTGAGCGATACCATGTGAACTCCAACATTTATTCTCATTTTGTGTCTTCTCTCTTGGATATTGGGGTCAACATAGAAGGAGTTCACTCTTGCCACCTTGGTGATTAGAGAGGATTATCTTGGTAACCTAGACTGCATCCTAGCAATGGCCAAACCTAGGGTTGGTCCACTAGCTCAGAATCCAGATGTAGTTAGGCATATTCATGAAGGAGCGAACATTCCTCTACTTCCCTTTATATAGAATCTTTCCAACATGAACTTGAAGGAATATAGGCACTAGGTAGTCTTGGGGTACCAACTTCTCTTCCATGAAGCTAAGAAAATTGAATAGGGTTGTAACACTAGGAGATACTTGATTTTTTTCTTTTAAAAGATATCAAGGTCTTACATGTGAACTTGCATAATATTGTTGTTGTAAATGATACTTGTGTAAATACGATTAATGATAAACCCTTTTTGGAGTGCTTGGCATTGTTTGTTGGCAGCTAGTCAACACTCCTCACGGGATTCATGACATGGACTAACCGCCTCCCATGGATCCATTAACTATGGTATTTGTATCAGACATTAACAAGTCGACCATTTTGTGCAATGGCAACTGTGGGCCAACAATTGCTATCAAATCCAAAGGTGTCAGGTTCAAATCCCCTCGGGTAATGCTTAGGGGGAGATTGTTGACAGTTGACCAGTACTCCCCACAGGATTTGTGACATGGACTAACCGCTTCCTGTGGATCCATTGACTCTGGCAATTGTATCAAAAAATTAATAGGTCGATCTTTTAGTGCAATGACAACTATGGGCCAACATTGTTTTCCCCTTTAGAATCCAGTGTAGTTGTTTTAATATTATGATTACAACATGTAATTCCAAGATCTTGATTTTGTAAATGTACCATTTGAGTTTAAGAAATAGAGGATTCAAAATTTGGAAGGAAAAAACACCAACCCAACCTAACCTAAACCTAAAATTTACAAACATACTAATTTAGACAATCCCTACATTGACACTAAATCTACTAAATTACAATAAATGGTTCCAATTAAGGTACAATTAGTTAGGACAAGAAGTATTTCATTTTCATGCACTAATTCAATCACACTTTTAGTTCTATTATTAGAAAAATTATCATTAAATCCTAATGTATATTTTTTAATTAAGCTATCATGGATGAACTTCCACATAGACATCAATTATCTATTTTTGAAATGAGCTCGTGTGGAATTAAAAGCATAAATTTTCTAATTATTTTTGTAAGGTGGATAGAGACAACTTGAGTATTCATTTGTTTTGTGTAATTTTTGTCACCATTGATCTCTAAAGCTTGATACAAATCCCTATCCTAAATTTTAGGAGTATTCTTTTCTCTTTGAATTTTTTTGTCCATTATCGAGAAATCCTTTTCCACTCATGATGATAGCTTCAGATGGAAGTTATTGCCTTTCCTATCATCAAACCACATTTCCATTAGAATGTTATCAAAGGAAAGATATTCATTAATTTATTCTTGCATATCAATATTGAAACTATCATGAATCATGAAAGTAAAGAATTGATATTCTAATTATAATGTTAAATTATGAAAAACTTCCCTTTTCAAACATGGCTTTAAATTTTCTTGTTGTGTCATTTCATTCATCAATTTAGGGCTCATTGTATATTCATCCTTAATTAAAATGTAATCTTGATTCTTTGCTAGTTCATCTACTTCCCTAGGCTTCTGAGGTATTGTAACATTCCACTTTATTTCATGTAGGTTTTCCTTAGTTGCCACTTTCAAATTTGTCAATTTTTGGGACTGTATTATCAACAATCCTACTAGGCTTCCTTAATTTTTCTTTAGCTAATGTAAGGTTCAAAAAATCCTTAACTCTTTTCTTCCACAAAAATGATTTGGTTAAGGAGATTACTTCATTGAAAGCCAAGGTCATCATAGTTAAGAAAATTATACAATTAAATTTATTATTCTCTTTTGTGATGTGGATCCAAAACTAAGCAAATATTTAGGATAGAGTCTTTTTTTTAAGGGTTTCTGAACAAGGGAAAAATTTGTATCATGCTAATTTTCTCTAAGGCTAGCTTCAACACTAGGACTCTCCTTTTCTAAGATATACTTTGTCATTTTTCTTACCCTCCTAGCACTAATTCTAGTGATGTGGTTATTACACACAAAAAATGTAGATAAATACTTACTAATCAAACAATAGAACCTATCTCTCTTGAAATAATCACTAGAAATTCCTATTTAAAAGGAATCTTAGCTATCCCAAGGCTCAAGAATGTCAAGTCTTGACCCACTAGGTTCACTCAGGGTTCGTTGTGCAATTGTTGTTAAACACAAAGGGGGCCTAGTGGTTTAAATCTTTTAACTTTCAAAAAATCAAGTGATGTAAAGATTTGGAAAATATGACATGCATTACCTTTTCAAATTTCAATATTTCAAGTCATTTAGAAAGAAAAATACTAAAAGATCATATTAAGAAGAAAAGGGCCTAAGAAATTAATGGCTCCTAGTTATTATCCAAACATTTACAGAGAAACAACTAAACCAAAGCATCAATATTTTTGTATTTCACTAGATTTCTTCATAGCTACATACAAAATAATGCAAGAAGTTTGAAGAAAATAATCATTCACCATCGAAACAATATCAAAATGTACCCAAATCTAGCATAGAAAATTGACTCTTTCGATAGGAGTAAATGATATAGTTATGCAAGATTTATGATTTGGAATACCTTCAAATTCCTTTGATATTAGAAATCTCTACTGTAAACACAATTTTTTATGTTGGAATTGAATAGAAAGTATGATATAAACATAAATTTTGTAATATGTCAATTCTAAGTCTAATCAGCTCAACAAGTTCTAGTCCTTGAAAAAGAATGACTCCATGCCTTTTATAGAATACAAGATAGTAGTTGAATACAAAGGCACATGGATCAAAAATAATGAGCCAATCACAATAGAACATGTGGCACAAAAGCACAACTATAATTCTAGCAAATATTTTCAATAGTCATTGAAGCTAAAGTCAAGGTTGACCCTTTGAATTATAGTGATGACCCTTATGATGCTTGAAATTATAAATAAAAGAACATCGGGTTATTTTAGTCTTCAAATTTTTGGGAACAAAATGTCATCCTTTTCTTGTAAAATTCATGATTTGGATCATAATTGCCACCACTTTCAGGAAAAACCTGAGAGTGGAATTTGGGTAAAACTTTTGATCTCGCCAACATGTAAAATACTAAAAGCATATTTCTTTCGATTTACTACTATTTTCCTTTAAGAAATTTTCTTAAATGATTTTTATTAGGTTATGTTTCAATCATCTAAATGTTTTTAACATTTCACTCTTCATTCTTACCTACAAGAATCGACTCTTATAGACAACAACTTTGACCTCCGTAATTTCCATCTTTACATATCTTGCATCACTTGACAATACTCCATAAGTACAACATTGCATATTTAATCAATGCATCAAAAATAAATCATTACTAAAACTTGCATTAATCCACCTAATATTTTCACAAAGCCTCTTATAATTATAACTATAATTTTCTTAACTTCTTCAGTTTTTCATGTTTTTTGAGTTTTTAGGGTTATGGGTTTATAAGCCTCGTATGAAAATTCAAAACATAAAACCCTTACTAGGAAAATACAAAATCCTTCTTTTGGAAATATATTTCCCCAGAACCTTAATTTCCCACTTTTTGGATGATACTCTACTCAATGTTGATACCCTACACACTTCCAATTGATCAAGCAATCACCTTAACCCATCTATGCTACTACCAATTTTTACTTTGCCAAACTATTTGTTTGGATAAATAAATCTTTTAAGTACTCTTTAGAGCTTTGATCTAAGGAAACATACCCATCGAAATCCAATGTGATCACTTTCTTTGAGGCACTCGACTTAACCCAAATTTTATTTGTTACTCGATACTACACCAACCTTTACAAATTTTCACTTTGTGCACAACATATTTAGGGATTTTACACTTTAATTAGCCAATCGGGTATTTTGAAACTTAGGGTCCCCATGTTCTATAGGAAACTTGGCGTGTCATGTGTGACCACACAACAAGCACTTGAGTGGCTATTGTAAGACTGACCCTCCTGAAAGGTGTGGTAAGATCCCATCTTATCAATCTTACAATGTAGAAAAGATTAACCCATACTTAGAGGTGGCATAGGATGTCCCACTTTTTGAACTCATGGTTTTTGCTTACCCTATCTTTGAAATTGTTAGCCCCCCTAAGGAAAATAAAGAACCTTTAAATGAACCTTTGTCAAAGGTTATCTTCCCCTTGTGCTAGATCTAAGTCATTGTAACATACTCAATTCTTACTCTATTTATTTCACCTAATTTTTTAACTTAGGAAGTAAATAATTCAAGGTTTTAAAAATAGGAAAATAAAATTTTCTTTTTTAGTAATATAATTGCATAAATAAAATACCATAACATAAATATAAGTAAATGAAACTCATCTTTTCCATTTACAAATTACAATAGAATGATGATAATATATTCAATTTCATAGCTTACAAGAGTTCAAGGTCAAAGTATCCTATATGTATTACACTTCTATTGTTTCACAAGTCTCGCATACCATCTCCAAGAGGGAGAACATCACCCAAGCACTTTTCCTCCAACCATAAACCTGCAATCCCCCATGCACCTTCCTAACTAGAAGTGGCCTTGCCCTTCGATGAATATTTTGGTATGGAAACCTCTAGTAATGCATATATGAGTATCTGGTATTATATATGAATATTATAATTTGGACATGTATAGGTAGAGTTTGATATTTAAATGTAGATAGTTGCGGAGTTATGTGTTTCTATATTTACAAGTTTTAATTAAATGTTTAAAATATTCATTTGGTTATAATTTATAAGGTAACCCAAGTCCATTAAAGGATCAAGATTAATTTGTTTACCATATTTGAGAAAAAACCCCCCAAACAAAATTTAATTGATAATTACCTAGTTTTCGAACATGATAGATAATTTGAACACATGGAATTAGGAGTGAACAAGTAATATGGCTTGATTGGGATCATGTGTTTAGAAGATATGTAAATGATTAAGCCAAAACATAAGATAGATAATGAAATGAATATTCTAGAAACTAGAGGTTGAGATTCCAAATGTAGAAACATGGATTCAAATAAATTAGTCACATGAAAATAAAGCAATAAAATTGAAATAATTTAAAATATGAACTAAAAAAATATAAGAATAATCCATAAATAAATTGAGTCGAAAAATATACTAAGCATATTTTTTATTGGTTCTCTATATTTCATGGATAAAAATTAGAATCACGCAAAGGGGCATTATAGGGTCCAACTAAAGTGTTGCAAACATGAAGTCTATTAGAGAGGGGGACAAAAATTTCTAATAGGTGTTTTGAATAAGTGGCAATAGAGTTGTGTGTCATGTATAGTTATAGTTTAAAATGTTATTAGAGATGTTGGAAAATATGTCTTGTGTAGGAACACTGGAGAACTTTGTCCTTTAAACATGGATAACCATTCCATACAATTAAATGACTTTGTGAATCAATGAAATTCATGCACTATTGAAAGATTTTTCTTTTTTTAAATAAAATCTCATCCAAAGTGAATTTTCTTAAGAAAAATATTGAATGCTGACCATCTTAAAAGATTAATTACCTAAGCAAAAAAAGTGTATCCTACCATGCTATAGGATTACAACAAACGTAACCTTTCCTAACTTTAGATGAAGCTCTTTTATATTGATACATTTCTCATAGCCTCTAGCTCTAGAATTGGAAAATTTTTCATTAAAATTTATTCGAAATAGTAGAGATATAAGTTTTTGAGCATCTAGCTCCCATTTGGCTCTCTATAAAATATATTCTCTAGAGTATTAATACCAAATTCATAAAATAAATTTTCAAATTTGATATAAGTTTGAAACGCGGTTTAAGAATTTTAAAAAGCTTAATCCATTAGTCGCTCTTGGGTTCTTTAAAGCAAAACACTGAATTTAAAATTTGAAGGTATGTTCTTCAGTATTTGCTCTAAGCTTGATATCTATGAGTTGCCAAAATAAATGGATATTTATTCTGAAGAAAGACCTGTCTAAATGTAAATAAAGCTTGCAAGTTCATTAATTTGTCTCAGAAGTAAAAATATATAACCATAATTAGATTTTCTCTTGATAGAAAGGATTTACTACAAACTCTAGATCTGTTTGAGCTCTCACATATTTGGAACTCAAAAACCCATCAAAACACATAAGTGCATGCATTAATCTGGTGCTCGTATACCGTTCAATCCACTGGTACCCCAAAAAATACTCCAAATGAAAAAATGCAATAACGCCCCAGGATACAGCTAAACTTGATGCAGGAGCATCTAGCGGTGTAAGGGCAATCTTGCATCACCCAAAAATAGTTAAATTTCAAGTTTCTCAGTTTTTAGATGTTTTTAGATTTTTGGATACCCTTTTCGTCATAATGAAATTCCCAATTGACGGTTTTTATTTTCTATTCCTACGTTGAAAGATATTGCAGTTTTAGTTTCCCAGATTTGCACCTGAAAATCTTCCGAGTTAGATTTGAGGCACTTGGAGTTCCTGGAACAGCCCCAAAACTTTCCAAAATAGGTGTAGTACATTTTGAGTGCATTATTGACTTCGAGACCTTTCCAACGGTTCAAACGGTTCGCGAATCTGAGCCCCGGATCAAAAGTTATGGCCCCAGGAAGTTGGCGCACTTTCTAGAAGATACAATTGCAAATGTTCTTTTGAAATTTGAACTTCAAGTTGTAATTTTTTAGCGCCAAACCACCTAAACTCAAATTTGAATTTTTTTTGGCTCCAAATTAAAGAGGAGCTCTATTTATGGGCGGGTTTCTAATTTTTAGGTAACTTTTTGGGGACAAGCTAGCATATTGTGAAAGGGTGATTCTTGTGTTGTAGAACTTGGGGATTTGAGATCCTCTGCATGTAATAAGCTCCATTTTCTAAATAATAAAATTATTCTCTTGTTTGTGGGTTATTTTCTAAGTCTCAGGTTGCACCTTCATAAAAAATGTGCCCCATTCAATGATGATCATACTAAGATATAATCATATCATTGATGAATGATAAGATTTATCATCCAATCTGCAATGATAGAATTGGAAACCAAATATCTCTCCACATCAACTCATCAATATCATTATTGCAATGGTTGATGGAAAATAAATGGTGATCGATGAAATAACTGGTGGCTAGTTATTCAGAACATGACTGAGATTCAGATAACCGAGGTGGTAGAGATATATTTTTTGATCACTTTCAACAGAAAAAGAATCCATTGTAGTGCCACCTTAGCTTACTAGACAAATTTCTTACCTACCCCAATGCCCATCAGCAATACTCTGGTTTTCATTTGGGTTTTCCATCCACATTCTTCATATTCAGACAAAGGCAAAGTTATGAGATATTGTAATAGAATGACAACCAGTCCACTGTCTCTTGTTTTTTCTGTCTCTATGCCCTTCCAATGCAGATTATCTCTATACTTCAAAAATTAAAATCCAAATACAATTGATTAGTAAAAAATTATAAGAAATAAATGAGAATGGGCAATCATCTATCTAAATAAATTATTAGATTGGAATAATAGAGATGATAAAGTTAAGGCTATTATTGGTTTTTCTATTTCTGAACTGGTGTCAGAAATGTTGTTAGAAGATGGTGTAGTATCAGTGGCAGTAATCTGATGGATATGGTGATCATCAGGAGGATCAAGTGTCGGTTTAGGGGCATCAGAATAGATAGATGAATCAAAATTGGTGTCACTATCCATAGGGAAATCATCTGACTGAGAAGCATAGTCGTAGATGAAATCATATTCATCTTCATCTTTGAGGCAAATTTCTTCTTGAACAAATCTGATCTTTTTCTTGCCTCGAGCAGAATCCTTTTGAGGACATTTATTAGCATAATGTGGACCTTTACAAATATAGCAAGTAGGTTTAAAGCTTTTACCCTTTTGGCATGACCATTGTTTCTGTCTGAAATAACCTTTGTGGAAAGGTTTTCTTCCTTGATGACTTTTAGACTTATATCGGCAAGGAGTGTTAAGAGAACACTCAAGACACTTATGCTTTCTGTATTTACTGCGATGCTTAGAATTCTTTTGGTGATGCTTATGCAAGTAGTCATCACATCCATATGTAGGAAAAAGGTTGCGGCATGCAGTAGTAGAAATGAGAGGACGAACCTTTTCTTCTTGTTCTTTCTTCACATAGGCTTGGCACATGTCTTCATTAATTTCTTTGATATAATCACAGAGCTGTGGAAAAGTTACTTCTACAATATCTTGTTCAGCATGAAACAAGCTATCAATAACTTTTTGAATATAGAAATCCTTAACGGTCGGAAAGGAACGAAGAAAGGAATAGTAAAGACCAGGAAGGTCTTGAACTTCAGGATCGGAATAATAGAAGTTCGTGTATTGATCCTTACAATATTGATCAAGATATTTGAGATTACAACATTTACTTCTCAAAAATTGATTTCTTGCAACTCTTCTTAAATTGTTGGCATTTCCAACAAAGAGTATAACTAACTAATTACAAATAGAATCAAGACCAACATTAAGTAGATCTTCTTGATAACCAGGTTCTAGATTATCCCAAGTGCGTTTAGCAACACCTATCATAACATTGAGGGCTTGAAGAATTACCTGTCTTTCATTGAGAAGTGGATCTTGACTGATCTGATGTGTAACCCATGCTCGAAAAGCTTCAACTCTTTTCATGTTCTTGATGGCATCAAAGTCATCAAAATCAGACCATGCAGGGGCATGTCCTTTGAGTTTCTAGAGATCTTCATGAATATTTCATGGAATTGGTGAAGATCCATGTGGATTGTGATGCCAGTGGTTGTGCCATTGGAGCAGTGTTGAGTCAAGAAGGTAAGCCCATTGCCTATTTCAGTGAAAAGTTAAATGATGCCAAGAGAAAGTATTTTATATATGATCATGAATTTTATGCAATAGTTCAAGCATTAAAGAAATAGAGACATTATTTTTTGCCGAAGGAATTTGTTCTATATACTGATCATTAGGCCTTGTAGTACCTAAATAGTTAAGGAAATTTAAATCAGAGGCATATGAAATGGGTAGAGTTTTTGCAGAGTTATACCTTTGTTTTGAAACATAGGAGTGGGAAGTCAAATAGGGTTGTAGATGCCTTAAGTAGGAGGCATACATTGATGAAAAAGATGTAGATTGAAGTGGTTGGGTTCAATGAACTAAAGACACTGAATGGAGAAGATCCTAATTTTGCAGAGGCTTGGAGAGCTTGCAAGGAACCCGATACAGTGGACAGGACAAGGTGGCTAGATTTCATAATCCAAGAAGGCATGTTATTTAAGGGAAGTCAATTGTGTATCTTGAGAAGTTCCATGAGGGAGAACTTGATAAAGGAGAAGCATAGTGGAGGAATGGCAGGACATTTTGGTCAGGATAAGACCATTACCATTATCAATGACCATTATTATTGGCCTCAGTTGTCACAGGATGTGATGAAGTTTGTATAAAGCTGTAGGGTATGCTAGATGGCTAAAGGCGTGAGCAAAAATATAGACTTATATCAGCCCTTACCTGTACCAGAGAGGCCATGGGAGGATATAAGTATGGATTTTCTTCTTGGTTTTCCAAGGACACAATGAGGGAATGATTCAGTCTTTGTGGTGGTTGATAGGTTTTCGAAGATGGCACATTTCATTCCATGTCAGAAGACCCATGATGCAGTCCACATTGTTGACTTGTTCTTCAAAGAGGTGGTGAGGCTACATGGTCTACCAAAGAGTATTGTTTCAAATCGTGACACCAAATTTGTGGGGTACTTTTGGAGGACCTTGTGGAAGAAGTTGAAGACAGAATTGAAGTTCAGTTCTGCACACCATCCACAAATAGATTGGTAGACAGAGGTTGTTAACAAGAGTTTGGGTAATCTACTGAGATGTTTGGTAGGAGATAAACCCAAGGGATGGGCCTTGATCTTACCCGAGGAATAATTTTCTTACAACAATTTTGTCAATAGAAGCATTGGTAGATCATCGTTCTAGATTGTGTATGGAGGTAGCCCTAGAACAGCTCTAGAATTGAGGAAGATGGACCAAAGAAGGAAAAGGCTATTCTAGAATGGCCTACCCCAATAACTACTACCGAGGTGAGATCTTTCCATGGTTTGGCTAGTTTTTATAAAAATTTCATTAGAGACTTTAGTAGTATTTGTGGACCCTTAACTGAAACAATGAGAGGGGATAGAAAAGAATTCAAGTGGAGCAGTGGAGTGGCAAAAAGTTTTGAACTGTTGAAGCAAAGGTGATAGAGCAACCTGTTCTAGCCCTCCCAGATTTCAACAAGGTGTTTCAGGTGGATTGTGATGCCAGTGGTTGTGCCATTTGAGCAGTGTTGAGACAAGAAGGTAAGCCCATTGCCTATTTCAGTGAAAAGTTAAATGATGCCAAGAGAAAGTATTTTGTATATGATCAGGAATTTTATGCAATAGTTCAAGCATTAAAGAAATGGAGACATTATTTTTGCTGAATTTTTCTATATCTTGATCATCAGGCCTTGCGTACCTAAATAGTTAGGGAAAATTAAATCGAGGCATATGAAATGGGTAGAGTTTTTGTAGAGTTATTTTGTTTTGAAACATAGGAGTGGGAAGTCAAATAGGGTTGCAGATGCCTTAAGTAGGAGGCATACATTGATGATAAAGATGCAGATTAAAGTGGTTGGGTTCAATGAACTTAAGACAACATGAGAAGATCCTGATTTGGAGGCTTGGAAAGCTTGCAGGAACCTATACAGTGGAGGACAAGGTGGCTAGATTTCATAATCCAGGATGGTTATTTAAGGGAAGTCAATTGTGTATCTGAGGAGTTCCATGAGGGAGAGCCTGATAAAGGAGAAGCATAGTGGAGGAATGGTAGGAAATTTTGGTCGGGATAAGACCATTGCTATCAATGAGCATTATTATTGGCCTCGGTTGTCAGGGATGTGAAGAAGTTTGTGCTGTGCATAGGGTATGTCAGAGATGGCTAAAGGAGTGAGCGAATATAGGCTTATATCAGCCCTTACCTATACCAGAGAGGCCATGGGAGGATATAAGTATGGACTTTGTTCTTGGTTTGCCAAGGACACAATGAGGGAATGATTAGTCTTTGTGGTGGTTGATAGGTTTATGAAGATGGCACATTTCATTCCATGTCAAAAGACACATGATGCAGTCCACATTGCTGACTTGTTCTTCAAAGAGGTGGTGAGGCTACATGGTCTGCCAAAGAGTATTGTTTCAGATCGTGACACCAAATTTGTGGGGTACTTTTGGAGGACCTTGTGGAAGAAGCTGAAGACAAAGTTGAAGTTCAATTCTGCACACCATCCACAAATAGATGGGTAGATAGAGGTTGTTAATAGGAGTCTGGGTAACCTACTGAGATTTTTGGTAGGAGATAAACCCAAGGAATGGGACTTGATCTTACCCCAGGCATAATTTTCATACAACAATTATGTCAACAGAAGCACTGGTAGATCACCATTCCAGATTATGTATGGAGGTAGCCCCAGAATAGCTCCAGAATTGAGGAAGATGGACCAAGAGAATAAAATAAGTGCTAAAGCCAAAGATTTTGTAGAACACATCAAGGATATATATGAGAAGGTAAGAGAACATATTAACAAGATGAATATGCAGTATAAAGCTAAGGCAGATCAGAAGAGGAGGTATAAGGAGTTTCTGATTGGTGATGAAGTGATGGTCCACTTGAGGAAAGAAAGATTTCCAGTGGGAACATATAACAAATTGAAGATGAAGAAGTTCATTCCTTGTAAAATTTTGAAGAGGCATGATTCAGGGAATGCATATGAGGTAGAGTTGCCAGATGGATTCAACATTTCCCCCTATGTTCAACATTTCAGATTTGACAAAGTATCATGAAGGTGGCACAGAGGAAATACCAATGATGGAATAGTGTGGGATTCTAGCACCTACTTCAGAAAAGGAGGAGATTGAAGAAATCCTGGATAGTCGTGTGGGGAGGAGTACCAGGAACAAGTAGTATGAAGAATATCTGGTGAAATGGAAAGGAAGGCCTATTGAAGATTCATCCTAGTTGCCTAAGGCAGAGGTCGACTGTTTGGGTTTTATTCCACCATCTAAGATGTGATGGGGTCACTTCTAAAATTACCCTGGGTGTCTGATGCAGGAGCATCCAGTGGTGTAAGGGCAATCTTGCATCACCCAAAAATAGTTAAATTTTAAGTTTCTCAGTTTTTAGATGTTTTTACATTTTTGGATACCCTTTTCATCATAATGAAATTCCCAATTTATGGTTTTTATTTTCTATTCCTGGGTGGAAATATATTGTAGTTTTAGTTTCCTAGATTTGCACCTGAAAATATTTCGAGTTAGACCTAAGGCACTTAGAGTTCCCATATCAGCCCCAAAACTTGCCAAAATTGGCGCAGTGGATTACGAGCACATTCTTGACTTCGAGACCTTTCCAATGGTTCAAACGGTTCGCAAATCAGAGTCCCAAATCAAAAGTTATGGCCTCGGGAAGTTGCCGCACTTTCTAGAAGATACAATTGCAAATGTTCTTTTGAAATTTGAACTTCATGTTGTAAATTTTTGGCACCAAACTGCCTAAACTCAAATTTGAATGGTGTTTTGGCTCCAAACTAAAGAGGAGCTCTATTTATGGGCGGGTTTCTAATGTTTGGGCAACTTTTTGGGGACAAACTCGCATATTGCGAAAGGGTTATTCTGTAGCTTGCTGTAACTTGCTTATGTTGTAGAACTTGAGGATTTGAGATCCTCTGCATGTAAGAAGCTCCATTTTCTGAATAATAAAATTATTCTCTTGTTTGTGGGTTATTTTCTAAGTCTCGGGCTGCGCCCTCATCAATACTCTATGGTTAACTCATACATCCAATGGTAGAATATTCACCAAGTTATTTCCTATTATGTCAACCAATTATACCTTGGATTGGTTTCATACCTTAGCCCATGGATTTTCAGATTATTTTTAAGCCTTAATTCAAGCATTTGTATAATATTTTTAATTCATTGTTGACCCTAAGGTCCTTATTATAAACACAATAGTACAATGCAAGAAACACATTAATATGTGTGCAAAATATTATATCTTACTCTTCTAGATAACATCTCTAACAACCTATTTTCATAAGAAATATTACGTCAATTATTCAACAAAAAAACATACTTCAAACATATTTTTTTCTCTTTAATTTATATGTATAATCCATCAAGGTTGAATAAAATTCACTACAATTTAATCTCTTACATCACAAACACAAGATAAAATAACCTGCATTAAGTGATTCTCTAGAGCATACATATCCATTATATTTCTACCTAGGATGATCACACTACCCCCTTTTACATATTAAAAAGATTGTATGTACAACCATACAACAACTTATTCTTTCTCATACCATAGGATGTTAGGACATTTTACTATTAAATTTCAAACCTTATGGAATGGAATCCAAGATCTTATTGATGAGAAAACTCTTATCCTTTATTTTACACATGGCATGTTTTCAAAACATGAATATGTCACCATTAGCATCAAGCATGTGAATCTAATGGTTGTAGTGACACATCCTTCACATACTCTCATGGCCTTGCAATGTTGATTTTGTAGATGATTCTAAGAAAATACATGACATTTAACATCCTCAATAATAGTGTCATTTTAGTGGTGACAATGTTACACAAGACAAAGCTAACACCTCACACAAAATAAACATCAAACTTCAATCCTCAAAAATATATTTCTCATCCCCACTGCTAACACTATTCTCTTGGTGCTCTAAATTTTATTATACAGTGTTGGAGAATTCACATACAATCAAATCCCAGGGAATATATGTCAATTTAGATAGAAATTCTAAGATTCATAATTATGCTACTAGTAATTATAGGCTAAAAATAAAAGCAAGAGACTATTTTACATTTCTAGCTTTTTAGAACTAAGGATGGTATTTTTTAAGATATTAAAAGGATAATTAAAGATAAATTAAGGATATACTAGGTCATTTAGTTTAACCAAACCTTTGTGTAAGGATGTCCCAATTATTTATCACTAGATACCCTTTACACTAGCTTACTAGCCTTGGAGACCTAAGGATCTCTTTTATAGTATACTAGGTTAGAAATATAACTAAAAGATGTAAAAATATTTAATGTACCCTCTTATTATTCCCCTTATCGTTTGTGTAATTCATGTGCAACCTAGGAATCCTATGTTCTCTACTATCTAAAGGTATATTAAGCATTGTTGGTGTAAATAGGTGTTTTACCTATCTAGTTCTCTAATAGGTCATATTTACATGTTAAGACCACTTAGGTCCTAGGTGTATTTTTTAGAAATTTTAGTTTTATAGATAAGATCTTATCATATCTTATCTAGTTGGATTTTAATTAATGTTTATGTCTTATGCAATTTAATAATATTGAGTTAGTTGTCCCATTATACAAGATTAAGAGGCATATCAAGATCTTGTCAAATCATATGTCACATCTTTATATTTATAATCAAGGAATCATATGTACATCATATTTCATTGATTCCAATTCGATTCCAATCCAATATTATTGCAATTTTGATTATTTCATATTGGCCATAATCTTGCATCCATTATTATAGATTCAAGTTCTTGATTTTCCCTCTTGTACAAGGTTGTTTTTAGTTTTTGCAGGTGATCTTGGAGGCTTGAGTTCTTGAGTGACTCTAAGATGATATTAGACGAATCTACCAGCTCTAACAAGCACATGCTCTTATACTATTATTAATATTTGTATTATTGAGTCATCCAAACTAGAATGATTTAACCTATACTAATATACAAAGTTGGTGGAGGATTTATTGAAAATAAAACCTATTATACTCATATTTAAGCCTTTTATAACTACATAAAATGAAAAATAAAAATATAAAAGGTTAAATGGGAAAATATATGGAAAGGGAAAAACTGAGGTGAGAAAATATGTTTGTCAACTATAGGGAAACCATTAAATTAGAGAACCTCACCTACAAGAATGATAAAACCAATTAAATCATAATTATTCTTATCTCGACATGGGGCATATGTTATGCTTGTAAATGAATTTATTGTTTGTAACATTATGTATGCCTAATAAAAAATTGGCGAGAAAATGGGAGATGAGGAGAGATACAAATTAAAAATGTATCCTAAACCCTTTGTAAGAGTTGGTTTAGATATTGGAACTATGGAAACTAAGTTTGTTTGAAGAGCATTTACAATAACAAGAATAAGATTAAAGACTTCTCTACAGATAAATACTTTGATGATAATGCTATTGATATATTATTTATTTTATTATCCTTGCTAGTGATGACTTATGATTGATTGATTTAGGTACCTCATATCACACTAATCCTCACAAGAAATAGTTTTCTCATTAAAAATAATATGATTACGACGAGTTGTTCCTTGGTGACAATAATTCACAAAATATTATTTGTAATGGGAAAGTAAATTTTGCTTCTAGTTTAATAGGAGAGAATTTTATCTACAATTGTGCTACATATCCTAATCCTAAAAATATTTTTAATTTTGGTTTCTAGGTGAAGTTATGTTTGTGTTCCCATAATTTGACAAGAGTGGTTGCAATTTGAATAGAGGGAATTTAGTGCTAGCTAAGGGAACTTGATATAGTACACCCTTTTTTTAGTTGGAAGAATTTTCATATTACAAATTTACCTTGATGTAATATAAATCTCTAACTCATGTATTTTTTAGAACCATAGATTAGGCCACATTGGTGAAAAAAGACTAAATTTTTTTATTAATAAAAATATGTTGGATGGTACATCTAGTTATTTAAAAAAAATATTGGAACTGTGTGTTTGAAAAATGAAGTAGAGTTAATTTTAATTCTTGAAACACTAGAGAAAATAAATTAATTGATCTTATTTATAATTATGATTTTATTCCTATGGGTGTTGCTTCAATTGGTTAATCTTGTTATTACATTTCAGTTATCAATGAAAACTCATGCTATACTCAAATTTATTTTTTAAAGCATAGGTCAATTACTTTTAAAAAGTTTAATGATTTTCAGGTTCTTATTGAAAATAAGAAACAAAAACTAAAATTATTAAGGTTAGATAATAGAGGTGAATATCTCTCTACATAATTTAGTGATTTATATAAACATGTCGGTTTTGTTCAAGGTAGAAGACAAATCCTTATATGCCATAAAAAAATGACACCATAAAATGACGAATCTAGGACTTTGATGGATAAATCTAGAATTACATTGAATAGTAGTAGGCTTGACCAGGGTATTTGGGTTGAGGTTGTAAGTACTAAAGGTTATTTGATTAAAAGGTCGCCTTGTTCTACTCTAGTAGATATTGCATGAAGTGTGGTAGCTAAAAATACCTTTGTTTCAAACATTATAATTTTTAGCTATGGGAATTGTTTTCACGTGTCTAAAGTGATATGGTCTAAGTTGGATTTCAAGAATAGAAAATTCATTTTTATTAGTTATCAAAATAAGTTAAGGGCTATAAACTTTGGAATCATCTAAAAAAAATATTGTAGAGATGTGATTTTATGGATCACAAAGTTATGTTTATTGTAATATAGCCATAGAAAAAAGAGAAGAAGACAAGGGAATTTTGAAATTTTTTTTATAAGAAGTGATCCAATTGATATATTAAACCCATTTGGATAGAATTTTTATGGATGAATCAAGGTTCAATATTAAAAAAAAAATTATTAATATTCTCTACATCTATACATGTAATCTATTTTTTTTGGAGGACTTTGGAGTTAATTAGCCCTTTATTTTATTTTATTTTATTTTATTATGGAGAGGTTTGAAAGCTTCATTCTATCATATATCAAAATAAAAATCTTGGACATAAAAGTAGTTTGAACATTTTTTGCTAACAAGATTGGATTTTTGACACCACCAAGTTGAGGTCCCAATATTAAATATTTAATTATTTTTTATATTTATCTTGTAACTAATTTTTCCTCATACAATCTAAGATATAAAATCTTTAACAAAATAAAAAGAGAGACTAAACATGAGAGAATAATTACATTCTATGAAATAATGCCATGAATATGACTGATTAAGATTAAAATGAGAACCCCTTAGTTATATAGGCTAAGGTGAGACATATGAATAAAAAATATAATTTTTTTCTTAATATAACCACTTGAGACATAAAGTGATGATGCTAAAAGAATGCTCTATGTAAACATAAGAAAAATAGTGTGAATAAGACCTACTTGAGGTAAATCAAGTTATTTGGAATGCCTTATCCACACCAAAAGTAAGGAATGAAGCTAACCATTGTGTTTATTTCAAATTAATTGATTATTTCTTAATCACTATCGTATATGTTGATGACATGTTATCCATTGGAAACAACAAGGGAATGATTAGTGAGCTCAAAAATGAGCTTTCTAGTGTCTTTAGCATGAAGGATTTTGGTGCAGGAGCACCTAGGAAACACTAATCAGTTAGGAAGTCTAGAATGAAGTTTTGTTTTTGCAATGTTATCTTGAAGGTCATGCTGACCATTTAGATAGAGTTAGAGGTTTGAAATTAGGTTGTGCTCAGTAGTGATTAGTAGGTTAAGGAGTGGAGAGGGAGAACGAGTTGAAAAGAAAACTCACTTTTACTTAGTTTTCTAAAATTTGGCAAAAGTTGAAAAACACAGTGCATTTTACAACTTTGCCATTTTAATAACTTACATGTCCGACCAAGGGAGCTTAACTAATTTTAATACCTATTTAAGTTGTGCCTCAACCTGAGTGAGGGGTTAGAAGCATTGACATTGTGGAGAAATTTTGTGAAATTGAAGGAAAAACATTGTTTTGAGAGTTATTTTTTGATTTTTGCTTCAAAATAGTGCTTTATTGGATTAAATCTGCTACTGTTTTGAACATAGGATGTAGTGTTGTTAGGATACAAGCTTTTTGTGTCATTAATTATTTTCCTTATTCATTTTTCAAGCACTATTTGTAAATAAGTTTGATTCCACTCTGTTGTTGGTTTGAACCAGGCAGTTTGGAGAAAATGGAGATTTAGCTCACTTTCCCACTATACAAATTCTACGGCCATTTGGGAATAGTGAATAGACTCCATGTGTGTACATATGGTAGGTTTTAGGGTTTGTGTGTGTACAAGAGCTGCTAGCAAAGTCTTTCCCTAGGCGAGCCAGGAGGAGTCTGGCTAGGGAAGACAAGAAGTGTAGAGCACATAACTTGCAGGGGTGATAAGGTTTTGATAAATTTCCTTTTGGAGAAGGCAGATGTGAGTCTTGCCAAGACTTGGTGGTCAGGAGGAAGCTCCATCAACCCATTTGGTGTGAGAAATACCTGACAGTTTGGAAGTAGCCAGAGAAAGGCCTAGAAACCCTAGTTTTTGCCATTTTCAAGTGGAGGTGTTGTACAGTTAGTGAAGGACTAAGACCTCAAAAATCTTTGAGAGGTGGAAAAATGGACCAAGAACCCCAAGGAAAGATTGGGGTGTTCTTTACAAAGAATTGAGATTAAGCCTATTTTCTCAGAGAAAGAGACCTAATTGGGGCTCTAGGGCTAGTAGCCTTTTTCAACCCTAAATGAAGGTTTGATGAAAGCGATGAGAAGGTGGAGTATGGTGAACCTTCAAGAACCCTAGGAGTATGGTATGAAGCTATTTGAGACACCTCTACACCCCTACAAAGATCTAATTGAGTGTTGAGGTTGGGTTAGCCTTTAGGGTAGATTAAGGGCTAAGGAAGAGTTGGAGACATTGCACCAAGATTGACTTGGTTGGTTGAACGGTGATGGTAGTGGGGTTGGCTAGGAGAACCAGGGGTACCTAAACATGTGAAGGGACCTATAGGTCAAGGTGGTGAAGCAAAACACCAAGGAGGTCTTGCAAGCAAGACCTAGAGCAGGAATCTATGATTGATTCCTCCAACCCCCTCCCTATCAGATTTAGGGGCTATAAAATATATCTTAGGTATTCCTAGATTATTAAATATTATCTTAACAAAAATGTTTGACTTAGTCGAATTAAGTATGCTAAATAAATTTGTATAGTGTTTTGTTATACAAAATTGCAAGCCACTCAGTATTTCTTTACCTATCAATATTCAATTGTATTTGGAATATGCCTAGGTTAGATGATAATTTTGAAGATATATATAATATTCCTTATGGCAGTATCATAGTTAGTGTAACGAATGATATTATTTGTATATAACTAGATATAACACAAGTAGTGGGAGTTCTTGGAAATTTTATATCAAACCTCAACAAAGAGCACTAGAATTATATTAAATAATTTATATATTTGTGATAACTACTAGTTATTTTATTTTTTACCATGGGACTAATTATGTAAGTAATTTTATTAATATATAGGCCTTTGTTGATTCAAATTGGGTTGATAACTTGGATGTTATCATATTACATTGTTAATGATAGTTAATGATAGCGAAGGTGTACAGTAGCGGAGGTGTGCAGTTTAACTGTCTTCCAACCGTTCTTTCAACCGCTCTTTCCTTGTATAAAGGCAACTGCTGCACAGTGAATAGATCATGGTGTTTTATGCCTTTCATATTGTATCAGAGGGCGTAGAATCCTATGGAAGGTTGAAGTGTGGAAGACCTATGGCACAAGGTGGTTTATATTTGTATAGGCTAGGCCAGAGCAATGATGAGCATTGGTGCTTTCTTTGATATGCTTGAATGGTCTACAGGCGTTTGTTTTGGCTTCTGAATTGTTTCACTTAGCTGATCTACTGCTTGCATTTGATAAGGGTTGAGGGGGCCACTTACCTTGTGGCAGTTGTGTGTGTGATATAATAACACACTCTTCTCAGATGCCTTCCCTGCACATCCGACTCCACAATCCACTAAGAAAATTCCATGTTGTTTGGTTGCGCTGCCCAGACATGAACTTGAAGAAGTAGCGTGAGTGCTCGTTTGCATCCAATTTTGGAGGAAAGGAACTGTAAGCAATGTAGCCATAAAGAATGAACTTGCTTAGAAATTTAGGCAGACACCAGTTTATCGGAGGAAGAGCAGAGCGGTAATAAGAGACATTGATCTTATATTGTTAGCATCTTCTATTTGTTATGTTACGTTGATGATAGATATGGGGATATTCCACCTCGAGATCTTCTGAGTCCAGAATGGTAAAGGGAAATATGGCTTCCTACGACGAGGTGTAAATGCTTCACTTGTTTCTCATTCTTTATTAATGATGAGATCATCTCAGAACCTTCTTGGAGAAGGTGAACAATAGGAGTTTATGTGCAATTGGACAAGTCAATTCTTTGCAATACAAGTTGCTTGAAGGGCTTGCTGTTAGAAAGGATTGTATGAGAGAAGGGAGTAAGGAAGTGAAGGTCGACTATTGGGTAAAGTTTTTGTTTTTTTAGATTTTATTAATGGTAGTTTGTGAGTTGATAGTGGCATATTTTTGTGTAAAGTGTATATAGTATTATGAAAATTTTATTAGACAAGTATTCTAGATTTAATTTTCATATTTAGAGAATGAAAATTCAAATGTAACTATGAATAAATTTATGTGGAATAGTAAGTAAAAAAGAAAACCCACCTACAGATGCCAAAAAGTTATTAGATTGGAATAGTAGAGATGATAAAGTCAAGACTATTATCAGTCTTGCTCTTTTTGAATCTGAATTACATCATATAGATTTAGACAAAGCATCAATAGAGATCTTGGATGATCTAAATAAATTATTTGGAGAAAAATCATTTAATGCAAAGTTTTTCCTAAAACTTCAATTATTTAGGTTCAAAATCAAAGATAAAATCACAATGTCAAATAACATAAGTAATTTGAGGTCTCTCATTAAAAAACTAACAAAATCAAGGCACCAATGCTAAAGCTATATTGTTAAATAGATTTCCTTCAAAATATAATAATGTTGTTTTTACACTCAATCAAATAACTTCTCAAAATTTAGAAGATATGATTTCATCCCTTTTACTAGAAGAAAAGAGAACAAATGTAGAAGATGCAAAAGGTGATTCTTAACTAAAGAATGCATTATATTCTCAAAGCCATAATAAAAGGTCAAGTATAAATAATGGGGAAATTAAATGCTTTTATTTTAAGAAAAAAGATCACATAGATTAGTCTTGTTTTAAACTTGAACCAATGATGTTCTTAACAAAGATATCAAAGGTCAAACAAATGAAGGTAACTTATTTTGTATTGAGGACGAGGATGGAGATCTACTAGATGATTATTTTGTTGATATTACTAAGAATAGTTTAGTACTTTGAGCCATCATATTGGAGGTTGGTGGCACCGAAGGATGGAGAAATTTTTATCATCTCATCTTCTTGCTTTGAGAATGTGCTTTGCATTAGAAGTAATTTTACTTTCTATTTTTTATTTCCTCAAGCTGTTGATGGATTTCAAAAATACATATATTGTGAAGTTTGATTTTTGAAGATAGGTAAGCGATTTGGTGTTGAACTCAATATAGATTGTTTTCTAGTGAGTTTATGAGATTATGATCAAGAAAATTATATGCTTTCAAGGGTCATTAGAAAAATAGATGGAGCTTTATCACAACTCAATATGGATTGGTATCGAATTGGGATATCAGTGATTCAAGAGTTTGAGAAAATGGTATTCCAAGAACCCGAGAATTCAACTTGAAGCTACAACCTTTTGAGGGTCATGTGGCAACTTGATGGAGTTCCACTTGATTCAAGATTTGTTTCTTCAAGGAAGATGTTCTCAAGAATGTATATCTATTTTGTAATCAACAAGTTTTGTTATGTAAGACTTAAGGGGGGGTCCCTTGGCAAAGTGAATTTCAATTTTTTAGGGGTACATTATTATGAACAATGTAATAAGGGGGGAATGTTAACATATTACATTATTAATGATAGTTAATGATAGCAAAGATGTATAGTATAGTAGAGGTGTACAATTTAAATTTCTTCCAACTACTCTTTCCTTGTATAAAGGTGATTGTTGTATAATAAATAGATCATGATGTTTAATAGCTTTTATTCAATAGTATGAGGTCCATGAGTTGTTATGTGTTCACTTTTTTTGGAGGTGTAATTAACTAGTTGAGTAAGAGGTAACTCATAATCATGTTATATACTATAAAAATAGAGTACATGGCTACTACACATGCCTATATGGAATGAGAATGATTGAAAGAAGGAACAGAGGAATATATATTTATTTTTAAAATGGAATATGGTGAAAATAAATAATTATCTTGTGAGAAATAAAATCTTTATAAACATCATGTAAATCTAAGAAACAAAGACCTCATTTGAAAAGAATTGGAAATCATAACTAAATGGCATATTGTAGATGAGGAAGCACCTTTGGAAATTTGTAATTCCCTTAATTAAATTTTTTATTTTTAATCATTTATGATGTAGAGGCATCATGTTGATATATATGTAGACAAGGAAGCTCCTTTGGATATTTGTAATTCCATTAACTAATCTTTTTTATTTTTAATCATTTATGATGTAGATGCATCATTTTGATATATATATATATATATATATATATATATATATATATATTCTTAGTTAGTGCCATGTGAAGGAGCTATAAGGATTTAAAAATTTAAAAATTCATTTTTTTCTTGTTTAAGGGTAGTAATACTTACCCGCATGCCCATTTAATGAGAAGCACAATCAAAGAAATGAAAAGGGAAAATTGGGCAGGAGATTTTGAAGTCAAAAATTGATAGGTGGAGGCATTTATGAGGGTTTTTGAACATTGCAGTTGCTTTGGGTTGGATTTTGGAGATTTTTGGGAAAGCTTCTAGATTTTAGATAATTTTGGAAGAGAAGAATATAACAATAGAAAAAAAGGAGGATAAAATAGAGAAAAGAGAGGTCAGAACAAAAAAACAAAGGAGAATAGGAAAAGGTAATAGAGAATATTAGATGACAGAAGAAGGAATGTTTTGAAATTAGCTAGAGAAGCCCATAGGAGACAGAAAGAAGACAAAGTGGAGGAAAATAGACTCCTTTTTTTATTGCAATAGTTGTAAATGTGTAAAATGATTTTTTTTTTTTACTTCTTTCCAAATCTTAGTTCTCTGATATTGAGTGTGTGTTTGCATGAAATATTATATAAATTTGTTGTTCTAAAATTCTAGGTTTTATTTGCAAGTTTCAAGTCTTTTGTGTAGTTGAAATTGTGAACAATCACTTATAGCCATTGTTGTAGCTACCTGCAACAACTGCCTATTTTTTACAGCAACTTAATTTGTGCCTATCTAGTTGATTTTGTGCCTAAAATACTTGTTATGGGATCTGCAACACCTGTGTAAACCTCTGTAGAGGTTGTGTGAGTTGCTTACAACAACACAACCTCTTCTTTTCCACCTTTTTGCTCATTTAAAGTGTATTTTTAGGTGCCTACAAGGGGGTAGGTTCCATCAATTTATGTGTAGGGGAAATAGAAGATTGGAAGATAATTAAAAAGAACCATAATGGATTTGGGAGAGGACATAAAAAGGAGTATAAGCCCACAAGAAGTAGGGAAAAGAGAAAGAAGACAAATTGGTCAAGGATGATTTATGCTCCAACAAGTAGATGAAAGAAGAGAAATAAAAGATGTGAAGAATCACATAGGTATTTACTCTAGTGAAAGAGAAAAGAATGGGCTTATTCTTCAATGCTCAAAATGATGGTTCCACCATCTAGTCCAATGATGTAGTAGCATCTTGCACTAAAAGTGATCCCACATCTCGAAAAAGAAAAAGAAAATGTAATAGTTAATTTCTTAAGTTTATTAGCATTTTAACATCTCGAGTTTATTTTTATATAAGTCAGCTTTGAATGAGGAGGTTCAAATTTTTGAAAATAAGTGGGCAATGATGTAAGCCAACTCCTCAAAATTTAGAGGCACAACTAGTTATAATTGCTAATTTTAGGGATGGACTGTAACTACTCATTATTTTGGGGTGTAGTTGGCACATAATTGTTATTTTTGGAGAGTTAGTATTAAACTAGGAGAGGGGAATAAGCCTAGGGGGATGAATTTTTTGTGATTCAATTTTTAAAGGGGGATGAGACTTATGTAAATGGTTCTTACCTGTAAATATAAGATATTATTAATATTTCCTACATATTGTGATATTGTGGACCTTTTCTTTCCTCTTTGTTTGTAATATTTTGATAAACAATATATAATACTTCTATATTCAACTAAGGTACTACATCACATTGTGGTTTTGGGAGGGCCCATACTTGAAATATTTAAACTTGAGGATGCGAGCTACCAACCAAATTTGAGTTGACAAGTGTCTCAAAATCCATGGGTGGAGACATGGAAGAGCTTGGTAAAGCCACTTAGCTAGTTTTCATGAGTGACATATGTATGAAAATCTACAATAATATAAATTCTTGAAATAAATAGTGCACATACTTGATATTTAATATTATAATTTGGACATGTATAGGTAGAGTATGATATTTAAATGTAGATAGTTGGGGAATTATGTGGCTCTATATTTACAAGTTTAAATTAAATGTTTAAAATATTCATTTGGTTATAATTTATAAGGTAACCCAAGTCCATTAAAATATCAAGATTAATTTGTTTACCGTATTTGACAAAAAATCCCCCAATACAAAATTAATTGATAATTACCTAGTTTTGGAACATGATAGATAATTTGAACACATGGAATTAGGAGTGAGCAAGTAATATGGCTTGATTGGGATCATGTCTTTAGAAGATATGTACATGATTAAGCCAAAACATAAGATAGAGAATAAAATGAATATTCTAGAAACTAGAGGTTGAGATTCCAAATGTAGAAACATGGATTCAAATAAATCAGTCACATGAAAAATAAAATGATAAAATTGAAATAATTTAAAATATGAACTAAAAAATATAAGAATAACCCATAAATAAATTGATTCGAAAAATATACTAAGCATATTTTATATTGGTTCTCTATATTTCATGGATAAAAATTAGAATCACTCAAAGGGGCATTATAGGGTCCAACCGAAGTGTTGCAAACACGAAGTCTATTAGAGAGGGGGGCAAAAATTTCTAATAGGTGTTTTGAACAAGCGGCAATAGAGTTGTGTGTCATGTATAGTTATAGTTGAAAATGTTATTAGAGATGTTGGAAAATCTGTCTTGTGTAGGAACAATGGAGAACTTTGTCCTTTAAACATGGATAACCATTCCATACAATTAAATGACTTTGTGAATCAATAAAATTCATGCACTATTGAAAGAGTTTTTTTTTTTAAATAAAATCTTATCCAAAATGGATATTCTTAAGAACAAATTTGAATGCAGACCACTTTAAAAGATTAATTACCTAAGCAAAAAAAAGTGTATCCTACCATGCTATAAGATTACAACAAGCATAACCTTTCCTAAATTTAGATGAAAACTAAAGATCTTTTAATGAAGCTCTCTTATATTGATACATTTCTCATAGCCTCTAGCTCTAGAATTGGCAAATTTTTCATCGAAATTTATTCGAAATAGTAGAGATATAAGCTTTTGAGCATCTAGCTCCCATTTGGCTCTCTATAACATATATTCTCTAGAGTATTAAACCCAAATTTATAAAATAAAAGTTCAAATTTGATATAAGTTTGAAACGCGGTTTAAGAATTTTAAAAAGCTCAATCCATTAGTCGCTCTTGGGTTCTTTAAAACAAAACCCTGAATTTAAAATTTGAAGGTATGTTCTTCAGTATTTTCTCTAAGCTTGATATCTATGAGTTGCCAAAACAAATGGATATTTATTATGAAAAAAGACCTGTCTAAATGTAAATAAAGCTTGCGAGTTCATTAATTTGTCTCAGAAGTAAAAATATATAACCATAATTAGATTTTCTCTTGACAGACAGGATTTACTGTAAACTCTAGATTTGTTTGAGCTCTCACATATTTGGAACTCAAAAACCCATCAAAACACATAAGTGCATGTGTTAATCTGGCGCTCGTATGCCGTTAAATCCACTGGTACCCCAGAAAATCACTCCAGATGAACAAATGGAAGAATGCCCCAGGATATAGCTAAAATGCGCCCCATTCAGTGATGATCATACTAAGATATAATCATATCACTGATGAATGATAAGATTTACCGTCCAATTTGCAATGATGGAATTGGAAACCAAATATCTCTCCACATCAACTCATAAATATTATTATTGCAATCGTTGATGCAAAATAAATGGTGATCGATGAAATAATTGGTGGCTAGTTATTCGGAACATGAATGAGATTCGGATAACCGAGGTGGCAGAGATATATATTTCGATCGCTTTCAACAGAAAAAGAATGCATTGCAGTGCCACCTTAGCTTACTAGACAAATTTGTTACCTACCCCAATGCCCATTAGCAATACTCTGGTTTTTGATTTGGGTTTTCCACCCACATTATTCATATTTAGAAAAAAGCGGAGTTATGAGATACTATAATAGAATGACAAGCAGTCCACTGTCTCTTGTTTTTCCATCTCTATGCCTTTCCAATGCGGATTATCTCTATACTTCAAAAATGAAAATCCAAATACAATTGATTAGTAAAAACTTATAAGAAATAAATGAGAATGGACAATCATCTATCTAAATAAATTATTAGATTGAAATAATAGAGATGATAAAGTTAAGGCTATTATTGGTTTTGCTCTTTCTGACTTTAAACTACATCACATAGATCTAGAAAAAATGTCAACACAAATTTAGAATAATTCGAATAAAAATGTTTCAAGCAAAATAAATTAATGCAAAATTTCCCCTAAAACTTCAACCATTTAAATTGAAAATGGAAGGTAGAATAACTATGTCAAACTAATTAGATATACAATTTGAGGTCTATCATTAGACAATTAATAGAATTCAAGGCTCCAAGTAGATGATGATAATGCTAAGGATATTATGTTAAGTATTTTTCCATCTAAACCACAATAATTTGAGTTTTACTTAATCAAACAGCTTCTCAAGACCTAGAAGATATGATTTCATCTCTTTTAGTGAATGAAAAAAGTACAAATATAGAAGATATAGAAGTTGATTACCATGAAAATGTATTATACTCATTGTGGTGTGTGTGAAATGTGCAAAGTTAGTATCAAGACAAACCTTAATGAAACAATTTATATTGAAAGATTCAAAGAAAAGTAAACTATTCTAAGTTGCAATAAAGATAAATATTCTAAGAACATCTCATTGTCCTCTATTCTTAAATGATTCTTTTTAACCTTTTTGGCCCTCAAATTTCTATGTGCATAAAGGCTATTAGAATGAAACTTAAGAAATGATATTAGTATTCAATATACAAGACAACTAAATGCCTACATGAAACTATATGCAAAACATGATGATGAAGGCTATGATGAGTGAAGGATGATGTTGATGATAAATGAACAAGCGGAGTTGGATACTATGGTAGTGATCTATATGATTCTATGCATGATACTCCATATGCTCAAATGCAAGCTTAAAATGAACTAATCTAAAATGCAACTATGATGCAATATCTAAAACTAAGATGTGAATGAAAAGAAAAACATGATATGAAAACTAGCTATAATATTCCAAGAATGCTCCAAGCTCCAATGATAAACCTGCATAATAACTCTACCTCAAATGTGGATCTCAAATACAAGGCCCAAGGGTTGTATTTATAGCCTTTTCCAAGCATATAGTGAGGTGGCAATAATCAACGGTCTAGATCGAATAAGAAGAATGGATGGTGAAGATGAAGAGAATCAAGATGTTGTCCCCTTGACCAAAGACAACATGTGTTTTGGATGGAAGAATCTCTTGACCAATGGACACCATGCCATTTGGATGGAAGATTCAAGTGTCTGAAGAGAAGACCATGTGCTTCCAAAATTTGTGGAAGTGTGGGAGGAATAAATCATGTGTTCCAAAAGTGGGTGGAAGTATGGGAAGAATAAGTCGTGCTCAAAAATTGTTGGAAGTGTGGGAGAAAATGATCCATGTGCTTTTTGAAATGAGTTGAAGATAATTATAATTAAAAATTAGAGTTATTTATTTTCATGTGACCCTGGTGAGGTGGCACAAAAAGTTGTAGAAATGTGCTTTAATTCCTAATTGGATTTAGTGAAGATTAATTAAATAAAACAAGTTTAGGGAACCTTGTTTATTTAATTAATTTAGAAGAAAGTTTTTTGGATTTGGAGAATTAGAGAAGGGTGAACAATATAAATAAATTGGGAGTTTATTTATACCTAGTTGAAATATTAATCAAATAGCTAGCATTTAATTAATTAAAGGCCATGACCGTTTTTAGGTGTATACACTCATAAAGCCATAAAAAAAGGTAAAATAAAAGCAAAGGGAAAGTTGAATGCTTTTATTGCAAAAAATGAGGTCACACAACCTAAAATTGTAAAATTCAATGCAATGGAATTCTCAAAGGGAAAACTCAAAGGAATATCAAATGAAGCTAACTTAGTTTGTTTTGAAGATGATAATCTACCAATTTTTAATTTTTTTTAAGATACTAGGGATGGATAGCTATTTTAATAAGCCCTCACTATTGTAGGTTAGAGCCACCATAGGCTAGAGGATTTTCATTATCTTGAGCCTTCTTACTGAAAGAGGGTGTTTGTATGAAAAGCATATATATTTTTTGCTTTTTGATGTTGACAATATTGAAGAATGCATATATTGTGAATGTTTTTTATGAAGATAGGAAGGGATCTAATGTAAACTCAATATGGATTGTTTCTTAGATAGTTTAAGAGTTTGTGAATCTTAAAAATTATAACCTTACAAGGATCATAATATAACTTGATGGAGCACTATGGATGTAGCTCGACATGGATTGATGTCCAAAAGTTTGGTAAATCTATGATTTGAGATTTTGAGGAGGTGGTAATTTGAGAACTTAGGAATTCAATTTGGGAGCTACATATTTTATAAGGGTTACAAGGAATATTGATGGAACTCTATCTAGTCCAAGATTTATTTTTCAAACTAAATTTCTGAAGTGCATGTATTTATGTTTTTTTAGTCAACCTTTTTTGTTTTGTGTAATTTAGTTTACTTAAGGGGGTGTTAGAATATTAATGTTTATATTGTAATAAAATCACTTTAGTAACTTGTGGTTTATCATTAGTTTAAAAATATTTAGGTTCTTTTTCATAGGTTAGTATTTTGGAAAGTTATCTTAGAAAGGCATTGCACAAGCCAAATTGTAATAAAAATGACTTAATATTTCAACCAATATTATTTTTGTGTTTATTATTTACTATCATTGTGTGTATTTTCCAAGAATCTTCGTGTTCAACCATTTTATATAGTTTAAACCTATCCCATAATGAGAAATAAGGTTGAAATGAACCAATATTGTAAATTTTGAGGAACGATAATGACTTGTTTAGATCCTACTTGTGAGTAAAGGTATGTTTCAATGATTAAGTCCAACTAAGCTATGGATCCATGAAAATTACACACACACACACACACACATATATACAAACATACTCATTGTTAACGATAACCTACTATTTTATTAGTACATAGTAGATGTAAATAAATGTAGTTGTTAACGATAACCTACTATTTTATTAGAGCTTGGAAATAATACATTGCATCATACTTATTAAGATTGTAGTTGATGGCAAGTCACCCCTGCTGCTCCCACTCTCTAGTGATTTTCAATTCTACTCCCTCTCGCTTCTCCCATTCCCCTGAACGATTGTAACATGTTTCCCCTATGTGAAACCTGATCATTGACCTCTCAACAAATGGTGGATTGTTGAGTTCCTGCATGCCTTCTATTGGTGATTGTCCTATTATGGATGCTTGAAGAGATCTCCTATTGAGGGATCTCCTATTTTTTCTTAGGCTATAAGATCCTTTGTTAAGGCTGTGCGGTTTGGTTCTATGGGTGTGGGCCCTCAGCATCCTCTTTTACGTGTGTGTCTTTCTCTTGTGATCTCTCTTGTATAGGAGGTCTCAGACTACATTGAAAGTTGGTTCTTATTTGTAGATTTTGTTGCTTTTGGATTTCTCTCTTAGATTTGTACCTTTGTATTAGTGGACCCCTTTAGTTGAGGGTAAAATGGATATTTAACCTTTTCCTAGAGGTTTTTTATTGTTTAAATTAATTCTCCTAAGGATAGTTAGAATATCTTGGATCATAGTGTGTGGGAATGGGACTCTCATCCCCTATCCATGAGGCCTTGGGTTCATTCCTCTAACCCTTTCAAGGAACCCATTAATATTATGCTTATTTGAGTAAGATTATTGTATCTTCCCTTATAATTCTAGTGCCCCTCTACTTATGAGGGTATTGGAAATGCACTAGGTAGGTTCTTGAAAGTGGATAATGCTTCCAATAATTTTACTCATACCTCCTTCACTAGAATTTTTGTGGAGGTGTGTTTTTTTTAGGCTTTACCAAGTGAGGTAGTGCTTCAGGTTAATGGATAGTCTTGGACTCATCTATTGGATTACAAAGGTATCCATTTTCACTATAAATACTATTTTTATTCTTGACACTTGGCTCATGACTACCCTCGTGGCTCTTAACCTGTTTGATCCTTGGTGCAGGAGCACCTATTTGATCACATGCCTCCATGAGGCCTTATATGGTTTAGTATTCCTTATTGATGTCTTAATGTTTAATAAGGCTTAATGAGACATTTTTGATATGCATGAGGTCATTTGAATCCTAGGAAATCATATTTTAGGTTATTGGTTCCATAATGTTAAAAGTTACTCCTCATTGTCAACATTGTCAAAAGAGCAAACTATTAAGTAAATGTTAAGTCCATTAGTTAGATGGAGATTGGAATCAGTTATAGTAAGTTTATGTGAGTTATTTTTAGTCCTCAATGTATAAAAATCCTCCACAGGTTGAAAACAAGGGGAGAAGTTGATTTGTAATGGAAGAATATCAATGGAATTCTTATTTTTTCTCAGAAAACACTGTAAAAACATGAGTCTTTGCTATTGTACGGAAATGTACGGCCTGATACTAAAGGGGAAGTCATTGGAGAAGGTAGTAATATGTTTCTACATCATTTTGAACTTGGTCTTATTTGATTTCATGAAAGTATGAGAAAGATATGGCATTTTTTGTAAAACCAGCCTAGAACCCTACCAAGGGTTACACGTTTTGGTAAAACACTCATAAATTTTATTTTACCTATTGCATCTGTCTAAAAATTGGATTAAATTTCTATAACTAGATAATCTATAAACTGACCAGAGCAATTGGCTTAATGATTATTTTTGTGAAAGTTATTAATGACTTTTTTTTACAGTTCATAGTGAAATCAGACTGGTAAAGGCCTAAAAGGGTAGAGTACAAACATTATTTGTAGTGTTGTTACATAACAAAGGTAACTGAATTTATTATATGTTTTAGAAGATTATCCAAGGTACTCAAATTTGTGATTATAGTTGGTATACTATGTTAGTTCAAATATTTTGTGATGAAAACCCCTAATTGAAAGGCTGCAAAGTTATGGTGCAAGTTGTGAATCAAAGACCAATGGTTGTTATATTTATGTTGCTGACAGACTTAATGATTTCCTTGAGAAATTGTTAAGGATTTGTGAGATGTGTTGTGAATCCTTCTAGCTCTGCATCAAAGTGGTATCAGAGCCTAGAAAAGATATGGGCTGGTGAAGTTTGTTGGTTTGGTGTTTGTGGTTGTGTGTTGTGCAGGTTGAGGAAGGAACCTGATTACCTAGGTGTGGCAAAGTGAAGTGGAAGAAAGGAGAGACTTGGTTGTGGAGATGGATTTTTTGAGAAGATTGGAAATATGTTTGCAGGCTGAGGATTCAGAAAGGAATAAGGAAAGAGAGGAAAAAGAGTTGAGAAAGATGGAGAGAAAGAAGGCAAGACAAATAGAGTTTGAAAAATCCATGGAAGAGATGAGCAAAAGGTTGGAAAGATTAGATAAAGAACACCAACTTCTTAAGAAAGCACTAAGGAGTTGGCATATACCAATTTCAAAGTTGTTAAGATGGCCTATAAAGAAGATTATGAAGAAGCAAAGAAAACAAAAGAAGGAAGCAAATTTAGTCAAAGATGAAGAAGAAGATTTATGGGCACAATATGCAGCTATTGAAGAAGAATGGGATAGTAAGGTTGGTGATGGACAAGTCAAACAAGAGGAAGAAGAACTCATCAAGGTAGAAGAAAACACGGATATTGAGGTTGCAAGTGAATTGGTGTCAATATTGGATAAGTTGGTCATGGGTGAAGAGGAATTTGAAGTACAAGAAGAGAAGGAGGAGACCTCAAGGTCTCTATGTTTTGTTTCTATTTTTTCCTTGGACTATGTATGTGCAGGTTATGAAGGACAAAGTGAAGTGTTTGATGATATGATAGAGTTTTGGGACTTCCAAGTTGCAGGGATGCTTGATAGGAGAAGACATCAGAAGAAGAAAATGAGGAAAGGACCAAAGATGCAAAGACAAAGGACAAGGTGCAAAGTAACTGGAAGACCCGAAAGAAGACAATTCAAAGGGGCTTGAATTCTTTTACCCTCAGGAGTTTGGTGTAGGAGCACCTATTTGATCACATGCCTCCATGAGGCCTTATTGGGTTTAGTATTCCTTGTTGATGTCTTAATGTTTAATAAGGCTCAATGAGCCATTTTTGATATGCATGAGGTCATCTAAATCCTAAGAAATCATATTTTAGGTTATTGGTTCCATAATGTTAAAAGTTACTCCTCATTGTCAACATTGTCAAAAGAGCAAACTATTAAGTAAATGTTAAGTCCATTAGTTAGATGGAGATTGGAATCAGTTATAGTCAGTTTATGTGAGTTTTAGTCCTCAATGTATAAAAATCCTCCATAGGTTGAAAACAAGGGGAGAAGTTGATTTGTAATGGAAGAATATCAATGGAATTCTTATTTTTTCTCAGAAAACACTGTAAAAACATGATTCTTTGCTCTTGTATGGAAATGTACGGCCTGATACTAAAGGGGAAGTCATTGGAGAAGGTAGTAATATGTTTCTACATCATTTTGAACTTGGTCTCATTTGATTTCATGAAGGTATGAGAAATATATGGCATTTTTTGTAAAACCAACCTGAAACCCTACCAAAGGTTACCCGTTTTGGTAAAACCCTCATAAATTTTGTTTTAACCATTGGATCTGTCTAAAAATTGGATTAAATTTCTATAACTAGATAATCTATAAACTGACTAGAGTGATTGGCTTAATGATTATTTTTGTGAAAGTTATTAATGACTATTTTTTACAATTCATAGTGAAATCGGACTGGTAAAGGCCTAAAAGGGCAGAGTACAAACGTTATTTGTAGTGTTGTTACATAACAAAGGTAACTAAATTTATTATATGTTTTAGAAGATTATCCAAGGTACTCAAATTTGTGATTATAGTTGGTATATTATGTCAGTTCAAAGATTTTGTGATGACAACCCCTAATTGAAAGGCTACAAAGTTATGGTGCAAGTTGTGAATCAAAAACCTATGGTTGTTATATTTATGTTGCTGACAGACTTAATGATTTCCTTGAGAAATTGTTAAGGATTTGTGAGATGTGTTGTGAATCCTTCTAGCTTTGCATCCATTTTGGTAAAACCCTTATAACTTTTGTTTTAACCGTTGGATCTGTCTAAAAATTGGATTCAATTTCTATAACTGGATAATCTATAAACTGACTGGAGCGATTGGCTTAATGATTATTTTTGTGAAAGTTATTAATAACTATTTTTTACAGTTCATAGTGAAATCAGACTAGTAAAGGCCTAAAAGGGCAGAGTACAAACGTTATTTGTAGTGTTGTTACATAACAAAGGTAACTAAATTTATTATATGTTTTAGAAGATTATCCAAGGTACTCAAATTTGTGATTATAGTTGGTATATTATGTCAGTTCAAAGATTTTGTGATGATAGCCCCTAATTGAAAGGCTGTAAAGCTATGGTGCAAGTTGTGAATCAAAGACCTATGGTTGTTATATTTATGTTGCTGACAGACTTAATGATTTCCTTAAGAAATTGTTATAGATTTGTGAGATGTGTTGTGAATCCTTCTAGCTCTACATCAATCCTCCACTTCGTGGAAGAATTCTCTCCAAGAATATTTAATAGTGTACCCTAATGAAAAATATTCTTCTAATTATGAGGATTCTAGGCCTCCTTCTCCTTTTGTGTAAAGGGATAATCCTATTTTTGGTGGTGTTGCTTCTCTTGTGGCTTCTAATGTGCTATTTCTAGACAAGGGTGCTCCTATTGTTGTGGGTGTTGTCTCCCCTAAGGCCCTTGCTACCCCTTTTCTAGATAAGGTTGTCTTATCTACGAATCCTATTGCTCCGGGCTTGGATTTGGATGTTTCACCTAAAGTTACTATTGTTCCACTTGTTAGTTACTCTGAAGGGTATTCTCCCACTTTTGGTTTAAATTTTTTTAGATCTTACTTTGGATTCTTCTTGGGAACTTGTGCAATGTAAAAAGAAATGTAATTCTAAGAAGGTATTTGGTTTGACTAGCAAGTCTTTGGAGGAAAGGTTGTTGGGTTCTAGCTCTAGAGCTTGAGTTGTTTCTCTCTAGTTTTCTATTTCTACTATGTCTTTTGTTTGTGGCTCTATTCTTGCTACTAATCTGTTTTCTTTTGATGTTCTTGTCTAGCTCTTTTTGACTAGTTGTTATGTTTGGCCAATCTGCTTTGTTGGGCTATTCATCTCTATTGTATGGTTTGTACAGGATTAGGGCCTTTCCCTACTTATGTAATAAAAAAACATTGCATCATAACCATAAAGGACATCTAAATTTTGTGCATGATGTTTATAATAATTCACTTAGAACTATAAGGCCAATTCATCTAGGGCATTGACCTAGATTAACTTGAATTTATCTATTTTTTAATCTCTCTAAAGGTTTTTATAAACACTACCTTGATAGATTTTATTATCATGAGGCTTTACCAATTCAAATTTATGTATCAAAAATAAAATCAATGTAAAAAATGAGATATGTAACAATAAGGATGAAACTTGTTGGATTGAGGGTAGATCCTTGAAATTATGAGTAGGTAATATTATAGAGTTGTGTCACACTTTCGACCAACTTGTCAGCACAAGTGAATTTAAGTATTTCTAATTAAAAACCAATTTTGGTCAAACATATGATCTAGTAAAATTTATTCTAAGTTAGATATATCCACAAGTTTTCCAAGGAATATTGTTAGCTAAATATATATGTAGCACCACTTTGAGGCTAATTTATCAAAAAATATATATTTAAAAAAAAATATAATATTTAAAAAACTCCTACTAATGTAAATAACATTTTTTAAATATAAAAATACCCTTTTGTAGATCCATAAGTGTAGTTTAAAAAATATATATTTCAATAGTTCAATTATTATTTATATTTTAGTTTTTTCTTTTTACTAAAAATAGGTTATCAACACAAAATATTACGTTGATCACCATGTTAAGAAAGAATACAAGAAGTTATTAAAAAAATAAAAAATAAGATGCACTAGATAAAATAAACTATATCAAAATGGTATTTTTTATATATTTTAGATAAATAGTTAATATAAAAGATGACGTCAAATGGAAACAATTTTGTTTTAATATACACATATTTTAATATTTATTTTAAAATATATATTTATCAAAATTGGAAAAAAATGCATGCACTAAAGTTTCAAGTTATAGATTCACAAAAAAATTTGAAGGAAAATAAATAAGTTTGCTATATAAAGATCGACGTCTCACGTAACTTCATTTTTCAATATTTTATCAATGACTAAACTATAGTGTCAATTTATAAAAAATGTATATTCAAATAATTTTTTAATTTTTTTAAAAAAATAAAAACATAAAATATAATAAACATAACATATTTTATTATTTTACATCATTTCAAAATTCATTGAAACATATATGACACTTTTTAGTGATTCAAAAAATTTGGATCAATGTTGACTATTTCCTTTATAAAGGATGCCACAACTTTGTACTTATACGGGAGTAATGGGTCAAAATTTATAATTGAAATAGGGGAAAACTATCTATCAACCATCAAAATCAACTAAGTGTTTTCATTTCTATTTATTTTCATATTTAATATTTTTTTACATAATTTGTTACAAATTTAATTTAGGTTAATCTAGTTCACATTAATTTTAAAAAATAGTAGAAGAAACCACTTTTACTTCCTTTATTTTTAAGGTGAATATAACTTATCTTGCATCTCCTAGGAGTTTACCTTAGGTTTTTATTTGTGGACCTTCAATTAGGATTTCTGATTCAACTACTTCTATGGACCACCACTTTTACTACTCCTATAAACCACCACTTTTACTAATCCTGTGGACCACCATCATCATAAAAATAAAGTAATTGTTAGAGCACATATAATGATCCTTATTTATACATTTAATACAATAAGAATAAATAATGTTATGCTACTTATTTAGATACTATGGACTATAATGTTTCATTATTATACATTTACTACAATATTTCATTGTGTAAGGTCACAAATTTCCTAGTTTATGATATCTCCCATATGTTCTTATTCCTATTTTAGTGACTACTCTACTACATGTATTCTAAGGCCATTTTCCACAAATTTTATCTTTATCTTAAAATTTGAACTAAGTTTTAGTGACCTTTAGACCTCTTTCTAAAGTCATATCCTATTATAAAATTGTCAAGATAAAATTCAATACTAGGAAAAAAACTCATTTAGGTGTTGTGTAAGACAAAAAATATCCAAAGATGAGTCTAAATTAACTTGGGTCTGAAAATCCCTCCTTCCCTCTTACTCTAGTTTAATTTATAAAAATTAAAATAAATCCCTCTCAACATAAAATATCTAATTTCTTAACTTGAACACAAGAACAAACATCTATACATTAGAAGAAAATTAAGGTTTTTTTTTGCATCTTCTACTATAGAAAGCTAGTGACTGATAGATTACTATTTTTATGCTCATTATTATGTTCACATGAGATTCATTCACATCATATATAACTTCTTTAGCACATTGGGGGGAATCGATATTTATTCCTTGATCACATTACATACTACATAACCTAACTATGTTCTAAAGGCTACATGTCATACATTTCCATTTTAATCTCTACTAGAGGCTTATTAACTTAACTAATGTGTTATCACTCTAGTATGCCACATTAGTTATTTATGTCACTCTACCAACTAACATACTTACATGAGTATTCATTTCCATTTTAAGGGATGTATCACTACTCTTTTACCATGTTGAGGGAAACAATATTATTAACATCTCTAACCCATATGATTACTATTATTATAATTTGATACATTCATGTGATTATTACATAAGGATCCGGCTAACTACTAGACAAAAAGCACCTATGTACATAGAAAAATGCATGAAAAACATACATAACAACATACATGGAAACATAAATAACATGATGAGACATCGTAGTGTGAGGCCCACCACACAGGTGATCAGTGATTAAACCGATGGATAGGACCAACCATCTGGGGATGGGTAAGTAGGAGTTAACAACACCATCAGGTAGGTTTTCCTACCTATTTTCTAGAAAAAAAAGGCGGGTTCCTTACTTAGCTTTCACGTGAAGTTTCCTTGTCTTGTGCAGGAAAGTGTGCATGACGTGGGCCTTTTTTGTTTGGACAAAGAAAGGTGAAAATCATATTTTTTAATAGTCTACACGTTGAAAGCTAAAGGTCTAAATGCATGTGGACGAGTTGGAGGAGAAAATCAAGCAAATCTAGGTGCTATTTAGTAGTGTGCACGTTGTAAGTTGAAGTTTGGAGTGCACATGGAAGTGTTGGAGGAGAATATCAACCAAATTGAGGTGAGGGGTGCTAAACAATTTAGTTGTAGGTAGAGCGTTTTACAAGACCTTGTAATTTGTAATTTGTAATTTGGGAAACACAATGTGTAGGATTTCACTTACTTGAATGTCCTTGTTTAAATGTATGAATGTATTCAAAATCACACATTTCATTGTTGTGTTTAAATTTCACTCAATTGAAAAACAAAGTGCACAAACTAATTGTAAATGGGAAACATAGTGTTGGGTTTCAGTTATTTGAATCTCCCTATTTAAATGTAAAGGGTTGTCTCATGGTGGGTTTCTTGCTTCTTAACACCCACAGTTTTGCAACATGGAATGTTACGAAATAGTATGAATGTATTCAAAATCACACATTCCATTATTGTGTTTAAATTTCACTCGATTGAAAACAAAGTGCACAAAATAATTGTAAATGGTTAACACAGTGTTGGGTTTCAATTATTTAAATCTCCCTATTTAAATGTAAAGGTTTGTCTCATGGTGGGTTGCTTTCTTCTTAACACCCACATTTTTGCAACATGGAATGTTACAAAATAGTATGAATGTCTTCAAAATCACACATTCCATTGCTGTGTTGAAATTTCCCACAATTGAAAAAAAAAGTGCACAAAATAATTGTAATGGGAATACAGTGTTGGGTTTCAGTTATTTGAATCTCCCTGTTTAAATGTAAAGGGTTCTCTCAAGTCAGGTTGAGCTTACTTCTTAACACACATGGTTTTGCAACATGGAATGCTACAAAATAGTATGAATGTCTTCAAAATCATACATTCCATTGTTGTGTTTAAATTTCACTCCATTGAAAAAAAAAGTGCACAAAATAATTGTAAATAGGAAACACAGTGTTGGGTTTTAGTTATTTGTTTAAATGTCTAGGGTTGTCTCAAGGTGCATTGCTTGCTTCTTAACACCTATGGTTTTAGAACATGGAATATTACAAAACTGTATGAATGTATTCAAAATCTCACATTCCATTATTTTTCCTTTTAAAATAAAAGGCATATAGCCAAATTAATATATTAAAATAATAATGTAAAAGATTACAATAACAATGTCTTCCAACCCATAGTCAAAATTCTAAGTTAACTTATACAATATCCTGTTGATGTATCAACAACTTCCTCTCCCATCATGATATTTATTTGAGGCACATTTCATCTCTATCAAAATCCTAGATGACCCTGTACTATATCAACTTGTTATATTCAAAGATAGCTAATTATAACCTTCTGCAAAATAGTTCCAAAATTTTCATGCTTCATATACCATATACTGCTCCGTAATTCTCATGCTTTGATAACTTATATTGGATTACTAGATTCAAAACAACTAAAAGTAAGATATAACTAAAGTGCTCCAAAATGTTCATAATTTCAAACATTTCCAATAGACGAGCTATCTACTCCTTCACCTTTATGCATGATCTGATGTGCAGGTGGTGTTGAATGTGAATTTGTAGAACTATGTTCAAATCTAGAACTTGTGTAATTAGCTTGAATTGATGTGACTTCTTCTTGCTTTCTTCTACCTGAGACTCTACAGCTTTGGCCACCTCTTTTTGTTTTTCCTTTTACTTGTTGGAATTGCCTTCATGGTGACAATGGTGAGCTAGTAGAAATGATAAAGCATGGTATTCTTCTTTGAAGCTTCTAACCATATCATCTCCAAATTCAAAATGATATCTGGCTATTGCTCTGTATAGATGAGTTGATGAGTTATACTCCAATGATATCTTCATTGTAGTGTACAAATTTTGAAGCTAACCTTGTCATGTAAGTGATGCCTAGGAAAAATCCCACCCGCATATGCATCTCCTTTCCAAAAATTATATTTTTGAATACTCTTCAGCAATGCATTATCTTGCAAGAATATTGTAGACACCTAAAAATGGTCTTGAGAATCTAATTAATTAAATACGACTTATTTGATTAATTAATCTTAAATTCATCTACTTAGTAAATAAATAGAAATATTTATTTATATTAAATTCATTATTAATTCTTCTCTTTTATCATATTATTTCTCTCTTAATTAAATAAACAAAATTAAATACTTTATTTTATTTAATTATTATCATTACTAATTCTTTTATTTTTATCATATTATTTCTCTCTTAATTAAATAAAAAAATTAAATACTTTGTTTTATTTAATTATTATCATTATTATTTCTTCTATACTTTATCTATTAATTCTATCTTAAATTAAATACATAGCTTCAATAATTTGTGTTATTTAATTACCTCATCACATTTCTTCTTAATTAAATAAAGATATCCTAGAATCTTTAATTTAATTATCATATTCCTTTTATTTTAATTTAATAAACAACTTCTATAGTTTGTTTTATTAAATTACTTATTCCTCTTTTGCTGAATTTAAATAAACTAGAATATTTAAATAAATGCATAAATCATATACCTCTATTCACTCACCAATAAAATTAGATTTTTTAAATCTAATTAATTCAACTGTCATTCACGGGAAGAGCCTTGGGGACAAACCTGCAGGAAATCCTCTCAATCTTCTGCCTCAAATCTTTCCTCTCATCTTGCCTGGTGTTTTCATGGGGAGGAACAATCCTCCATGATCAGCTCCACCTTCTCATCTCATACCATTCAATTCTCCAGATTGAATCTCAACCTCTGTTGTGTTGCCCCTTCACAAATGAGTACTGTGAAATCTATAAATACAAGTTTCTGGCTACAGGAAAAGGACCCTAATTTGTGCAATCTTACTCTGTAGGTTTTCTAGGCATTCAAGCATTCAAGCAATCAAGCAAATAGAAGCAATCATCAAGCAATCAAGCATTTTAGTTCATCAATCATGGCTGTTTACAGTAGTTTCTTTCTCATAAGTTTTACTGTAGAATCATCTTAGTTGCATTTAGAAATCATAATAGCTTAATTCTCATTCTTTAAGTGTCATTTCAACAATCTATTAGCTTATTTAAATCTAAGAGAAAATTAGATTAGAGAAATCTTTAAAGTTAGAGAGCAATAAGACAGATTTCTGAAGGTTCCAATGTTTAAAATAGTTTAAATTCTTTTGAATCTTAGATACAATGTCTTATTTAGAAGTGTAGATGCATATTAATTTGTTTACCTCATTCATACACTTTCATTTTAGTGCCCACCATGGGGCCTAACCCCATATTCTACAAAAATTTTCTGAAAAGTGTCTTAGAGGTATCGGCGTGTTTGTTTTAGTGGAATCGTGGTTTTTTATAGCGCGTTGGCTGGATTCTGTAGCATGTTAGAGAAAAACTATAGCCCATCGTACAACTGTTTTAACACACCCCTCAACTGTTTTAGCGCACCTCTCAATTGTTTTAGCACGCCGCTCAACTGTTTTAGCGTGCCACACAACTATTTTAGCGTGTCGATCCACTGTTTTAGCACTTCAACTCTTTGTTCTTTTTTTTAATATCTTTTATCTAGATCCGACGCATCCGCGGCCAGATTGTGTTCTTTAATCTCTTTTTGGTTAAAATTTATCAATCCTAGGACAGAAAATAGGTTAAAAATTTATCAATCCTAGGACAGAAAATGGATAAAAAATGATCAATCCTAGGATAGAAACTTCATTATTTCTTGTGGGATTAAAATTGAACATCATGCTTTTTATGGAGCAATATCTCCATATAGATTAGCTAATTTGTCTTTTGGATTTTAAAAAAAGTGAACAAACTTCTTTGCTATGATTGGGTGATAGGTTTATGCTCTCCCCTTGACTAGGTGCATCAGAATACCAGACTCACTTTTACTTTGCGTATTTTCAAGCTTTCATTAAAAATTTTAGATAGGCCTGCTGTAGTGGGAAAAAGTACTCACCCTACGAGAACGACTTGAGTGGGGACAACCAAAAGCCATGGCATTCCAACCCACTTTAAAATTTATGTGAATTTGGGGAAACCCTCTTTCAACGGAAGTGTGCAGGATAACCATCCCCAAAATCTTTGTTCTAAAGATTAGGAGGTCTCTCAAGGGAGTTTATCCATTTGACGCTCTGAACGAAAACCCTATCTAAGAACCTAGAAATAGAAGCACGCTTGTCAGTTCCCGAACATTGTAATACTCAGCAGTGTAGGGGTGAGGAAGAATCTACCCTCAAGCACTCACCATATAATTGCCAAGGACTGTTTGCTCAGGGGATCCGATATCCACTTCCATCACTCTGACTACACACCTGGAAAAGACAAAAATATGGGCGCCCTCTAGGGGGTGACATGGCTGTGTGAGTTGATGCAATTCCAAGCTATGGGTCGTTCGAGTATATAACAATGACCTTTTGTCTCTAGGAGTGAGTCAGTCTGAATTGTCTTATTTTGTTATCAAACCAGTGAAAATCGAGAAGAATCATGTTTGGTTCTTAGAACATACACTACCTATTTAGATTCTAGAATTTTAAATCAACTATTCTATTCTTGCTTGCTGTGTTTTCCTTCATTAAATTTAGATAAGATCATCACAAAAATCTTCAAATCAAACACTTGTGAAATTCTCATGATTCTAGATTGGATATCCACCAAATTTTTCAAGAAATCTCTTGTTAAACGAATCAGAAAACCAAAGAAAACACTTACATACAAAAAACTCTTGAGAAAGCAATGATTTTTATATCAAAGCAGAAAATGTCTACTCCAACATAGGACCTTTATTCATAGATATCATGATTTCTCTAGAGGTTATACAGACAACTATGTTGTAGCTCCCTTAGATTCACAAGCATTTTATCAAAGAAGGGATCTTAGCCAACACCCCAATCATAGTCAACGAATTCGTCCAGAATACATCCCACAACCGGCCATACAATACAATACAAGACCAAGTGAATTTCATAGAGTAAGATAGTTTCCTGTAGCGCCCCAAAAACATTTTTTAGCGCGTCGTAGCTTTGTTTTAGTGCGTCGCAGCTCTGTTTTAGTGTGTAGTGGCTCTGTCTTAGCGCATAGTTTCTCTATCCTAGCATGTAGTGGCTCTGTTTTAGTGTGTCGTGGCTCTGTTTTAGCATGTAGTGGCTCTATTTTAGCGCATCACAGCTCTGTTTTAGCATGTAGTAGCTCTGTCTTAGCGCGTCGTGGCTTTATTTTAGCATGTCACGGCTCTGTTTTAGCGCGTAGTATCTCTGTCTTAGCGCGTAGGGGCTCTGTTTTAGCGCGTTGTAGCTCTGTTTTAGTGCTTCAAACCTCTATTTTAGCGCTCTAGAAATTCAGAAAAATAGAGAGTTAGTAGGATAGTTTGTCAGATTTCCAACATCAAAAACAAGGTTTTCATCAATCCCAAACATTTTTTCCATAGTCCAAAACACTTGAATCATACAAAAAGAAAACTTTACTATTACGCCTAGGTCTTGAAATATCTTGCAAAGTGTCCTTATCAATCATCACTAATCTGAGATTTTTATGTCAAAATTTCCCTATCAAGGATTTTTATCATCCTTTCATCACGAAACTAGACACAACTAAATCAGATTTTTAACATAGTTCTATCAAAAACTTCATTAAAAATGACACTTATCAAATCAAAATTCCAAGATCAAAGTCTAGAGTAAAAAGTTTGTATGCCTATTTTCACACGATCAGCATATCAAAAACAACAACAAGAAGAAAATGAAAGAACAACAGCCATGGCTAAAGAAAACCCTTGGGGACGATACATCAATACTGATCCTCTCTCTAATTCACAAGAGAAAGAAATAACTGTAGAAGAAATCAAGAAAGTTCAACAAGACCCTCATTTCCATAAATTTATGGAAAAGATGTTAGAGCAAGATATGGAAAAGTATCTTTTGTTATTAGCTGACAAAGGTGCTAAGATTCCTAAAGACTTTGATGTCAACCAACTCAAGGAAACAACTACACCTAAGGCAACTAGTATGGAAAATATAAATCAAGTAGATGCTTTGACAAGATAAATGCAACAATTACAACTACAGTTCCAAAACATCCAACAAGGGCCAACAAAAAGATATTCCTTACAGGATATTTTCCCTTATCCATTTGACCAAAGCATTAACATGATACCATTTCCACGGTATTGTGAATACCCAACGCACAACAAATACAATGGAAGAACCGATCCATTTGATCATGTACGAGAATTTAGAACCATGAGCATAGAGTTCGTACACGAGGACTCTTACTTACTACGATTATTTCCAAGAAGCTTAGGAAACACTTGCATGGAGTGGTTCTCTAAAATGGAACCTGGGATCCAATCTTTTGAAGAACTGATCAATAGGTTCATTAACCATTATGACAAGCCAACAATTAATTTTGGATTCATAAACATATTGAGGATGACAATAAAAATTTAGATTTAGGGCCTGATTAGGCAGGAAGGGGTGTGGGCACCCTAGTTTAGCCAAATTTAACTTTTTAAATGTTTGTTAAATAGAATTCTTATTCAATTTCCCTGACTTAAATTTAATTTCCAAAGAATGATAATTAATAGGTAATTTATAAGTATAATTTGGCACATGCTCTTACGAGGGAGCCAAACATAGTGTGAAATTATCAAGGGTGGTAATTTAAGATGCTACAATTAGTTATCTTCTATCAAATACTTGAAACTGTTGAATTTGAAACCCTTTTATTATTTCTTTATATACCATAATTTTTTCTATTTACATGTAATTAGAGAGTAGGACATATAAACTATGGGTATATATGATTATATGGATATATAGTATTATAGAGTTACAAGGTTAATTTTCTCATATTTTTTCTATTTAAAAAAAAAAAAGAGATTCCTTAAATAGATAAATATTCTTGATTCAAATTAAATACTTAGAAAATTAAAATCCAAATATAACGAATGAACAAAAAGTTATGGGTAGAAGTGAATAGGAATGAGTAACAACCTACACATGAAAATAAGTTACTAGATTGACATAATAGAGATGATAAATCTATATCAATTATTATCATAACCCTTTTTGACTCTAAATCATATCATGTGGATCTATAAAAATCATCAACAAAAATTGAGGATAATTTGAATAAAATATTTGGAGATAAAAATAATGCAATTTTTTCCCTATAAATTTAACTTTTAAGAGTTAAAATAGAGGATAGACTCACTATGTCAAACCACATAAACAATTTGAGGTCTCTCATCAGATAACTAGTAGAAGTCAAGGATTGAGTAGATGATGACGATGCTAAGGCTATTTTTTAAAATGGATTTCCTTATAAATAAATAATAATTTTATTTTTAATCTTAGTCAAATAACTTCTCAAACCCTAGAAGATATTATTTCAACTATTTTAGGACAAGAAAAGAGAATAAATAAAATGCATACAAAAGTTAATTATCATGAGAATGTATTATGTTCATGAAGGAATAATAAAAGATTAGATACAAAGAAATGAAAAATTGAATATTTTTACTTGTAATAAAAGAGGTCACATAACCTAAAAGTATTAAATTTAAGCCAATCATATTCTCAAGGGAAAATCAAAAGAAAAATAAAATTAAGCTAAGTTAGTATGTGTTGAGGATTCTAGGATATATGCCATTATTTTTTTTGAATTTTTTATTTTGAAAATACTAGTGATAACTACTTATTTAATAAGCCTTCATCATTAGAGGCTTGGGGCATTGAAGGCTGCATGATTTTTATCATCTAAATCTATATTATAACTTAGAGATGGTACTTTATAGAGAATAATATATTTTTATTTTCTTTCTTGATAGTGATAGTAGTAAATAAGACATGGATTATGAAGTTTTTCTTTTAAAGATAAGAAAGGAATTGAGTGTAAACTCAATTGGATTGCTTCTTAAATATTTTAGGAGTCTACATATCTTAGGAATTAAACCCTTACAAGGTTCATGAGACAAATTTATGGAGAATTATCGATGTAGATTAGTATGGGTTGTCTAATAGTTTGGGAGATCTATAATTAAGGAGTTTGGGGAAGTGGTAATATGTAAATTAGGAACTTAATTAAGGAGCTATAAATTTATGTTTTGTTGTGTGTAATGTAAAATTTAAGGGGAGCGTTGAAATATTTAGTTTTATATTGTAATAAAGTCACCATAGTGAATTGTGGTTTATTATTGTTTTAATTAAGATAAAGATGGGTAGGGCCCATACCCATTATAAAATGAACATGAAAGCCATGTAGGGGAGTTCATGAGAAACAAGACACCTACAAATTAAAAAAACTAAAGATAGACCAACAAAGAATAGAGACAAAAAATAGAAAGAGACGAACAAGAAACTAGAACAACTACTAGCCACCTAATAGCCAGAGGCCATTGATTGTCTACCACTCATTCACCAAGAATTACTCTTTTCTTCAAATGACATAAGTTTCTTCTTCTTGGTATCACCATTATCGACAAGGGTGTGGTAGAACTATCTAAGTTTCTTTCCTTCTTCTTGGAGCTAGCAGCCTCTGAAAGATCCTCCCCAGATCGCTTACCTTGGTTGTTCTTGAGTTCATGCCAGAACACCTGAATGGTGACAATAGTATTCTTCATCATCTCTTTGGTGTACTCCACATTCTCTTGTAATCTTTGAAGGGTTTTTCCTAGTTGCTACACATAGTGGCCACCTCTTCCTATAGTTTATTTCTCTCTACTGAAGTCCTAATTGTAGACTTAAGCTCCTCAACCTTTATATCCAATTTAGCCCACTTCCTAAAGGTCTTTGTGGGAGTTGAAAGGATATTCCAATGGCCCTCATCCTCAACTTCACTTGGCTAGTCCTACTTTTTTTTTAGCACCTTCATTTCCAAATTTTGGATCTTATTTTTAGAAAAAAATAATTGGGAAAACAACCATTTCAATATGTCATTTTGGATTTTTTTTCTTTACTTAATTTATTCATTTTCACTCTTAAAGGAGTACAATTTGCACAAATAGCAACTTTCATTTGAGACTCTTCAAGCACTTACTCTTAGTTCATATTTTAGATTGGGGAGTCTAGGGGGCTAGTAGGGCTAGTGGTTTGGAGGGAATTTTGGGGAGAAACAATAGGAGAGTATTATTGGGAACTAGAACCATTAGGGGAGTCCTTGGGGGTGGGATATCACAAATCATCAAAAATATTGAGATATAAATTTGGGGGGGGGGGTGGTAAGAAAAGACACATTTTTCTTATAGGTAAGGGTGGGGTCCTTTGAAATAGGGGAATTATCTTTAAAGGCCCGAGGAGGGTTTGACCTATTAATTATTTGATGAGTTTACATTCTCCCCCTTTTTGAGGAATCTATCCATATCTTTTTGATAATGGACTTTCAACTTTCTAGGTATGCAAGCCCTATTAAGGGAAATCCTAGTAACCTTAGAGATGAGATCCATAGTGACATTGAAAGAGAGGTCCCCAACTTGAAAATTTCCATCCTTCAACGAGTTTACAAACTCCATGGATAAATTAGGGTTGTGTCCTATCACGACCTGAATATAAGAGGCCAAAATTCCTCTCTGAAGGATAGTCCATAAATCTTTATGCTCCTTCCATGTTTCACAAGAGGTGGGTTCTTCTTGAACGAATTCACTTCCCATCTCACTAGGAACTTCAAAAAGAGGATGGGTGTGAAGAACACTCTAGAAACACTAGTTTCTATTAATGATCATGGTCGAAATTGACTTGTGAATAGGTGAGAGGAGATGATTTAACTTCATGCTACTCGAGTCGAGCTAGTTGTTGTAGTGAACCCAAAGGGGGTTCAAATTAATCTCTATTTTAGAGTGCTTTTCCATGATTATTGATAAGCTCTCTCACATTTTTTGATGTCATTAAATGATCGTCCTAGATTTTAATCTTCTCCATAAATGCACCCAAATTTACAATCACATTTGCCACCTTGTTCCTTGCATGAAACACGTGAGAGAATTGACAATTCCTAATATTCATCATTTCTTGGAAAGCCTTTGTAATGGGATCCTGCAAGGACCAACAAGGGGTTGCTTTTCCACTAGACATTATTATTGTGTTTCCTTTTCCACATGTTGGTAGTTTGATAAGTTATCTTAAAAAGGATTTATAAAATTCATATTATAATCAAAGGAGAAAACATTAATATTTCAACTAACATTATTTTTATGTTTATTATTTATTATCATGATGCAGATATTCTTAAAATATATATTTTACCATTTCTAATACAGTATCAAAGAAAAAATTAATTTTGTCCTTATGCTTTGCCACCATTAGTGTCATCCACAAATTCTTCACTCACGTTGATATGTAAATTGAATATAAAGAATGAGCCCCAATCTTGAATGTTAAACATTGTTTGCAAGTGAAGGCTTGGTTGACAAACCTAAAGTATTTTGTTTAGTATAGAATTTAAGGAGTGCTACCACCCAAGAAGGGTCTACACCAATTTTTGCATAGGCCAAGAAATAGCCATTAGAGGAGGCAGTGTCTTGGCTATGAGGAAAATTAATAAAGAAAGGGCCATGAATTGCCAATGTTTACAAAAGTTTACGAACAATAAAAAGCCTTTGTTAGCATATAATTAAATTTTTCTAGAAGCATTAAAATTTTAACTTTTAAATAAGGGTTAGGTAATGTAGAGATGTGATTAAAAAATGCACCAAATTCCAAATGGCTTGCATAATAACTATTACAGTTGAGGCATTATACATGCAATATTAGTTATCTTCTATCAAATAGTTGGTACTGATGTATTTGCAATCCTTCAATTATTTATTTATGCACCATATTTATTTTTATTTACATGTAATTAGAGAGTAGGGCATATAAACTATGGGTATATAAGATTATGGAGTTATAAAATTAATTTGAACATATTTTTTAAATTAGAAAAAAGACTAGAGATTCCTTTAGATAAATATTTTGGATTCAACTTTTATATTTAAAAAATTCAAATTCAATTACAACTAATGAATAAAAACTTATGGGTGATAGTTAATAGGAATGAGCAACCATTTGCAAATGAAAATAACTTACTAGATTGGCATAATAGGGTTGATAAATCTAAAACTATCATTATTCTAGTTCTTTTTAACTTTGAATTACTTCACGTGGATCTAGAGAAATCATCACTAAAAATTTGGGATAATTTAAACTAAATATTTGAAGAAAAAGAAATTAATGCAATTTTTTTGCTATAACTTCAACTATTTAAAATTAAAATGGAAAATAGAATCACTATGTCAAACCATATAAACAATTTAACATCTCCCATTAGATAATTAACAAATGTTGGGGCTCTAGTAGATAATGATTTGATATCATATTGAACCTTTTTACCTCTCATTTACTCTTGAATGCTCTACCACTGAGCTACTTATCTTTTTGTAAGTCCATCTATAATCGAATGGCTCGTTCGCCAACATTAACTTGTTACATTAATGAACAACGATTTAAATTTAAATTTCAAATATCCAACTCCAAATCACTTGGCTAATAATATAGGCCCCAATTGTGTTGCCATTGATATTGATTACATCTAGAGTTGTTATCATAATTCGACTGATTAAAGCCTAAACACAACTATAGTTTTTCAAAAAAGGAAAAACAAAACAACATCTATTTGGAATGCAGTTAACATAAGCATTTTAGTTGTATTATTATTATGATATTGGTATTGAAATCAGGAGCAGGTGTGAGGGTCCAGCACTCTGTTTAGATCCAATAAGTATGAGTTTGAGTTTGATTTCAGGTTACAATACCCATCCAGCCTTACATCCACTTTGAATTTGATTAAAACAGCAAAAGCTTGAAATGGAGCCCTCATCATTTACACCACTTAACAGTAACTATACTAAAATTGGGCAGCAACTGATGTGTAACAAGAACGAGAAATCCAAAACAATTGTGTTAGATCTGGAGAACACGTTGGTATATTCAAGCTCCACAGTGATTCCCCACTATGACTACACTATCTTTTTTCGAGGTCATCAAGAGCATTCAGCCCTCAGTACCATCACATACTACGTACAGAAAAGGCCTGCGGTGGACATTATAATGGTAGAATTGGTAAGAAATAACAAGAAGATAATAATCTTCACCTCAGCCACCAAAGAATACGCAGATGCCATTCTGGACAAGCTCGATATTAACAGAGCCCTCATAGGCATCCATCTCTACAGAGATTCCTATGTTACAAACAAAGACGGATACGTGAAAGATATTACCTTGCTGGGAAGGAACCTGAAAAGTATCATAATTGTGGACGATAATGCGACGACCTATATAAACTCCAACCAGAAAACACCTTTCCTGTGAAACCCTTTTCCGGGGATTTGAACGACGCTCTACCTGTTGCGCATTGCTGACCTGTCCAAGATCGTGGCAGCGTCCTACGAAGAGACGATAAGAATAAATTTGGCCATAAGTGATAGTAATAATTTGGAGTACGAGTTTTTGCAGGGATGGCAGGGCGAACTGCAGACAATAGTGCCGGAAAAGAAGATAATAGTTCTAGAGTTGATGGACACGCTGGTGAAGAGAAGCAAAGAAGTTATGAAATGTGGGCATGATTTCACTGTTCCCGTTCGGGTGTCTGGAGAGTTGTGTATGACTTATGTTTAGAAGCGGCCTGCCCTGGACAACCTTTTGGCTGAGCTTGAGCAGTATTATGAGATTGTTCTGTACACCCGCTCCACCTGTGAATAGGCGGATCCTATTCTTGACAAGCTTGACATTGATTTTCATCTGAACGAACGCCTCTACAAAGACTCCTGCCAAGCTTCTCGATCCTGCAAAGACATTGGAGTTCTCAATAAGGATTTGAACTTGGATGCCACTGTCAAGAATGTTATCTTTGTGGATTGTGATCCTTCCGCCTTCCAACATCATCCTTATAATGGGTTTCTTCTCAGTCCCTTCGAGGAAGACAATCTTCTGGATACCGAGTTGTATAAGCTTAAGGGCTTCTGTAAAGGGGCTTACCTCTACGATGATGTACGAGAAGCCATTGCCAAGTTTAAGAAGAATGGAGTCGGGAGGCATGTGTCCCACTTCCGTTAGGACTAATTTTCCTCTTGTTTATGTTACTATCAGTTTGTTAATTTTCCCTTGTTATTATGAGTTTCAAAAATTAATTTATCTATATCACAAATATCAAGTTCATTGCAAATACTGCAAATCATGTGTTTCTTGTTAATGTTACTATCAGTTTGTTTTAGTTGAACTCTAGGCATTCATTAGAGATTCTATGCCCTTGTTAATTTATCTCCATCACAAATATCAACTTGATTGCAAATACTGCAGAAATATCATGTATTACAAATATGTTGTATTACAAAGATGCTGATGTATTACAAAAATGCAAGAATTTTAACAGAAAAGAAAGAAATTCTTCTGCATGCTGTATTGTTATACTGATATGAATACCAAACCCCAATTTTATTTTGGTTCATTTGAATAGATAAAAGAAGATAACGATATTAATGTTAATATGAAAAAATCTTAAATATGAAATATATATATATATCCTTTGATATAAAAGTAATTTTCAAAACTAAAATTTGAATTGGAAGTGGAAGTTTATAGTATTATTTTTAAAATAATTTAAATAAGTTTAAAAAATTAAATAATTAATTTAAAATTAATTAATTGTAAATAATGAGTTATAATATTAATTGGAATGTAGAAATATATTTTTAATTGTTGATTTAGAATTTACATACTGAACTAACTTATAAATATATTTTTTCAATTGTGGATTTAAAATTTAGTTAGAATTTAATGTTATGTTTAATTTGATTTGGTTTAATTATACATTGTTACTTCAATATAAGATATTAGATTTAGTTGTAGAACAAATTATGAAAAATGGTTGATTGATTTTTGTTATGAGTAGGCGTACCTAAAGAAACATTCCCTATAGAATTAATCTAAGTTATGAGTACACTTAATACAACCCTTCAAACATGGTTAGGGCATGAAGGTATACAATATTATTGGGATAGAAGAGCTCCTAATTCCCTCCAATGTGGTAAGGTAGTTACATAGGATGTGAATGATTCATGTGATGACAATAATGTAAGATATAAAAGTGTTAAAGCTTGTATCTATTGTATGGTTATCTTACATGATCAATTATAATAAAAATAGAAGAAATTAGGATCCTAACACATTATGAACCTACAAGATAATGATAAAATAGAAGCCATACTCAATGAAATTTATTTAACATTACTATAAAGATTCAATTAAAATAAAAAAAACCTAATTATAAACAATTTAATTAAATAGCAAGCAAACCTCTAACCCCATCGTAGATTGATGTGAACTTGTAGTGACATGGATTGCTTAAATTTTCCTAATCCATGTGCAAAAACTTAGTTGGAGAGATGATTCACAAAAAGGTTCTCAAATTGCTCAAAGTTGGCTCAAGAATTTGAGAGAGAAAGGATACTATGAATTGTGAATATATGAATTCATGTTGAAAAGGCTTACTTTTATAGATTTTTGGAATTATGATCAATGGTGAGGATTATAAATGCTAATAAAGAGATGATAAAAGATCAAAGAGGTGAGTGTGGATCAAAGATTAATCAATGGTTCATAATCCATGAGGTGTGGATCAAGGATTAAATCAATGGTTCATAATCCACGAGAGTTTAAAAATATACTTTATTTTATGTAAATATGTTTGAGATATTGTGCATATGGAGGGAAGAATTTGAAAAAGGAATATTCTTTGTGCAAGTTGGAAAAATGGAGGAAAATTAGTTAATTAAACAATTTATGAAAATCATTTAATTATTCAAGTTGGAAGAATTAAGACCTTTAATTAAACAATTGAGAATTACTTAATTAAAGGATGAAATTAGTATTTTAACTAAATAATTTGGAATTATTTATCAAATAGAGAAATTAGTATGAAGATGATGAAGAAAGATGAATTAATCAAATAAAATTAATTATTCAATTAATAGGGTAATAAAGTGAATTTAACTAAATAATTAAACATTATATAATTAAATGGATGAATTAGCTGAATAATGAAGAAAATAATGTTAGTGAAATCAAGATGTGTGATATGCTTAGGAATTTTTTAGGTGTCTATATTTTTCCCCTCTTTGAAATGGGGTACCTATTGTGATGTTTCAAAGAATTGATGTTGCTTAGAATTTTTTTTTTTAAATTCCTAGATTTTACTTGACTTTACTTGATGCCTCACTATGCCCCAACGGATAAAGGAATGCTGGTGTGCTACCCTGTCGAGAGATCAACTAGAAAAACTAATTTTTAGGCTGAGAGTGTGACAATGCAAAACCCTAGGTTTTTCTAAGCACATATGTTTATTTAGGTGAATCTCAACCTCATTTGTACACTTTAATTTGTGAGATTTGAGAGCCCTTGAGAGATTTTTATTTGAGATCTCATGGAGACATCTAGCTATAACACCCACTATTCAATTTGTACAATGTATAGACTAGGTCCATGAGTTCTAGCAGCTAACCAACTCAAGACCCCTAGTATGTACTACTTTAATTTTCATTTTCACACATTTTAGATAGCTAAAGATAGGCTTGAAGTAGGAAAAGAAAATGTATTGTAGTTTTATGCGACACTTTTTGTAACTCGCTGGCGTGCCATTGTAACATGATGCAACACCTTTGTCAAAAGTGTTAGGGCTCTACAATAGCTCATTGGGATTTCAAAAAAGAGTGATTCCTTTGTAATAAGTTAACACTGTTGGATGGTTTGACTTGATGCCTTTGTAAAGGCTCATTCCCTTGTTTTTTATTAGTAGTGTGATGCCCTTATAAAAGTGTGATGTATTTGCAAAAATTGCAATGCCCTTCACTAGCAACAAAGTGACGCTTTTGTAAAAAGGCTTTCTTTTGTTCTTTAGGAATTTTTGACTTAGATTTTTGTAAGCTTTTAGAAAATTGACATCATGTGCACTATGCTTGTAGGCTAATATTAGTCCCTTTTCTTTCTTGGGAGCGAGGACCTCAAATTCTAGAGAGGATCACTAGCTTCACTACAATGGAGGTTGAGTTTTTTCATGTAGTTGGTCTATACTATATTGCTAACATGCTTGAGGTGTGTGCTCATCTTGCATTGATGACAACGTTGGTTGAGCAATGGCACTCAAAGACCTCTTATTTTCACTTTCTAATTAGTGGCCACCATCAAACTTGAGGATGTGTGACACATCTTGAGGGTGTTGATTCATGGTGAGAGGATTGTGTATGAGCAATACTTAGGATTTGAGTCTCTTGAGAATGTTTTGATGGACAAGCAGATTCAACTTGAGGATGGATAGGTAGATCTTAGGACTTACATTGGTAGAGGGATTGATATTATGTGTTAGATTGATTTGTGAACCTTTCATGCCAGATAGGTGCTCGAGATAATTAAGCCCTGGATGGGGAGAGTAATTGAGATGATCTTAGAGGATGATGTTGATTTTTCCTTGGGAAATTGTATCCTAACACACTTATACCATGAAATATATAATGTCATGTATAGGGGTGTGACTAGCATATCTTCTAGATCTATTTCATTACACATTTGGGCATGGGAGCATATTACTATGTTGAGGCCTATTGGGGACAAAAATTGAGATTCCAAAGAACCTTTTATGTACAATCATTATGACATGCTTATACATCACCATATGGGGGAGGATGATGTATCTCATTAGAGATACATCATTGATAATATGATAGAGTTTACCTAGAGACTCTAGATGGATGTGGAGGCCTAGGAGGAGGACTATGAGCAGCTTGCCTATACCAAACATACTTGATGGATCATAGGATTCAATCCTTATATCTTGGATAGATATTTACTAGAAAAGGTTTGATGACGGTTTAGGGAGCAACAAGATGCCCCACTAGATGACCATGTTTCCATTTTACAATTTTTTTTTGAGAAATTATAGAGTGTCGTCTAGTAGTGGCACCTCAAATAGGAATTGCAGATTTTGAACATTTAGCTCCCCTTCCCTAGGAATATTGAGGTGGTGCTACTAATCTAGTGAATACCATTGCTTATGACACTTGGTTTGCTACATGTTGACCTCTCTCTTTCATAAGTCTAGCTAGAGGAGGCACCGATAGTAGCAAGAGGTATAGATATGAGTCTGACAGACAACAGTGATAGCAATAGAGAGTCGAGGGTGAGGGACACAGTCCCAGACACGAACCACCACAGGGACCACCTTAAGGTTTTCCTTAGGGTCCACCATAGGGACCACCACCATAGATACCACCACAAGGTCCACAAGGACACCAAAAGTAGGTGATAGTTATTGTAGGTGTACCTAATTAGAGACTACAAATTACACTCCAAGAGAGGGACTAGGCACATCAAGAGTATGAGTGTTTCAAACATGAGAGAGACATTATATATAGATAGCTATCCCAAATGTAGATAGAGAGAGATCAACTTCATCTATAGTATGATGAAATCAAGACTTAGTTGGATGTAGAGACTACACATAGGTAGCAAATAGAGTTGCAACTAGCTTAGGAGATAACATAGAGACAACAACTTGTGGTTGTTGCACAAGTGCAAGGGAAGGTTATACCACTTGCTTAATATACATAGGCTATCAGTGAGTCCACTTATTAGAAGACTATACCATATGGTAGTTCTGGCTCATAGGTGAAAACCTAATTTTTCTCATAGGAGTGCTCTAGTTCCGAGTAGATCAAAGGGATTAGTGGGTAGAACCTCACTAGCTCCATCAAATGGACATGGATCATGACGATAGTCGATGGGGCCACCATTAGAGCAACCTCCTCTTTCCCAAGAGGATTGAGGGAGCTCATGGTAGCCTATGGTGTATAGAGATATTTTTTGTATCCATATGTTGTTGTAGATAGGCTTATGATGTATACATATTCTTTGGCTATAAATAGCCTCATGTATATTTTGATATATACCACACACTTGATATGTATCATGATAGTCATTTTTTGATATATATATATATATATATATATATGGGATGAGCGATGATTATGCGACTATTATATATGATATTTTTATTGCATATTTATGATCTCTTATGATGTATGATGTATGATTATGGATGAAAATGCTTTGTGGATGCATTATTTTATGAGATTTTATGCTATGTTTCCATGATGGATGATGAATATCTATTTATTTATGCTTATGATATAATATTTATGTTTCTAATGATCTATGGATGAAGTATGACATGGATGATGATATGGATGATTTCCTTTTCTACTTTCATATGATATATGATGATTGTGCAGGATGTACATGCTATGAGATGCATAGTGATGATTTATCAATGTAGGATGGATGCATATATAGTTTTTGTATGTCTTGATATTTTGAATGGAGATATTAGTATATATATAAATAGAAGAATGAGATAATTATAATAGATTAGTATGATAATGGGATTGATCAGGATACTAATAAATAGGTCTATGATTATTTTGAAGTTTTATTGGATATGCGATGAGATAGGATTAGATGATATTATTTTTTATTTTTAGATTAGGATTAGTTTCATTATAATAATCCTTATTTAATGTAGTAAGTAGACACAATGCACCAAGGTATGAAAACCAAGGTGGCGTTGTATCTAATGTATGAAATTTGACTCTACAAACAAATAGGAGTATCCTTGTTCATACTTGTCATACATACACCTTGTTTGATCATGTGAATGGATTAAGCCATCAAAGTAAGGAGACCAATACATAAAAGGTATATAAATAACTTGATATGCACTAACCGCTGTATTACTAGAGAATATCCTCACACGCACAAGGCAAGTATTTTCCAAGGTTGTATTGCAAGAACATCCAACCAACACAACAGACGAAAGCGATGAAATATGCTCCATTCCTTTCTCTCTAAATTATTTTAAGATATACTTCATATATCATTAGAATAGGACAATAAGATAAATCAAAGAAAAGATCAAAATTACAAAAGTGTCAATGTCATCATATCTCTTGCCTGAGGGAGTTGCTTTGGGGTGATATTTGAAATGATGTCTATTGTAGGAAAGATATATTCGTAAGAAATGCATTGGATTTTAATTTTTTTTTAAATATTTGATAGGCTGTTGATATGAGGGTTAACCAATATTTTTGACAATGATCAAGACTCACGATTTTGCATGAAAATTTATGTTTAACAAATTATTGTACTTGTTTTTGTTTGTTTCGTCAAAGGTGAAGGTGATGATAGGTTTATTATGAATGACAGTTTGGTGCAGATGAGAGTGAAATGAGAAGGTAGGATGAGTTTGTTTAAGTTCTTTCTAAATATTTCTATGTTTTTGAATTTTTGAGGATATTTTGAGGTCGCTTTTAGATTTTTTATGTTTTATAAGTTTGCTTTTGGTATTTTTAGATATTTGAATGTTTTGAGTTTTTTGAGGATGTTTGAGGCTATTTTTGGTTTTATAACATGTTTAGACAAAGAGAACATGACCTAAGGGATAGACCTATGCCTCAAGGGCTCATCAGAGATGACCTTGCCTATGTGAATATGTAGAGGCTTCATAGTTCAATTATTTGAACTTGATATTAGCACATGATGACTAATAATGTTTTTGGGAATTTTGATGTATTATGGATATTTTTGGGATTTTGAAAATGTTTGAATGTTTTTGGATGTTGAAAATGTTTTGGATTTTGGATTTTCAAAAAAATTTAAGATGTTTTTGGATTTTTTCAAATAGTTTTAGGTGAATATACAAGAACCTGATATGATGACATGGGTATATGAATATTCCCCTTGTATGATGTGTTAGACTACCTCAGTATAGGAAAGAAAAACTAACCTTATAATAATTCAAAGTAGTAATAATAGGAATGGACACTCTTCAAACACCAAGACATGATAAGGACAAAGATGGATGGATGAAATAAATACATGGAAGATGGATGCATGGATGGAATGTAGATTTTATTATGGATGGATGATAAGTGAAAGAGTGTTTAATAGATTATAGATGGTGCTTATTTACACAAGGTTCCTATCTGCTAGGTTTCACCAAGGTACTTTCCCAAAGCACCATTGAAGTGGTTTTTTCTAGAGGATATTTTTTCTCTTTACTATTGATGAAGGTGCAACCCGAGACTTAGAAAATAACCCAAAAACAAGAGATTAATTTTATTATTCAGAAAATGGAGCTTCTTACATGCAGAGGATCTCAAATCCCCAAGTTCTACAACACATGTAAGTTACAGAAAGCTACGGAATCACCCTTCTACAATATGTGAGCTTGTCCCCAAAAAGTTACCCAAAAATTAGAAACCTGCCCATAAATAGAGCTCCTCATTAGCTTGGAACCAAAACAACATTCAAATTTGAGTTTAGGCAGTTTGGAGCCAAAAAATTACAACATGAAGTTCAAATTTTGAAAGAGCATTTACAATTGTATCTTCTAGAAAGTGCGCCAACTTCCCGGGGCCATAACTTTTGATCCGGGACTCCGATTCGCGAACTGTTTGAACCGTTGGAAAGGTCATGAAGACAACAATGCACTCAAAATTATCTACATTGATTTTGGCAAGTTTCGGGGCCAATACAAGAACTCTAAGTTCCTCAAATCTAACAGAACATTTTTAGGTGCAAATCTTGGAAACTAAAACTGCAATATCTTTCCACCTAAGAATAGAAAATAAAAACCATAAATTGGGAATTTCATTAGGACGAAAAGGGTATCTAAAAATGTAAAAACATATAAAAAACTGAGAAACTTGAAATTTGACTATTTTTGGGTGATGCAAGATTGCCCTTACACCACTGGATGCTCCTACATCAGACACTCAGAGTAATTTGAGAAGTGACCCTGTCACGTCTCAGATGGTGGGGGAAAAAAAATTGAAACGGTCAACCTCTGCCTTAGGCAACTAGGATGAATCTTCAATAGGCCTTCCTTTCCATTTTACCAGATATTCTTCATACTGCTTGTTCCTGGTACTCCTTCCCACACGACTATCCATGATTTCTTCAATCTCCTCCTTTTCTGAAGTAGGTGCTAGAATCCCACACTATCCCATTATCGATACTTCCTCTACGTCACCTTCATGATACTCTGTCAAATCTAAAATGTTGAACACAAGGGAAATGTTGAATCCATCTGGCAACTCTACTTCATATGCATTCCCTGAATCATGCCTCTTCAAAATTTTACAGGGACTGAACTTCTTCATCTTCAATTTGTTATATGTTCCCACTGGAAACCTTTCTTTCCTCAAGTGGACCATCACTTCATCACCAATTTGAAACTCCGTATACCTCTTGTTCTGATCTGCCTTAGCCTTATATTGCATATTCATCTTGTTAATATGTTCTCTTACCTTCTCATGTATGTCCTTGATGTGTTATGAAAAATCTTCGGCTTCAACACTTATTTTCTTCTCTTGGTCCATCTTCCTCAATTCTGGAGTTGTTCTAGGGCTACCTCCATACACAATCTGGAATGGTGATCTACCAGTGCTTTTGTTGATAGAATTGTTGTAAGAAAAATTTTCCTGGGGTAAGATCAAGTCCCATCCCTTGGGTTTATCTCCTACCAAACATCTTAGTAGGTTACCCAGACTCCTGTTAACAAGCTCTGTCTGTCCATTTGTTTGTGGATGGTGTGCAAAATTGAACTTCAACTCTGTCTTCAACTTTTTCCACAAGGTCCTCCAAAAGTACCCCACAAATTTGGTGTCACAATCTAAAACAATACTCTTTGGCAGACCATGTAGCCTCACCATCTCTTTGAAGAACAAGTCAGCAATGTGGACTGCATCATGGGTCTTCTGACATGGAATGAAATGTGCCATCTTCGAAAACCTATCAACCACCACAAAGACTGAATCATTCTCATGTTGTGTCCTTGGAAAAACAAGAAAAAAGTCCATACTTATATCCTCCCATGGCCTCTCTAGTACAGGTAAGGGCTGATATATGCCTGTATTCTAGCTCACTCCTTTAGCCATCTGACATTCCTTACAGCTTTGTACAAACTTCTTCACATCCTGTGACAACTAAGGCCAATAATAATGCTCATTGATAATGGCAATGGTCTTATCCCAACCAAAATGTCCTGCAATTCCTCCACTATGCTTCTCCTTTATCAGGTTCTCCCTCATGAAACTCCTCGGGATACACAATTGACTTCCCTTACATAAAATTCCATCCTAGATTATGAAATCCAACCACCTCATCCTGTCCACTGTAACAGGTTCCTTGCAAGCTTTCCAAGCTTCTGCAAAATCAGGATCTTCTGCATACAGTGTCTTGAGTTCATTGAATCCAACTACTTCGATCTGCATCTTTGTCATAAATGTATGCCTCCTACTTATGACATCTGCAACCCTATTTGACTTCCCACTCCTATGTTTTAAAACAAAGGTATAACTCTGCAAAAACTCTACCCATTTCATATGCCTCTAATTTAATTTTCCCTAACAATTTAGGTATTGCAAGGCTTGATGATCAGTATATAGAAAAAATTCCTTCATTAACAAATAATGTCTCCATTTCTTTAATGCTTGAACTATTGCATAAAATTCCTGATCATATACAAAATACTTTCTTTTCGCATCATTTAACTTTTCACTAAAATAGGAAATGGGCTTACCTTCTTGGCTCAACACTGCTCCAATGGCACAACTACTGGCATCACAATCCACCTGAAACACCTTGTTGAAATCTGGAAGGGCTAGAACAGGTTGCTCTATCACCTTCTGCTTCAATAGTTCAAAACTTTTTGCCTCTCCACTACTCCACTTGAATTCTTTTCTATCACCTCTCATTGTTTCAGTCAGGGGTCCGCAAATACTACTAAAGTTTCTAATGAACTTTCTATAAAAACTAGCCAAACCATGGAAAGATCTCACCTCGGTAGCAATTCTTGGGGTAGGCCATTCCAGAATAGCCTTCACATTCTCTGGGTCCATCTTGAGATCTTCTGCTGAGACAACAAACCCCAAGTACACTAACTCCCTCTTCCCAAAACTACAGTTCTTCAGATTCATCAATAGTTTATCTTCTCTTAACTTCTCAAAGGCTCTCCGAATATGCAACAGTTGCTCATCCGTCTTACTGAAAATAAAAATATCATCTAAATACATAATAACAAAACTTCCCAAAAATTATTTTAGTACCTCGTTCATGAGCCGCATGAATGTGCTCGGTGCATTGGTTAGCCAAAAAGGCATGACTAACCACTCGTACAGGCCCTCTTTGGTCTTGAAGGCAGTCTTCCATTCATCTCCCTCTCGAATCCAGATCTGGTGATATCCACTCTTCAGATCAATCTTTGTGAAGTACTGAGCTCCACTCAAACAGTCCATCAGTCATCCATCCTTGGCATGGGAAATCTGTACTTGATTGTTATCTTGTTTATGGCTCGGGAATCTATACACATCCTCCACTCCCCATCCTTCTTTGGTGCTAGTACTGTAGGTACTACACATGGACTCAAACTCTCCCATATCAAACCCTTTCTCAAAAATTCTTGAACTTGTCTATTCAACTCCTCATTTTCTGCTGGAGTCATTCTGTGAGCTACCTTATTTGGAAAACTAGCTCCGGAATCAAGTCAATCTGATGATTGATCTTCCTTATTGGTGGTAAACCCTTAGGTACATTATCAAAACAATATCCTGAAACTCATCCAACATCCCAGAAACTTCTTCTGGAACCTTCTCACAATCCTCCTTACTCACTCTAGCAATCAATGCATAACACACACACTCATGCTTCATACCTTCTAATTTTTTTTTTCCATCTACATAAAAAATTCTAGCACTACTGTATACCTTTTCTTCTGTCTCTTTCAGGGGGTTCAACTTGTGACGAACCCCATCCTTTGTCAAGGAGTAAGTGTTTGCATGGCCATCATGTATAGCTTGCCTATCGAACTGCCACAGCCTCCCAAACACAATGTGACATGCATCCATGGGGATGATATCACAGAGTACCTCATCATGGTAGCTCCCGATCTTGAACTTTACTAGGCACTGCTCATTGACAAAAACTTTGTGGTCTTTCTGCAACCATTCAATCTGATATGGATGTGGGTGCGTTTCCCTCTTTAGCTTCAACTTTGTGACCATCTCCTCTGACACCAGATTATCCATGCTCCCACCGTCAATAATGACATCACAACATTTTCCTTCACATTTGCACCTTGTGCAAAATAGATTCTTCCTTTGTTCTGGTTCCTTTTCCTCAGTCGCCAGGGCTCTCCTAATCACTAGGGCTTCTCCCCTTTTAGCATCATCGGAATATTCAGATTGGGCCTCCTCATCCACATGTGCAACCCTTCCATGACCTTCTGGCCTTTTTCTACCCTTCCTTGGTGTTGTGGACATTCATAGGCTCAATTCCCTTCTTCACCACACTAGAAACATGTTCCTTTGAAACCACCCCTTCCAGATCCTTGTCCATATCTCCCTTGTCCTCTACCTCTTTGATCACCATTGTTTTGATCATGAGGGCGGTAAAAGTTATCATTCTTTTGGCTTTGGCTGGTACCCACATCTTCACTTTTCTTTTCATCATCATTTCGGCTTCCTGAAGGTCTTCCATTGCCCCTTTCGCTTTGACCTCCTCGTCCTTTTTGCTTGCCATCAAATCTTTTGTTCAGCTTCTCTTCCACCTTCAGAGCAAACTAATACACATCCTCAATGGTGGTCATTCTAACTAGGCTTAACTCCTCTTGAATGCTCGGTCGTAACCCATTAAGATATCGGGCTACCTTCTCCTTATTGGGATATGTGTGGCCCGTTCTAATGATTATCTTGTGAAAATCTTCAGTATATTCTTTCACTGATCTACTTCCTTGCTTCAACCCTTGCAATTTTTTCAACAGATCTAACTCGTAGTCCACTGGTATGAACTGCTTCTTTAATTTGTCTACCATGTGATCCCATTTGGTGATATTTCCTTTTCCTCTTCGATTTATTTCCAACTAGACCTATTTCCACCAAATATTGGCATGGCCCTTCAGCTTCATTTTCACAAACTTAACCCGATCTGGGTCCTCTATTTCCTCATACTCAAAATATTCTTCTAGCTCGTTGATCGAGTCGATCAACTCTTCCGGGTTCAGACTTCTAGAATAACTGGGGACTTTTGCTCTGGGTCTTTTCCTGATCTTTGAAATGGATCTTATTAGTTGCATTTTCTCTTGATCAATTGCTTCTTCTTCCTCTTCTACATCTGAACCTTCTTCCTCTCCTTCATCCTCACTTTCCTCCCTCAGGGTTAACCCTCTTCTCAACTGCTCTTGTAACTCATCAATCTGTCTCTGGAGGGCTGCCGGTGCATCTCTTCCACCAACATTTCTGCCACCTTGACCACCTCTAGAACCACCATGCCTACCAGGAATCACTCTTGGAGGCATCTTTCTTGACCTCGACCCACAACCACAGTCCTGGTTTGAACTGCCTAATGATCGACGATCTGTCCACATGCTTAAGAAAACCTCGCTCTGATACCACTTGATGAAGGTGCAACCCGAGACTTAGAAAATAACCCACAAACAAGAGAATAATTTTATTATTCAGAAAATGGAGCTTCTTACATGCAGAGGATCTCAAATCCCCAAGTTCTACAACACATGCAAGTTACAGAAAGCTACGGAATCACCCTTCCGCAATATGTGAGCTTGTCCCCAAAAAGTTACCCAAAAATTAGAAACCTAGACATAAATAGAGCTCCTCATTAGTTTGGAGCCAAAACAACATTCAAATTTGAGTTTAGGCAGTTTGGCGCCAAAAATTTACAACATGAAGTTCAAATTTCAAAAGAGCATTTACAATTGTATCTTCTAGAAAGTGCGCCAATTTCCTGGGGCCATAACTTTTGATCTGGGACTCCGATTCGCAAACCGTTTGAACCGTTGGAATGGTCACGAAGTCAACAATGCGCACAAAATTATCTACATTTATTTTGACAAGTTTTGGGGCCGATCCGGGAACTCTAAGTGCCTCAAATCTAACTCAGAACATTTTCAGGTGCAAATCTTGGAAACTAAAACTGCAATATCTTTCCACCCAGGAATAGAAAATAAAAACCATAAATTAAGAATTTCATTAGGATGAAAAGGGTATCTAAAAATGTAAAAACATGTAAAAACCAAGAAACTTGAAATTTAACTATTTTTGGGTGATGCCAAATTGCCCTTACACCACTGGATGCTCCTGCATTAACTATTTTTATCTTTTTTATTTTTATTTTTCTTTTTCTTTTCTTTTTCAAATAATGTAGCCCTCATGGGTTAGGTATAGAACCTCTTGAGATGGATTCTATTGATGGGATCTTGCAAGGGTTACCCTACAGGTGTGGCTAATTGATATGCTCTTGAACCATATCTGTGGTAATGACAAAAGGTCCCAAATAGTTTGGTTTAGACTTTCCTTTGCACTCTTGATCTAACTGATTCTTTTGGTTCCCCTTTAAAATGAGATCTCCACCTAAAAGTGTCAACCTTTGATTTTATTGTTGTAGCTTTGATGGAGCTGATTTTTATATGCTTGTAGGTGAGAATAATAGGTTGTAAATACTTGACAAATTTATGTTGTTCTCCTTTTTATCCCTTTTTACTTGCTCACAAGCCCCCATAGTTGTTGATTCTTCTTGAACTCCCTTATCTTGGATTTGGTCTTCAATTTTTCCCTTAGTTGTACAACATGTCACATGTTCATCTATAATTTTGAGAGTGAAGACCTCCATTATTGGCAAAGAAGAAGTATGTAAGGGATTGTATGTTCTCATTTCAGAAGTAGAAAGTTGTTTAACAGTTATCAGATTTTTGATCTCATCAACCAAGATCCTATTTTTGAATATTAATGATAGATAAATTTCTATATCTTCTCCACAAAGAAAATAATCATCTAAATCCTACATGCACCAATTTGTAATAAGAGTTATATTTTTCTCTTCAAGATCAGGTTGCATACCAATTTGAGAAAATGATTTTTTCAAATCATAAATAACTTCCTTCTCAGCTAGTTGATCCTTTTTGTTTATCAAAAAAATTATCGAGCTTGCATCACTATCTTCAAATTTGAAAACTTCAAACTTTGGGGTATAAGAAGATATTAGTGATTGGCCATTTTTGTTCAATTCCCAAATATCCATATTGGTAGGAGATTGTCTAGTGATTGCAACAATTGGAGTGAAGGGTTCCATATTTTTGATTGTACATGAGGGGAGAAATATTCTTCATCACTTGAGGAATTGAAATCATCTTAATTTGTTTTATAGTTAAAATTATATATTTTATCACTATAAGATTTAGTTTCCACACTGCTTACTTTATTGCTTTGAAAATGATCTTGATAAAAAATGGTGAGAGTAGAACATTCAACTAGAAGACAAAGAAGATTTTGTGAATGTATATGTTAAAAATCCAAGGCCTTATAATTTTGTACCTAACCAGGTCTTGAGAATATTTCTCTATCTGTAATGACCAAAAAAGGGCCCTCCTAACTTGACCTTGATTTAGTGTTGCAATACATATGTCTAACATATTCACATTAGGTCTTGGGACATTGTGAACTAAATGAGATTATTGGTTCCTTGTTTGGAGTGTTGTAAAGTGTTGTAACACACTTTCACACTTTTATAGGGTTTTCATTAAAATAATTGGGCTTGGGTATGTGTAGGATCATGATGGGCCAAAAAGTGGCGATATGATGGGTATTTGTAGGGTATGTGGCTGACGACTTTTTTTTTACCCAAAATTGATGAAATGAAAAGGGTTTTTAAAGCAGATTCTCAGCTTTCCACCAATATGAATTATTCTTTACTTTGAGTTTAATAAATAATTATTATTCATTTTCTATTTGAATTGCGACTAAATTCCTGATTGATAGGCTGATTGAAAAACCTCTATAGCTTTCAAACGGTATGACATTTTTGGAATCCAAACATGCATTACATTCTATGCTTCGCATATTATAGGATTAAAAAAAGAAAAAAATAATTTCATGAAGTTTTGACCAAGTTAAGGTGGTCTAACTTACGAGTTTTTTATATTTTTAAAAATGTGTAATAAAAAATTCATAATTAATTACTTACTTGGAAAAAAATTACAAAAAAATATGCATCACATCTGGACATGAATCCTCTACTTATTTATAAAATATTATCATTTTATTGTGGTTAGGGTGGTAAGACAGACACCTACTTCTTATTTTTTCCCTGAACTTTAAATACTATTGCATTGAAATTTCAAATTTTCACCAAATAGTAGTTTAGAAAGTACATTCAATTTGCTACATATTCTATTTTTTACATATTTTTTAAATAATATAGATAACTTATTCAAATTTTTACATCAAGTTGCCTAACTCTAATTTTTCTGATTTTTTTGCCACTTAAGGGCCTATTTTTTCCATGATGATCCTACACATACCCACTTCTTTATGCTTTAACTGACCTTATTTTACATCCAAAAGCCCCATTTAATGCATATTTTTTAGGATAATCTCAACACAAATCAATATCCAATCATAAGTTAGGTGTTTGCAGATTTTGTGGCCCAAATTTAGTGATCTGGGACTCATTCGCCACCTTGGGAAAATGAGTCTCATGTGGCCCAAAATCAAAATTAATTCAAATTTTTAGTGGCATTTTATCCTCCTAGATTTGATGTCAGCTTGTAGTGTTGTAATTTCAAGAATTCTTGCATAATTGAGTATAAATACAAGTTTCTTTCACTCATTTTAACCCCAACCATTCAAGTATTCATCCTTATAGCAAGTTTGAGTTCACAAGAGAATTCAAGTGTTTACAAGAGCATTCAAGATCATTCAATGGTAGATTATCAAGCATTTTAGAGTAGCATTCAAGCATCAAGCATCATGTCAAGGATTTCATGCATCAATTTTGTTTTTGAGCTAATAATTGTGATGTAGGGTTTTATGATTCAAGCAAGTGTTCAATTTAGGATCTATCACCTTCAAGAAAAATTCAAGGTCTACATCCATTGGATCCATCTCACACATGTTTGTGCCAACATTTCATTAATAGGGTTTGGTGAGTTTCAACATCACATTTTGTTTGTTCATCATTCTCCATTATTATTTCATTCTATTTCAAGGTTTGATTACCAAAATAGGGTTTCACCAAGGCAAACCCCTATCCACTAACCCAACAACATTTTCCCCTCTCTTTTGTGTATAATTTGTAGGTTTATATTGAAGATACATTAAAGAGAAATATTGGAAGAAATTTTCAAAGTGCATAAAATTGTCAAATTTGTCATCAAGCCTCAGAGAACATTAGTGAACACCTCCAGGTTGATTTATAGAGATTTAGATCTAGAAATCAATTTCAAAGCATATAAAAAACTAAGAAGAACATATTCAAATCCTGAAGTTTCAAAAAACCCTAACTGGATTGATTCACCACTTCTGGTGAATGAGTCCTAGTTTTGGTCAAAACCTAGGTTTTTGTAGATTCAGATACCCATTTGGAAGATTCTTGTTCCCACACAAAAAACTAGATTATAGACTAATTCTCCTAGCTTTTCAAATGAGTCCCACTCAACATTAAAGGTAGAAATTCTAGTGTTTCAGACCTCCTCCCATCCATCTCCAAATTTCTAGGTGCACATAGTCCTTTCTATAGTTTTATGTGTTGTTTCATTTACATTTCTAGTTCATTTAGTGAAAGTTTGCATTGAATTAAGGTTTTGCATTTCATATTGCATTATACCCCACATTGCATTTGTATTTCCAAGTCTTAACTTTGTGGTGAGTCCCTTATTATCTTACAATCATCCCCTAGGAATACCCTATTACAAGATCTCCTTCTTCTTTGCATTGAGATCTCTAGGGTTGTCCTTGAATGAAATTAGAAATTGGGTGTGATCCATGTGTTAGAGTAATAAGTTATTATGCTTAATTAATTACATCACATTGATTAATTAATTAAGTCACTTATTCCTCTTTGTTACTTAAGCTAAACTTAGGCACATTAATAATTAATTAATTATTAATTATTAAGTGTGCACACTAGGGTTTCATTTAGGGTTTCCCTTTGAGGGTTTCTTGATCTCCTTCATAAGGATTGATCACTTTGTAATAATCGATTCTCTTAATACATTTTACACTTTGAGGTTCAAAGAACATCTTTTTGGTTCTTCATATCTTTTTCATGTGACAGGTATCCATCTTGCATGCAGGTGATCTTGGATTTTAACATGGTATTAGAGCTTCAGACCTGCAGCTGCTTGTTCGTGATCTAAAGATATCACCTTTCAGTGAGTTTCAAGTGCAAGGGTTTCCACAGGAATCCTTTTTGCAAGATCTGGGGGTAACCTATTTTTTTGGCTCACTTTGGGCTCAAACGAACACCGCCATCGTGTTCGCAACATCCAAAAACCCTAAAAATGCCTGTCGTTTCGTTGATTTTAGAGCAGTTGATCCAGAAGGAAAAAATTTTTTTGCCAGGGGGTCATACGGCCTCCCCAGCATGCTTCTCAATGCACAAAAAACAAAAAAAATCATAAAAAAGCATTTTCTCAGGTTTTGGGCCGACGCTTGCAGAGTAAAAGGGGTCTGCCGCCCGGCGGCCACCCATCCCCCGCCACCGCCGGCCTTCACTGCCTGTCCGCCAGCCCCTAAGGGCTCAAGACCCAGCAGTCGCGGCCATATGGAGATCCGGGAGTTGAGATCCAGCCCCCGGCCAGTCCGAGCCCCCAGCCACAGTCATATGGAGGACCGGGGACCTGTGCCCACCTCAACCTCCCAGCTGAAGAATATTCCGGGAAGCACGAGCATATTTCGGTCACCAAAATTTTTTTCTAACAGGAGGGTATTTTTTGCCCCAATGGCCAAACGGCCATCAATTTTACGCTCGCGAATTGCTGATGTCAACATGACGTCAACGTATGGCCGACCCTCTTTGCCCTCCTAACCCTAGTTTTTTCTAAAAGAGCAGTTATTTTTTTGGCCATAACTTGGGAATACAGTATCAAAATCAGGCAAACAAGATATCGTCGGAAAGCTGGTTCTGAGCACTTTCTAGTAGTACTGTTTATTTTTCAGTATTTTACTATTTTACTGCATTTATTGCTGTTTGAAGTCAGATATTTTTTTTGAACTTTCAAGCTCATAACTTTTTGCCATGATGTCTGATTTTTGCCTCGTTTGCGGCATTGGAAAGGTATTAAGGAGCTCTATGTTGCTATCCATGCAATTTTTCTGTATCTACCCCTAGTTTATTAGTTAATCCAGATTTGGCTCGATGGGTTGTTTGGCGATTACTTGGATGTTTTGGCAGTTGGGAGAGTGCATCTCGCATCTTTGTACTTCATTTTCAGTAATACATCATTCAATAATTGCTTGTTGCTTCATAGATTCCATGGTTGTTCCCATTTGGAGTTTTTGAGTGTTCCGTGGCATCGAGTCTGCTGTCACATTATTTTGATTCTGGTTTTGGTTTTAATTGTAGATAGAAATATCTTTCCTTGCTTGCCAGATTGCGGTTCTAGTGTTACTCTACAGAGTTCTTCCAGTGCTTCTTTGCAGCATGTTATCACATTGTAGGGGGGTTTTGTCCCACAGGGTTTTTCCTTCTCTACCTCATTCTTGCATTTGTAAATGGGTACCTGATCAGGCCTAGTTGCTGGGACCCATCTTTGCTTTCATGCATCTTATTCTAATGTTTTAGTTTCTTCCTAAGTTCATCTTAAGGGGGGGTGTTAGAGTAATAAGTTATTATGCTTAATTAATTACATCACATTGATTAATTAATTAAGTCACTTATTCCTCTTTGTTCCTTAAGCTAAACTTAGGCACATTAATAATTAATTAATTATTAATTATTAAGTGTGCACACTAGGGTTTCATTTAGGGTTTCCCTTTTAGGGTTTCTTGATCTTGGATTTTAACACCATGTCCTAAAACCATATGATAGCACCATACCACTTTTCATAATTTCATTATCATGATTCCTTTTCCATAACTTAGAGAAAATCAAATCATCTTCAATACTAACAACCCCTTGTTGTGCTTGCTCAAGGTCACATACCTTATATTTCTTTAAAATAAATTGAACATCATGATGCAATGCAGAGGTAAAAATGTGAAACTAGTTTTTCTTGCTTAGCTAATTAGATTGGCGAATTTTCTTCAACACTTTATTGAAATGGTCTATGAAATATCTAATTGACTCCCCTCCCTCTTTCTTATTTTGAAAAATTTGACACAATAGAGAATCAAAATCAGTCACACATTTAAATCTATCAAATAATCTTTTCCTTAAGCTATCCCAATCAATTATACATCCATATTCTAAGTTTTGAAACTATTATGCAACACGTTCATTGATGCTTTCCATAATAGTCTTACAAACACATCTTCTGCCTAGACTCCCAAAATTCAACATGTAATGATGAATGCTTGAATATGAATTTCAAGGTCTTGTGAATTCTCTCTAGTAAACTTCAGAAAATATCTCCTTAATCTTCAAGGTAGGACTATGTACTGAGGTAGAGATAGGGGTCCAAAATGGTTTTTCCAAGGTTGAGGTACAATGACAGTCATAATGCAAACTGCTATATCTTACCAATTAAATTTTATAGTCACCTCTTCCTATTAAGAGGGAATAGAGTCTCTTTTATTTTGAAGCTTTTTAACCTTGTCATCAAACTTCTTCATAGAATGATTCCTTGGTGGTGCATTTCAATTAGGAGGGGGAATTTGGTTATGGTATGGATTAGGTCAAGGATGAGGATCCCAAGAAATCACTATTCTTGGAAATATGTCAACCACTCTTTCATGGACATCCATTGGAGCTGTTGTGCTAATTCTTCTTCTTCTTCAAGAACAAAGTTTAATCTCATATATTCCACAACACTTCTATATCTCCAGGCTAAGGTATTTACTTGAGAAATAATGTCCTCCTATTCTTCTTGCATCCAATTGAGACTGCACTGCATACATGAAAATAAATCCTTATACAGTAGGACCATATTTAATCATAACAAGGAAACTATTATAATTTCTTGCTCGATCCCTACCAGAGCCACCAAAAATCTATTAGTGAACATATTTGTCTTTATGAAAATATGTGATTACCAACTCTATAGCCCACTAAATAAAAACAAAATTTCCTAATGTTTGGAGAGATCACCATTTCATTGGAAATCTCACTCTAAACTTTAGTTCGAGCTACAACTCCCTTGAATGGTTTGACTAAACTTTTGTGGGTATGATTTTAACTAGAAATTAGGAAATAGATACTAACACTAATTCATATCTATGATACCAATGCGATAAAAAATAGAATGGATGCTACTAATATCTGAACACAAATTTTAAGATTTCAATATCAGATAGAACAATCTCTCAAAAAACTTCTTTTAATCTTGAACAAGATGAACATCATATGAAAAAGAATCTAATTCACAAAGGAAAGAACTTTAGATATTTATTGAAGCTCATAGACTAGTATATAAATACCAATATTATATTCAAAACTCAATTCTCAAAGACAATGAACAACTAATATTCATATTCTAATGTTCAACCTTTGTGTCTAATAAAAGTACTTAAACTAGAATGGGGTAATAGCATTATAGAGAATTTGATAAGGCTGATGTACCTAGCTAGAGTGGAGGCAGCTTTGGGAAACCTTAACAAATACCCATGAGTTGCTTTGTGGGAGATGCCATTTGTATTGCCATAGATATCTAACATGAGCATGTCAGGAAAGTTGTCACCCTCCTTCACGCCAGATTGGAAAGGAATGACATGGGGATGTTTTCCCATTTTATTGAGTTGAATGAAAATTTGTTTTCACTAGTGCAAATAGAGAGGCTGCAAGAGGTAGTGGAGGGAATTTATATTCTAATGTTCAACCTTTGTGTCTAAAAAAAGTACTTAAAGTGCCTCTTTTTGATGTAATATAATATATAAACATATACATAGATACTTTCTCATTTCATTCCTTTGTGCAATATGGTGAAATTTATATTTTTATTGCCATTCAATGTGTTTTATTTCTCTTGTAATACATATTTTCCATTGGAGATAAAATAAGATTTCAAAACCCTTTCATGGACTGGAAAAGGTTTCAAAACCTTGTGAAAGTTTAGAAATGGGGTTGGCACCCCTTTTTTCTTGACTCTCTGTTTAATAGGTGCTTAGTGGGGTTGTGAGAACCTTGTTGGGTTTCGATTCTACTTTCATAACTTGATCAAAATGGTAAAATTAATTTTTTTTTTGATATATTAGGCCAAAGAAGAGTTTTGACAACCTTGTTAGATCTCAATGAGGTTGAAAAAACTATAGGAAATATCAGCAAGTTTTAACTTAGATAAAATTTCAATATGTGACGTAATTTTGGGAAAATGATAGAAACCATGTTAGATCTCACACATTATCTTTTCAAACATACACCACACACACACACCTTTTCAATAGATTTAATCTTCTCTTTATATCCTCCACAAGCTTCAAAATTTTCTCCTTGTCAGCCAAGATGAAACATGTAAGATGATCTACATGCATCGACCATAACAAATTATATCAAAAAACATTCATGGTAATAAATAATCACATGTGGTTCAAAACAAGAGATATTAAAGACCTATTTTTCCATAGAGTACATCTTCAAACTAGTGCACACTTCCAAACACTTGGTGCAATCATCTAAACATACCAAGTTGGCTCAATAAACACTTAACCTTCTTCATATTAGCTCTAGATCAAAAGAAATATTGAATAAACATGAATAACATCATGTGAATCATGTCATGAATAAAATATGACTTTCCAAACACTCCTATACACCCCTTTTATAAATTTAGACCATTTCATTTTGGTGTAACTACTTCAACACTGATGTTGGTAACCTGAATACACTTAGCTTATATAGACATGGTGTAGAACATAGAAAAACATGCTTGCAGTATACAAGATCATTTGAAACTTGAGTTGAGCATACCAATAGACCATATGAGCTCATATTTCAAACAAAAAAGATAAATGACAAGATGCATTGAAAGGAAATGGCATCTATTATATCCCTAAAATTCCTTAGCTTGTAACAAGACTTGTCTTCACACATACAACTTTGGAAACTATTGTAGTACAAATTGAGATTTGAAACATATGAATCTCCTACCTATATCTAGAAATCCTCCAAACTTTATGACTATATCACCAAGCAGAAGAAATGTAGAGCATTCTTTAGAACCTTCCTAACTACAACTGCACTAAAATGTAGTCTTCACTAGAGCTAGCTATAAAACACTACCGTAATGATTCATAAACTTAAATTTGAATCACACATACTTGAGAGTAATTGCAAGCTATATTTTCTATCGGTAAGATCACACCACCTAATGCAGTAGGATGTGGTACAATTTCTTGAGCTTGTGGCACCCTTTCTGAAATGAAATTAACTAAATTTATTCAATCATTTTACAACATATTTTACTCATTGTCAAATCATATGACTTCATATCTTCTATGAAAAAAATATCATTGATGGTATGACTTATATTACATATGAAATTTAAAAGATAGGTTACATAAACTTCAGAAGATCTAAGGTATAATTGTGTATAGATGATACTTATCATATATCCTTACCTTCTACTATCACTTCTCCTTTGATTTGTTCCTTTTTCATCACAATACAATTGACATCAATGAAAACACATTCATCATCCTTCTTTGAAGGTCTTCCAAGATTTGTTTCTCCTCCAACATCTAATTTCTACTTCTTTTGCATTTTACCACTAACGTGTGTCTAGCCGTCAATCAAGCCCTCAATGAAGGATTTTCATGAATAGGGGAGGTATTCATCACCAAATCCCAACAAAGACATGGAGTCTTGGAAGCCATATGAAAGGATCGAGATTGAGCTAGGTGACTTGAAATATTTGGTTTAAGAGGGTTATCACTTTTCATGCTTAATTTTCCATTTTAGTCTATTTCAATTTCTCCTTCCTCGAAGCCATTTTTATTGCTTAGAGGGGATATAATATTTTCATTATTAGAAAAATGGGGGTCATCCTCCTTATGGAAGGGGTATAAGAACCTAATGCCAATAGAAAGGGGAGTGGAGTTCTTTTCTTTCTTAAAATAAAGAGAGTCATCCCGTTGGGGTAGGGGACCAAAGACTTAGATCCAATATAAGGCGGAGTGGAAATATTTTATTTTTCAATGATAAGAGAGTCAGACCCCCCTTAGAGTAGGGGGCCAACAACTATTACACCCTATTGTTTATTACCAGATACTATTACCTTTATGAGTAAATATGTTTTTAATACATGATTATGTCTTGATGATATTTAATGGATGAATGAAATGTATAAATATGTGTTATGATGAAATTAATTTTAAATTATTTAATGATATTTATGATATATGATGAATATGATTTATATATTATCAACTAACTATAAACATGTTTCTATAAGTTGGATGCAAGAAAGGTTTGAACCCTCTTGTAAGGGACAAAGAGTATCACCCAAAAGAGGAGGTTGGTATTGGAACCATTGTAATATCTATTTGAGTAGACACACACACACACACTTGCATAAGTTAGAGGAACCATGTCAAGTCAGTTTGAGATTTGTATCGGTAAGTGCTAAACCTAAGTTGGTAGGATTTTTGGTTCATAGGAAAGGTTAGGTTTGGTCGTCTTTAATCCTCTTTGACTATTTAGTCAATTTGAGTTAAAGTGTTAAAAATCTTGTGAATAGCATATGTTATATATATATCATATATCTATATATATATATGAATACATATATATATAATATATATATATATATATTCATATTCATATTCATATATATATATATATATATATATATATATATATATATATATATATATGATGACACACACATATATATGTATGTATGTAGGTATGAATATATATAGATAATAATATCTACATATACTCATATGTAGATACATAATACATATGTAGGCATTCAAATGAGATATATATAATATATATACTAATATATTATTGTTAAGGTTAATATATGTTGGAAACCATATTAAATGGAAAGAATGCCATGTGAAACTTGATATAGTGGAAGTTTTGAATGGTAAGCTTAAGTAATATAGGATGCGAATATAGGTACCACTTAATGTAAAAAATAAAGGGTAATAATACCACAAAAGTGGCTAAGTTATTTCATTTACAAAAGTTGTTGTATAGCCACGCTAAGGTGGCACTTCAACTGAGTAAAATGCATGAGAATATATCTATTTGCAAGCCCACGACTTGGTTGATGGCAAGAAATAATTTTTTCTTTGGTTTTGACCTACCAATGTACCAGATAGAAGACTTTTTCTAAAGCCATGAGTTGCTAGTAAGTAAGGTAAGTTGTGTCCAACTAGCTGTACTATTGTGGAAGGCATTCAAATTAGTTTTGAAGTCATCTTTCAAAGTGAAAAGGAATTTTTTAAGCACAACAAAGTAAAATGACTAGAAGATTTTGGGAGAGGTGGCATCATTTTAATGAATTGAGATTTCTTTTAGCAATTCGTTTCTATCCATTTTTAGTATAAAAGAGATTAAATGCTCATCATTTGGCAATTCAATCATTTTGATAATATGAGTATTGTGCATTCATGAGATTGTGAGGAGAGTGTAGTTTTATGTGCATAGAGTATTAAAATTATGTTAATGAATTTTTCAAAGAAGTGAGGGAAGATTGTTAGTTTTAGTTATGCATTTCTTGGTAGCTATAGTTAACTGTTTAGAAGCAAGGGAGAGTTGCAAGAATAGAGTGGAGAGTTGGGAATTCAAAAAAGTAGTAGGTTAAGGTTGATCGATTTTGTAGATTTGAAGAAAGGAGTATCAGGAATTTGATTTGAGCTATTTTAATCCTAGCATGAATCTTAAAATATATCTCTTTCCTTCTCTTTCTAATTTTGAATCTAAGTTTTTTATTTGTTTTAGATGTGCATACCAACATTATGTAAAAATTATTGCTATTAGAAAAGTATGTGAGTACATGTATAAATATCTTGATTATTTATACATAGAGTTAATTTAGTAATACAAGAGATAAGCAAGATTAGGGAATCAAATGGGTATATAAGTAGTTATCTTAAATTATATTATTAAATTATGATGCATTATGTGAATCTAAGCATTATTTATAAATGTTTTTGAGAGAAAGAAAGTTCCATTGGAAGGATAAATCTCTCTAAAGGTGTGTTTAACCCAAACAACCAACTTGTTATATTAACATAGAAAAGAGAAGCTAAGCAAGGTGATATGATATTATCCCAATAATACAATATCGTATTTATAATATTTGAATGAGTTTATATTTCTTTTCCACAAGATAGTTTGGAAAATGTATTAGAAGTAAATACATCTCTATTATCTTTTGAATGATATTAGCTTATATATATTCCTTATTATTACCTATGTATGGTATTTTTAATCTTAACAAGAGGACTTACATTCTCAAAATCTCGTAACCCTTAAAACTAGGAAAATAGATTATCCCCTTAATTTATGGTAAATACTTGAATATGAAGTAGTTGCTAGACCTAGATTGTTAAAAGTATGTAATAGGGTATTCAAGAGAATGAGTCAAACATGTTTGATGGAGTAATTAGTGTATCATCACTTTTGAAAGAGATCTTTTAAAGATATTTAACCTTTGGGGTGAAACCAAGAGAAGAGTTAACCATAAGTCAGTAGGGTTTCCAAGTTGAGTTAGAGGTGGGTGAACTTACAACACTACTTCCTTAGAAAGTGGATTGATTAAATATATCATGTCTTTGGCCAAAGTAAGTTATAATTCTCTGCTTATACTTTGTTGGTCACTGTGCTCCAAGTTCGCATAGCTAGTTAGTAGCGTCATGCATAGTTGGAAGGTATCGATAGCTGTATGACTATACTTGTTATCTATGACACAACACTAGATACTCAAATAGGTATTACTAGAGGTTTCCATACCAAACTCTTCATCGAAGGGTAGTGTCACTTCATGTTAGGAAGGTGTACAGGGAGCTGCAGGTACATGGTTGGAGGATAAGCACTTGGGTGATGCTCTCCCTCTTGCAGATAGTAGTTGAGACTTGTGAAATAGTAGAAGTATGATCTAGATAAGGATAATTTAACCTTTAACTCTTATAAGTTACAAAATTGAATATATGATCATGAGTCCATTGTAATTTATAATTGGAAAAGATGAGTTTCATTTACTTATAATTATGTTATGATATTTCATTTATGCAATTTCTTGTGAAATTATTTATGTAGCATGCCATTATGTTAAATTGAAAAATAAAATTTTCATTTCCCTATTTTTGGAACCTTGAATTATTCATTTCTTGAGTTAAAAACTTAGGTGAAAACTATAGAGTAAGAATTGAGTATGTTACATGTGGTATTAGAGCTACCAAGTTCAACACTTGGACCTATGAGCTCATTATGCTAGCTTATTATTTGATATTATCAGTAGCTAATGTTTGGAATTCTTGTGCCATTCATGAACCTAATAAAAAATATGTTTAGAGACTTTTTGGACAAGTTTTTTCTAGTATTCTTATCTACAACATTCTCATCTATTTTAAGAATGAGGAAGAACATCTTCAAAAGTCGTAATTGTTCTCCAACATCCAAGGGAACATAAAATTTATGGAAAATTTTCAAAGTGTACCTTTTTCCAAAAGAGAGTACAATATTTGGGTCATGTAATCTTACCAGAGGGAATTGCAGTTGATCCAACTAAGATCAAAGTTGTACTAGAGTGGCCAACATTGAAAAATGTGTACAAAGTTTGAAGCCTTATTAATTTGGTTGGATACTACAGAAATTTGGTAGCTTACTTTTAAAAAATAGCTTTTCCCATTACATCATTGCAAAGGAAATGGAAAAAGTTTCAGTGGCCAAAAAAATGTCAAGCGGCATTTGACCAATTGAAGGAGAAGTTAACTATGACTCTAGTTCTTAAGGAACTAGATCTAGAAGGTATTTTTTTGTCATTACTAATGCTTCAAGAGAAGGTTTGGGAGGGGTACTAATGCAAGAAAGGCATGCTATCACCTATGAATCTAGGAAATTGAAGCCGTATGAAAAAAATTATGCTCCACATGATCTAGAGCTAGTAGTTGTCGTTCATGCATTATAACTATGGAGACATTATTTTCTTGGGAAACTATTCGAGCTAAAATCTAGCCATCATGGTCTAAGGTACTTGTTTACCTAACCAAATCTGAATGCTTGACATAGGAGATGGCTTGAGATCATATCAACTATATAAAGGGAAAATAAAATCAAGTTATAGATTCCCTAAATCGAAGGAGACATATCTTGCCGATGATATCAATCCATTCTGATTTCAAGAATCACGTGTTGTAGAAGTCCAAGGGTGATGAGTATTATAAGCAAGTTAAACAAGCTCTCTTGGAAAATCCTCAAGATTCGAGGTATGATGGATTTCATTTTGAACCAGATGGGCTACTAAGATTGAAAATAATGATTTATGTACCATACTTTGAGGAGTTAAGGAATACGGTTTGGAAGGAAGTTCATTTTGCACCCTATTCAAGACATTTTGGAGTGAAAAAGCTATTGGATGATGTGAAGCCACTATATGTTTGGAAAGGAATGAAGAAAGATGTTGCAAGGTTTCTAGAAAGTTGTCTAGAGTTCCAGAGGGTGAAGGTAGAACTTCATCACCTGGTAGAACTATTGTATCCTCTTGAAATTCTAGAGAGGAAGTAACAAATCCTTAGTATGGATTTTGTACAAGGTTTTCCTATGTCAAGGAATAAGCATAATTCTATCTGAGTAGTAGTGGAAAAGCTCACCAAGGTAGCCCCTTTTATACCAGGAAATTTTACTAATGGGGCACCCTTCATAGCTCACAAGTTTGTGCAGGAAGTGTTTAGGTTGTATGGTGTTGTCGAGAATATTATCTTAGATAGGGATGATCATGTAACATCAAGGTTTTGGAAAAGCCTACTTGCCTCACTTGGGACTTAGTTGAACATAAGTTCAACATATCACCTTGAGATAGATAGTCAGACATAAAGGGTAAACCAAGTATTGGTGGATTTACTAAGAATGCATTGCATGTATCAACAATATAAGTGGGAAGATTATTTACCACTAGTATAATTTTCTTATAATAATTCTTATCATTTTACTATCAAGATGATTCCATTCGAAGCATTATATGGAAGAAAGTTCTAAAATCCTATAAGTTGGGATAAGTTAGAAGACAGGATTAGCCTTGGTCCAAGGGTGCTATCAAAGATGGAGGACTAGGTTAATTTGATAAAGAAAAGGTTAGTAGAAGTAAATGATAGGAAAAAGAGTTATACAAATGCTAAGCCCATGCCAAGATGTTTCTCAAGCTCGAGGAGAAGGTTTTTTTTAGAGTCAAACCTCATAAGAGTTTGATAAGTTTAGAAAGCCATCTAGATTGGCTCCACATTATGTAGGTCCCTTTGAGGAGCTCGAAGAAGTTAACCCTATCACATACCAAACTAATTTACCATTGGATCTTACCAGGATGCATAATATATTTCATATGTCATACCTTAAAAAGTATATACTAGGAGGTAATAATATTACTGATTGGAATGCTTTATAGGTTTAGGAAACATGAATGGTAATTATCGATCCTCTTAGAGTACTAAAAACATTTAGGCTTCACCTATGTAATAGAGAGGTCCTTTAGTGCAAGGTCAAATGGGACCATTGTGCAAAAGACTCTACTATGTAGGAAGACTATCTTGAGATCAAGCAAAGATTTCCTCATATTGTTCAATATTTTAAAAGTTCCTAGAAATAATTCTCGAGATACATTTTTTTTATGTTTTGATACTTTTAATCATCTGGGACGATGATTCTTAAGGGGGAGGATATGTTACACCCCATTGTTTATTACCAAATACTATTACCTTTATGTGTAAATATGTTTTTCATATATGATTATGTATTAGTGATGTTAAATTATGGATGAATGCAATGTATGAATATGTATTATGATGAAATTAATTTTTAAATGCTTTAATGATGTTTATGTTATATGATGGATGTGATATATATGTTATCAGATAACTACGAGCATGTTTCTCTAATTTGGAAGTAGGAAAGGTTTGAACCATCTAGTGGGGGAGGGAGAATATCACCTAGTAGAGGAGTTTGGTATTGGAACCATTGTAATATCTATTTGAGTATATGTGCACACTCAATTGCATAAGTTAGAGGAACCTTATCGAGTCAGCCTAAGATTTGTATCGGTAAGTGCTAAACCTAAGTTGATAGGATTTTTGGTTGAGAGGAAAAGTTAGGTTTGGTCATCTTTAATCCTATTGACAATTTAGTCAATTTGAGTTAAAGTGTCAAAACTATTATGAATAGCATATGTTATATATATTGTATATCTAAATATAATATATATATATATATATGTACATATATATGATGGAAAATATATATATGTATGTAGGTATGAATATACATGGGTAATAATATCTATGTATACTCATATGTAGATACATAATACATATGTGGGCATTCAAATGGGATATATATATTAATATATATTATCATATTTAAATAATTGCTATATATATACAAATAAATATGTATGTGTATATATATATATATATATATTAATATATTGTTATTAAGGTTAGTATATGTTGGTCACATCCATATTAAAGGCAAGAATGCCACATGAAACTTGATATAGTTGTAGTTTTCAATGGTAACCTTAAGTAATATGGGACGCCAATATAGGTGTCACTTCATTGAAAAAATAAATGGTAATATTGCCATGAAAGTGTCTAACTTATTTCATTTTCAAAATCCATTGCACAACCACGCTAAGGTGACATTTTGAATGAGTAAAATGCATTGAATATATCTATTTGCAAGCCCACGACTTGGTTGATGGAAAGAAATAGATTTTTCTTTGGATTTTACTTGCCAATGTGGTAGGTAGAAGACTTTTTCTAAAGCCATGAGTTTCCAACAAGTAAGGTAAGATGCACCTAGCTAGCTATGCTATTTTGGAAGGCATTCAAATTAGTTTTGAATTCATCTTTCAAATTGAAACTACATTGATTAAGCATAAAAAACTCCCATGATTGGTAGAATTTGGGAGAGATGACATCATTTGAATGAATTAAACTTTATTTTAGGAATTGGTTTCTATCCATTTTTAGTATAAAAGAGAGCATTTTATCATCATTTGGTGGTTCAATAATTTTGATAATTTGAGTATTTTGCATTCATGAGATTTTGAGGAGAGTGTAATTTTTTGTAAAAGGAGTATTGAAATTATGTTAATCAAATTTTCAAGGAAGTGAGGGAAGGTTGTTAGTTTTAGTTGTACATTGCTTGGTAGCTATAGTTAACATTTTAGAAGAAAGGGAGAGTGACAGGGGTGCTAACCTAAGGCATAGGATAACACACACAAAATAGAGAATAATATTTTATTCAAAAATGTGGAATTCTTACATGCAGAGGATCTCAAATCCTCAAGCTTTGCAATACATGCAAATTATAAAAAACTATAAAAAATTCCCTTTTCCCAATATTCACTCTTTTCCCCCAAAAAATATCAAAAATCATAAAACCCCACCCATAAATAGATCCTTTTCCACTTTTGATCCAAACAACATTTGAATTATGAGTTTTGGAGGTTTGACACCAAAAATTACAATTTTAAATTCAAAAATTGGCAATTTTCCAAAAATTGACCAACTTTTAGAAGCTGTAACTTTTGATTTGGGACTCCGTTTTTCAAACCGTTTGAACCATTGGAAAGGTCTCAGAGTGAAGAACACGAGAAAAGATAGATTTTCTAGTTTTGACAATTTTTGGGCCCATATGAGACCGTTTAATGCCTCACTAGACTCAGAAGGTTTTTCAGGGCAAATAAACAAAAACTGAAACTTGAATAACTTTCAAACTGGGAATGATCTTGACTTGATTCTTTCACCAAAGTGATTATTTTTCTATTCTGAAGCTTCCCATAAATTTTTTCCTCATAAAACCTTCAAATTTAAAACTGCTAAAAATAATAGTTGAGCAAAAAAAATAGAAAAGCAGTTCTGAAAGTTGGGAACTCTTATTCCATGAAAAGGGTATCCAAAAATTAAAAAAAAATCTACAAAAATATAAAAAAAGTAAACATGAAGGAAAATATCTTTTTGGGTGATGTAGGATTTCCCTTACACCATTTGATGCTCTTGCATTAGAGAGTTGCACGAGCAAAGTAAGGAGCTAGGAATTGAGAAAAGTAGTATGGTAAGGTTGAGCCATTGTGTAGATTTGAAGCAAGAAGTATCAAGAATTTGATTCAAGCTATCTTAATCTAGGCATGATTAAAATTTCTCTCTTTCCTTATGTTTCTAATTTTAAATCTAATATTTTATTTGTTTGAGATGATTATGCCAATGTTATGTGCAAATTATTGCTATTATAAAAAAATATGTGAGTGCACATATAAATAGCTTTATTATTTATGCATAGAGCTAATTTAGTAACATAAGAGATAAGTTGGATTAGGTAATTATATGTGTATCTAAGTAGCTATTTTAAAATATATTGTTATACTATGATGCATTACATGAATCTAAGTGTTATTTATAAATGTATTTGAGAGAAAGAAAGTTGCATTGGAAGGATAAATCTCTCTAAAGTTATGTTTAACTCAAACAACCAACTTGTTAGATTAACATAATAAAGAGAAGCTAAGTAGGGTAATATGATATTATCCCAATAATACAATATGGTATTTATAAGATTTGAATGAGTTTATATTTCTTTCCAACAAGGGTTTAAAAAATGAATTAGAAGTAAATACATCTCTATTATCTTTTGAATAATATTAGCTTATATATTCCTTTTTATTACCTTTGTATGGTAGTTTTAATCTTGAGAAGGGGACTTAGAAGTGTAATACATATAAGGATGTATTTGACCTTGAACTCTTGTAAGTTACAAAATTGAATATATTATCATCATTCTATTGTAATTTGTAATTGGAAAAGATGAGTTTCATTTACTTATATTTATGTTATGGCATTTTATTTATGCAATGTATGCAATTATGTTATTGAAAAAGAAAATTTTATTTCCCTATTTATAAAACCTTGAATTATTTACTTCCTGAGTTAAAAAATTAGGTAAAAATATAGAGTAAGAATTGAGTATGTTACAATGACTTAGATCTAGCACAAGGGGGAGATAACCTTTGACAAAGGTTCATTTAAAGGTTATTTATTTTCCTTAGGGAGGCTAACAATTTCAAAGATAGGGTAAGCAAAAACCATGAGTTCAAAAAATGGGACATCCTATGCCACCTCTAAGTATGGGTTAATCTTTTCTACATTTCAAGATTGATAAGATTGGATCTTACCACACCTTTCAGGAGGGTCAATCTTACAATAGTCACTCAAGTGCTTGTTGTGTGGTCACACATGACATCCCAAGTTTCCTATAGAACATGGGGACCCTAAGTTTCAAAATACCTGATTGGCTAATTAAAGTGCTAAATATGTTGTGCACAAAGTGAAAATTTGTAAAGGTTGGTGTGGTATCGGGTAACAAATAAAATTTGGGCTAAGCCGAGTGCCTCAAATAAAGTGATCACATTGGATTTCGATGGGTATTTTTTCTTAGATTAAAGTTCTAGAGAGTACTTAAAAGATTTATTTATCCAAACAAATAGTTTGGAAAAGTACAAATTAGCAGTAGCATTAATTGTGCAAAGTAGATGGGTTGAGGTGATTGCTTGATCAATTGGAAGTGTGTAGGTTATCGACGTTAAGTAGAGTATCGTCCAAAAAGTGGGAAATTAAGGTTATAGGGAAATATTTTTTGAAAAGAAGGATTTTGTATTTTCCTATAAGGGTTTTATGTTTTGAATTTTCATATGAGGATTATAAAACCATAACCCTAAAAACTCAAAAAACATGAAAAACTAAAGAAGTTAGGAAAATTATATTTATAATTATAAGAGGCTTTGTGAAAATATTATGTAGATTAATGAAAGTTTTAGTAATGATTTATTTTTGATGCATTGATTAAATATGCAATGTTGTACTAGTGGAGTATTGTCAAGTGATGCAAGATATGGAAAGATGGAAAATACGAAGGTGGAAGTTGTTGTCTATAAGTGTCGATTCTTGTAGGAAAGAATGAAGAGTGAAATGATAAAAATGTTTAGATGATCGAAACATAACCCAATAAAAATGATTTAAGGAAATTTCTGAAAGGCGAATAGTAGTAAATCAAAAGAAAGATGTTTTGGGTTTTTTAGATGTTGGAAAGACCAAAAGTTTTACCTGAATTCCACTCTCAGGTTTTTCCTGAAAGTGGTGGAACTTATCATCAAAATCACAAATTTTACAAGAAAAGGATGACATTTTTTTCCCACAAATTTGAAGACTAAAATAACCCAATGTTCTTTTATCTATAATTTCAAGCATTACAAGGGTCATCACTAGAACTCAAAGGGTCAACCTTGACTTTAACTTCAATGACTATGGAAAATATTTGCTAGTATTCCAGTTGTGCTTTTGTGCCACATGTTCTATTTTGATTGGCTCATTATTTTTTATCCATGTGCCTTTGTATTCGACTACTATCTTGCGTTCTATAAAAGGCACAGAGTCATTCTTTTTCAAGGACCAGAACTTGTTGAGCTTATTAGACTTAGAATTGACATATTACTAAATTTATGTTTATATCATATTTTCTATTCAATTCCAACATAAAAAAATGTATTTGCAATAGAGATTTCTAATATCAAAGGAATTTGAAGGTATTCCAAATCATAAATCTTGCATAACTATATGGTTTACTCCTATTGAAAGAGTCAATTTTCTATGCTAGATTTGGGTACATTTTGATACAATTTCAATGGTGAACGATTATTTTCTTCAAACTTCTTGCATTATTTTGTATGTAGCTATGAAGCAATCTAGTGAAATACAAAAATATTGATGCTTTGGTTTAGTTGTTTCTCTGTAAATGTTTGGATACTAACTAGGAGCCATTAATTTCTTAGGCCGTTTTCTTCTTAATACGATCTTTTAGTATTTTTCTTTCTAAATGACTTGAAATATTGAAATGCGAAAAGGTAATGTATATCATATTTTCCAAATCTTTACATTACTTGATTGTTTGAAAGTTAAAAGATTTAAACCAATAGGCCCTTTATGTTTAACAACAATTGCACAATGAACCCTGAGTGAACCTAGTGGGTCAAGACTTGACATTCTTGAGCCTTGGGATAGCTAAGATTCCCTGTAAATAGGAATTTCTAGTGATTATTTCAAGAGAGATAGGTTATGTTGTTTGATTAGCAGGGATTTATCTACATTTTTTTGTGTGTAATAACCACATCAATAGAATTAGCGCTAGTAGGGTAAGAAAAATGACAAAGTATATCTTAGAAAAGGAGAGTCCTAGTGTTGAAGCTAGCCTTAGAGAAAATTATCATGATATAAATTTTTACCTTGTTCAGAAAGCCTTAAACAAAAGACTCTATCCTAAATATTTGCTTAGTTTTGGATCAACAGACATGTGTTGAATCCACATCACAAAAGAGAATAAGAAATTTAATTGTATAATTTTCTTAACTAGGATGACCTTGGTTGTCAACAGAGTAATATCCTTAACCAAATCATTTTTGTGCACGAAAAGAGTTAAGGATTTGTTGAACCTTACATTAGCTAAAGAAAAATTAAGGAATCCTAGTAGGATTGTTGATAATACATTCCCAAAAATTGATAAATTTGAAAGTTGAAAGTGCATAGATTTGAGGTTATCCATGGCAATTAAGGAGAACCTACATGAAAGAAAGTGGAATGTTACAATACCTCAAAAGCCTAGGGAAGTAGACGAACTAGCAAAGAATCAAGATGACATTTTAATTAAGGATGAATATACAAAGAGCCCTAAATTGATGAATGAAATGACACAACAAGAAAATTTAAAGCCATGTTTGAAAAGGAAATTTTTTCATAATTTAACAGTATAATTAGAATATCAATTCTTTACTTTCATGATTCATGATAGTTTCAATATTGATATGCAAGAATAAATTAATGAAGAAGTTACCTTTGATAATGTGCTAATGGAAATATGGTTTGATGATAGGAAAGGAAATAACTTCCTCTAAAGCTACCAATACAAGCGGAAAAGGATTTCTCTATAATGGAAAAAAAATTCAAAGAGAAAAGCATACTCCTAAAATTTAAGATAGGGATTTGTATCAAGATTTAGAGATCAACGGTGATAAAAATTACACAAAACGAATGACTACTCAAGTTGTCTCTATCCACCTTACAGAAATACTTAGAAAATTTACGCTTTTAATTCCATGCGAACTCATTTCAAAAATAGATAATTGATGTGTATGTGGAAGTTCATCCATGATAGCTTAATTAAAAAATATACATTAGAATTTAAAGATAATTTTTCTAAACATAGAACTAGAAGTGTAATTGAATTACTGCAAGAAAATGAAATACTTCTTGTCCTAACTAATTGTGCCTTAATTGGAACCATTTACTGTAATTTAGTAGATTTAGTGTCAATGTAGGGATCGTCTAAATTAGTATGTTTGTAGATTTTAGGGTTAGGTTAGGTCGAGTTGGTGTTTTTTCCTTCCAAATTTTGAATCCTCTATTTCTTAAACTCTTCTGCTATGTACTTCTCTTCCTTTGCTATGGAGGAAGGAAACCCTGAGGGTTTTCTTTCCAGTGAATTGACAAGAAATATCTTCCAATCACCATCACCGTAAAGGTCAAGCTCAGAGTAAATATACTCACTCTTTACATAAGAAAGTGCTTTTATTGCAGCCTGATATGCTTTTCTCTTCCAAACATTCTTACAATTTTTTGTTTTTGATTTACAGGTATGCTTTTTTGGAACCGCCATAATATGGTTTTAATTTATTTATTAGTTCAATGTGAAGGAAATTTGAAGAACAAAAACTTTAGTGCAACTCCTTCAATTAGAATTATTGAAAATTGAAATAAATAATGTATTTCCACCTTATTGTTCTTCTAAAAAATCTTTTAGAAATGATCATTTCATAAAAGCTTAAATGATATCTAGAAAATCTTGAAAAATATTATGCCCTTCATAAATTCTCTTTATTGTATGAGATGATTAACAAGCTCACAGGGTGGAAAAAATAATTTTACAGCTTATCTCAAATTTTAAGCTAGTGTAGTCAACCCTTGATTTGGGTGTCACAAGCTAACTAACTCTTCATAACCTTGGGAGTTGAATTCTACCAATTCATGTGAAATTGTATAGATATGTGGTCAAATAAGACATTTATCCACTAACAGTTTGACAAGAAAAGAATAATTTAGTTAGAAAAAGTGTAAAATGATTACACTAAAATCATGGAAGATCATGTCTCTTATAAGACCTTATCTAGTGCAGGAGCACCTGCCAAGGTGCCAAAGTACAAGCTTATCTTTGAAGTTTTGTTTTTAAATCCTTTTTTTGTTGTTTTGGTCTTGTGGATCACCTTATTGGTGGTTGAGGACCTTTTTTCTTCTTAGAATGGAAGTTGAATAAGTTTTGAGTCCTTTTGTGGTTGATTCCTAAGCTATACACAAAAATTGAAAAACACACTGTGTTTTACAACAACATGTTTTGGCCGCTCTTAGGCTTGGAGAAGGAAACCTAACCATTTCCAATGCAATGTAAAAGGGAATTCTCAACCTTTGATGAGGTTGGAAACATTTAGGAACTTGGAAAGATATATGCAAATAATAGAAATACAAAGATTTGTGTGTAAAAAGTTTTGATTTTCTGTTCTTGGCCGCGTGACTGCTGCTAAATGGATTAGACAAGGAATTTTGTTGATTTTTTAGCATGTAGAGAATCCTTTTGAAGCTTTGTATTGGAATTTTAGATAAATTTTCCATCGCTTTCTTTCATTTTGTAAATTATGAGTCTCTTTCTTTAGTTTTGTCTTGACTAGAAAATTCAATAAAATGGTGGTTTAGACTGCACTCCCACCGTACAAAGAAGTATGGAAGCAATGGGAATGTGGATAAGCCCCATCCTTGTACATAGGTTAGCAGTAGGGGTCTATAGGAGTTCAAGAAGCATGCAAAAATTCTATTCCTAGGCAAGCAGACTATGCCCGGTTAAGGAAAAGACAGTACAATACAACCACCAACGTGGCAGGGGTGCTGAATGTTTTAAAAAGCACAATGTAAAATGAGTGCAGAAGCCTTCACCATGGTTGGAAAGAAGGAAAAACTTTTGACTATTCATCTGGAGGCTTGAAAGTGAAAACAGTCCAAGGAAAGGTCAAGAAAAGCCCTAGATCTTGCAAGAATAGGGTACACTTGTGTACAGATAGAAAAAGAGTCCAAGACCTCAAGAATCTGATAGTGCATGGAATTTGAGACAGGGTACCAGAGGGAAGTTTTGACTAACCAGTTGAAAGAGAGAAGTTCTAAACAATTTTAACTGAGTGAGGAGGCCTAAAAAGGGCTCAAACCTTGTAGCCTTTCTAAACCCTAGACTAGGGTTTTGTGAAAGCAATAGAGAAGTGGTGTATGGAGGTTGAACAAGAACCTTCCCTAGATAGCTTTGAAGCTATGGAAGCCTATGCACACCCCTGCAAATGAGGTTAGGAAGCATTTGGAGGATAACTGGTCTTTAAGCATATTAAGGGCTAGATGGTGAATGTGAGGAAAAGCGCCAAGAATTGCTTGGTAGCAACAAATTAGAAATGATAGTAGGGTTGGAAATTGAACCAAGGGTGCCTAAATAGCAGAGGACCTACAGGTTGAGTGGTGGATGGAATAACACCAAGGGGGTTATCAATTTGTGACCCAAAGCGTTGAGCCAGTGAGTGACTCAATCCAACCCTGTCCCTATCAGATTGGTATCAGAGCAGTGAAAGATTTGGGAAAGCAGCTTATATGTTAGAAGTTGAGTCCAGTGAAACTCCCACCATGGTGACAAATGCATAGTTAGCCAAGAGGGTTGAAGAACAGGAAGAGGACAACAAGTCCTTAAAAGATAGAATAGAGCAACTTGAGAAGGCATTGAACAGTGCTAGGTTAGAAGGAACAGTGCCAAAGGAAGAAGGGGTTGCAGAGGAGGAAAAGATCCCTGAACCTGACCCTATTCTGGAGGAGTAGCCTTTCTTGAAGGTAGTAAAAGCCCTGAGTGGAAAAGGACTTGAGGGTATACCACTGTTCAATGGAAAGATGGATCCTAATTTGGTCATGGATTGGATAGATGTAATGGAGAACCACTTTGAATGTGATGGAGTCACAGAAGCACATAAAGTGAAGGTTGCAAAATCAAGGTTGAGAGGATCAGCTTTGACATGGTGGAAATTTGTTCAGACGGAGAGGGAGAAAGAAGGCAAGTAGCCCATATCAACCTGGAAAGGAATGGTTGCTAAGGTAAAGGTAGCTATATGCCCAATGATTATGAGATCCAACTTCACAAGAAGAGGCAGAGTCTAAGGAAGAAAGATCAAGATGTCAACACCTACACTGAAGAGTTCCAAAAGCTTTTCTTGAGATCAAATGTGTCAGAGGATGAGAGCCTGAAAGTGGCTAGGTACCTTAATGGTTTAAAATGGAACATTCAAGAAGAGATGGCTCTTTTGAGTCCTAAAATAGTCCACCAATGTTATCAACTGGCTATAAAGATTGAAGAGAGGAACAAAAGAAAGCATGATCAGTCCTCTAAAGGCAGAGGCAAAGGCAGAGATCAAAGAGGACAGCGTGGAAGTTACCAAGGAAGAGGTAGTGATCAAAGAAGCCAAGGTGAATCTAAGCTCACTGAGCATGTGGATGCCATTGTCAAGAATGTTATCTTTGTGGACTCTGATCCTTCCATATTCCAACATCATCCTTATAATGGGTTTCTGCACAGTCCCTTCGAGGAAGACAATCTTCTGGATACTGATTTGTATAAGCTTAAGGGCTTTTGTAAAGGATCTTACCTCTATGATGATGTATGGGAAGCCATTGCCAAGTTTAAGAAGAATGGAGTCACGAGGCGTGTGTCCCACTTCCGTTAGGGATAATTTTCCTCTTGTTTATGTTACTGTCAGTTTGTTAATTTTCCCTTGTTATTATGAGTTTCAAAAATTAATTTATCTACATCACAAATATCAACTTCATTGCAAATACTGCAAATCATTTGTTTCTTGTTCATGTTACTATCAGTTTGTTTCAGTTGAACTCTAGGCATTCATTAAAGATGTTTGTGCCCTTGTTAATTTATCTCCATCACAAATATCAACTCAATTGCAAATACTACAGAAATATCATGTATTACAAATATGTTGTATTACAAAGATGTTGTTGTGTTACAAAAATGCAAGAATTTTAACAGAAAAGAAATAAATTCTTTTGCATGTTGTACTGTTATACTGATATGAATACCAAACCCCAATTTTATTTTTGTTCATTTGAATAGATAAAAGAAGATAATGATATTAATGTTAATATGATAAAATCTTAAATATGAAATATATATATATATATATATCCTTTGATATAAAAGTTATTTTGAAAAATAAAATTTGAATTGGAAGTGGAAGTTTACAATGTTTTTGATAAAGGAAAAAATGGGTTTTACAGGGACCCGAAACCACCAAGTTTACAACAAAAGAGAAGGGTCAAAAAATTCCAACAGAAAAAATAGGCTGCACAAAAGAAGAAAACCGGAACAAGCAGCAGCCACCCGCAAAAGACTAGGAGGGTCAGACAAAAAAAGCTAGCGAAAGAGCCAACAAAAAGACCAGCTGCTTTCTTAGAGTTGCTAACCTTCAGGGAGATAGCATTGACATTTTCTTTTAGAAGTCTGATTATTTTATCAAAAACAATATCCACCGGTGCCTCTTTATCTCTGTAAATTATGTTGTTTCATTCCTTCCAAAGTCCCCAAGCAACATGAGGGAAAGAGAAATCCCACAAGTACCGAAGAACAGGATTGTGAGTCGGTGCTTTCCATTGAAGGAATAAATCTTCAATAGACAAGGGAAAAACCCAAGATAGTTGCCAGTAACAGAAATTATTTTCCCAAATTGAGGCAAAAAAAGGATAGTGAAGAAACATATGATGCACTGAATCTACCTCCATCTTGCAAAGAAAACATCTGTTAGGTATTTGAAAGCCACGCTTGTAGAGGTTATCAACCATGAGCACCCTATTTTGGAGAAGGATTCATAAAAGGATATTGATTTTAGGGACCAGGTGTTTGAACCAAGCCTTCAACCAGAAGGGAGGAGAAGCCTGGGAAGTAAGCTTGAAAAAAGAAGAGGAAACAAAATAATTGCCTAAGGGTTCATCATTCCAAACAAGATGATCTTCCATCTAAACATGGTTGAGTTTGACAGCCAACAAAGAAGACTGAATAGGAGCAAGAGCCTTTCTAACAAGGCTCAAATCCACCCATTTTCCATCCACACAATAGTCCTTCACATAAGAACCAAAAATAGCTTTGCAATTCTCAGCCCACCCGCTAAAGGAATCAATTTTTGTAAGGGGCTCCTTAAATATCCATCTATCCTCCCAGAATCTTGTCTGGTTTCCAATTCTTACTTGCCAACCCACTCCAGAATCAACAATTTTTCTTTCGTTGATCAAATTATTCTAGCGGGTTGAGCCTCTGGGAAGAAGATGGGAATCCTTCATAATTATAAGAGATCTATTACTCTTTAAATATTTTCTTGCAAGGATATCAGTCCATTCCCCTGAAGAAGAAAATATTCTCCAAATTTGTTTAGCTAGAAGAATCTTGTTAACCATTATGATTCTTCTAAGACCTAAACCTCTGGCCTTTTTTGGTCTGCACACCAGGTCCCATCCTATTAAAGGAAATCCATTTTTTTCTTCAACACCCGACCAAAGAAATATTTTTTGAATCTTTTCAATAGAATTCGCAAACTTAGCAGGAATTTTGAAGAGGCTCAAAGCATAAATCGGCAAATTCTGAAGAGTTGCTTTAAGGAGTTGTAGTTTACCCGCTTGGCTTAACAGAGCTCCTTTCCAACCAGCAAGCTTCTTACTGAACCTCTCAACCAACGAGATCCAAAAGGATTCTGGGGGTTTAAGGCTTAAGGGTAAGCCAAGATAGGTGGCAGGCAAGGACTCCACCCTAGAACCAAGGATTTTGGCAAATTTGTTCTATCTATGAACATGTGTTGAAGATTAGAAGAAATTAGGATCCTAACACATTATGAACCTACAAGATAATGATAAAATAGAAGCCATACTCAATGAAATTTATTTGACATTACTATAAAGATTCAATTAACATAAAAAAAACCTAATTATAAACAATTGGATTAAATAGCAAGCAAACCTCTAACCCCATTGTAGATTGATGCGAACTTGTAGTGACATGGATTGCTTAAATTTTCCTAATCCATGTGCAAAAACTTAGTTGGAGAGATGATTCACAAAAAGGTTCTCAAATTGCTCAAAGTTGGCTCAAGAATTTGAGAGAGAAAGGATACTATGAATTGTGAATAATTGAATTCATGTTGAGAAGGCTTACTTTTATAGATTTTTGGAATTATGATCAATGGTGAGGATTATAAATGCTAATAAAGAGATGATAAAGATCAAAGAGGTGAGTGTGGATCAAAGATTAATCAATGGTTCATAATCCATGAGGTTTGGATCAAGGATTAAATCAATGGTTCATAATCCACAAGAGTTCAAAACTATCCTTTATTTTATGTAAATATGTTGGAGATATTGTGCATATGGAGGGAAGAATTTGAAAAAGGAATATTCTTTGTGCTAGTTGGAAAAATGGAGGAAAATTAGTTAATTAAACAATTTATGAAAATCATTTAATTATGCAAGTTGGAAGAATTAAGACCTTTAATTAAATAATTGAGAATTACTTAATTAAAGGGGGGAATAATTATTTTAATTAAATAATTTGGAATTATTTATCAAATAGAGAAATTAGTATGAAGATGATGAATAAAGATGAATTAATCAAATAAAATTAATTATTCAATTAATAGGGGAATAAAGTGAATTTAACTAAATAATTAAACATTATATAATTAAATGGATGAATTAGGTGAATAATGAAGAGAATAATGTTAGTGAAATCAAGATATGTGATATGGTTAGGAATTTTTTAGGTGTCTACATTTTGCCTCTCTTTGAAATGAGGTACCTATTGTGTTGTTTCAAAGACCTGATGTTGCTTAGAAATTTTTAAGAAAAAAATCCTAGATTTTACTTGACTTTACTTAATGCCTCACTGTGCCCCAATAGACAAAGGAATGTTGGTGTGCTACCCCATTGAGAGATCAACTAGAAAAAACTAATTTTTAGGCTGAGAGTGTGACAATCTGAAACCCTAGGTTTGGCTAAGCACATATATTTATTTGGGTGAATTTCAACCTCATTTGCACACTTTATTTTGTGAGATTTGAGAGCCCTTGAGATATTTTTCTTCGAGATCTCAGGAGACATCTAGCTATAACATCCACTATTCAATTTGTACACTATATAGATTACGTCCATGAGTTCTAGCAGCTAACCAACTCAAGACCCCTAGTATGTACTACTTTAATTTTCATTTTCTTACATTTTAGATAGCTAAAGATAGGCTTGAAGTAGGAAAATAAAATGTATTGTATTTTTATGTGACACTTTTGTAACTTTCTAGTGTGCCTTTGTAACATGATGCAACACCTTTGTCAAAAGTGTTAGAGCTCTACAATAGCTCATTGGGATTTCAAAAAAGAGCGATGCTTTTGTAATAAGTTAACATTGTTGGATGGTTTGACTTGATGCCTTTGTAAAGGCTCATTCCCTTGTTTTTTATTAGTAGTGTGATTCCCTTGTAGAAGTGTGACGTATTTTCAAAAATTGCAATGCCCTTCATTGGCAACAAAGTGATGCTTTTGCAAAAAGGCTTGCTTTTGTTCTTTAGAAATTTTTTGACTTAGATTTTTGTAAGCTTGTAGAAAATTGACATCATGGGCACTATGCTTGCAGGCTAATCTTAGTCCCTCTTCTTTCTTGGGAGTGAGGACCTCAAATTATAGAGAGAATCACTAGCTTCACTACAATGGAGGTTGAGTTTTTTCATGTCTAGTTGGTCTATACTATATTGCTAACATGCTTGAGGTGCAGGCTCATCTTGCATTGATGACAACGTTGGTTGAGCGATGGCACTAAAAGACCTCTTATTTTTACTTTCTAATTGGTGAGGCCACCATCACACTTGAGGATGTGTGATACATCTTGAGGGTGTTGATTCATGGTGAGAGGACTGTGTATGAGCCATACTTAGGATTTGAGTCTCTTGAGCATGTTTTGATGGACAAGAAGATTCAACTTGAGGATGGATATGTAGATCTTAGGACTTACATTGGTAGAGGGATTGATATTACTTGTTAGATTGAATTGTGAACCTATCATGCCAGATAGGTTCTCAAGACAATTAAGCTCTAGATGGGGAGAGTAATTGAGATGATCTTGGAGGACAATGCTACTTTTTCTTGGGGAACTTGTATCCTAACACACTTATACCATGAAATATATCATGTCATGTATAGGGGTGTGACTAGCATATCTACTAGAGCTATTTTGTTACATATTTGGGCATGGGAGCACATTACTGTGTTGAGACCTATTGGGGAAAAAAATTCAGATCCCAAAGAACCTTTTATGTACAATTATTATGACATGCTTATACATCACCATATGGGGGAGGATGATCTATCTCATTAGAGATACATCATTTATCATATGATAGAGTTTACCTAGAGACTCTAGATGGATGTGGAGGCCTAGGAGGAGGACTATGAGTAGCTTCCCTATACCAAACATACTTGATGGATCATAGGATGTAATCCTTATATCTAGGAGAGATATTTACTAGATAAGGTTTGACGACAGTTTAGGGAGCAACAAGATGCCCCACTAGATGACAATGTTTCCATTTTACACAAAAAAATTGAGAAATTCTAGAGTGGGGTCTAGTAGTGGCACCTAAAATAGGCATTACAGATTTTGAACATTTAGCTCCCCTTCCCTCGGAATATTGAAGTGGTGCTACTAATCTAGCGACTATCGTTGCTTATGACACTTAGTTTGCTACATGTTGACCTCTCTCTTTCATAAGTCTAGCTAGAGGAGGCACTGATAGTAGCAGGAGGCTTGATATGAGTCTGAAAGACAACACTGATAGCAATAGAGAGTCAACGGTGAGGGACATAGTCCCAGAAATGAACCACCACATGGACCACCTTAAGGTTTGCCTCAGGGTCCACCATAGGGACCACCACCATAGATACCACCACAAGGTCCACAAGGACACCAACAGTAGGTGATAGTTATCGTAGGTGTACCAGATTAGAGACTACAGATTACACTCCAAGAGAGGGACTAGGCACATCAAGAGTATGAGTGTTTCAAACATGAGAGAGACGTTATCTCTAGATAGCTATCCCAAGTGTAGATAGAAAGAGATCAACTTAGTATAGAGTATGATACAATCAAAACTTAGTTGGACGTAGAGACTACACACGGGTAGTAGATAGAGTTGGAACTAGCTTAGGAGATAACACAGAGACAACAACTTGAGGTTGTTGTACAAGTGCAAGGGAAGGTTATACCACTTGCTTAATATACATAGGCTGTTAGTGAGTCCACTTATTAGAAGACTATACCATATGATGTAGTTTTAGCTCATAGGTGAAAACCTATTTTTTCTCATAGGAGTGCTCTAGTTCTGAGTAGATCAAAGGGATCATTGGGTAGAACCTCACTAGCTCCATTAGATGGACATGGATCATGATGAGAGTCAATGGGGCCACCATTAGAGCAATATCCTCTTGCCCAAGAGGATTGAGGGAACTCATGGTAGCCTATGGTGTATATAGATATTTTTTGTATCCATATGTTGTTGTAGATAGGCTTATAATGTATACATATTCATTGGCTATAAATAGCCTCATGTATATTTTGATGTATACCACACACTTGATATGTATCATGATAGTCATTTTTTGATATATATATATGGGATGACCAATGATTATGCAACTATTATATATGATATTTTTATTGAATATTTCTGATCTCCTATGATGTATCATGTATGATTATGGATGAAAATTCTTTATGGATGCATTATTTTATGAGATTTTATGCTATGTTTCCATGATGGATGATGAATATCTATTTATTTATGCTTATGATATAATATTTATGTTTCTAATGATCTATGGATGAAGGAAGTATGACATGGATGATAATATGGATGATTTCCTTTTATATTTTCATATGATATGTGATCATTTATGAATGTAGGATGGATGCATATATAGTTTTTGTATGTCATGATATTTTGAATGGAGATGTTAGTATATGTATAAATAGAAGAATGATATAATTAGAATAGATTAGTATGATAATGAGATTGATTAGGATACCAATAAATAGGTCTATGATTATTTTGAAGTTTTATTGGATATGCGATGAGATAGGATTAGATGATATTATTTTCTCTTTTTAGATTAGGATTAGTTTCATTATAATAATCCTTATTTTTAATATACATGATGCACCAAGGTATGAAAACCAAGGTGGTGTTGTATCTAATGTATGAAATTTGACTCTCCAAACAAATAAGAGTATCCTTGTTCATACTTGGCATACATACACCTTGTTTGATCATGTGAAAGGATAAAGACATCAAAGTAAGGAGACCAATACATAAAAGGTATAAATAACTTGATATGCACTCACCGCTATATTACTAGAGAATATCCCCACACGCACAAGGCAAGTATTTTCCAAGGTTTTATTGCAAGAACATCCAACCAACACAATAGATGAAAGCGGTGAAAAATGCTCCATTGCTTTCTCTCTAAATTATTTTTAGATATCCTTTAGATATCATTAGAATAGGACAATAAGATAAATTAAAGAAAAGATCAAAATGAAAAAAGTGTCAATGTCATCATATCTCTTGCCTGAGGGAGTTGCTTTGGGGTGCTATTTGAAATGATGTCTATTGTAGGAAAGATCTATTCGTAAAACATACATTAGATTTTAATTTGTTTAAAATATTTGATAGGTCGTTGATATGAGGGTTAACCAATATTTTTGACAATGATCAAGACTCATGATTTTGCATGAAAATTTATGTTTCACAAATTATTGTACTTGTTTTTATTTGTGTTGTCAAAGGTAAAGGTGATGATAGGTTTATTATGAATGATAGTTTAGTGAAGATGAGAGTGAAATGAGAAGGTAGGATGAGTTTTTTTAGGTTCTTTCTAAATATTTCTATGTTTTTGAATTTTTGAGCATATTTTGAGGTCGCTTTTAGATTTTTGATGTTTTATAAGTTTGTTTTTGGTATTTTTAGACATTTGAATGTTTTGAGTTTGTTGAGGATGTTTGAGGCTATTTTTGGTTTTATAACATGTTTGGACTGAGAGAACATGACCTAAGGGATAGATCTGTGCCTCAAGGGCTCATCAAAGATGACCTTGCCTATGTGAATATGTAGAGGCTTCATAGTTCAATTATTTGAACTTTATATTAGCACATGATTAATAATTTTTTTTGGGAATTTTGATGTTTTATGGATATTTTGGGGATTTTGAAAATGTTTGGATGTTGAAAATGTTTTGGAATTTGAATTTTCAAAAATGTTTAAGATTTTTTTGGATTTTTCAAATAACTTTAGGTGAATATACAAGAACCTGATACGATGACATAGGTATATGAATATTCCCCTAGTTTGATGTGTTAGACTACCTCAGTATAGGCAAGAAAAACTAACCTTATAATAATTCAAAGTAGTACTAATAGGGATGGAGACTCTTCAAACACCAAGACACATGTGATAAGGACAAAGATGGATGCATGAAATAAATACATGGAAAATGGATGCATGGATGGAATGTAGATTTTATTATGGATGGATGATAAGTGAAAGAGTGTTTAATAGATGATAGATGGTGCTTGTTTACACAAGGTGCTTGTTTGCCAGGTTTCACCAAGGTACTTTCCCAAAGCACCATCAAAGTGGTTTTTTCTAGAGGACAATTTTTCTCTTTACTATTTTTATCCTTTTTTTGGATTTTTCTATATATTTTTTTTAAAATTTTGGAATAATGTACCCCTCATGGGTCAGGTATAGAACCTCTTGAGATGGATTTTATTGATGGGATCTTGGAAGGGTTACCCTACAGGTGTGGCTAATTGATATGCTCTTGAACCATATTTGTGGTGATGAAAAAAGGTCCCAAATAGTTTGGTTTAGACTTTCCTTTGCTCTCTTGATCTAATTGATTCTTTTGGTTTCCCTTTAAGATGAGATCTCCACCTAAAAGTGTCAACCTTTGATTTTATTGTTGTAGCTTCAATGGAGCTGATTTTTATATGCTTGTAGGGGAGAACAATAGGTTGTAAATACTTGACCAATTTATGTTCTCCTTTTTAGCCCTTTTTACTTGCTCACAAGCTCCCATAGTTGTTGATTCTTCTTGAACTCCCTTATCTTGGATTTGGTCTTCAATTTTTCCCTTAGTTGTACAACATGTCACATGTTCATCTATAATTTTGAGAGTGAAGACCTCCATTATTGGTAGAGAAGAAGTATGTGAGGGATTGTATGTTCTCATTTCAGAAGTAGAAAGTTGTTTAACAGTTATCATATTTTTGATCTCATCAACCAAGCTCCTATTTTTTAATATTAATGAGAGATGAATTTCTATATCTTATCCACAAAGAAAATAATCATCTAAAGCCTACATGCACCAATTTGGAATAAAATTTATATTTTTCTCTTCAAGATGAGGTTGCATACCAATTTGAGAAAAGGATTTTTTCAAATCATAAATAACTTCCTTCTTAGCTAGTTGATCCTTTTTGTTTATCAAAAAAATTATCAAGCTTGCATCAATATCTTCAAATTTAAAAACTTCAAACTTTGGGGTATAAAAAGATATTAGTGATTGGCCATTTTTGTTCAATTCCCAAATATCCATATTGGTAGGAGATTGTCTAGTGATTGCTACAGGTGAAGTGAAGGGTTCCATATTTGTTGATTGTACATGAGGGGAGAAATATTCTTCATAACTTGAGGAATAAAAATCATCTTCATTTGTTTTATAGTTAAAATTATATATTTTAACACTATAAGATTTAGTTTCCACACTCCTTACTTTATTGCTTTGAAAATGATCTTAATAAAAAATGGTGAGAGTAGAACATTCAACTAGAGGATAGAGAAGATTTTGTGAATGCATATGTTAAAAAACCAAGGCCTTATAATTTTGTACCTGACCACCTTGAGAATATTTTTTATCTGTAATGACCAAAAAAGGCCCCTCCTAACTTGACCTTGATTTAGTGTTGCAATACATATGTCTAACATGTTCACATTAGGTCTTGGGCCCTTGTGAACTAAAGGATATTATTGGTGCCCTTTTTGGAGTGTTGTAAGTGTTGTAACACACTTTTAGACTTTTATAGGGTTGTCATTAAAATAATTGGGCTTCATTATGCTTAAATTGGCCTTATTTTACATCCACAAGCCCCATTTAATGCATATTTTTGAGCATAATATCAACACAAATCAATATCTAATCATAAGTTAGGTGTTTATAGATTATATGGCCCAGATTTAGTGATCTGGGACTCATTTGCCACCTTGGTAAAATGAGTCTTGTGTGGCCCAAAATCAAAATAAATTCAAATTTTTAGTGGGATTTTATCCTCCTAGATTTCATGTTTGCTTGTAGTTGATGAGCCTTAAATATGCTCATAGTTTGAAACTTTGATACTCTTACTTTTATTGTTAATAGTTGTTTAAATCTGTTGATTAAAGACTTTTTGGGTAGTATCCTGTAGCAATGAATTCTATATTCCTGCAGCTTCATAACTTCATTAATTACCTTTTTTACTGCCCGCATCACTGATGTATGCTTATGATTTTGGATAATGGAATAGGATTAACAAGTGATTAATGAATAGATGATGTGTCACTTGTGTGTATGCTTTCCTTCGCCTCTGTTATTTATTGCAGGATTGTTGGAGGGAGCTGAAGCTGATCAAGCGCAAGAATCTCGACTTTGTTGAAGAAGTCATTCTAGTACTAACTTTTTGACCGAATCTTTGGGAAGATGCTTAAACGGTCCTTTAATTTAGGGAGTGTGTAATGCTATATTTTCTCTGGGTCGCATCAAGAAGATAGAATTTCATTTATGAATATCTGTTCTATGGATTTAGAATGTATTTATGATCACGACTTCATCTGTTAATTAGTTAGTTGTCTTTTTCATTTAAATAAATGTTCCTCCTACGTGAGTGAACGAGGATGAAATAGTATGTGTTAGAATTAAGTTGAACAAGTAATAAAGTTTTGTGTTAAGTTTTATTTTCAAAATAGAGTAATCGATGTATCCTGGTTCTGAATATGAATAAAAAACGATGAAGCTTTGAGTCAACTTCTTGTGTAATCTAAGTTGATGCTTGCTAAGGGGCCCCACTTAGTAAGTATTCTGTAGCAAGTTGTTGTGATTAACTATTCATTTCATGTTGATTACTAGTTAGAATCTATTTTTGTAGATTTCAACGCAAACTTAGCTTTGTATTGTTCCTGCAGCATTGGGAATCCATCCCTGTGTCTGTTCCTGCAACATAAAGCCAGTTCACAGTTTGTCCTTTAAATAGCTACTATGATTTTTATTTTAGCCGAGTTGTGTTTAAGTTAAAAAGCTTTACGTTGTATTACTGTTATGCATTTATTTTTTATAGATGGTGACTAGAAACTAGTTCTTAGTGCACATACCGTGTTGCTCCATTTCAAGTATAAAAACCCTAGTTTGATAAAGTAAATGAACAACCATGAAAAGATGTTAGTCGCCTATTGTAATGTCCAATTCCCAGGTTTAGTTCTGCTGTGACTTTTATATCCTTTTGTGGGCGTGACCATTTTTGGCACCGTTGTCAGGGATGGTGTCAATCTAAGAACCTACTATAGTCATTGTTAGTGGTAGTTTAGTCAGTTGTTTTAGTATTTTCAAGTTCTTTTCAAATACCATTTATTTTATTGCATGCATAGAAGAAGAAGAGATGCACTGGGAAGGTTCCTCCCTGAAAAACCTGTTTGTTGAACTACCATTTAACCCAGCTAATGAAGAACCTGAGGAAAATCCATTTGCTCTGATATTCCAGCATGCAAATATGGCAAATAATCCACCTCCTACTTTTGAGTTTCCCATTGTTCCCCAACAAGATACTGACAACCTTAAAAATATTGCATCTTCATTACTTCCCAAATTTTACGGCCTAGTTACGGAGGACCCAGAAACTTTCCTATTTTAGTTTGATATCCTATGTCATAGTTATGACTACACTTCAGATGCTCACAAATTGAAGTTGTTTCCTTCCACCTTGAAGGAGGGAGATTTCAAATGGTTCATGAGTTTGGGAAGAGGTGTTGTTGATAGTTGGGTAGCCATGCAAACAAAATTCCTTGAGAAATATAAGGAATATTGTAAGAGTGGCAGTAAGGGAGATGATATATTCATAATTCAGTAGAAGGAGGATGAAATTCTAGAGGATTATATTTCAAGATTCTTGTTTTCCCTGAAAAAGAATTCAGACCACACTCTCAACGAAGAATCTCAGAAACTACTTTTTCTAAGGGGAATCAATGATACTTGTATAGCCGCCCTGGACCTGATGGGAGGAGGTGATATAACCCAACTACCTTGGGATGATATTAAGAAAACATGCCTTAATTACTCTCGAGCAAATGTGAAGAAGGGTAGAGGTCATCGACCTATTGTGGGCAAGTCTTCTTCTAGTGGAGTTTCCCAAATGGAGATAACAAATTTTCTTTCTAACTTCAAGCAGGATATCATTAACAATATGGCTACACAACTGGACACAATGTAAGCTCGGAAGAAACATGAGGCAACTGAAGCAATTTTGGCTGAGTTCTATCCACATTGCAGGCAACAGAAATGAGACTGTAGATGCAAGATGGTAGCTAATCTAGAAGCTAAGCAATTACCTACTAACTTTAAGCTAGTAGAAGGTGATGATGATCAAGTGTTCTATGTTGCACAAAGGAGACCATGGGCTCAGAGACAAGGTATGCCTCAAGACCCTTTGAATTTTGGTAATCTTTATTCTAGCTATAATAACCAATGGCAACCCTCATATGGACCACCACCACCTTGGAATACATCTCAACCAAATTGGCCTAATTATCAGACCCCTTAATGGCAATCTCCTCAAGGAGGTTGGTAGCAGCCATAAGGACAATGGACCCCACCCCAAGGTAATTGGCAGCAGAGTCCTCAATGGAGAGGTTCTCAACAATGGCAGAACCAGTCCCCTGGGTCCCTGTAGCTTCCACAGCCACAACCTCAGGCCCTCATGCCACCTCCTGCAGCAACTGTCACAAATACTGGCCCTCCAAAACAAACACCTATGCCTGCTTAGCCGTTGCCAAATCCCAATAATAGGCAATAGAAGCAGCCACAACAGCCCATGTATTTTGCTGAAGCTAACCAATATCCAGCTTATGCCTTAAATATTCATGATATCCATTTGAGGTCTGGAACTACTCTTCCTACTCCACAACCGCCTCTAATTACTAAGATGCCAGATTCTCCCCTTGAAGAACCTATTGCACCCGATGTTCCTACTAAGCATATGCCTATAACTGATATGGTTTCTAAAGAGCCTATTTTGCAAAGTCAAGACAAACCACCTTTTCCTTAGAGGTTACAAATTACTGCATTTAAATCCATGGAAAAACCCATTTTTGACATTCTAGATCAGCTCAAGAATGTACAAATTCAAATCCCTTTATTTCAGGCCATTAAAGATGTTCCTATTTTTGGAAAAGCCATTAAAGAGGCTTGTTTGAAGAAGCTTGGACAGAAGAAAAAGGATTAGAAAATAATTCATGTTTTAGGGAAATTGGTTGATATAATGTTGGGAAATGTAGTCATTCCAAAGTACATTGACCCTAGAAGTCCTGTGGTACAAATACATATAAATGGCCAAATTGTAAAAAATGTTTTGATTGACCTTGGTGCTGCCATCAATGTCATGACAAAACATACTATGGACTACTTGAACATTCTAAACATCAGGTCTACACCTACAGTCTTGCAGCTTGCAGATAGCTCCACAGTCAAACCTAATGGAATGGTGGAAGATGTAATTGTTACTCTTGAATCTTGGGAGTATCCACCTGATTTTACAATATTATCTGTTAAGGCAACTTTAGGAGGATACCCAGTTATCCTAGGTAGACCATGGTTAGCAACTGCTGATGCTTTTGTAAGATGTCGTTCTGGAGATATGACTATTTCTGATGGACAGTCCACAAAAAAATTGGCTTTGTATCTGCCGACTAGACCTCAACCAGATTTGTCCCAACCTATTTGGCCAAATGTGGGGGAAGAAACTGAAGAAGCCAATTCTTTGGTTCAATTAATGATGCTTCAAACTAATCCATTCTCACAACTTCAGAATGAAAATGCCTTGCTTTTTTAAATTCTACAGTCTAACTCTGATACGGGTAGTTCATCTGATCCAAATAATAGTCATCTACAATGTTTCCTGCAACAACTAAAATTTGAGAGTTTGCTGCCTAAATTTCTTGCAATTTTTCATAACTTGCTTCCACAAGAGGTACAAACATCACCTATAGATTCTATGAGTGATCTCACTAAGCAAATAGAATTGTCTCCAGGTCACTGTTTGAATATCAATAGCAAGTTGTCACAATCTTAACAGGCCGTCCTATTTAAAATGCTACAAGATCAACAAAAAGCTTTTGCATGGGAATATGGGGACATGCAAGGAATAGATCCTCGAATTTGTACTCATAGGATATATATCAAAGAAGACTTTTTACCAGTTCGATAGCCTCAAAGAAGAATTAATCCAGCACTTAGAGAAATAGTTAAGAATGAGCTTCAAAAGTTACTTGATGTTGGTTTTATTTATCCAATTTCTAATAGTCAGTGGGTCTCTCTGTTAGTTATTGTCCCTAAGAAAGGAGGAAAATGGAGAGTGTGTGTAGATTACAGAGAGTTGAATACTGCCACTAAAAAAGATCAATTTCCATTACCCTTTGTAGACCAGGTGTTAGACTCATTGTCTAGTAAAAGATATTTTTCCTTCTTGGATGGCTACAGTGGGTACAATCAAATAAAAATTACCCCTGATGATCAAGATAAGACCACTTTTACCTATCTATGGGGGACATTTGCTTATTCAATCTTGCCTTTTGGTTTATGCAATGCACCAACAACATTTTAGAGAGCAGTAATTAGTATTTTTGCTGATATATCTTAGGACTGTATGGAAATTTATATGGATGACTTCACTACCTATGGAGTTACATTTGAAGAATCATTGGTGAATTTAGAAAAAGTATTGAAAAGGTGTAGAGAGAAAAATTTGCCTCTAAATAGTGAAAAGTGCTTCCTAATGATGGAAGAAGGTATTGTTCTAGGCCATCATATTTTCAAGAATGGAATTCAGGTTGACCCTGCTAAAATTGAAGTTATTCTAAATTTACAAACTCCTACAAAATAAAAGGATGTCAGAAGCTTCCTTGGCCATGCAGGGTATTATAGAAGGTTTATAAAAGATTTCAGAAAAATTTCCAGTCCACTATATGCCTTATTAACTAAGGAGTCTCAATTTGATTGGACGGAGGCCTGTGAAAAATCTTTCCTGCAACTAAAGGACTTGCTTACTAAAGCCCCTATTCTTCAAGGTCCAAAATGGACTTTTCCTTTTCACATACATGTTGATGCTTCTGATTTTGGTATAGGGGCAGTCTTAAGCCAAAAGGAAAACTCAATTGAGCATGTCATCTATTTTATCAACAAAAACCTTCAAGGTCCTGAGCTAAACTACATTGTTACAAAAAAAGAGTTGCTAGTAGTAGTGTATGCTTTGAATAAGTTTAGGCATTATGTCATAGGTTATCAGATATTTGTTCACACTGACCATGTAGCAATTAGGTATCTGATGAACAAGCCTACCATTTTTGGTAGGTTGGCAAGATGGCTCCTATTGTTACAAGAATTTGACATTACAATCATTGATAAACCAAGAAGAGCTAATGTTGTAGCTGATTTTTTATCAAGGCTTCAAAAAACTGCACCTGCTGAACATGAAGTCATTGATGATAGGTTCCTTGATGAACACCTATTTTTCATTGCTGCACATACTCCATGGTATGCAGGCATTGCCAATTATCTTGCAGCAAGCAGAATACCAGCTCACTTTTCCCCAAAAGAAAAGAAATTATTAATAGAGAAAAGTTTTAACTTTTCGTGGATTGAAAATTGTCTGTTTTATACTGGACCTAATCAAGTTATGCGAAGATGTGTAAGGGAAGATGAGACTTATGATATCTTGCATGCTTTCCATAATGAACCGTGTGGGGGACATTTTGCAGCAAAGAGAACATCAATGAAGGTTCTTACAATAGGATACTATTGGCCAACATTACACAAGGATGTTGTAGCTTATACAAGGAAATGTGACAGATGCCAATGTATGGGAAGACCAACCAAGTCAGATGAAATTCCACTATACCCACAAGTAATTGTCACCCCCTTCGATAAATGGGGAATGGATTTTGTTGGACCAATTGATCCACCATCAAATGGCAAGTCATACATTCTGGTTTGCACAGATTATGTAACAAAGTGGGTTGAAGTAAAGGCAATGACTCATGCTCGTGATAACAAGGTTGCTGAATTTTTGTATGAGCAAATTTTCACTAGATTTGGAGTTCCCAGAGAGCTGGTAACTAATCAAGGAGCTCAGTTCACATCTAATTTGATCACTGCACTAATGAATGACTATAAAATCAAACATAGGAAGTCTAGCCCCTATCACCCTCAAGCCAATGGTCAAGCAGAGGTTACAAATAGGGAAATTGAGGTGATCCTAAAAAAGACAGTGCAGCTCCATAAGAAAGATTGGATCAGTAGACTTCCTGAAGCAGTCTGGGCCTACAGAACTGCATGGAAGACAACAACTAGGTTTACACCTTTTGAACTACTTTATGGGAAAACAACCATGTTGCCCATAGAATTTGAGCATAAAACTTTGAGGACAACTCTTGAACTCAATATGGAAATTTTTGAAGCACAGAAAGAACGTCTCCTGCAGCTAAATGCTTTGGACGAAATGAGAAAAGCTGCCCTGTAGCATACAAAAGTTGTCCAACAACAAAGGAAGAAATGGCACGATCAACACATCAAAACCAAGCAATTATCTGTTGGTGATTGGGCTATGCTATATGATTCTAGATATCAAGAAAACCAAGGTAAGCTTACAAAAAACTGGCTTGGTCCCTACGAAGTTGAGAATGTGTTTGACAATGGATCAGTACAGCTGGCCACAATTGATCCAGTCCATTTCAAATTGCTGGTTAATGGACACCGTCTGCGGTTATATCATAAGCCGACATCAAAGGAGGAGTTCCTGAAGAAGTTTGTATCAACTGATCTTCCTGTAGCAAAAAGCTTAGGCCTTTTTCCTATAGCTTCTCTTTGAGAATTGTGTTGACCGCCCATAATAAAGTTTTCTTTTTAAAGGAAACCACTTTTCTCCATTTCTTTTCATCTATCACATCATTCATTTCTTTATCTTCCACATCATCCATCTCGCCACTCCGCCTCATTCATGCATTCAATCTTCTAGCTATCAATTCATGATATGCTATTGTCCTTTATGGAATTCCCAAGAATTGCATTCAAGCTACACGAAATCTTTTCATTATCGCATAGTTTATTCTTTCTATTTATTCATTAATTGTAACATGTACATCAATCGTAATTGCATGCTTTAATCCTATCATCTTGCACATGTGAGGACACATGTCGAATGCTAAGTAGGGGGCGGGGGTATTCTAATTTCAAAATTTCTTGTGCCAAATTTACGTTTTCCAAAAATAGTTATGATCTTGTACTTTCTAAAAGTACGATTGTAAAGCCATATCTTGAGAACAAGTTAACTACTTAGTTTAAGTAGTTATTAAAATTATTTTATGCAAATGTCTAGCTGTTATTCTTGGCAAGAAAAGGAAAGTGCAGTAAGAAAGAAGAGTCTTTTTCAAGCTTTTAGCATCAGTCTGAGTTTTTATTGTAAGGATTTTGATCATGGGTGGCCAACTGGTGAGGCTCGAGCCTGCAGCTCATGATGCCTTGATACAGGATCCTCAGTTAATGCAAGCATTGGCCAATTATGGATGGTTAAATTATTTCTTGAGAATTGATTCTGTTGATGAAGAGGCTGCTGGAAAAAAATTAAGAACATTTTCAGAGAATGAGGCTACGATATGGGGCTTGACAGTGGCTGTGATAGAGGAAAACATTTCAGAGGTCACTGGATTACCGATAGTTGGTGAAAATTTTTCTGTTAGAAGGGATGATGTCTCTGCTAGGGAAGAGTTTACCCTACCAGCTGATGGGCCTTTGGAAATTTCAAATCAAGGGTGCAAAAGAATGTCCCTGCCTTATCCATACTCTGAGTATGCCATTTTTGTTATCAGGTATTTAACTTGTGAAGGGCGTATCTCTTACCTACATTCATATCATTTCAAATTGTTAAGTCATATGAGACATGGATTGGTAGTGAATGTTCTGAATTTCTTGTTGAACCTTTTGCAAAATAGTGCACATGAAACCCAAATGGGTAAACAAAACTATGTCACACATCATGCCCTAATAAAACTTTTGGCTAAGTGATCTTTAAGGGATGTTTCACCTATTTCCTGGAATGAGTTTGTTTCCTGAAAAGGTCTTCAACCGCCTAAACCTCCTAGGGTATTACCCACACAGCCGAGAAGAAAGAAAATGAGAATTGAGTCCTCAAGTATTGAAAGAGAGCAAGAATCCACTACTCCTGCAACGCCCACTCCTACAGCTTCCATACCGATGTCCTCTAACGGTGTGCAAACAAGGTCTACCGCTAGAAGAGAAAAAGGAAAGACAATTGTAGGTGAGTCATCTAGGGTAGGGAAGACTCCTAAGTTAGACCCACATACTCAAAGACAAAAACATTTTGTCTCATCCTCTCCTGCAAAGTCTTCCCCTGTTTTTGTCCCTCTTGCAACAACACCCGTTAATACTCCAATTTCAATTTCTTCTTCCCCTGCTGAGTCTGAATCTTCAAGACCAGCTAGGAATAGGACTACTAGGGAAGCATCCTTTGCTGCTACTCCTCCTACAAAACTTTCAAGAAGGATTTCATTAAGAAAACTGTCTAAGCCTACTACAATATCTGTTCAAACAGAAACTGTTATAATATTGGAGGACTCTGCTGAGTCAAGTCATGATAACTCCCTGGATATATCTGCAAATGTTCCACCAAGCTCCTCTGTTGTTCCTGAAGCAACACAACCCAATAATATTGATAAAGGGAAAATTTTGAGTTTGGACGACTTGGCTTGTGCATCTGAGAATTTTTTTGAGTAAGAACAATCTTCTCCTGTACGGCAACAAGGCTTCATCCTGCAGCAAGAGGATTTTATCCTACAGCAAGAAGAAGATGTGCTTGAACTGCTTGAAATACCTTGTCATAATCCATTGCCCACTAAAGTTTGCATAGATTTTGTTGTGTATAAAAAGACTCTACTGATTGCATACTTGGAATTTCTGAGCATTAAAAAGATGCCTGTGTCATTTCACACTTTATGTTTTTGACATTTCGCCAAAACTGAAGTTCAACAAAGTTTATGGGATGAGGAAAAGAAAAAGTTGCAAATAGAAATTGAAAGGAAAAAGCAAGAAATTCAAGATATGCAGAAAAAAATGGATAAAATGATGAAAATAACTGGACAGATAATGGAGTGTAGGCCGCCACCCAAAACATATGCAATGTGTCTTAAAGAATAGTTCCTTTGGTTCAAATTAATGAGGATCTCTAGAAATTTGGATCCCGATATTGAAATAGCCAAGGAATTCTATGATGCTTATCAAGTGGCCCCTAATTGGTTGAAGAACTCCATGTGTGAACTATATTTACATGGTTATTTAATTCCTGCAGAAACCGAATGGAACCCACTTCTTTATATAGGTGATATCCATTTAAGAGCACTTATGTCTTGGGCTGCAAATGAGATCAATTATGGAAGGAAATTGGAAACATATGAAGAAATAGAAAAAGATGAACCTGTTCTTCTCAGAGCTGAAAGTTCAGACCCACGCACAATTTTAAGAACCTGGTTTAGAGTTACCTATGGATGCAATAAACCTGAGGAAAGAGAGAAAATTTTTGACATCGGAAAACAGGTATACAGCGAGTTTAAAGAATGAAAATATACATTTTGGAAACTCGCCTCTTCAAGGATTGAGACAAGGTGGGAGAGATTGATAGTTGGTCTAAGAAAGACAGAGCCTCATAGCCCCTTGAACTTCACAGCATCGCTCAGGAGATCAGAAAGGTACATGCAACTAGGTTTGCAAAGCAGATTTGAATTATGGATTCCACTGACCTTCCAACCTCCAATTTTAATGTGGCCGCTCTATCCTTACCAAGCCAAGGAAATCAATCTAGAAATAGAGAACCGCATATATGAAAGATGGGAATTTACCAAAGGTTTTTACTAATTGTTTGGAACTTCGCTGCAAGGTCATCCTACTCCAACAAATTTTAGGGAAATAACAATAAAAGTCAATGCTGGAGGACTAGCATTATCATAAGTAGGGGGAAAAATGATGAGCCTTAAATATGCTCATAGTTTGAAACTTTGATACTCTTACTTTTATTGTTAATAGTTGTTTAAATCTATTGATTAAAGACTTTTCGGGTAGTATCCTGAGCAATGAATTCTATATTCCTGCAACTTGATAACTTCATTAATTACCTTTTTGACCACCCGCATCGCTGATCTATGCTTATGATTTTGGATAATGGAATAGGATTAACATGTGATTAATGAATAGATGATGTGTCACTTGTGTGTATGCTTTCCTTCGCCTCTGTTATTTAATGCAGGATTGTTGGGGGAGCTGAAGTTGATCAAGCACAAGAATCTCGACTTTATTGAAGAAGTCGTTCTAGTAATAACTTTTTGACCGAATCTTTGGGAAGATTCTTAAACGGTCCTTTAATTTAGGGAGTGTGTAATGCTATATTTTCTCTGGGTCGCGTCGAGCAGATAGACTTTCATTTATGAATATCTGTTCCACAGATTCAGAATGTATTTATGATCACGACTTCCTCTATTAATTAGTTAGTTGTCTTTTTCAATTAAATAACCGTTCCTCCTGCATGAGTGAATGAGGATGAAATAGTATGTGTTAGAATTAAGTTGAACAAGTAATAAAGTTCTGTGTTAAGTTTTATTTTCAGAACAGAGTAATTGATGTATCCTGGTTCTGAATATGAATAAAAATCGATGAAGCTTTGAGTCAACTTCTTGTGTAATCTAAGTTGATGCTTGCTAAGGGGGCCCACTTAGTGAGTATTCTGTAGCAAGTTGTTGTGATTAACTATTCATTTCATGTTGATTACTAGTTAGAATCTATTTCTATAGATTTTAACGCAAACTCAGCTTTGTATTGTTCCTGCAGCATCGGGAATCCATCCCTATGTCTATTCCTGTAGCATAAAGCCAATTCACAGTTTGTCCTTTAAATAGCTGCTTTGATTTCTGTTTTAGCCAAGTTGTGTTTAAGTTAAAAAGCTTTACATTGTATTACTGTTAAGCATTTATTTTCTATAGATGGTGACTGGAAACTAGTTCTTAGTGCACGTACCGTGCTGCTCCATTTCAAGTATACGCACCCTGGTTTGATAAAGTAAATGAACGACCATGAAAAGATGTTAGTCACCTGTTGGAATGTCCAATTCCCAGGTTTAGTTTTGCTATGAATTTTATATCCTTTTGTGGGTGTGACCAGTAGTGTTGTAATTTCAGAAATTCTTGCATAATTGAGTATAAATATAATTTTCTTTCACTCATTTTAACCCCAAGCATTCAAGTATTCATCCTTATAGCAATTTTGAGTTCACAATAGCATTCAAGAGTTTACAAGAGCATTCAAGGGCATTCAATTGTAGACTATTAAGCATTTTAGAGCAGCATTCAAGCATCAAGCATCATGTCAAGGATTTCATGCATCAAGTTTGTTTTTGAGCTAATAATTGTGATGTAGGGTTTTATGATTCAAGCAAGTGTTCAATTTAGGATCTATCACCTTCAAGAAAAATTCAAGGTCTACATCGATTGGAGCCATCTCACACATGTTTGTGTCAACATTTCATTAATAGGGTTTGGTGATTTGCAACACCACATTTTGTTTGTTCATCATTCTCCATTATTATTTAATTCTATTTCAAGGTTTGATTACCAAAATAGGGTTTGACCAAGGAAAACCCCTATCCATTAACCCAACAACATTTTCCCCTCTCTTTTGTGTGTAATTTGTAGGTTTAGATTGAAGAGATGTTGAAGAGCAATATTGGAAGAAATTTTCAAAGTGCATAAAGTTTTCAAATTTGTCATCAAGCCTAAGAGAGCATTGGAGAACACCTATAGGTTGATTTACAAATATTCAGATCCATAAATTAGTTGGAAATCATATAGCAGACTAAGAAGAACATATTCAAATCCTGAAGTTTCAAAAAACCCTAACTAGACCAGTTCACTACTTCTTGTGAATGAGTCCTGGTTTTGGTCAAAAATTAGGTTTCTGCAGATTCAAATACCCATTTGGTAGATTCTTGTTCCCACACAAAAATTTAGATTATAGACTGATTCACCTAGCTTGTCAAATGAGTCCCACTCAACATTGAAGGTAGAAATTCTAGTGTTTTAGACCTCCTCCCATCCATCTCTAGATTTTTAGGTGCACATAGTCCTTTATGAACATATAAGAGCAAGCTTGGGATGTGGATGACATGCCTTAAGTTGGATCGCATTTGACATACTCCCCTTTCATGATGTAGCTTATTAGAAACATATGACTTGGCATAGGGATTTTTGAGTAATCTCTCATATCTCCTACTTTAAAGAAATTTCTCATAGTAATGGTGTTCACAACCGCTTTAAAATGGGGGCATACATCGACACTCACATTTCATTACGCGATTTTCTTTTTCTTGCAATTTTGTCTCTTGGAAACATTAGGTACAATGTTTCCCAGGATGAGACATTGCTTTTGTCCTCTCTTGGAAACAAGATGAGACCATTTGCACCTTTCCTCTCTTGGATACATTAAGCATGATGTTCCCTAAGATGAGACCTTGCATGAAAAAAGAAAAATCCCTTTGAACAAACCTTACACCACTTTGCATTTACAATATCTATGAGTGTCAATAATACAAAGTTTTGCTTACCTCATAGAGCTTGAAAACCATTTTCTTTTATGGAACCTTATTAAAGTTATCAAGAGGTATAACTTTGATATGTTCAAGAGCGGGAAGCCCATTATGAGGCATGAATTTACCCATAGCCACTTATGTGCATACCAACTAGTGTATGTTTTATCTTTTGTGACAACTCACTCCACAGACAACCTAAAAATTTGTGGCACTAGAGTGAGCATATTGTGGATTAATCACCCCATGAATGACCTTATGTTCCATGGCCCTAGAGTGGGAAAATATTCCCCACTCCTTTCTTGTCATTGTGTGATTTGATCCTGGGGGGCTTGACTTGCTTCTTGATCTCTACACTCAAATCTCTCTTGAATGTCTACTTTAGTGTGATTTTGAAGCAAGTTGACCTCTCACTAAAGTGGGGACTAAATGTGGACATGGAAAAAGTATCCCTTTTTTCTTGCTTGATTTAGGAATAATTCATGAGAAATTGGACTTAATGAGGCCTTGATTTGGTGTTGTGAGGTGTTTTATACATCCACACTAGGTCTTGGGTCCTTGAAAATTGAATAAAATACATTTATTGATGTCTTATAAGAGTGTTGTAAGGTGTTGTAACACATATTCACACTTTTATAGGACCATAATGTTATAATTCACCTAAATAAACTTACCAAGACCTATTTCAAAGTGTTGTATTAAATTATTTTAAAAAACTTTCACACTCTCCTAGGCTTGTCATCAATATTTATACCTTTCTTATGCTTTAAATGGCCCCTTTATGCACTTACAAACCTTAATTAAGTGTCTTGTTGAAGAAGAACCTGATAAACAAAATTTAATACATCTTAATCTTTGACATCCAATCAAAATTTCCCAGGTGGACTAAGACATCACCTTGGGCGATTTAGTCCCATATGGCACAAAAATCAAAATTAATTTATATTTCTTTAGGGTTTTTATTCCCTAAGACCTAAGGTCAGCCTGTGATGAGGTATTTTTGGGAATTAAGGCATAATTGTGTATAAATAAAGGGTTTTCCCTCTCATTTTCACTATAATTATTCCATTCCATCAATCAATCTTCTTAATCACTCATCATTATTCTTAAGCAAGCTAGGGTTTTGTCATTGCAAGTCATCAAGCTAGCTTCCTAAGACATTCAAGGGCATATTTTTCATGTTTTGCTATAGAAATTCAAGATCAAACATCATGGAAATGTATTAACTTCATTACATTCTTCCTTAATTTTTTTTTATTACCTAAAAAGGGGTTTGACCAAGGAAAACCCCCATGCCCTAACATCTAATATTTCTTCTCTTCTTGTGTGTTTGTAGATTTAAGCACTTTGAGGGTTTGGCAATCATTAAATATTTGTTTGAAGACTTGTTGAAGACTTGTTGAAGACATATCCTTGTTGACCAAGCCAAAACATCAACTAAAAGTCACTTTTAGGCCCGAAAATCAAAGTTTCAGAAGCAGACACCTATAGGGAACCGAAGTGCAGACTTAAAGCTCCCATATCCACTCTTGAATTGTCAGAGATTTAGAAGTGGAATATGTTTCCACTACTAGAAAATTAGTCCTGTTGGACCTATTTTTTAGAGATTTTTATAGATTTAGATACAAATTTGGCCAAAATAGTTTTTTGAGCAGTTTCCCTAAACGAGGACTAAATCACCCCACCTGGTGACTTAGTCCCACTTGGCTTAAAAATTAGTATTTTAAGAATTTCAGAGTTTTTTCAAGTCTACAACATAGTTCTAGGTGCACACCTTCTGTTTCATAGTCTTCCCTTCAATTTTGTTTGCATTTCTATGTCATTTATCACATGTTTGCATATCACAATGTGTTTTCCAACACTTTATGTTTCTTAGGTTTAGAATCATAATATCATTCCATTTTTAGATTAGTGAATTTTTATATCTCATTTAGGAATATTGCATCCCTTTTTTCATTAATCCTTGATATAACAACAAATATTTTACCCTATTCCTTCCCTTTTAGGTGAAAAACCCTAGAAGGGTAAGTGTCCAATAGGGTTCCAAAATTTTTCTTTATAATTTTAAAGTGTTGTAAAGTATTGTAACAAGATTTCATGCTTTTCTAGGCTTCTTATCACTATTTACACCTTTCTTATGTCTTATTTGACCTCTTTATACACTTATAGGTCACAATTAAGTGCATAATTGAATGTAAACTTGACAAACAACATTAAATGCATTTTAATTCCCGACACCTACTTACAAGCCTAGGGTGGGAAACATTCACCATGGGTGGTTAATGAGTCCCTCTTGGCTCCAAATTCAGAATAATTCAAATTTTCTTTTGGTTTTTATTCTAAAATACCTTATGCCAAGCTATGATGTTGCATTATTGGGTAATTAGGGAACAAACATGTATAAATAAGTGATTTTACATTCATTTTAACCCCTATTAATTCAAACATACCCTCATCAATATAATCAACATAATTCATCAAGTTCTCTAAAGCATTCAAGCACTTTGCATCATTTCATCAAGTAATAATCAAGCATTTTAGAGCATTCATTGCTATATCTTCAGATTTCTTCAACAAGGGTTTGGTAAGTTAATAGAATTTGCATGTTATTTTTTTATCATTCTATTTCTATTTCATTTCATTTCCTTATTAAGGGTTTTATTACGAAAGTGGGATTTGACCAAGGAAAATCCCTATAATCTAACCCATAACCATTTTCCCCCTCTTGCATGTGGTTTTGTAGAATTTTGTATGAAAATTTGTCAAGAAAATAGGTGTTGAAAGGTGGTCAGTAAGTCAACAAAGTTTTTCAAGTCAACTAAACCCTATTTCAATCTTGGAGACAACCTACAACCCTTTTTATGTAGATTTGACTTCGACAACTCGACAAGAAGATAAGTGCAAATCTACAGCTACATAATTGACCTTTGATTTCATAGAATTTTGGAAGAGGATTGTTTAACAATAGTGGTGAATGAGTCCCACCTTAAGGTTGAAAATTTTGATTTTGTCAGATTCTAGTTCTCGACATTTAGAAAGAATTTTTTAGGTGTTTTTGTCAAAAGGAGGACAAATTTTCCATTAATGGCGAATGAGTCCCACTAGTGATTTTCCTTGATTTCTATCAAATTTTAGAACATTCCAGATTCATCATTCAATTCCTAGGTGCACTATGTTTAACCTTGTTCAGTTCTGTTTGCATTAGTTTTCATTTATATTGCATTTTCTGCATACATCATTGTGTTTTCAACCATTGCATATTTATTACATTTTGCATTCATACTTAATCAATCTCTTCACTTAGTTGCATTTAGATAATTTAATAAAAGTCATATTTGCATCATACATATCCTAGTTTGAGTGAACCACTTCAATTTTTTTGGCCCTAGGGGGATTCTATAACTCTCCTTTTAGGTGGAAGATCCTAAGAGTGTAAGAGAAGTACATAGAAACTTCCCTCACCATAAAACCTGATGGTTCAGTAACATTCTCTATTATTCCACAATCAGTTTAGTTTCATATGTAGCTAGGTCATCCTTGGCTTCACTTGATGAAAGTTGTCGCTTAAGTCATTCACAAATGTTTGAAGTATCCACTTGATAATGAGATATTTACTGTACACCATAGTGGATTTAAACCATTATCTACTAAAGGTAACTTTTCCTTGGAGGCCTTCTGGCCTAAACCTATGGAACCCATCACCTCTCATAAATATTTATTTTTCATTGCTTATCAAAATTTCAAAGCCAAACAAATAGCTAAATTGTCTCTTCGTAACATGTCCTCATCCACTTCCAATACTCCTATCCTAGATGAGAAAATGCTTCAACCTAAATATGAACCTGAACAAACATTATAACCTCTAGAGAAACCAATAATAAACACTTCACCCTCTTCATCCAAATGACCAAGAGATAATGAAACTAGCCCCATAATGCCTCCTCACATTAAACAAGTTTATAAGGAAAAAGAGAAAGTGATAGACCCATCTCCTTTGGTTCCTCCTCAGGAATAAAAGGAGACTACCGTGGATCACTCTTCTCTTACACCTAAATAAATTCAAAATAAAATTAAAATAATCCACAATGCTAGAGAGTGTAGGCATCATTGTCGTCTCCTTGCTTGTCAGTTACATGTAGAAGAAAACAAAGAAAATCAAAATCCACATTTGATAGAAGCAATGCATGACCACCCCCCTCCTCCTAATCCACCGCAAGCTAATACAATCGAACCATCACAAAAGGAGGTGCAATCTCCTTCGGGTATAATCATTCATCCTCCTATTGTAATCAACATAGATGATGATGAGGAAACCACAAAGATTGATGATAAAATACATGATGGATTGAATAGATTGTTTTCCTCATCCATGAGCTTCACTGAGATATCTCCTATCTAGAGTGATGAGCCTAACACTTCACCTAGTATGGCCCATTCTCTTCTCCCTCTCACCAGTTGTTCACCTTATGACCATGATTGAGAGGAAGATGACTTGTTAGATGGTTGACTCAAATTCACCTTACTAGCATCTTTTTCATTTTCCTTTCTCCTTTTCCTTTTCTTTTATTTCATGTGTGTAATGTGATCCCCCATACTTTTTTTTATGTTCTCTCTCTCTTTGTGCACTTCCTCTATTTGTACCTTCATTCTTCTATATGTTGTACATGGATTTTTCTTTTCTATTTTTTCCTTTTTTTTTGTCTTCCTTTTGGGGATGACACAAAGTGTTGAGATGCCATATGTCTCTTCCATGTTGACCCAAAAGGTTCCTTTTCCTTTTCCGCTTTTCTTTTCTTTTTCTTGTGTTCTCCTTTTTGGGATGACACCAAGCATTGCGATGTCCTATGTCTCTTCCATGTTGAGCCAAAAGGTCCCTTTTCCTTTTTGCTTGTCTTTTATTTTTCTTGTGTTCTCCTTTTGGGATGATGCAAGGCATTGAGACCGAAATGTCTCCTTCATGTTGACCCAAAAGTCTTTCTTTTTCATTTCTCCTTTTTATTTTTGTCTTTTGTTTTGTGTCTTCCTTTTGGGGATGATGCAAAGCATTGAGATGCCCTATGTCTCTTCCATGTTGACCCAAAATGGTTTCTTTTTCTTATGTTTTTATTCTCTTTGTGTCATTCTTCCAGTTCTATGTATTTGGGGAATGATGATAGTTCTACACTCTTTACCAAAACATTGCAACGACAAACATATTGACCCCAAATCCATAGATCTCTTATGTGTTTGGTGTTTTCCTCTTTGGAGGAAACCCCTTTCCTTTTTCTTTTTCTCTACATGATGCAGCCTATTCGAAAACATATGACATGGCATAGGGCCTTTTTGAGTTGGCTCTCATGTCTTAAATTTCTTTTTTAATTTTTAATTTTCTATTTTAAAGTAATTTCTCATAGAATGGTCTGTAGCAATTCCTTTAAAGTGGGGGCATACATTCACACTATTCATTTTTTATTTTCCTTTTTCTTTGTTCTTAGTGCAACCTTGTTATTTCACACGATGTATTTGACACTTTATGGATGACATTGGGTGTGATGTCCTTCATAAGTTTGATCTATCTTAGTATATTACATTCCTCTTAAAGGCCTGATGCGACGCATTGCATCCCCTAAGTTGTGAATATTTTATTATTTGATTGGTCCTCTCTTGGAGACATTATACACAATGTTACCTATGTTATACACCTCGCATGAACCAAACAAGACTCCTTTGAACATTTTTTTTTACCTTGAACCATAGATTTTTGGGATTTTTATGTGCTTCTCTAGCTCTAGGGTTTTTCACCTAAAAGGAGAGAGATAGGGCCCCAAAAATGCTAAGGGCTCATTCAAATTATGATATGTATGATGTTTTCTAAGCTAAATGAAGTAATATAAATGCAATTGAGTGATCTAAATGAATGAATATGAATGCAAAATTAAGATTTAAACTATGTTTTAAAACACACTATGATATGGAAACAATGAATTAAATGAAGAAATAATGTAGAAAAAAAAGAAATAGGATAAACCAAAGTGCACCTGGGCAATGTTTGATGAATCTAGAGAATGTTGTGAATGTTGATTGAAATTATTGAAATTTCACAGTGGGACTCATTCACCCAGGGTGGTGAATTAGTCCTCCTCATGGTGAAAAAGTGTCAGAAACTGGTTTTTGATTGTCAGGATCTGGAATCTAACAAAATTTAGATTTTTAGTCCTAAGGTAGGACTCATTCGCCACTGGTGGAAAATCAGTCCTCTCCGAAAATTTTGAAAAATTAGGAGACAACTCTGCAACACTAGATCTAGAAATATCTACTTGTCGAGTTGCCAAAGTTAATTTTGTAGAAAATAGACAAATAACCTTCACCAAGCTTGAAATATGAATAAGTTAACTTGTTAGATCCATTCAACACCTAAATGCTTGAAAAATATGCACACAAAAGTCTACAAACACACATGCAAGAGGGGGAAAATGGTTGGGGGTTAGTAAATAGGGGTTTGCCTTGGTCAAACCCCACTTTGGTAATCAAACCCTTAATAAAATAATGAAATGCAAAAGAATAATAAATTAACAACATGCAAATGCTATCAACTTACCAAACCCTTGATGATACAAATCTGAAGTAATATCAATGAATGCTCCAAAGTGCTTGATGAAATGTTGTAAGATTGCTTGAATATGATATGAGAATATTGAAGAATGATTGTAGAATATTGTAAGACAGATGTAAAATGAGGTGAAAATCACTTATTTATACAATCTTGTGCCTTAGTAACTATTCATACCTCATCACAGGCCAACATCAAGTGTTTTTGAATAAAAACCCAAAAGGAAATTTAAAATATTTTAAATTTGGAGCCAATGGGGACTCATTTGCCACCCAAGGTGAATGGGTTCCACCTAGGACCTGAAAATAGGTGTTAGGAACTAAGTTGTATTTAATGTTGTTTATTGGGATTATATTAAAAATTACACTTAATTAAAGCATATAAGGGCATAAAGAGGTCAAATAAGTCATAAGAAAGGGATAAATAGTGAAGTTGTGCCTAGAAAAGTGTGAAATCTTGTTACAAGACTTTACAACACTTCAAAATAGTACTTGTTGATGTGTAAGAAGATGATTTTTACTTAAATTGTAATGAATAGAGTCTAGAAGAATGTACAAATTTTTCACAACACTTCACAACACCTCCAAAAGACATCATTATTTGAATTTTAGTACCAAATATGCATGTTCAAGCCATGTTACATCATAAAATCAAAGCAAAATATTTCAAAAACCATTTAACAAGACCTAGAAGGCCATGAAAATGACAAGGGGCCATTTTTCTATGGCACATTTATACCCCACTTTAGTGAGAGGATGAACCTACTTCAAACTCACACTAAAGTAGCCATGAACATCGAGAGGAGGGTTCAAATGAACCTATATTAGCAAGATGGAATAACAATGATCAAGAGGGTGATAAAGCCCTCAGGATGAAGATCCCATGGAAAACTAAGCATAAGAACAAAGGAACACGGAAGTGTTGAGAATCAAATGAAGCTTATATCGTCAGTCCAACTAGTTGTGGATTATATCTAGGATAAAAGAGAATGTGAACTCACTCTGGGGCAGAAAAACACATGATGGTCCACCAGGTGAGAAGGCCCAAATGTACTCACTCTAAGGCAATAAAACTTCTAACTGTCTGTGGGGTGAGAAATCCCTAAAAGGTAAGATACATACACAAGTTGGTATGCAATCACAAACACAATGGCAGCTATGGTGAAAATTCATGCCACTAGGTGGGCTTCCCACTCAACCATATGAAAGTTATACCTCGTGATAACTTTAACAAGGCACCATAGAGTAAAGGGAATTTTCATGCCACAGTCATGCAAGTCATGTTATGTAAAGTGGAAAAATACAAAATGTAAAAATGCAAAAATATAAAATGTAATGTGAAAGATGTTCAAAGGAGTCTTTTTAAGTTCATGTAAGGTTAGTCACTTAGGGAACATTGTGCATAATTTCTCCAAGAGAGGACCAATCAAAGAATAGCATATTGACAACTTAGGGGATGCAATACATCACATCAAGCCACCAAGAGGAATATAAGATGATAAGATAGATTACACTTATGAAGGACATCACACCCAATGTCATCCAAAAAGTAATAGATGCATCATATAAATAACAAGGCTACACTAAGAACCAAGAATGCAAATGAATTATGGTAATGTATGCCCCCCATTTTAAAGGAATTGCTACACACCATTCTATAAGAAATTACTTTAAAGTAGAAGAGGAAAGAGAATGCAAAAGGAACATAAGACATGAGAGCTAACTTGGAAAGCCCTATTCCAAGTCATATGTTTCAAAGTTAGGCTATGTCATGTCAAGGAAAATTAAAAAAAAAAGAAAGGGAGTTGCCCCCCAGAAAAGAAAGCACACCAGAAACAAAAGGGATCTATGGATTTTGGGTCAGTATGTTCGTTGTTGCAATGTTTTTATGAAAGAGCTCCAAATTGTCATCATTCCCCAAATCACATAGAACTAGAAGAATGACACAAAGAGAGTGAAGAAAAAAGGAAAACAAAGATCCATTTTGAATCAACATGGAAGAGAAATTGCGGTCTCAATTCCTTGCATCATCCCCAAAAGGAAAACACAAGCAAAAATAAATAAAATGAAAGAAAATGAAAAAAGCTTTTGGCTCAACATGAAGGACACATTTCGGTCTCAATGCCTTGCATCATCCCCAAAAGAAAAAGGTACCTTTTGGGTCAATATGGAAGAGACATAGGGCATCTCTTCACTTTGAGTCATCCCGAAGAGGAGAAAAAAAAACAAAAAGAGAAAAAGACAAGGACCTTTTAGATCAACATGGAAGAGATATAGAGCGTCTCTATGCTTTGCATCATTCCCAAGAGGAGAACACAAAACAAAAAGAGAAAAAGATAAGGACCTTTTGGGTCAACATGGAAGAGACATAGGTCATCTCTACGCTTTGCATCATCCTCGAGAGGAGAACACAAAAAAAAATGAACAAGAAAAGATGCACAACACATAGAAGAATAGAGATACAAATAGAGGAAGTGTACAATGAGAGAGAGAACATCAAACACACATTATAGGGGAACACATTACACTCATAAAAGAAAGAAAAAAAGGAACAAGTAATGCAAATGTAAGTCAGCCATTAACTAAGTTATTGGTTTCTCACTTGCTTAAATGGTTAAGTGGAAAATGAATAACATAGTTAAGAGACAAAGACAAGTGCATTACAAGGACAAAGGATAACAACTACTTGTGTGCACAAAAGAAAAATAAGCATGAAACAAGGGTGAAGATAGAAACGATCATGCAATAGTGAGAATGAAAGATCCTAAAACTTATGGCACGATAAGGCAATGGTTTTTTAAGGGATGATAAGAAAGCAATCAGTATTAGTGAATTGATAGTTGTCCAGTATCTCTTTCAAAGTTTGACATTCTTCCATTTGATGTCCAAGAGCATAATGATATTTGTAATATGGTATGTGGAAATCTTTAGGGTGAATGCCCAACCTATTGGAAAGTGGTAAGAGTATAAGACCTTTGTTTAAAAGTAGTTGAAGTCCCCTTTCACATTAGGTGGAGAATGTGTAGGAAACTTTATCTTCAATTTTTAAGGTCGTTTTTGTTTACTAGATTCTCCTTGTTCATGAATAGAAGGAGGAGGAGGACCCATGGGCATCCTAACATCCTTATCATTAGAAGGAGAGAATGGTTGTTCACATGGAAGTAGAATGTTCAAGTCAGGAGGAGCTTTCAAGATCACTGTACTAGCATCCTGAATTCTCCTAGGTTGAAAAAAATGTCTATTAGGATGAGAAGGATCTTGATATCCTAGTCATATTGTGTTTGCTTCTATTGGGTTTTTTTCAAGAAGTTGATGAATTTTATGTTCATATTTTGTGTCACAACCAAGTATTTACTTAAAATAGTAAAGCCTTTACCATATGTTTCTTCAATATTGATAGGAGTGTTGGTGACTTTTTGATTGTAACATGGTTGTGAGTGTTTTTGGTTAAAGGAACTAGGTCCACTTGAGGGAGGAACCTTAGGTCCTTCATTGATTTCATGGAGGGATAAAATGATGCATTGTTTTCTAATTTATCAAGGTAATCATTGTAGTGCTTGTTCATGCTAACATCATCTTTTCCAATTATGTCTACATCACAAGGAGGAAAATAATGAGGAATTGAAGGAGCATGAGGAAGTTCAATGTCATTAGGGTCACAACCAAAGGTACAATTGGACATGTCTACCAATGATTTTAATGAATTCCAAAACTTATTGAAAGAAAATGACATGATGCAAATAAACTAAGATACAATAAATGTGTAAAAACAAAGATTCTAGAAATTAAAACAGAATGCAAGAACATGAAACTATAATGCAAAAAAATGTCAGAAAGATACCAAAAATGTTGGTTAAAAAGTGCAGAGGGACTGATTGACCCTAGGTGGTGAATGAGTCCCAACATGTAATTTTTTTTGTGTTTTCAAAATTTTTGAGATTATTTTAATGCTCTATAGAATGCAATTAAGGATGTAGAATGCAGAGTTTCATTTTTTTCAATAATATGCAATGTAAAAATGAAACTCCAACAAAGCTTTCACTAATGGAATATGAAAAGGGCCTAGAATGCAAAAAAAAAAAAACAATGTCCTAATTGAATGTTGATGAAAATGTAATATAGGATGCAATATGCAAATGAAATTAGAAATGAAAAGTGTCCAAAATTTGGGTTCACCAAAGTGAACCATAGATTTTTGTGGTTACTATGTGCTTCTCTAGCTCTTATAAGGTTTTTCACCTAAAAGGAGAGAGACAAAGCCCCAAAAATGCTAAGGGTTTTGTTGTGCCCTTAGCACACACACCCCGTTCAGAACGGGGACCCTCTTTTCTTTTGCCTTGTCGAGTCATTTTTGTCACTGCCTCGTTTTGCATGCCTCCCTTTTTTATGTCTCTGATGGTCAATGTTGCTTCAAAGCCCCACCGTAAATTGACCATGCCTCCCCCTTTTGGTTTTGCTGCGTTCTGGCGCCTTGCGGAGTCCCTATGGCAGTTTGGCTCTGCCAATGGCCCCGGGCCCTGCCAGCCCCAGGCGTTTAGGATTCCCTCTCCAGGTTTTCCCACTAGAACTATCGTTCCCAGTGGCGTCCACTCTGTGTCCTCCCAGACCTCGGGGTTTGAACCCCAGTCCATCGTCTGCTAAATGTTTGTGAAATTTCCAATGGCATTCTTCCCTCTGGACCCCAAACCCCGGCGTTCCTCTTCCGGGGTTTCGTCTGTGTTTTGCCATCCTAGACGGTGAACTTCCTGCGGCGTCCCACCCCCCGGGTCCCACCAACATTTTTCCCTACCATAGTCTGCGGGAGTCCCTAACTACCATGGGGTGTTCTGGACTTGACCGTCCGGAATTCCATTGATGGTTCCGCCGTCCATGACGGCGGATCCCTGACGGCATCCAGCCCTCCGGGCCCTAATCCGCTTCCCACCGCCACCATTCGATTGAGTGAAAACTTCAAGCGGTTGCCGTGTTGCACCTCCCCGGCTGCCGAGCCCGGGTTCTCCTGCCACCGTCACCGACTTTTAACTCACCAACTTTTTTGCCACCATTCCTGCATTAAATACGAGCACTAATGGTGGTTAGGGGTATAAAATACCCATCCCGACCTGTCATTATCATCTCATGAGATTACAGAGCAATTGGAGAACCTACTATTTAGAGCCCGCCATCTTCGACAATGTCACGATAGTCACCGTCAGCATCATTTCATCGACCGAAGGTGGATCCCACATCTCCCCACATTGCATGTTTGAGGTGGGCCATCCATTTGCCCTCCCAAGAATTATTTTGGTGATTTCTAAGCATTTAATTGAAATAAAAATTATTAAGAGGGCATAGGGTGGTAGAATGTGAGGTTGCACACAAAACCCATGTGTTGAAAACATGAGAAACCCTCTAGGATGCCCTCCTCACCAAACCAGAGTTTCTCCTTGCTGTTGTTGTTCTTCGCGCAGGGAAAACCTCCTCTTTAGCCCCGAGACTTGCCTTTGTCATCCATTAATAAAACTTTGAACACTTTCTGACAGAAATTTCTTCCCTCGGGCCCGAGCCATCGGACTTCCCCATCCAGAAGTCACTCTTGCTACCGCCACATCGAAACTGCAATTTGACCCATGCCTCCCAGCTACCGGAGCTCAGCCTTCTCCTCACTGAGGACATTCTAAAATGATAAAATTGGTGCCCTTCAAATTCTCGGGCCTCAGAACCTGAAGTTCCGATTCTGGGGTTCTCCTCGTGATTTGCCATCCTTCACTGTGAACTCCCTGTGGCATCCTGGCCCCGGTCCCCGGCCTCCCGTTAGCCAATGGAGGTAACTTGAACTATAGATCAACATCTTTATCTGCTCCAGGCCCTGGACGCCAAGTGTCCTTGCTTCCTTTTCCACCATCCCAATGGTGAACTCTTTGGGGCCTTGCGTGCTTTGGGCCCCACCTGTCTCCCCAATGGTGCCTTCTCTATTTTTGGTAGGCATCCTTCGGATCTCTCGCGTCCCGGTGTCCGAACATCTGTTCCTGGAAGTCTGCCTTTTTTCTGCCGTCGGGGAGAATTCTATCCATTGCCAAAACCTCAAAACAACACATCTTGTCCTTGGCGATTTCACCCTGTCCTTCCAATCTCCAAGCCCCGAGCTCGTGTTTGCCGCTAGGTGCCTCATGAACTACTAATGGCCTTCTACTCGGCAACCTTCGTGGCCTGGGATTCTTTTCCTTGACCGCCATTACTAATAGAAAATCTCGCCCGGTGTCCTGATCTCTGGGCTCCACCCTACCACTTCCCATCGACGAAACTTGCAGATCTCAGCGAAAACCATGCCGTCAAGCCCTTGCTGCCGGACTTCCCCCCCCGCACTTCTGTCTGATGTTTGTCGTCCCAAACGGTGAAGTTCAGATGCCTTCTTGGTGTTGCTGGCCCGAACCATCAGAAATGAAATGACATACTGTCAGCCGCCCTTTGGCCCTCTGGGCCTTGGACCCTGGAGTTCTGTCTCCGGATATCCGTTTGTTGGTTGCCATTCCAAATGGCTATCTCCCGACAGCTCTCCAGCCTAGGACTTTCAAGTTCTCTTAAACCAATCGAAACGAGCCCAAACCTGGAATCTAACTTCGACCCACATGGTGAATTTCGGTCCTCTTCATCGTGAACCTCTTGAAATACTGAAATTTGACCGAAGGGAGTGCCTAGGGGCTTTCCACTGTATTTTCCCTTCCAAACAACATTCCTGCCAGGGAAGTTTGGCCCTCCGGGCCTGAATTGTCTGAATGCCCTTAATCAAAAGATAAATATTGTTATCAAGATGTTGACTAACATGAATGCTTTTGTGACCATTGTACTAACTTTTCCCTTGCTTGCAGAATATATGGAACCAGGTGCAGGACCTTTAGGGGCATCTGCGAAAAGGACAAGGGTAAGAATTCAGGAAGGACCCCTCAGGGGAAGGAAGACAAAGACCAGATGAAGTACAAATTCCAGGGTGAGCCGCTCCACTCGAAAGTCACAACACATTGGAAAGAGTTCACAGACACCAACATTGGCCAAGTGGATATTGATGAATTCACACAAAGGGTCAAGGTCAACCCGACAATAAAGAATGTCAGATTGATAAGACGGAGTGGAATAGCTAAGGCTACTGGGTTCCCTCCATCTCTTGTGGCCCCTGAATTGGTCATGGCTTGTCAGGAAGCATATCAAACTGACACAAGGACAATTGTTGATAAAGAGGGCAACATTCTTGTTGACATGTCACCAGAGAGGATCACAAAGACCTTCCATATTCCCACATTCCAACATATGGAGGTCCCCACCTTAGAAAAATGCCAGGCAGCGTGGGATGATAATCCGGGTGGCTATAAGAAGTCAATAAATCTACATTGGCTTAAGGAAAGACAGGGCAGCACTGCGAAAGTTCCTCAGGAACTCTTCCACAGTGATTTTCACGAGGATTACCATGACCTGGTAACCATGTTGACCAGGGTTATGGGCCTTCCTGTGGCCACCTACTTGAAGGACGGGATGGTTGGAGAAATCACAACAGAATTCTTAAGTTTTGTTGCCTGCGCCTTCGATCAATTAGAATTGTTTAGAGACCAAGGCTCAAAGTATGATGAGGATTGGAAAAGGTTGGAGGATAATGCAAAGGAGTGGAGCAACCAGGCGCTGCAATGTGAAATCATCGAAATAGACAAACTCCAGGCAGTCATCCTCAAGTTCATAGAATACGCATCTTCCAAGGGACAGGTGGACAGCCCTGCCAAAGATGAAGAAATTTCTAAAAAGTAGCTACAGTAAAAACATCAATCCGCTAAATGACAAAAGAGCTACAGTGCCATTAGCAAGAGGATGAAATAGGGTAAAGACAAAATATAATTTTTAAATTGCTAGATATTGGGGGGTAGGTGAAACCCTATTTTGTAATGAATCTTGGCCACACAATAAGAATGAATCTTGGTCATTCATTGATTCTTTTGGGCACTATAAATAGGGCTCTCCTCTCATTTGCAAGGAGAGTTAAGTTGCTGTAAAGAAATGCTACAGAAATTTACAAAGAAAAGGCATTGACTTGGTGTATTTTCCAAGTTTCTCTCATGTTACTTGATTCAATCTCCAATGTTAGATGCTTGACTTAGGTTTCATTGCTATTTTAGTTAGTTGTCTTCTTTCTTTGGATAGATTTTAGGAATGTTGTTCTATGATTATGAAAATTCCTACCATGTTGATGATTTCTTTGTCCATACTTTTTGCTATTTGCTAATGGTAGATAGCTGTGCAAAGTTAGCCTGGACTTGATTTCAAAGCTTCTCTGAAACATTTATCTTTGATTAATGCATGTACATGGTGAATGAAGGATGAAATATCTACAGACCTTAGAAGATAGCACAATTTCCATGATATTGTGAAATCTCTGGTTAAGTGGGATATTATTTGGAGAAATTGTCTATTGCAGGAACTCTATTGTCACTATTCATAGTTAGTTGCAGACTTAGGAACTTTCCCTCTTCCTTGCTTCTTTTTTTTTTAATGACTGACCTATGCTAAGGTTCATTGCACATTGTAAAGCCAAATCCAACAACAAAATGGAGTCCAAGACTGCTGTTTGAACCTATAGCCAATGCATAACAATTTCCATCTCAAGAACTCCATTTCAAGATCCAACTTCTATGCTTTATAACCCATTCGTAAGACCGCCTTGTGATTCCAGCAAATCACATCAAACTACTGAGGTATCTATGCATTGTCATGACTTGACATCCAAGAGACCTTGGGATAGTGTTCTATAATCTGATTATGGAAGATTGTCTTTCAAGAGAGGTAGTGCACCTACGCGCTGATTGTGTTGAAAAGTGCATAAAAATACATCAACAGAACTGGTGCTAGAAGGAGGGTTGACACATTAGGAATACAAAGCTAATGGTTGGAAGTGATTCATTCCATGCCCTCCTCCTCCTAACGCCATCAACAGAACTGGCGCTAGAAGGAGTGTTGACACGTTGGGAATACAAAGCTAAAGGTTGGGAGTGATTCATTCCATTCCCTCCTCCTCCTAACGCCATCAACAGAACTGGCACTAGAAGGAGGGCCAACAGTGGAAATATCAAGTTAATGGTTAAAAGTGAAGTTGGATTGAATCATATCATTCTCCACAAAAAGATTTCAAAGAGTTCTACGGTCAACGCCAAACAAGGAAGAATTTGAAGAATTGCAGTCTCCTACAAAAGCAAAGCAAGCTAAAGGAGGTAGCGTTGCCTCTTCCTCTTCCTCCATTCCATCCACCTCCATTCCACCCTCACCTTCATTTAGCTACCCTTCATCCTCCACCCAACCATCTCAAACTACATTTGCACCTCCTGTCTCCGACAACCAAGGGATTGCTCCTCTCCCGGCCCTTCCAGCCCAGGGCACAATTCAGTCAGCCGCAGCTCAAGTACAGTCCCAAATTATTGTTGTATTGTAGATACAGCTCCAAATTGTTGCTCTCCAATAGCAGATACCACCTCTGCCACCCTCCATGGCTTAGTTAGCACATAACCCTTTGCCGATACATTTCACTGCCTATAATGATATGCCCAAGAATTCGAAAGGCTTTTGTTCGAAGTTCCATCCATGCGACCTACAAAGAATAGCTGAGGAGCATATCAAAATATTTGAGACAACGATTAATGAAATGTAAGTTGACCATGAGGACGTTGCATGCTGCCTCTTTCCGCATTCGTTGGGGGAAGAAGCCTTCTATTGGTACATCAATCTACCGAGGGGATCCATCACCTCATAGACTCTAATGAAGAATGCCTTCCTACAGAAATACAAGATCCCCATTAGCCCTTCAGAGCTTTACCAGTAGTTCATGTCCATCAGAAGGGAAGTCAACAAACCTATTGGCTCCTTCAACGACCGCTTTCATCAGGCCTACATAAGGCTTTAGGACCCATACCTTCATAATGATGTCGCGGCTCTCCCAGTCTACTATGCAACATTGGCCAACCTCACTTTAGCTTTGGTAAAAAAGATGTAACCGCCGCCCGCCTCATTGGTGGCGGCCTATAAAGAGGTTGTTGTTGCTAGTGCAGACTTGGGACAAAATATCTCTGACCCGCTACCTTCTTTGGGGTCAGTAGCTTACCCGATGCAGATTCAGGGGCTTAATTAGGCATTTGCTCATCAAACCCCTCTTATGAACCAAGTACCTCAATTGCCTATGGTGCCACATCCAAGGCAACCACTGAATTACGCACCTCCTGCGCCTTCCTATTTGCAGCCCCAGTAGCAGTATAACTATTCTCAGGCTGCTCCACAACACCAGTCATATCCCAGTAGCCCCATGCACCATTGTACCTATCAGGACCAGAGTTTCCTCTAGCTTACCAGAATCAGTCGGCAACATCGCCCGCTTTTCTCCAAAATCCGATGTTGTCGCCTGGAAATGGGACTAAGAAAGACAAGTTAGAGGAACTGACTGAGATGATAAAAAAAATTTCTACGGAAATGATGCACCTAAAAAATTAGAATAACCAGTTACAGGCTTCCCAACATAATTTCTAGGCTAATCTTAACTGGGACAACCAAGACAATAGGGATAGTAGGGATAATTGAGAAGTATGCACTTCCTCTAGGTAGAACTATGATATGGGGCAAAATGCCAATCAGAATGCAAAAAAGAGACATTCTCAAAGGTAGAATCGCACGTGGAACACTAGGACCAATAATGGAGGAGTCCCTACGCCTTTCGACCAGCCGACAAGCAATGACAAAATGACTAGTAGAGTATACCTTGTCGAGGAAGCCTTGTCCGGATGGTGTTGAATTCACAAAACCAATAGACATTCCGAGTTGGATTGTCCTGAGTTCTAGACAACTACTGAAATCTTCTAGGTGGAGGTGCAAAACGCAGTCGACAATGCCAGCTATAGGGACATCGTCCAATCTGAGCCATATGATTCCTCCTGTCTTGTGGTTAATCAAGCGTCGTTTCCATGATGTGATCGCAACGAGCCCAAAGTCGAGCCTACTCCTATTGAGGATGAAGAAGCATAGGAGGTAACTAATGAACAAACCTTGGCTCAATTGTTTGATTCAGTACATAATGGTCCGGTAGATGAAGAGGAGCCATTTGTAGACGAGTTCCACATGTTCCACCAAAGGTTGACTCCTTCCTTAGGAATAGACAGGCGAGCGAACCCTTTACAACTTCTACCCTACCAAACAATTTTGCCACTCTGCCTGATCCTAATGCCAGCAATAACCCTGGACTTTCTCATATACCTACCCAATACCTCAACAAGAACGGATCTCAAAACCCGTCACAGAATCAGTCTTAAGGCCAATCCCAAAATCCGTCTAGTCAAACGAAGGTTTAGCCTCCTAGTTCTGCCATAGGCCAAGCTTTTAGTTCAGAAATTGAGCATATGGGTGAATATGTAGCAGAAGAGTTCAAGAAGGTAAAAATTAGCTTATCAGCCTTCGAATTGCTCAAAGTCCCTGCTATAAGGCATTCCTTCTTTAGGGTTCTTAATGGGACTCCATCATCCAATATGACTCCGAAAACGCCAGCCAAAAGAGTTACCTTTAAAGAGCTTAGGAAGGAACCAGAGAAATGGGATAATGTTGAGAAAAGGAAGGATATCCCTGAAAATCAATCTGCACGTAAACAAATTGAAAGGGAACCAGAGCAGGCTAATAGGAAGATTTCCAAGGACCAGCCATTTAGGCAAACTAGGGATATGGGAAATGATAAGAACAAAGATCAGATAGCTCACATGGACATGCATGCGGGCATTTTTTAGGGGAGACCTGAAACTCCCCCTTTCCTGACCACCATTAGGATCTTTGGGAAGAACCTGCATAACTACCTGCTTGATTCAGGAGCATCTATCAATGTCATGCCCTTGGCAGTATGCAAGGCTCTTGGCATCACCCCCATGCCTTCAAGGAGGAAGGTGACCCATCTAGACAAAATAGAGATCAACATTGTGGGTGAAATAAACCGTATCCTGATGCAGATTGCTATAGACCCGCGAAGACAACAGGTCATTGATATTCAAGTGGCTAACATTCTTGATGCATATGGAATCATTTTGGGAAGGGAATTCACCAAGGCACTGAATGGATACACCACCATAGACCTTTGTCATATGTGGCTACCATGGAAGGGGTTGCTAAATCAAATCTGTATCGACCGTGAACCCCGTATGAAATACATGATCACGAAGTACAATAATATCAATGAGGTGTTGTTCACCGAGAATGATTTGGGGAATTACCACCCTTTCGCCTACCAAAATGAGGTTGGGCTTTAGGAAGAAGGTATAGACGAAGTATTACTAGTGTTGTGTAGTCCTTCGACTAATCTTGCATGAATGCTTCCAAACACAGAAATATTGATAGAAGTCGATGATGAGCCTGATAAGGATGACAACTGGGGACTACTCAATGGCTTCCAGGAATTTATGGAGAAATGTGCAAGGGATCAACTCAGCCTAGGGGCCCAAATGAATTTGCAAGATCTCTTATTACCAAACTGATGCAGGGTTCACAATGCTGCCCACTCTGAGTTTGATTATTGCTTGTGTCAAGCAGCAGTTGCACATGTTAAAAAATTAGCTACTCCTTAGATAGAAATGCCAAAGGAGGGACTAGCAAAACCACCTATTGATTAATGCATCGAACCAGAAAATCCCCCTAAGGTCACAGGGCTAGCCGCCCAGCTGAAAGGGAACAGAAGCTTAATCAGTCCTGAAGACAAAGAACCCTCTACATGCTGGACGCTCTGATTTGACAGATCTAAGTCTAAGCAAGGAGTCAGAGCTGGGTTTGAACTCATCAGCCCAATGGGTAAGACATTTCTAACTACCCACAGATTGCAATTCTATTGCACTAATAATGTATCAGAATATGAGGCCTTAGTCCTTGGCCTTCTCATGGCCTTGAAGAAAAATGTTAAAATGCTGCAAGTTTTCGGAGATTTTGAGCTCATAGTTAAATAGGTCAGGAAGTTGTATTCCTGTCATGACTGAAGACTTACAAACTATAGGAATAGGGTTTGGGATCTCTTTGAGGGCTTAGATGCATTCAATATACAATTGATCCCTCGTGCTTAGAATCGTACGACTGATGCCTTGGCTCAAGCAGGCAGCACTTTACAACCCTTCTCTCTGTCCGGGCTCAAGAAATTCACCGTTGAGCTAACATCTACGCCATTGGTCCCAGATAATGTTAACCACTTACAAGTCTTCAATGATGACAAGCATATCCTTCAATTCATCATAATTTCTGATGTCTTCGTAGCTCAAAAAATTGATGAAGCTGATCCACAGGAAGCCGAACTGGACATAGAGGGGGTTATTAACCTAAAAACCAACACGATCCCCAGGGGTATGGTTCAGTTGGAATGCATATTTGACTTGGACCAAATCAAAGATCAGGATCAGCAAACAAAGAAGGAGGCTATAAGCAACCAATGCGATGCTCACAACCTTGGGACAGCCAAGGAGATCAGGAATGTTTTTATTGGCAAGGTGTGCATGCCAGAGGAAAAGAAGGGAATTACGAATGCATTGCGGGGGTATCATGATGTGGTGGCATGGAGCTATGAAGATTTGAAAACATATAACACTTCTATCATCACTCACACCAAACCTGTCGTCTACAAAGAGGTGCAGAAGTTACTCTCAGCAAGAATCATTTTTTCGGTTAGGCATTCCACATGGGTGGCCAACTTGGTCCCAGTCAGAAAAAAGATGGGGAGATTAGATTGTGTGTAGATTTTTGCAATCTAAACCGTGCCTCAGAGAAAGACAACTATCTAGTACCTTCGTTGGATGAGGTGCTACAGATCATCAATGGCTCCCAGATGATGTCTTTCCTCGATGGATACTCTGGGTATAACCAAGTAATGGTACAGTATGAGGACTGTCACAAGACGGTGTTCACCACTAAGTGGGGAACATTCGTGTATAGAAGGATGACTTTTGGGCTCATCAATACTAGAGCCACCTTCCAACGCGCCATGGATATCGCCTTCAAGGACTTAATTGGCAAGTGCATAATCATCTACATGGATGATTTGATCATGTTTTCTAAAAGCAGGGCGACCACATATCCAATTTATGCAAGGTATTCCAAAGATGCAAGGAGTTTGGGGTTTCCCTTAACCTCAAGAAGTGTATTTTCGGAGTGACTAAAGGTAGATTGCTCAGGCATATCATCTCAGAATAGAGAATATCCATAGATCCTAAATGTATCGAGTCCTTACTAAAAATTCTGCCCCCAAGAAGCAAGAAAGAATTAAAATCTTTCTTTGGAAAGATCAACTTTGTCCAGAAATTCATCACAGGTTTTGCGGAGATTGTCAAACCTCTCAATGCTATGCTAAAACAAGACACCAAAGTTGAATGGGCACCCAATGCCAAACAATCTTTCTAAGAAATCAAACGGGCTATCACTGAGGTGCCTGTGTTAGTCAGCCCAGATTATCTGAAGCCTTTCTACATCTACTCATTTGTTCTAGAGCATTCCTGTGCAAGCATGTTGACCCAGAAGGACGATGAAGGAAATGAGCATCCGATCACCTTTATGAGTGCTCCCCTCAAACACGCTGAATTGTGATATCACAACATTGAAAAGCAGGCATATGCACTCATCATAGAGGTGAAGAAATTTAGATATTATATCCTACGCAATAAGGTGTTTGCCATTGTCCCCAACCTAGCAGTAAAAACGTTGTTCATGCAAAATGAATTGGGTGAAAGAAGAGCTAAATGGGTCACCCTGCTCGAAGAATATGACATGGAGATCCAACCGATGAAACTAGTGAGAGGGCAGGCACTCACCCGCACAATTGCTGAAATAGTTGCAGAAGCTGGACCTGAACTCACTGTGCAACAGTACCAACTCGAGGATGTTTCCCCTAGAGAGTGGTACCAGAATGTCATCTACTATTTTTTGAACCATAAATGTCCACCGCATCTACAAGGAGTCCAGAAGCGAGCCCTTAGATTGAAAAGCAATGGCTACATGTTGCAGGGTTCCATTCTCTACAAAAAGAATCATGAAGGAATTTATTTAAGATGCCTTGGCAAGGAAGAAGCAGATCGAGTCTTGAAAGAGTTCCACAATAAATTTGGTATGGACCATGGTTCTAGTTCTTTCACAGCACACCAGATATTGAGAGCAGGGTATTATTGGCCAACCATCTTCAAGGATGCCCATTGCAATGTTCGTTCATGTCACACATGCCAGACCACTGCCACTAGGGAAAGGAATGTTGTTGTCCCACTACAGCCTATGCTGGAGGTAAGGCCGTTTGCACAAAGGGGTCTTGACTTCATCGGCCTGGTAAGCCCTCCATCATCTACAAGACACAAGTACATTCTGACCGCTACTGATTACTGTACTAGGTGGATGGAAGCAATAGTATGTAAGCAATGCACAACTAAAGTAGTTACTAATTTCTTAGAAAGTTTCATTTTAAATCGCTTTGGTTGTCCTTATGCTTTGGTATGTCATAATGGGCCTGCATTTGTTTCATTTAAATTTGCTAGTTGGGCATTTGACTATGGAATTTCCCTTAAATTCTCATCTAATTACTACCCCCAGGGCAATGGCCTTGCCGAGTCTACAAATAAAAATCTGATTACTGTGATCAAGAAGTTGCTAGATAGGAATCCCAAGGACTGGCATACCCAGCTCCATTTCGCCCTTTGGGTGGATCACACTCGCCACAAGGCTGCCCTTGGCGATTCCCCGTTCCACCTTATTTATGGCCTAGAACCTATATTTCCCATCCATCTGAAGATTCCTATTCTTCAGTTCATCAACGATTTTTATGAGGGAGGAGATCGTAGGGAAGCTTGGTTAGTTGAGCTCTTGCATTTAGAGGAAGTCTAAAACTGTGCAATAGAAAATTTTGCCAAACATCAAGGCGTAGTTAAGAGATGGTTCGATCGTCGAGCTAAGATCAAGGCCTTTAGAATTACAGATCTGGTCCTGTGTTGGGACAAGGCCCACAAAAAGAAAGGGGGACATAACAAATTCGACAAGCTTTGGCTTGGCCCCTTTCAAATAGTTAAGATTTTGAGAGATAATGCCTTCCGCTTAAAGACCTTAACTGGTGAGAATGTCCCATTTCTGGTCAACGGGTAGCACCTAAAGCATTACTTCCAGGCTTGAGCTCGTTCGAGCTCATCATTGTAAATATTTGTACATAGGTTAGGGTAGTTTGGTTTCTAGCTTGCCTGCGTTTTGTTTGCATCACTCTTTTGTTTTCTCCCTCCCGGCAGTCTTGTTTCGAAAGTTGTTTCCTGCCCCTTTGTGGTGGATGTGCTTGCTCGGCAAGCGGTTTACTTTGTTTTCCATTCTTTTTGTTCTTCGGCTAAACATTCACTTGCGATTATCGATCTTTGAAAGCTGCCCGCGAATGATTTCCTTGCTTGAATTTTGCTTAGAACTTGACCCTTGGCTAGATCTTCTTACACACATCTCGTATCTCACACAAAGCACATAATAATCATTTCTAAAGGACCATGCCATGGTTGTTATGACACCCTAGCAAGTGAAAAATCTCAAGTCTGCTCCAGTGACCACTGCAGTCTCAAACCCATCGTAGTCTTTAGTGCTTACCCAGTCAAACTAAATGGTAAAAGAGAAGGAAATATGAAAGCAAAAAAAAAAAGTAAAGGAATCCTGAAAATAAACGACCATATGGGTGTCTAGGTAACTCTACCGGGGCTATGGATGCCTGGCTGGCAGTAGAGCAATATCCGAGAGATTGCAGTGACAACTTCATCGGGGCTATGGATGCCTGTATGGAAACAGAGCAATGTCCAGGTTACTTTTGGTGTTAGACGATTTATGTATCTCACTCGGTTGACTTAGTAACCCTGGTCACTACCCCGAGGAAAGGAATGAACTCACTACACACACTTCTGAGATGTCCTGTAAGCTGACCCAATTAAGGATCTCATCCTCCCAGATTCATCTTTGGAAGCCACTCCTAGTCTGCGAAACCAGAGATTTTGGGTTGTGAATGAATATTTAACCTTAGAATGCTCAGGAGCGTTCTCTAGCAGAGTCACCATTTGTTGTGCCCTTACCACACAAACCCCATTCGGAACGGGGACCCTCTTTTCTTTCGCCTTGTCGGGTCATTTTTTTTGCCACCTCATTTTGCGTGCCTCCCTTTTTGATGTCTCCAATGGTCAAAGTTGCTTCAAGGCCCCACCATAAATTGACCATGCCTACCCCTTTTAGTTTTGCTGCGTTCTGGCACCTCGCGGAGTCCCTCTGGCAATTTAGACCTACCAATGACCCCAGGCCCTGCCGGGCTCAGGCATTTGGGATTCCCTCTCTGGGTTTCCCCGCTAGAACCGCCGTTCTCGGTGGCGCCCACTCTGTGTCCTCCCAGACCACGGGGTCTGAACCCCCATCCGTCGCCTGCTAAACGTTTGTGAAATTTTTGATGGCGTTCTTCCCTCTGGACCCCGAACCCCGGTGTTCCTCTTTTGAGGTTTCATCTGTGTTTCGCCATCCCAGATAGTGAACTTCTTGTAGCGTCCCGCTCCCGGGTCTTGCCAACATTTTTTCCTACCGTAGTCTGTGGGAGTCCCTAACTGCCATGCGGTGTTCCGGGCCTGACCGTCCAGAATTCCAAGTCTGGAATTTTGTGATGGTTTCGCCGTCCATGATGGTGGACCCTGACGGCGTCCCACCCTCTAGCCCCCGACCCGCTTCCCGCCACCACCGTTCGACTGAGTGAAAACTTCAAGCGGCCACCGTGTTGTGCCTCCCTGGTTGTCGGGCCCCGGTTCTCCCACCGTCGTCACCGACTTTGAACTCACCAACTTTTCCACTGCCATACCTGCATTAAATATGAGCACTAATGGCAGTTAGGGGTATAAAATACCCACCCCAACCCGTCATTATCATCTCATGGGATTGCAGAGTGATTGGAGAACCTGCTATTTGGAGCCCACCATCTTCGACAACGTCACGATCGTCACCGTCAGCATCATTTCGTCGACCGAAGGTGGATCCCACATCTCCCCGCATCGCGTGTTCAAGGTGGGCAATCCGTTTGCCCTCCCAAGAATTATTTTTTGGTGATTTCTAAGCATTTAAATGAAATAAGGATTATTAAGAGGGCATAGGGTGGTAGAATGTGAGGTTGCGCACAAAACCCATGTGTTGAAAACATGAGAAACCCTCTAGGATGCCCTCCTCACCAAACCAGAGTTTCTCCTCGCCACCGCTATTCTTCGCATAGGGAAAACCTCCTCTTTGGCCCCGAGACCTGCCTTTGTCATCCATTAATAAAACCTTCAACACTTTCCAACGGCAATTTCTTCCCTTGGGCCCGAGCTGTCGGACTTCCCCGTCTGGAAGTCACTCTTGCTACCGCCACGTCGAAACTGCAATCTGACCCCTACCTCCCAGCTGTCGAAGCCCAGCCTTCTCCTCACTAAGGATATTCTAAAAAGATAAAATTGGCGCCCTTCGGATTCACGGGCCTCGGACCTCGGAGTTCTGATTCCGGGGTTCTCCCCGTGATTCGCCGTCCTTCACAGTGAACTCCCTACGGCATCCCGCCCCTGAGTCCCTAGCCTCCCTTTAGCTGATGGAGGTAACTTGAACTATAGATCGACATCTTTATCCACTCCGGGCCCCAAATGCCAAGTGTCCTTACTCCCTTTTCTGTCGTCCCAACAGCAAACTCTTTGGGGCCTTGCGTGTTCCGGGCCCCGCCCGTCTCCCCGATGGTGGCTTCTCTATTTTCGACTGGCGTCCTTCGGATTTCTCAAGTCTCGGTGTCCGAAACATCCGTTCCCGAAAGTCTACCTTTTTTTTGCCATCAGAGAGAATTTTGTCCATCACCAGAACCTCAAAATGACACATCTTGTCCTCAGCAATTTCGCCCTGTCCTTCTGATCTCTAGGCCCCGAGCTCCTGTTTGCTATTGGGTGCCTCATGAACTACTAACGACCTTCTTCTCGCCAGGCTCCGTGGCCCAGGATTCCTTTCCTCAACTGCCATTACTAACAGAAAATTCCACCCAGCGTCCCGATCTCCGAGCTCCGCCCTACTGCTTGACGTCAGCGAAACTTGCAGATCTCAGCAAAAACCATGTCGTCAGGCCCTTGCTACCAAACTTCCCCCCTGGACTTTCATCTGATGTTTTCCATCCCAAACGGAAAAGTTCGGACGCCTTCCCGGTGTCGCCAGCCTAAACCCTTAGAAATGAAATGACATACTGTCAGCCACCCTTTGGCTCTCTGGGCCCCGAACCCCAGAGTTTCATCTCTGGATTTTTGTTTGATATTTTCCATTCCAAACGGCTATCTCCCAACGGCTCTCCGGCCTAGGACTTTCGAGTTCTGTTAAACAGATCCAAATGAGCCCAAACTTGGAATCTAACTTCGACCCACATGCTGAATTTCGGTCCTCTTCATCGTGAACCTCTTGAAATATTGAAATTTGACTGAAGGGAGTGCTCGAGAGCTTTCTGCTATGTTTTCCCTTCCAAACAGCATTCCTACTAGGGAAGTCCGGCCCTCCGGGCCAGAATTGTCTGATTTCCCTTAATCAAAAGATAAATATTGTTCTTAAGATGTTGACTAACATGAATGCTTTTGTGACTCATTGTGCTAACTTTTCCCTTGCTTGCAAAATATATGGAACCAGGTGTAGGACCTTCAGGGGCATCTACCGAAAAGGACAAGGGTAAGAAGTTAGGAAGGACCCCTCGGGGGAAGGAAGACAAAGACCAAATGAAGTACCAATTCTAGGGAGAGCCGCTCCACTCGAAAGTCACAACAGATTGGAAAGAGATCACAGACACCAACATTGGCCAGGTGGATATTGATGAATTCACACAAAGGGTCAGGGTCAACCTGACAACAAAGAATGACAGATTGATAAGACAGAGTGGAATAGCTAAGGCTGCTGGGTTCCCTCCATCTCTTGTGGCCCCCAAATTGGTCATGGCTTGTCAGGAAGCATATCAAACCGACACAAGAACAATTGTTGATAAAGAGGAAAACATTATTGCTGACATGTCACCAGAGGGGATCACAAAGACCTTCCATATTCCCACATTCCAACAAATGGAGGTCCCCACCTTAGAAGAATGCCAAGCAGTGTGGGAGTAAGTGCACCAAGATGGTTCCCAAAAAAGGGGCTTAAGTGGCCACTTTTTTTCTGAAATCAGGAAATACTGACCTTGGATGTGAAATTGAGGATAACTACACTCAAAAATTTTATATGGAACAAAAACAAGGACCGTAATGCTCTGAGTCTACTTTCTAAACTACTAATTTATTTTGAAAATGGTTGATATTAAGGGGTTCAAAAGAGGGACAGACACAAATTGTTGTTGTTTATGTTAGAAAAACATAACATAGCAACTCTTGTGTGACCCGAGCATAGTGGACTTTTTTGTAGTATTTTTAAAATCGCTCCAGTCAGAAGTTAGATAACAGTATGTATTAAGGACTGGATATTTTTTGATAATTTTTTAATGAATATTTTATTTTTTATTAATTTTCTAAGTGGCCACTTCCTAAAAAGAAGAATTTTGGTCGTCCTCCCCCTAAATTTTTTTGAAACTAATATATTTTTTTTTTAAATTGTAGAATGGAGTCTAGTTTCTAAAAATGTAATTTATTTCAAATTTTGATGAACGCTTAATTTATAGTGAAAAAAATACCAAACACTTCTTTTTGAAGAAAAACAGACATATAAACAAAATAAATTATGGATGAAAGGCTTAACATTGTTAGAAAGTGAAAAAAATTACATCGTTGGAAAGCTAATAAAGAACCTAACATTACCCATGTGTTTGATTTTCTTGATATTAAACCAGATGCAATCGTGATGGTGAGCACGAACTCGATTATGTGAAAATTTGTTGAATTTGGAAAAAACATGTCTTTGGTCTTCCAGAATGCCCTCCAAGCCTTTGGGTTGGTATTCCAAGGAAAATACCAAAGAAAATTTGCAAATAAAACTATAACGCAAACACGTTATAACGCATGCGTGTTATAACACGCACGCGTGATTTTTTAGTTTGGCCACAAAAGTGGGACCATTTTGGTGCACTTACCCATGGGATGATAATCCGGGTGGCTGTAAGAAGTCAATAAATCTAGATTGGCTTAAGGAAAGATAGGGCAACACTGCGAAAGTTCCTCAGGAACTCTTCCGTAGTGATTTCCACAAGGATTACCATGACCTAGTAACCATGTTGAGCAGAGTTATGGGCCTTCCTACGGCCGCCTACTTGAAGGATGGGATGGCTGGCGAAATCACAACGAAATTCCTGAGTTTTGCTTCCCGCGCCTTCGATCAATCGGAACTATTTAGAGACCAAGGTTCAAAGTATGATGAGGATTGGAAAAGGCTAGAGGATAATGCAAAGGACTGTAGCTACCAGGTGCTGCGATGTGAAATCATCGAAATAGACAAGCTCTAGGCAGTCGTCCTCAAGTTCATAGAATACGCAGCTTCCAAGGGACAGGAGCACAGCCCTGCCAAAGATGAAGAAATTTATGAAGAGTAGCTACAGTAAAAACAACAATCCGTTAAATGAAAAAGGACCTAAAGTGCCATTAGCAAGAGGACGAAATAGGGTAAAGACAAAATATAATTTTTAAATTGCTAGATACTAGGGGGTAGGTGAAACCCTATTTTGTAATGAATCTTGGCCATTCATTGAACCTTTTGGGCACTATAAATAGGGCTCTCCTCTCATTTGCAAAGAGAGTTGAGTTGTTGTAAAGACATGCTGTAGAAATTTATAAAGAAAAGGCATCAACTTGGTGTATTTTCCAAGTTTCTCTCATGTTACTTGATTCAATATCCAATGTTAAATGCTTGACTTAGGTTTTATTGATGTTTTAGTTAGTTGTCTTCTTTCTTTGGATAGATTTTAGGAATATTGTTCTGTGATTATGAAAATTCCTGCCATGTTGATGATTTCTTTGTCCATACTTTTTGTTGTTTGTTGATGGTAGATAGCTATGCAAAGTTAGCCTGGACTTGATTTCAAAGCTGCTCTGAAACATTTATCTTTGATTCATGCATGTACATGGTGAATGAAGGATGAAATATTTGCAGACCTTAGAAGATAGCACAATTTCCATGATACTGTGAAATCCCTAGTTAAGTGGGATATTGTTTTGAGAAATTGTCCATTGCAGGAACTCCATTGCAACTATTCATAGTTAGTTGTAGACTTGGGAACTTTCCCTCTTCCTTGCCTCCTTTTTTTCTTTTTTAATGACTGACCTATGCTAAGGTTCATTGCACATTGTAAAGCAAAATACAACAACAAAATGGAGTCCAAGACTGCTATTTGAACCTACAGCCAATGCATAACAACTTTCTATCTCAAGAACTCCATTTCAAGATCCAACTTCCATGCTTTATAACCCATCCGTAAGACCGCCTTGTGATTCCAGCAAATCACATCAAACTAATGAGGTATCTATGCATTGTCATGACCTGACATCCGAGAGACCTTGGGATAGTGTTTTGCAATCTGATTGTGGAAGATTGTCTTTCAAGAGAGGTAGTGCACCTACGTGCTGCCTGTGTTGAAAAGTGCATAAAAACATATCAATAGGTTCATTCAAATTATGTTATTTATGATTTTTTCTAAGCTAAATGAATTAATCTAAATGCAATTGAGTGATCTAAATGAATGAATATGAACGCAAAATTAAGATTTAAACTATGTTTGAAAACACATTGTGATATGCAAATAATGAATTAAATGAAGAAATAATACAGAACAAAAAGAAATAGGATGAAACAAAGTGCACCTAGGAAATTTTTGATGAATCTAGAATGTTGTGAATGCTGACTAAAATTACTAAAATTTCACAGTGGGACTCATTCGCCCAGGGTGGTGAATTAGTCCTCTTGGTGAAAAAGTGTCGAAAACTAGTTTCTAACTGTTAGGATCTGAAATCTAACAAAATTCAGATTTTCAGTCCTATGTTGGGACTCATTCACCACTGGTGGAAAATCAATCCTCTCCCAAAATTTTGAAAAATCAGGAGACAACTCTACAACACTAGATGTGGAAATATCTGCTTGTCAGGTTGTCAAAGTTAATTTTGTAGAAAACAGACAGAAAACCTTCACCAAGCTTGAAATATGAATGAGTTTACTTGAAGCACCTAGTTGACTTGTTCTCCACTTTTCAACACCTAAATGCTTGATAAATCTGCACACAAAAGTATGCAAACACACATGCAAGAGGGGAAAAATGGTTGAAGGTTAGCAAATAGGGGTTTTCCTTGGTCAAACCCCACTTTTGGTAATCAAACCCTTAATAAAATTATGAAATGCAAGAGAATAATAAATTAACATGTAAATTCTATCAACTTACCAAACCCTTGATGATGCAAAGTTGAAGTAATATCAATGGATGCTCCAAAGTGCTTGATGAAATGTTGTAAGATGCTTGAATGCTTAAGATTGCTTGAAAGGATATGAGAATATTGAAGAATGATGGTAGAAGATTGTAAGAGATGTAAAATGAGGTGAAAATCATCTATTTATACAATCTTGTGCCTTAGTAACCGTTCATACCTCAATACATGCCGACATCAAGTTTTTTTGAATAAAAAATAAAAAATTGAAAGGAAATTTAAAATATTTTGAATTTGGAGCCAATGGGGACTCATTTTCCACCCATGGTGAATGGGTCCCACCTAGGACCTGAAAATAGGTGTCAAGAATTAAGTTGTATTTAATATTATGTGTCAGGCTTACATTCAAAAATACACTTAATTAAAGCATATGAGGGCATAAAAGGGGTCAAATGAGTCATAAGAAAGGGATAAATAGTGACGTGCCTAGAAAAGTGTGAAATCTTGCTACAAGACTTTAAAAAATTTCAAAATAGGACTTTTTGATGTGTAAGAAGATGATTTTTAGCTAAATTGTAATGAATAGAGTCTAGAAGAATGTAGAGATATTTTACAACACTTCAAAAGATATCATTATTTGAAATTTAGTACCAAAATATGCATGTTCAAGCCATGTCACATCATAAAATTAGAGAAAAATTGTTCAAACACCATGAAACAACACCTAAAATGCCATGAAAATGACAAGGGGCCATTTTTATATGGCACATACATTTTTACATTTTTGCATTTATGGCACCTTGAATAACGCAACTTGCCTACCTGTGGTGTCATCTTGTTTGTTCATGAGTTCTAAGCATAAAAATCTTTGCTTGTCTCATGAAGCTCAAACCAACATTTCTTTTCCTTTGTGGCACCTATTAAAGTTATCAGGAGGTATAACTTTAGTATGGTTGACTGGGAAGCCCATTCCAAGACACGACCTTCCCCATAGCCACCTCTATGTTTGTGAATGCATACCAACTAGCATATGTTTCTCACCTTTTGGTCCTTCTCACCTAGCAGACATCCATGAGTTCCATTGCCCTAGAGTGAGTATGCATTTCTCCTTTTTTGGACAAACAACCTAGATCTTATCCACAACTAGCTAGACAAATGATCGAAGCTTGATCCACCTTTTCCTTTTTCTCTTCCCTTTCCTTTTCTTCTCTCATGTGTGTTCCTTTATTATTGTGTTTAGCTTGCCATGGGATCTTCATCATGGGGGCTTGATGATCCCTCTTGATCATTGTTATCTCATCTTGTTAGCATAAGTTCATTGGGATCCCTCTCGATATGCATGGCTACTTTAGTGTGAGTTTGAAGCAAGTTCACTCTCTCACTAAAGTGAGGCTAAATGTGTCATAGAAAAATAGATCTTTGACATTTTCACGATCATTTAGGTATTTTTCCTTTGATGCTTGACCTATATTTCCTTGATTTAATGCGACTAGGTCTTGAATTATTTCAATTATTAAGATTTTATCATGTCTTGTAAAGGTGTTGTGAAGTGTTGTAACACATTTCTACCCTTTTCTAGACTCTTCTTATCATAAATCATCTAAATATCTCCTTTTTATCACTTACCAAAGTCTTGTTTCAAAGTGTTGTAAAGTCTTGTAACAAACTTTCAAGCTTTTCTAGACTTGTCATCACTAATTACACCTTTCTTATGTCTTATTTGGCCCCTTTATGCAATTATAGGTCATAATTAAGTGTATTTTTGAATTGAAACCCGATAAACATCATTAAATGCAACTTAATTCCTGACAACCACTTGCATGCCTTGAGTGGGACCCATTGCTATGGGTGGCGAATGAGTCCCTCTTGGCACAAAATTCAAAATAATTTCAATTTTTATTTATTTTTTATTCATTAAGACCTTAGGTTGGCCTATGATGTATTTTTTGGAAATTAGGGCATAAGTATGGATAGATATATGTTTTTCTCTCATTTTATAATCCTATTCATTCAAGTATTCATGCATCTTATCTCTCTAAGTATTCAAGCATCTTGGAGCAGCCATTGACATATCTTCATAATTCAACATCAAGGGTTTGGTGAGTGCATGTTATTTGTTCATCATTCTCTTCTTATTTTATTTCATTATCAAGGGTTTGATTACCAAACTAGGGGTTTGACCAAGGCAAGCCCTTATACTCTAACCCTTAACCATTTCCCCCCTCTTTTCATGTGTACTTGCAGGTCTTGTAGGTATATTTTTCAAAGAGATAGGTGTTGAAAAGTGGTCAAAAAGTCAAAATCTATTCAAGTCAACAAAGAAATAATTCAAGCTTGGAGAAAACATTCAACCCATTTTCTACAGATTTGGATTCGTCAACTCGACAAGAAGACAAGTACAAATCTAGACCCGCATATTTGACTTCAGAATTTGCATATTTTTGTAGGTGGACTAATTCACCATCTATGGTGAAAGAGCCCCACTATCAGGCTGGAAAAAGTGATTTTTGAGGTTTTTAGTTCCTGACACACTGAAACCTGTTTCAACAACTTTCACTAAAAGGAGGACTAATTCGCCATTTGTGGTGAATGAATCCTAGTGGGCATCAACAGTAATTTTTGTTGCATTCTTGAACCCTCTCAGATCTACATTCTTCCTCCAGGTGCACTCCATTCACTCTCATCAATTTTTGTTTGCATTTATTTATGTTTTTAGTTCATTTCAGCATATCACACTGTGTTTTCCATCACTTCATATTTCTTAGCTTTTGCATAAATAATCAATTCATTTATCAGTTTTCTACATCTAGATCATTGCATTTAGGAATATTTTCATAGTACTTGCATTAGTTTGAGTGAACCACATAGATTTTGGGGTCTATCTCTCTCCTTTAGGTGAAAAACCCTAATTGAGCAAAAAAGTCATAGCACCTTTGCCAAAAATCTACAGTTTAAATAGTGTTTTAAATATTACTTTTAATTTTACTTGTTTTCTTCTAATTTCCATTAATTCACCATTTAATAACACAAACCAAATATTTTATATCAATTACTACCATAATCATTAACGACAATTCAAGCCTTGTGGTGTTACAAAAGTTGAGTTAGGACTTACGATTCAGAACATGGCTGTAGATTGGGATGGATTCTAAGTAAATAAAAAGCGTTGTTTGGAGACACTGAAGATTTGTGGTATTTTTTACTAACCAATATCTTCTTTGATCAATGAAAGGGGATTTTTTTTTATCACATGGCTACTCCCATGACCACGTAATAGTCTTAGCATATGTTAATGGTTAGATCCTTGTGAAAAATAGGAAAGTGTGATAAATAAATGGATAAGGTGAATTTATAAAAATGTATGTGTAAAAGGATAGGATAATACTAATTATATAGATATTTGTGTTTTTATGAATGGATAAGAAGTTAGTGAATGAATCCAACTTTACACAAAATCATATCATTTATCACTATATACATATATCAAAATAGTTTTTTAAAATAAACATGAAATGAAATTAAACAAAACCAAATAAAAAATAATATAGATATGTAAATTTATCATTGTGATGAAAAAAATTACTTTTAAATTTTAGAGAGTAGTAAGAAAATATTAAAAAACAAAATTGATGAAAGCTTGGTTCCCTAGCCTAAGAACCCCATTCCTAAAACTCTAATAATTCAATAGTGTCCCATCTATAACAATTTTATCACTACACTATAGGCGCAATCCTCTCAAGAAAAGTTGTGTAGAAAACTAAGCAAAAGATGTATTGGTAATTGATAGTGCATCTCACAAATAAAGAACTCACCTTCACACTTACTATTGACTTTTTGTAATTTCCTTACATATTTTCTTCTAGAGTCCATTTTCATGGTATATTTAATAAACCTTGGCTTCCTCAACAACATTTTCCAAAGAGCTTAGGAGGAAGAAAGAAAATTTTATCACTAAATTATTACGTAAATTATTGAGGGGAAAATGATAATGGAAAAATAATTTAAACTAGACTTCCAAGATAAAGTATGTAATTGGCATCTAATATTCCTAGTCCTAAAGATTAAGTAACTTCTCTTTGTTGAATCTATTTTAGAATTTGATAAAAAAAAAAGTTGTCTAACTTTAGAAACTTGTTCATATTTTCCTAATCCTTTACTTTTCTCTAATGATGCACTTTTTTCCCTTCAAATTTTAGCCTAGTACCAACATAGCCTCCTTAGTAACTTCAAAACCAACACTACAAAATTGAATGAACCCCTATTCTATATTTTGGAAAACTATATTGATAGAGTTTGACCAAAACCATTTAAACATTCCAAATATGGACATTGACTTTTGTCTTTACAAAAGTACCATAGAGTGTTGTTATTTTTAATCTCCTCTCATGAGTTTGGCTCTCTTCTACACCTATCACCTCTCATTTTTTAATTCATAGTTCCAAAAAGATACCTGCAAACTCCATCCATTTTTTCTCATTGGCATCGTTGAGAGCACGAGACAATTTGTGCAGACTCTTGAGGTAAATCACAACATAGTTTTTCATTTGCATCATTTATAATGCCCATCGTTAGTTGGATTATGGACATTATGTTTTGTTATTATTCACATGATTGTACTCGGATATATATGAGGCCCATCTCTAGTTGGACTTGTGGACATCATATTTTGGTTGCTATACTCATGATTGCACTTTGATACATTATACTTTTATCCTATACTTTGTGATGCATGGTTGTGAACATTGAAATTGTCCATTATTCTGCATGTTAGATTAATTACTTTTATGGATTGTAATTTAATGAGTATGATGGTTTTGATTAATTTATTTTACTGATATCTTGAATGAACATATGAGAATTGAAATAACATGCTTAGAGTAGAATATGTGAAATGGTGTTAATCAAATGAATTTTGTATTACCATGAAATGTGAATGCATATATGATATTATGTGACCATAAGTGGATAATGGAATGATTTTTAAAATGATTAATCTGAGCATTGTGAATTAATGTGGTATAAGTGGAAAAGATATTGCTTTGAGTTGTAACCTACATTTAGATTTTTTTGAAAAGGAAAAATGTAAAATATGCATATGCTTGGGTGTATAGTGAATGTGATATATATTGTACTCCATTATATTATGTTATGTACTTTGATTTAATTTCATTGGAAAATGGACTAATGCTTTCTCTAACTGTGCAGGTTAATTTCCCTTAGCCATGGGAATTGGAGGCTTCTAAACAAACCTCGTTGTGTCACCCTATTAAACCTAACTCAACCACATAGAAGGGCTAGAGTCTTATGTGTTGTGTTAAAATTTATGTAACTTGTGTTATGTAGGTTGGGGTAAGTGTGTAAATGTTCAATTGTGGGAAAATAAATTTGATCTCAAAAGGAAATGGTAAATTCGGATTTGTTATTCAAGGAACTTTGAGGGGTCAATTTGGTCTTGATTTTAGTTCATAGTTGCTTATTATACACCATAGGCCTATGATATAAAGGTTGGGGGGTATTTTTAGACTATAATCATGGTCATATCTCATCAATGGCACCTCTTACATTGCTTGTAAGAGGGGTGAATAAAATGAGTGCATGTAGTCCATCTGAAGGCCATGCCTCGTAAAGGAAAGAAGGACATGATAGTTGGGGTTGTTGGGAGAATAATTTGAGGGAAATGTGGTTAAGTTTTAGGAATTATTGTTTTTGGATAAGTAAGGAGAGGAGATAGGAAAATATGGAAGGAGTGGAAAGAAGGATTGATTGAGAATACAACAAACTCTTTTCATGGTTCAAAGGTAGGATCTTCACCCTATCATTTGGTTGATTGTATATGTGTTAAATCTATATTATTCCTTGTTTTCATTTAGTTGTTTTGTTGGATTTTTATATGTGTAGTGCTTTATAATTTGCGTATTCTTTGTTTGGGTTGGCTCCCCAACATTGGTAGTGAGAAACCCATGTGGGGCATAGAGGGGGAGAGATCACCATGAGGGCTTATGTATGTTTCATTGTAAAAAGAAAATAGTGTTTAAAATTGTGGGTGTAATGGGTATGAGTACCAAAGGGTAGGGGTACCCTTTTGTAGAAAATGAGAAGTTGTAAGAATATGTGGATGGATGAAGGTTGTTGGCTAGAAACATTTATGAATCATTTTAAGGTTGTTTGCAATATGGTTGTGATCCTACCAACCTCTACCCATAAGTCCATTCATTGGACTTTGTGTTGTGTTTCCACTTTTCCTAAATGAGTGGTTATTGTGTGTGACACTATTATAAATCTTAATTAAATTAATATTATGATGAAATTATAAAAATTAATAATATTATTTGATTGTGTAACAATGTTGGATGGGGGGGGGTATGCTAAGAAAGGTTAATTATTGTAATCATATTAATGTTGTTATTGGAATTGTCCAATGTTATTAAGTTTGTGGCATCGTATTCTGTCTCTAGCCTAGCTCTAATGTTGACTATGCTTTTCCAATAGATTAGATACTTAGATTTATTATGAGTCTTTACTATGTCGTATAAATTTTTTTGATAACCAAAGTATTTATTATGTATAGATTTCTCATAGTGTTTGTAGCATTTAGTATTAATTAAATTAATATCATGATGAAATTATAAATATTAATAATATTATTTGATTGAGTAACAATGTTTGGGGGTGGTTTATGCTAAGAATTTTTTTAATTATTGTAATAATAGTAATGTTATTATTGGCATTGTCCACTATGGAATAATCATTGTTGATATCATCATCATCATTAGAATCCAAATAGCCCCACAAATGATTATACTAGTAATTGATGTAGCATCATACCTTAAAACTTGAGGAAAAAGGATTGTCCTTACAAAAAAGATTTTATGATCAACCTAGGTTTACCCATGAATTTAGCATTAAGGTACTATAGTCAAAACTAATATTATCATTGTTCCCCAACAAAGATAACTCTAATAATAATTCTTATGAGAACAAGGATAATATCATTTTCTAGTTTTAATGTTAAGTAATTCCTTTAGTCAAACTATTAACTTATTAGTTAAGGAAATAAAGCACGTCAACTGTGAATGTTCATTTACACTCCATCTTACCCTTCTTATGTTAGTTATTTTAAGTGATAGTGTAATCTTTATTAGGGGTTAAATTTTTAATTGCAATAAACTAACAGTATTAATGAGTGCACTACTTTGCCTCTATGTTGAATATGTTGCAAGCAAAAATATGCAATATGGTATGTGCCAGAAATTAGGATGAGTTGTTTAAAAATATCCTAGGTGAATGAGTCCCACCTAGATGGGACTCATTCTCCCAAAGTGGTTAATGGATCCCACAAGGGCTATTTTTCCAGCTAAAGTGTTGGGGAATGCATAAATTAAGTTCATATGTTGATCTAGTTGGGTTTTTTTTATCAAAATATGCCTCGGGATGCACAATATGAGGTCATAGGGGCCTATTAATGATGATAGAAAGGGTTTTAGGGCTAGGGACACAAATTTCAATGTGAAAGTGTGGTTAAATAGACTCTACAACATTAAAATGAGGTCCACATAGCCTAGAAAGGCACAAGATCCAATGTGAATGTGTAAAACACATTACAACACTAGATTGAAACTAGGTTTAATTTACAAGCCTTCTAGATTAATTTGAGAATGAAATTAAATACATTTTACAATATTGAATTAATGGAAAATTATGTTCATTAGATATAATACTTAATAAAAGTCTAGAAAACTATGAAATTCGTTTACAACACTTTACAACACCTTTACAAAACATCGATGAATGCATTTTATTTAGTTTGCAAGGGCCCAAGGCCTAATGTGGATGTGTAAAACACCTCACCACACTAGATCAAGGTGATGTTAATTCCAATTTATCATTAACTATTCTTGAATCAAGCAAGGTGCACTTTTTTATATGCTACATTAAGCCTTGACTTTAGTGAGAGGATGAACTTGCTTCAAACTCACACTAAAGTAGAAATTCAAGAGGGTTCCAATCATACCAATGTGGATGGTATAGGATAACAAAGATGAATGAGGTGGTCAAGCCCCCAAGATCAAAGATCCTAAGTCAAATCAACATAAGTACAAAAATACATGCACAAGGTGAATGATTTACAACAAAACGAGATATGTGAACACACAATGACTATAACTAGAAGAGAAGTACAAATTTGAAGAAATAAAAAGGTGGATCAAACTTTGACCATGTGTCCAACACATTTTGGATCAGATCTAAGTTGTTTGTCCAAAAATGCATACTCACTCTTAGGCAAAGAAACTCTTGGTTGTTCACTAGATGAGAAGTCCTAAAAGGTGAGAAACATGCACCCATGGCTGGTCTGCACTCACACACATGCAAGTGGCTATGTGGAAGGTCATGCCTCGGATTGGGCTTCCTGCTCAAACCATACTAAAGTTATACCTCTATATAACTTTAATAAGGTGTCACACAAATGTTATTTTTTGAGCTCTTCATGAGATAACCAAGACTTTGTATGCTCAGAGCTCATGAAAAAAGAAATTTTGTAAATGAAAAATAGTGTAATGGAATGGTAAAAGGGATTTTTCTTAGTTCATGCAAGGTTTCATCTTAGGGGACATTGTGCTTAACGTCTCCAAGAGGAAAAATACAAGGTCTCATCTTAGGGAACATTGTACTTAATGTTTCCAAGAGAGGAAAAGTCAAAGAAATATCACACCCTTAGAGGAGATCAAGCCTAATGAAACAACCAAGAAAAGGACACATCACAAGAAGAAAGAAATCACACAATGAAACATGATGAGTGTTGATGTATGCCCCCAATTTAAAGCAGTTGCTAACACCATTACTATGAGAAATTATTTTAAAGTAGAAGAAGGAATGAGAGAATATTTAGAAAGTCCTATTCCAAATCATATTTTTTTGATAAACTACGTCATGAAACAAATATTTTTGTGTGCTCTCTTACACCTCTAGGGTTTTGGACCTAAAGGGAGAGAGACAAATCTCAACACTTCATTCAAGAACAAACCCTTGAGATTTCAATGCAAAGGAGATTGGAATATGACAAAGGGAAGGTTCTAGGGATTGATTGAAATCTAATGATATATAATACAGGGTTCACCATCAAGTGTAAACTTGGAAAATGTGAACTATTGGAAAACATAGTGTGATAAGCAGACATATGCTAGATGACCTAGAAATGGCCATGAAACAAAATAGAAAATTGGAAAACTAAAAGTGTGTAACTAGAAAATTGTTGAGGATGTAATGAAGCTCTAAAATCCTAAAGATGTTGATTTTTAAGCTTGGTGGGATGCATTCACCATTCTGGGTGAATTAGTCCAAGATCTAGAAAATTGCACCAGAGCCTGTTTTAGCCAAATGGGTGTCCAAATCCATAAAAATATCTAAAAAGTAGGTACATAGTGGGAATAATTCAACACTAATGGAAAATGAGTCCACTTTGAACTTTCTAAAAACTCAAAAGTGGAATTTGTAGCTCCTGGTCTACTATTTCTATTCCTCTAGGTGTCTATATTTGAAACCTTGATTTTCAGGGTTGTAGGTGACTTTTTGTGAAGATTTTGAACTTTCCAATAGGAAGATGACTCCAACAAGTTTGAAACCTATTCTTCAATCATCTCCAAGTCTTCAAAGCACCTAGATTTGCAATCACACAAAGAAAGAGAGATACAATGTTGATTGTTAGGGAATAGGGGTTTTCCTTGGTCAAACCCCTTTTAGGTAATTAAACAAAAAATATTTAATGAGTTAATGAAGCATGCACATGAAGTAATACAATTAGAAAATTTCCATGATGATAGATCTTGAATTGTTGCAACAATGGATGAAAAATCTACCCTTGAATGCCTTAGAAATGATCTTGAAAGCTATTTTGGTGACCATGTGAATACTTGAAATGCTTAACCCTAGAGTGCTTGTGTTGACAACATGGATGAATGGATGAACTAATGATTTGAAATCTTGTTTATATAGATAAGGCACTCAAATGGTTGTTAATTTGATCCCCAAGGCTGAATTGAAGAAAATTAAACTTAAAACCCAAATTTTCTTGCTCAAATGGGACTCATTCGCCATCTTAGGCAAATGAGTCACCCCTGGATGGGACTCATTCGCCCAAAGTGGAAAATGGGTCCCATAGGGGCTATTTTGCCAGCTAAAGTGTTGGGGAATGCATAAATTAAGTTCATATGTTGATCTAGTCAGGTTTTTTATCAAAATATACCTCAAGATGCACAAAATGGGGTCATAGGGCCCTATTAATGATGATATAAAGGGTGATTATGGCTAGGTTCACAAATTTCAATGTGAAAGTGTGATTAAATACACTCTACAACATTAAAATGAGGTCCACATAGCCTAGAAAGGCACAAGATCCAATGTGAATGTGTAAAACATATTATAACACTAGATTAAAAATAAGTTTAATTTACAAGCCTTCTAGATTAATGTGAGAATGCCTAAGATTAGGAGTGAAAAAGGAAACTGTATGTGCAGGATCATGGTATGCCAAAAGTGGCAATATTTGTAGGGTATGTGGCTGATGACTTTTTTTTCACCCACAATTAATGAAACTAAAAGAGTTTTTAGAGGAGATTCTCAGCTTTCCAAAAATATAAATTATGATTTAATTTGAATTTAATAAATAATTATTATTCATTTTCTATTAGAATTACGACTAAAGTCCTGATCGATAGGCTGATTGAAAAACATCTATAACTTTCAAACGGTATCATATTTTTTGAATCCAAAACATGCGTCACATTCTATGCTTTACATACTATCGGATTAAAAAAAAATTAAATTTCATGAATTTTTGACCAAGTTAAGGTGGTCAACAGACGAAGTTTTTATATTTTCTAAAAGTTGTAATAAAAATTCATAATTAATTATTTACTTGGAAACAAATTACAAAAAAATATGCATCACATCCGGACATGAGTCCTCTACTTATATATAAAATATTACAAAAAAATATTATCATTTTATTATGGTTAGGGTGGTCAATGGACACCTACTTCTTATTTTTTCCTAAATTTATACTCAATGCATTGAAATTTCAAATTTTCACCAAATAGATTTTATTTATTTTAAATAAACCTAGTAATTTAGAAACTACATTCAATTTTCTACAAATTCTATTCTTACATATTTTGAAATAATATAGATAACTTATTCAAATATTTACGCCAAGTTGCCTTAACACCGATTTTGAATTTTTTGCCACTAAGGGCCCTCTGCTTTGGCATACCATGATCCCGCACATGCCCAAACTATTAAGATAAAATTTTCCATAATCATGAAGGAAATCATCAGTATATACTATTACTTATTGTTTTTATATTAGAAAGTGAATGGCATCATAGATTGTTGATATATATGTGCATTTCCAACAATTGAACATTCCATAGCATGTGGCTTTAAAAAAGTATGAGACTTAAATCACTGATATCAGTATTCTACCAAATTGTGGACATAATGAAAAGTAATTGTTTCATTGAATAAAAATATTATCTATGAAATAGAGCGCTCAGATATCATTTGACATTTTAATTTTTTATGTTTTATAATATTAGCAAGAGTTATTTAATGTGAATTTAAGATGCTTGCACTATGCCATAAATCATTGAGTAAAAGTGATCTAAGAGGGAACTCCCCTCTTGCAAAAATTACACACACACATTTAAAATTCAATTCCACAACACAAAGGACAATTTCCGACAACAAAGTTTCATTGTTATTCAATTCACCATCAAACTAACTTGTTACAATAATTTTAATTCTAGCCTTCAATGGCATCTCTTACAGATTCAATATGCTTCTCCTCAATTTGGGACCGCAAAATCCTCTTCTTATTTCCACCTACACAACTTATTGTTTTTCCTTCTTAATTAATTAAAATCTCTTCTATATGCAGCTCCCTAAAATACTCATTGTTGGCATCTAAAACCAAATGCGTGTAGGCCCTCACCCAATTCTCTCTTCACTATAGCACTACTTCACCCTTCTTATTTTGTATGTTTTGCAAGGTAATAAATGTGTGCAACCTTTTCATTTCCTTTTCTCTTCTCTCATATTTGGATCTTCACATTCTTACCCCTACATTTCCTTTTCTGCCTTTTCTTTTATTTATTTTAAAACTTCCAAGTTTTGGTGTAAACTAGAAATTTTAAATAAAATAATAAATATTATTTTTTCCTTCAATTTCGAACACTTCATATCTGATGGTTTTAAAAATAAAAAATATTTAATCACTTGGAGAATTGGAAAATAAAAAAATTTCAAAATGTTTGATTCCATGAAATTAATTCCATAGAGCCTTAAAATGACATTTTGGGAAAAACTTTAAATTCACAATTTGACTACACAGTTGAGTTCCTTCCATAGAAAGATGCCACACATGACAGAAACAAACCAAAAATGGAAGAAAATCAAACCAACAATATTTTTAGTTGTTTTTGATTGCTTGTTTTCCCATGTGTTCTTGCACCAAACACACTAGGAAGAAAGATTGTGAGCATAGGCTCACAATGGTGGAGTTGAGTAGTTGCACTACTGTTCTAGGTTGCAACCAACCTACAAAAAAATCCATTTTTGAATATTTTGCACCAAGTTATTCCTTCTTCCTCTTCTTCCAACATCTTATAAAATACTCACCACCTTCCTCCAACAACACTCCACTTCATCCTTCCTTCCTCTCATGGACTCATGTCCACCATGAATAATCCTCCTCCACCAAACACCCTATATTATCCTCTTCTCATTCATGGGATCCAACCCACTATAGACCGACCACCTCCACCAAAATCCTGCAACAACCTCCACAACTTCTATCCTTACACCAATTTGCAATCACCTGATCTCTATCAACTAATTCTTTATTCACCTCAACCATATGAAAATTCAACTTAGCCTCCTCATTTCTAAATTCAAGAAAATTAAATTTTACCTCTTTCTCTTTTGTTGTTATAACATCATCTTTTGCTGCAACATCTTCCACATCTCCATCAACTGCAATTTCTTGTACTCCATCGCTGTGACTACATCCTCTATTTCTACAATCACTTCTTAATTTTCTTTCACCTTCTTTTCTTCTTCACATACCTCCATAGGGGTTGATGTTACCTCTTTCTCCATCTATTTGGGCCTACAACACTCATTTCTTCTATTCTTCTCCATTGTCCTTTGTCAAGATAACCTTCTTCTTCTCACTACTCTTTCCAACATTCATTTTCACTTTTCCATTCAAACCATCTTTTCTATCACTTCACACATTTTTTCCTCCACATTCTCCCAAGACAATATCCACATAGGCCTCCTCATGACCCAACCCATCTTTCTTGCTGCAATTTTTTCACAACTCAAATTCTCTATTTGCAACCGCCAACAAATCAACACTCACTACCTCTGTAGGTTCCCCTTGTAATAAACTCTCACCACCATCCTCTACCCAACATGATTCAAGAAGATGCACCCTCATGATCTCTTCTATCCACTTCCTCTTGTACTTAGGGAAAATAAGATATAAAACTAAAACAACAAGATATCAAACCCTAACTAGCGCAATAGAGTATGAACAAGCATGAAAATAAAAATAACAAGTGAATGCAAACCCAAATCCATGCTAAACTCGATTTATCTCCATTTCTCTTCTCAACTTTGCATGAGAATGCAAGATTTCAAAGGATTGTTGATGGAGGAATGTTGGTTGCTCACTATTTAAGTATAAAATTAAGATGATGATGATAGATGGCAGATGATAGATAGATATATGATAATTTTAGAAGAATTTTGGCAGAGTGAGATACTATAAGAAGATGGATCCAAATGGCTTGTGTGAGGCTAGATTTATAGGAAAGAGCTGATAAGATTCAATGGCTAAGATTAAAAGTCAATTGTGTGATGTGTATGTCTAGGATTAAAAGTTGATTTTAGTGCCTATGATGCACATTAAGTAAGTTATGGCACGAGGCTAAAATTAGGATGTAAGGGAATAAGTGGGATTCTTTTATTTATTTTGGAGAGAAAAAATGTCTATGACGCACAATGAATGGGGCTAAAAATAGGATGTGAGTGGGAATCTCATAATTTAAATAATGAAATTACTAAAATTATTTGTGCATGTGAAGAGTTATAGTCATGTGACACCTGTTGCAATTTGGTAATAATTTAGGGATGAGGGATTTAATTTAAATATTTAATTTGAATTATTTTAAGACATGTGAAGAGGAATTAATTAAATAAATGAGATTTATTTAATTAATTGGAAAGGTGATTAAGTGGAATTTATAAGTGGGATAAGTGGGATAATGTAATGACCTAGGGTAAAATATTACAAGATGTTTTACAAGGTCATGTATGACTAGGTAATGTTATGACATGAACAATTTTGGGTGTCTACATTTTTCCCTTCTTTGAGATGATGTCTGAGATGATGAGATTTATGTCAAGTAATATCATTTCAAAGAAGCTAATGTATGGATAAAGGAAAAAAAGATGATGCCCCAACCACTTGAGGAAGTGAGGAGTAAGATGAATGAAGGAAAGGGATGATAGAAGAATATAATGTAAAAGATATGAAGAAATGGGATGATGATATAGGATATGATAGTGATGATGATACCCCCTCAAGAGGATAGGCGGGTTGGACAAACATATATATGCTCTCAAAATGAATGAATTAAACAATAAAGGAGGGATAAGATGAATGATACAAGATAAGAAGTGAATGAAATAGAAGAATGACACATTATGCTACAATAAAATGAGCAATCATATGTTTGATGTAGCACTAGACATTATGCACTAGGGTATAAAGATCAAGGTGACGATGTGTCTTGTGCTCAAGCATAATACAACCTTGTCTAGATACAAGCTATGAATATTAGTTGGGAGTGATTTGGATTTGATACAAATGTAATATAAAAATGATAACACACTCGAGAAAGGAAGCAAACATGCACAAATGATACAAAAATAAATAAGGCATTTCTCCTATCAAGCTGTAAATTGTTAATTAATTGATTGATTGATTGGTTAATGATGATAGTGTTGTCATTGCAGGGAATGATATATCCCTAGATCAACACAAGGATGATTGATTAATTGATTGGGTTTACAAAAAGATTAGGATAAAGACCATTGATTCAATTGGATAAATTGGCAAGAATGATTAACTTGGTTGGTATGGTTTTAAGGATTGATTGCTTAGAATGATTTTGATTGAAGAATGGAATTGATTGATGATTGAATTGATGAAGAAATGATTTGATTTGATGAAAATTATTGGATTGATTAGAAGAACACAAATTTGATTAGAAGAAGTGATTGGGGGATTGGTGTAGGGCATTGTGGTCTCCAAAATCATTAGTTAGCAGTAGAATCTAGATTCTCTTACCCTAAAACTATTAAAATCTCCTTATTGCCTTAAGTTGTGATGTTTGGAGAGTGTGGCAATGTCTCCAAGAATGTAAGATTCTCTTAACTCTCTTAATACTAAAAAGATCCACTTAGTGGGATATGGAATAACTCTACACCCATGTAACTTCCCTAATATTGGTCAATTTCATGCATTCAATTAAAATGCTCAATGAATTCCTTGCTTGAATGTGTTGAATATGAGACATTTGCTTATTTCCATAGAAGGTCTATAAGGTCAAATAAGTTAAAAAAATAATAATAAGTGAGAAGAAGTTTAAATTATCACCTCTAAGGGAAGGATACCATATTGTATTTTATTTCTTAAGAATAGTTCCCTGTTAAGTCTATTGGAATTTGGAGTGTTCATCATCTTGATCACTAAAGAATAATGGAGATTTTCATTTAAGTTTTTTGGTAGGCCCATAGATTATAATGTATTTGGAGTGTTTTGTTCATATACTAGGCTAAAACGGTAATCATATTCTTGTACTTCTTGGGTATTAATCTTATGCTATGTTTTTCTTCTTATAATGGAGAAAGTACCGAGTGCTATTAACTTGAGTTATCTAAAATTTTAGAATTTCTCATCCATGTTGTGCTCTATAATTTTGAGATCGTGCTACATGCCTTACCTTTGTGAGACTTTCAAGAGGCAGTTCATTCCTAGGGGGGAGGATATAAGGCCCATCGTCAGTTGGATTGTGGACATTATGTCTTTTTATTATTCACATGATTGTACTTGGATATATATCAGGCCCATCGTCAGTTGGACTTATGGACATCATATTTTGGTTGCTATGCTCATGATTGCACTTTGATACATTATACTTTTATCTTATACTTTGTGATGGATGATTGTGAACATTGAAATTTTCCATTGTTGTGCATGTTAGATTAATTACTTTTATGGACCATAATTTAGTGAGTATGTTGATTATGGTTAATTGATTTTACTGATATCTCAAATGATATGAGAATTGAAATAACATGCTTAGAGTAGAATATGTGATATGGTGTTAATTAGATGAATTTTGTATTACCATGCAATGTGAATGCATATATGATATTATGTGACCATAAGTGGATAATGGAATAGCTTTGCAAATGATTACAAACAATGTGGATTAATATGGTATAAGTGGAAAAGATATTTTTTGAGTTGTAACCTATGTTTGGATTTTTTTTTAAAAGGAAAAATGTAAATTATGCATATTCTTGTGTGTATAGTGAATGTGATATATATTGCACTTCATTATATTATGTTATGTACTTTGATTTAATTTCAATGGGAAAATTGACTAATGCTTGGAGGCTACTAAACAAACCATGTTGTGTCACCTTGTTAAACCTGACTCAACCACATAGAAGGGCTAGAGTCTTTTGTATTATGTTAAAAGTTGTGTTATTTGTGTTATGCAATTTGGGGTAAGTGTGTAAATGTTGAATTGTGGGAAAACAAATTTGATCTTAAAAGGAAATGGTAAATTCAGATTTGTTATTCAAGGCACTTTTAGGGGTCAATTTGGTTTTGATTTAGTTAATGGTTGCTTATTATAAACCCTAGGCCTATGATCTAAAGGTTGGGGGGTTATTTTTAGACTGTAAACATGGTCATATCTCATTAATGGCCCCTCTTACATTGCTTGTAAGAAGGGTGATGAAAATGAGTGCATGCAGCCCATGTTAAGGCCATTCATCATAAAAGAAAAGAGGGCATGGTAGTAGGGGTTCTTGGGAGAATAATTTGAGGGAAATGTGGTTAAGTTTTAGGAATTCCTATTTTTGGATAAGGAGAGGAGATAGGAAAAGATGGAAGGAGTGGAAAGAAGGATTGAGAGAGAAAACAACAAACCCTTTTCATGGCTCTAAGGTAGGATCTTCACGCCATCATTTGGTTGATTGTATATGTTAAATCTATGTTATGACTTGTTTTTATTTGGTTGTTTTGTTGGATTTTTGTATGTCTAGTACTTTAGAATTTGTGTATTTTTTATTTGGATTGGTTCCCTAGCATTGGTAGTGAGCAACTCAAGTGGGGGATAGAGAGGGAGAGATCCCCAGCGCATATGTATATTTCATTATAAAAAGAAAATAGTGTTTACAACTGTGAGTGCAATGGGTATGAGTACCCAAGGGTAGAAGTACTCTTTTGTAGTAAATGAGAAGTTGGAAAAATATGTGGATAGATGAAGGTTGCTGGCTGGAAACTTATATGAATCATTTTAAGATAGTTTGCAATATGGCTATGATCCTCCTAGCCTCTCCCCATAAGTCTATTGATTGGACTGTGTTGTGTTTCCGCTTTTCCTAAATGAGTGATTATTGTGTGTGACTCTGAGAAATCTTGCTTTTGTTTCGGAAAGGGCAGTTGTGTGTTACCTAGGTCTGTTTGGTAGCCTCTCAGCTCAGAGGTGGCTGGTTTTCCAGCCTATGATTGGGTGGTGAGCACCCCATGACATGGAGAAATTATGCCTTGTGTGCAGATCGAATCTGAAAAGTCGTTGACTTAGGAGACTGTTCTATTATATGCAAAGTTTCAGTTAATTTTAAATCCCTGAAGAGATATGCGAATTATTGAAATTGTGTTGGGTCTCTTTCTCTCTACAAAAGAAATGTTTCTTGCTGAGAAAGGAAGTCATTATTTAAAGAAAACTAAGAGCATTCGAAAGACATTATTTTGTTTCTTGTAAATTATATGGATGTGCAAATGTGTATAGTTTTAATTGAAAAAATTCTTCTATCTCTTTCTGTTTCAAGACACATACATACAACAGTTGAAAAAGGAGCAAGCTCCATAACTGTATTATGTTGCAATAAATGTAAGGGAGTTCAATAGTTAATAATCCCACTTTATATACTTCTTTTTCTTTCTCTATGTTACAAACTGCAAAGATAGAAATGAAGAAACGTGTCATTTATGTGGTCTGTTTGTTGCATGTTGTTGTATATGAAATGAAAAGGAAATAAAAGCTTTGATGTTTGGCATGTTTATCATCTGTGAAGTTTTTTTTTAAAATTTTACAATGGTCTATTTCAGAAAACATGTGTTTTTTTTTTTTTTTTGGGGGTGGTGAGAACAAGAAAATATTAAATATAGCTCAAATCATCTGTATTTCATGTGCAACTATTTACAAAATAACCCCTATAAGTCAGGCATTGCTTTATGTATTTACATTATTGTACTAATCTAAGGAGGAAATAATTATACAAAAATTTAGAAATAGTGATAGTCACTAAAACACCAAATGTTTCTCACAACATCTTAACCATCTTTGCATCTAACATATACCAAGCCTATGGAAGATAGGAAAATCTCAGTAGCTAATCTTGTTTCCAATAATCTGTACCCAAAGGAGATAAGTAAATAAAATAGTTGTTAATGTAATGACATTATAAAACAACAAAGTAGCATCGTAGAGGAAAAAGTAACCATAAAATTATATAAATACACATGTAAACCCTAAGGATTAAACATGGGTTCCCTGTAACGACAACGTTGTAACACATGAATGAAATAGAGCCAAGACAAAAAAAATTATTACTGAAGATTTTGTTTATGATGCATAAATCTGTAGCTCTACACAAGATTGTAAACAAGCAAAACATGATTTAGAAGTTGCCACTATAATAAATCTTAGAATTAGAGATTATTTAGGTGAAATAAGAATAAATAAAATTACAGGAATGCCAAACAAAAAAACTACTCATCCTGATTTCTGGCACATACCCTACTGCATATTTTTTCTTGCAACATATTCAATACAGAGGCGAAGTAGTGCACTTATTAAAATATAGATAACCCAAAAAAAAGGGAAAACAAACTTTCCGTAGTCTAGCCGCTGCCATACCATTATAGGCAGAAAATATGATTTAATTAGTCACAAAAGGATATATATAGACTCCTTCACTTGTACTGCCAATTGCTGGTATAATCTCAGACCCTTGTCATGTCAGATGAGAATGCTATCATAGTTAGAAAACAACGAAAGATAAAATAAAATAGAACTTGGCAAGGTAACCATGGTAAAATTAAAAAAAAAAAAGCAAATCAGAAGAAATCCAAACCCTACGGATAGTTATGCGTTGTGTAAATCGACCCCTTCTCAGCCTTTTTCATGTTCCCAATTAGCTTCTTGCTCACCATGATATTTGTAGGAAATAATTCTTTGTTTTAAGCGCTATTGCCATGTCTTTCACAGCCTGCTAAAAGGAAAGATAATGATAATCTTTAACCTACACAATCTCCATGAAAACAACTGCTTCCTGTTGCTGTATTGCCCAGTTTCTTCCAGCCACCATGCCTTCTCTTGCCCAGATGAAAAAAAGGAAAAGAAAAAAACACAACTGTGAACAGAATGCATGCACAAGTATTAGGTTAAAAGAAATTTAGGGTTTCTTCTCCAGCAACTTGGACAAATAGAGACAAAATAAAATTCTATTCATTCTTTTCTCCTGAATTTTAAATTGTACCTCAAATACCATATAACTCTAAAATATAAATTTTAGTAGTACCGAGTCAAAACAATATGTTACCATAAAATTATGTAATGAGAACAGTCAGTATAATTAGTAATTTTGAACGATAGAGGTGGATGATAATAGATATTATCGATAGGATTAATGTCATTGTTACTCTTAATTAGGTAGAGAGGCGTTTTATCAGTCACATAATGGATCAAAAAAATAGACGTCTTGACAAGATATCTATCCACGTATTTTATATATATTATTAATATATATATGCTAGTAATAGGGACATGCATACATTACTAAGGCATTTATTAATATTAGTAAATCCAATTATATTAGAATTTTAAATACTAGTATATATATTTTTTAGATAATCTATGTAAAACGCTCGAGCTTAGCAAATTTAATAAACAAAAATTTGAAACTGTCCACTTCTGAAATAATTAAAAATCATTGCACATGAAAATAGAAAGTAGATCTTTGTTGAAAATAGAATTTTATGATACTTTCTACTTTTTAAATAATTGAATTAAAAAAATCAATTAAAATCCATTGCACATGAAAATAGAAAGGAGATCTTGTTGAAGATAGAAATTTGTGATACTCTCTACTTTTTTGTTCATAATTGAAAAAAACAATTAAAAATCAATTAACTCACATATCAATGGATGTGTAACATTGAAATTTTTAATGTGGAGGGTAAATCTATATTGATATCGCTCTAAATAAATACTCCTTTTGTTAGGAATTAAACTATTTTTGATAGTGGCAATTCAAATAAATATTTTTAAATGTTTGTTCTCCTAAACTCCTTATATCATTAATAAGAAAATAAATGTAATTTAATGATTATAGTTGTAATCATTAATATGAATATTATTAAAGTTTATATAAACATTGATTATAATCAATAGGAAAGAATAGTGTTATAATTATTAATATAATTAGCATTAATATAAAGTTTATCTCGGAGGACAAATATTTGTTAATGATTAAGCCTTGGCATTCAGATTTCAACCATGTTTCTGAAACTTTCAACAAGATCCCGATTTGGGTGCAGTTGGCCTAATCTTCCCCTCCACCTTTGGATTGATCCCCTTTTGGAGGAAGTGGGTGATGCCCTTGGTGATTTTTTGTTGGTGGATGATGAATTTTCTGACATTTTTCATTTTACCTTTGTTCGCATACTGGTTGAAATAGATGTCTCAAAAGGGTTACTTGCTGAGGTTTTACTTAAGTCCTCTAAGGGTTCTTGGATCCATGCTTTGGATTATGAAGGGATTCCCTTCCGATATAGAAGATGTTTTAAAACAGGCATGCTGCTATACAATGCAGATTTGAGAAAAAAATTATGACAGCTACATGGTGGAAAGGAGCTTCTCAACAACATTATACGGTTAAGAAGAAATCTGATCAACACAGGAGTTTTTCTGAGGTTTTTGTTTCAGATTCTCAGGGTCTTGAGGCATCCCCTCCGGATGTCCCAAATGGTGGGGTTGTTGAGGCTTCCCCTATTGAGCAAGAGATTAGATCTCAGGCCGCCATTTTTGGTGTTAGCGTCATGGTGGCTCTTCAAATAAGGCTATGCCTGCACGAAGGAATAGTGATGAAAAATCTGAGACAAAGGTTGTTGGCTTTCATCTTCAGGAAAATTGTGGGTTGGCCTAGCATGATAAGGCAATGCGTGTGGAAGAAGGTTGGATTACTATTAAAGGCAAGAAAAAATCCTCTAGGCCTTCTTTTGACATGACTCTTTGTTCCCACAAGAGTCTAGTTCTAAATGTAAATCCTGACAGGTCTTGTTTGGGGGCTATAGGTTGTCCTTTTTGCAGCCTTGTTTTTTATTGTAAGGGGTTTTGGGTCCCTTCAAAACCTATTTTTACTTGAATCAAAAACATTAACATGAATGCAAAATTTAATACAAATACTATTATAAATGTTGATAATAATATTATTATTTATTTTGAGAAATATTAATAATAAAATTATTATTGCAAAAAGAGGTCTTAGAAAAATTGATAGAATCAATATAAAGTTTTTTTTTTTAATTTTTTTGGAACACTACTATTTTTCACTTGAGTGGATAAATTTATTGTTGAATATTTTAGAGTTATCAATAGTAATAATGATGGGTAGTGGTACTATGAATACCATGAATCAATAATAGGAAAATATTATATTAGTGTACTATTACAAAATAGTGTAATAATAAATGTAATGTTAATGAGCATATTGATGTGACATTTGGTATTAACTAAATTGATATCATGATGAAATTATAAATATTAATAATATTATTTGATTAAGTAAAAATTTGGGGGAGGAGGGGGTGGGGGTGAAGGAGGGTTATGCTAAGAAAAGTTTTAATTATTGTAATAATAGTAATGTTATTATTGGCATTGTCCACTGTGGAATAATCATGGTTGATATTATTATCATCATTAGAATCCAAATAACCCCACAAATGGTTATACTAGTAATTGATGTGGCATTATACCTTAAAACTTGAGGAAATAGGATCGTCCTTACAAATTTTAATGAAATTTCATAGATACACTAGGACCTCTCTTGTAAAGTCACACATTTTATAGATCAACAACAGCTTGTTTTCCTTCATCAGATCTAGTGAGTGGAAGCTAGATGATTATTTCACTAATGTCAACAAGTTCTCATCATTGTGATAAATCACCAATAATACATGTTGAACTTATGTATGCGAATTTGAAGAAAGATAATAATGTTTGAACCAAAGACTTGAAAAAGTAGTCTCTTATGCTGGAGTCAGGGAAGAAATTATAGCCTTCTAAAGAAGAATAAAATCCTAAGAAATTTTTTTGAGTTATAAACAAATGCCTTTGAGAGTTTAAAACCTAATGATGGATAAGCCCTCCCTACGATATCTAAAAAACACTCCCATCCCCTCTCTAATCCTTATAAAATGAGGAAATCCTTGCAGTTATGGATCATACATATTTTTGAAAGAAATGCATTCTATATTACCTTTGAAAAGAAAGAGATTTAAATCAGCATAATAGCATACCTGTGAGGAAAGTCCTATCCTATGAAAGCTAGTTAACATCTGAGCCTTCACGTCAAGTGGCATTGAATCAACTTGAGAGTAGCGAACCTGGCTTTGAAAAGCAAATAACTTTTCTTAAATACACGTAACTTAATTTGGAGTAGTCTTTCCAAAGTGTAGTCTTAAATACATTGACTGGATTGTATGCCGAAGAGCATTGGCTCTATACTTGGTCATCCAAGTGTTCCTCAGGAGTATATCTTACCAAGAAAGAGAAGCAATGAAGATCAGGAAATAATGCAATTCAGCTTGAAATGTGTGCAAAAGGACTCTACAGAATACATCTTTAGAAGACATGAAGTGTCAATATCTCTCTCTAAACACTTTGCGTAAAGATTATGTTATCCCTTCTTTGTGAAGCCTTATATTTGACTCTAAAAAAATCGTAAAACACTGGCCACTTTGAAGCCTTATGCTTGAAAAATAACCTGTAAACACTTCATCATTGAGTGCCTTTGTGTGTTTGATAAGGAAAAGAACTAGAGGATGATGAACCAGATAACTCTTTAAAAGTTGATTAAAAAAGGAAACTAAGCAGCCAGGGTCTCTTTAACATAATAACCCTCAGTGCCATTCATAGCAAAGATTGGCCTAAGAAAATTGGAAACCTTTGAGCTCTTTGGTTTGATTACAAAAGGTTGACTTATCACATATCAAATATTCTTGACAAAAGAGGTTGAATGCCTTGGTGCAAGTAGACACTTTCAAATATTTTTCCATTATCATTTTGGGTGACAATGTTATTTTGTAGTAGATTAGTGAGTGAGAATTAAAATAGCTAGCTGCAATGAACCTTTTTTTTTATAGACATTAGGAGAGTTGATGTCTGCTGTGTATTTAGTGATTTTTTTTTCTAGGAACCTGATCAATTAACTATGTTCAAACTTCTTTTTCTGCTAATAAATGTAGTGAGATTATGCTATCTATAACACCCCTCCATTTTGCTTGTTGATCCAACAGTGTTCTTCTATAATATGTTTTATTTCTGTTGCATTGTGACTATGGAACTTAGTTATTTTAACCGCTATCTGTTAAGTGATGTAAACATTATGTTTTGATGTGATGGTACTTTATTCAGATGTTATTATTATTTCATGTTATGGATTAAATTAGCATGTATATGAATTACTGATGCTTTATGTTTTGATTATATCATGGATGATTAGATGCGTCGATTAGTGATATTGTATTGGTGAAGGGGACAGGATCACATCACTCGCATGCGAGTGCCCTGGGATTCCATGATTTCCTCTTCACGGTGTGTTTTAATATATTATATGCATGTTTCGACACTCGTATTGTGTGCAGGATGCAGGTATAGGACATCGACTCCACCTGGTTTCATAGGTCTGAGCGTGTCCATTGACCAATGGTATCGATTGGGAGATAGTAACTAGGATTTCAGTGTCAAACCATCACCCTAGCCATAGTGTGTCGTCGGTCTTAGTCGGGTTCAGTGTTTTATGTTGTTAGTTTCCCCTTTGGCTTTATATTTAAAATTTCAAGTTAAAAGGGATTAAATGGATTTTTGAAATTTATAATGATGATTGTTTTGTCTTATTGGGATGTTGGAAAATTAGTGATTAATAAATTAATTTAATTTAATTAATAAAATAATCTAATTTTGAATTAGATTTATTTTATTGACTAATTAAATTAATGGGGATAAATTAAATCAATTTAGCTGTGTGGGCATTATTAGATATTTGGATTAAATCAGAAATTAGAAATATGTCTTATATTTAATTTCTTAGAAATAAAGTTGAAAAAGAATTGAGAATGGCATTATGAATTGTTGAATTCAATTTGGTTAAAAGAAAATTTAAATTTTCATTTGGGTTGAAAATGTAATTTTATTTAAAAGATATTATGCAAATTTCATTTGAGAATAGAAATTGTTTGAAAATTGCAAAATAGAAAATATCTAAATTAGCAATAAATTTTGGTGGGTGAGTCCATTTTAGGGCTTTGACAAATTTGGAGAGGATTGCATAAGGTAATTGTGGGTTATTTTTGAAAGGGAATTTTGGAAAATTTGGAGAGCAAATGGCATGAAAATTCTTGGAAGAACTTGAACAAGAAAAGATTGAAGATTTGGGAAGCTTGGGAAAAGAAGAGGGCAAACTTCCATTGAAGGATCTTAAAGTTGGAGAAAAACACAAGGTTCTTTCCTTATTTATGCAGATTTTTATTTTGAAAATTTTGTTTTGAAATTGTTTAAACTGCTTATGGAATTCAAAATTTGATTTAGGAAAAACAAAACCCATCAAGAATCTCCATTCCAAAACCTGAAACAAAACAAAAATCATCTTATCAATAAAATTTAGAAAATGAAACAAATCTATGCATTATCAATTTTTTTGTTGTATGATCTTCTTCAATCTGCCTGTGAATGAAATTTAATATATATTATATATATATGTATATTTGGTTTAAATATACATATATATACACATAATATATATATATATAGTATATATGTAAAAAAAATTGTTTAAATTTTATTTTCCTGTTAAAAAAAGAAGACCCCTGTTATTTTTTGTGTTCTGGGTAGCGAAAGAGGCGTTTATTTTTTTTTAGGTTACGAATTTTGTTTTGTGTGGGGAAGGCTGGCAGCCACGGCTGCCACAGCCATCCCCATTGGGAGGACGCTGCTGTGGGCACCCACACATGGGGGGGCTACCCCGGCGGCTGGGGGAGGCTGGGCCAGTATGGCGCCCCACCTCCCACGTAGGGTTTCCCTACTTTAAAATTAAATCACGCACTTTTTGTTTTTTGTATAATTATATTATATATAATATAATATATTTATCTAATATGTTTTTTTTATGTTTTATATTATTTTGTGATTAATTAAAATATAATATAATAATTATATTTTATTTTATTTTAAAATGGGGATTATTAATTAGTATTTTAATATTTGTTTAAATATTATTTATATATTTAAGTGTTAGATATATGGTTATATATACATTAAGTATATATAATTATGTATTTATATTTAATATATAAATATATTTGAATATGATTATTAAAATGATTTTTTTAAAAGAATTAATGGGGAAATTGATTTCTGTAAAAGAGGAGTTTTGTGGAATGAGTTATTATTTATGTATTTATTTTATTTTATTTAAATGGTGGACTTAAATCATTAAGTAAAATTGAGGAAATGAAATAATCTGATAGTTTTAATTCTTGTATGACGTCAATGAAATTTTAATTGCTTTTGAGTATGTAAAATTTAATGTTAATTACTTTACTTGATTCATGCACTATTCCATTATTTGGTTTGGATTTAGGAAATCCTAAGGTAGGGAAATAAATTGTCAAGTTGTCGTTCGTTGCATTGTTTTTTTTTATTCTCGATGTTGAGCTATCAAGTCCTTAGGTTAGTGAGTCTTCCAAGGTTCATTTCGTGTTGGGTGATTTATTGGCATTGGTCAAACTTGTGTCTTCTTTTGGGGTGGTGCATGTGGGGGTAGTTGTGTTATCACCTGGTTATCGTAACGGGTGGTGTGATATGTTTTGGTTACCTGGGTACTATGATGGGGGTTGTGCGACCTTATGTGTTAAGGTTGGAATTGGTTATCAGTTTGTGCATATTGTCTACCCTTAGGTTGGGGGTTTTGCATCCCAGTGTTGTCAGTAGGAGAGTGGCCCTTAGTGAGGGTCCGACGCCCAAAGTGGTGTCAGGGTAACTCACCTAGGGTTTAATCAAGTGATAATTTAAAAGAATTAATGGGGAACTCCACACTAATAAAGTTAAATAATGCCTCTCTCATGGAACATGCATGGTTAAGACTCGAGATGAGATGAGACACATAGTTTTGCGTGAGGGTTTGGCGCCGGTAGAGGCAAGCCAGGGTAACCCATGATGGGGGTCCGGTAGCCTAGGAAGGTTGAGCTAGGGTAACTCATGGCAATTTATGTATGACACTCTCCCTACGTCAACAGTTAGCCAGTTATTGTGTGTTGTACAAGGGTGTACTTGTCTTATGTAACCTGGAAGCAATGTATTGTCTTGTGAGTTTTCGTACTGTGTTAAGTGATGTTGGTATTTGAGTCGGTTCAGTTATGTTTAGCCTTTGTCTAGAGGTAGTTGGTTTTAACCTGAAATCCTTGTTACTATCTCCTAGCACGGGGGGTGAGCCTTTGGGTTTCACTTGGTTGGGTGGAACGTGCACCTTACACTGTTGGCTTTGTTCATGATCGTGTGGACGAGACTTTCATGTTGGAGAGCTCGTTCGATCCAGTTGCTCTTCTAGTTTCTTTTACTCCAGTTATTCTTGTATTTCACCACCCCTCATTTGTATTGAGGTGGAAATTGTAATAAATTATCATGTTTATTGATTTACCTCATTCGGGGAATGAGTGATGTAATTATAATGTAAACAATTGTTATTGGATATCGTGATGTATCGATTGGTCCTTGATGTTATATCATGTATGGAATGTATGTACTTTAATTCCTTAATTGAATGATGTTATGTTTTCTTTTCTTGGTTGTTTATTTCGGGTTTAAGTAATCTTTGTCTCGTAGCCTTAGGGGATGTTTGCAAAGCATAGTGAACTTGTATGTTATAGTTCTTTTTAAAAAAAAAATTGTTGCATTTGGTTAGTGAATTGCAACTTCCCCTAGGGTTGTGTGGCGGGGCATTACACATGGTATCAGAGCACAGGTTTAAACACTAGGTACTCTGGGAATATGATGAGCCCATTAAGCTTTTAGTTGTGTAGGTTTTAATTATGTGTTGTGCTTAATGCCTTAATGTCTCTGTGTAGGATTATGCCTCGCAGACGTGCAAGGGGTGCGGTTCGTAGATGTTGCATTTTAAGCAGTCACGTTGGGGAACAACAAGACCCACCACCGCATGTTCCACTTGTTTCTGACCATGAGGAGCAACAGGATTCTCAGAATATTCAGGGAGATGGCAATTAGAATCTAGATCCACCTAGGATCGAGGACGCTCAGTTGCATTAGTTGTTAGAGGATACCCTTGCTCGTCTTGGGCCTAGGCATGAAGTTGAGCCAGTTGTGGTTAGAGAGAGAGGAGTATTAGGTCAGTCTGATTCAGAGGTAGCAGCCCATATGAGGGACTTGCTTAGAGCACGACCACCCATATTTGATGGATCAGGCAGTGGGTTGGAGGCAGAGACATGGCTCATTGACTTGACTAGGTGTTTTGCTATGCACCCATATAGTAGCAACACTCGAGCTAGGTGCGCTATCATGCACTTGAGGGGATTTTCCTCCACTTGGTGGAGATTGGAGGAGCAGAAGCTCCACATGGACATTGGTACGGTATCTTGGGAGTTGTTTCTAGAGAGGTTCCGAGCTAGATTTCTTTCATAGTATTGGAGGCAACATCGAGGAGACAAGTTCCATGCCTTACGGCAGATGGATATGACAGTAGATCATTATGAGCATTGTTTTTATGAGCTCAAGCAGTATGCCGGTATAGGTGATGATGAGGGTATGCTTGTTCAGCATTTTGTTAGGGCCTTGAATGCCCAGATCAGTGGTGGAGTTCGGATATTTGAGTTGAAGACCATGGAGGTAGCTATGGATAAAGCTCAAATTGTGGAGGAAAATTTAGCTTTGGCTTTCGGTGGTCAGTCGGGAGTTCAGTTTGGCAGTGCACCTTCCTTTGGTGTTGGATCTCAGGGTAGTCAGTCTTAGGTTGCAGGTGTTCCCAAGGGGAATCAGGAAACTACAAAGAGTGGGCAACATCAACCTTCGCAGTCAGGGCAATAGAATTCTCAGTCCCAGCATGGTGGTAGTTGGAAGCAAAGGAAGAGGGATCAGAGTTGGATTCGAGCTCATCGTGATCGCTACGATCAGCCTGCTCAAAGTTCCAAGTCAGCGTATAGTGGAGGTGGCTTTTTGTGGCCTAGTGCATCTCCTAATGTTAAGGAGTTCAGTAGAGGGACATGATGTTTCGCTTGTGGTCAGCAAGGCCACATTGCTCATCAGTGTCCTCAGCAGAGTGCTTCTGGTTTTAGTCAGAGACCGTTGGCTTCTGAGCCAACAGTAGGTGATGCAGGCAGATCGCATAGGGTACTTGCTGTAGTGGATACCCGTCAAGCCGGGCATCAGGGGGTAGTTCATCATTCAGCGTTAGGAGTTCATCCTCACGGATCTAGATTATGAGTGTGTTTGAGGGAGCTTTATCCCTTCTTGTTTGCAGGATTCCAGGAGTAAGCCTGACCCTAGGGAGGGAGGATGTAACACCCCTCCATTTTGCTTGTTGATCGAATAGTGTTCTTCTATAATATGTTTTATTTCTGTTGCATTGTGACTATGGAACTTAGTTATTTTAACCGCTATCTGTTAAGCAATGTAAACATTATGTTTTGATGTGATCGTACTTTATTCAGATGTTATTATTATTTCATGTTATGGATTAAATTAGCATGTATATGAATTACTGATGCTTTATGTTTTGATTATATCATCGATTATTAGATGAGTCGGTTAGTGATATTGTATTGGTGAAGGGGACGGGATCACATCACTCGCATGCGAGTGCCCTGGGATTCTGTGATTTCCTCTTCACGGTGTGTTTTAATATATTATATGCATGTTTCGACACTCGTATTGTGTGCAGGATGCAGGTATAGGACATCGACTCCACCTGGTTTCATAGGTCTGAGCGTGTCCATCGACCAACGGTGTCGATTGGGAGATAGTAACTAGGATTTCAGTGTCAAACCATCACCCTAGCCATAGTGTGTCATCGGTCTTAGTCGGGTTTAGTGTTTATGTTGTTAGTTTCCCCTTTGGCTTTATATTTAAAATTTCAAGTTAAAGGGGATTAAATGGCTTTTTGAATTTATAATGATGATTGTTTTGTCTTATTGGGATGTTGGAAAATTAGTGATTAATTAATTAATTTAATTTAATTAATAAAATAATCTAATTTTGAATTAGATTTATTTTATTGACTAATTAAATTAATGGGGATAAATTAAATCAATTTAGCTGTGTGGGCATTATTAAATATTTGGATTAAATCGGAAATTAGAAATATGTCTTATATTTAATTTCTTAGAAATAAAGTTGAAAAAGAATTGAGAATGGCATTATGAATAGTTGAATTCAATTTGGTTAAAAGAAAATTTAAATTTTTATTTGGGTTGAAAATGTAATTTTATTTAAAAATTATTATGCAAATTTCATTTGAGAATAGAAATTGTTTGAAAATTGCAAAATAGAAAATATCTAAATTAGCAATAAATTTTGGTGGGTGAGTCCATTTTAGGGCTTTGACAAATTTGGAGAGGTTTGCATAAGGTAATTGTGGGTGATTTTTGAAAGGAAAATTTTGGAAAATTTGGAGAGCAAATGGGCATGAAAATTCTTGGAAGAACTTGAACAAGAAAAGATTGAAGATTTGGGAAGCTTGGGAAAAGAAGAGGGCAAACTTCCATTGAAGGATCTTAAAGTTGGAGAAAAACACAAGGTTCTTTCCTTAATTATGCAGATTTTTATTTTGAATATTTTGTTTTGAAATTGTTTAAACTGCTTATGGAATTCAAAATTTGATTTAGGAAAAACAAAACCCATCAAGAATCTGCATTCCAAAACCTGAAACAAAACAAAAATCATCTTATCAATAAAATTTAGAAAATGAAACAAATCTATGCATTATCAATTTTTTGTTGTATGATCTTCTTCAATCTGCCTATGAATTGAAATTTAATATATATATATTATATATATATATATATATATGTATATTTGGTTTAAATATACATATATATACACATAATATATATATATAAGTATATATGTAAAAAAAAATTGTTTAAATTTTATTTTCCTGTTAAAGAAAAGAAGACCCCTGTTATTTTTGTGTTCTGGGTAGCGGCCAGAATAGGGGCGTTTATTTTTTTTTAGGTTACAAATTTTTGTTTTGTGTGGGGAAGGCTGGTAGCCACGGCTGCCACAGCCATCCCCATTGGGAGGACGCTGCTGTGGCAGCGCCCCCCACACATAGTGGGGGAGGCGCTGCCCCAGCCGTGGCCCCATGGGGGAGACTGGGCCAGCTGTGGGCTGCGCCCCACCTCCCATGCAGGGTTTCCCTGCTTTAAAATTAAATCCGCTTTTCTTTTTTTTTTATATAATTATATTATATATAATATAATATATTTATATTATATTATAATATATATAATATGTTTTTATCTTTATGTTTTTATATTATTTTGTGATTAATTAAAATATAATATAATAATTATATTTTATTTTATTTTAAAAATGGGGATTATTAATTAGTATTTTAATATTTGTTTAAATATTATTTATATATTTAAGTGTTAGATATATGGTTATATATACATTAAGTATATATAATTATGTATTTATATTTAATATATAAATATATTTGAATATGATTATTAAAATGATTTTTAAAAAATAATTAATGGGGAAATTGATTTCTGTAAAAGAGGAGTTTTGTGGAATGAGTTATTATTTATGTATTTATTTTATTTTATTTAAATGGTGGACTTAAATCATTAAGTAAAATTGAGAAAATGAAATAATCTGATAGTTTTAATTCTTGTATGACGTCAATGAAATTTTAATTACTTTTGAGTATGTAAAATTTAATGTTAATTACTTTACTTGATTCATGCACTATTCCATTATTTGGTTTGGATTTAGGAAATCCTAAGGTAAGGAAATAAATTGTCAAGTTGTCGTTTGTTGCATTGTTTTTTTTTATTCTCGATGTTGAGCTATCAAGTCCTTAGGTTAGTGAGTCTTCCAAGGTTCATTTCGTGTTGGGTAATTTATTGGCATTGGTCAAACTTGTGTCTTCTTTTGGGGTGGTGCATGTGGGGGTAGTTGTGTTATCACCTGGTTATCGTAACGGGTGGTGTGATATCTTTTGGTTACCTGGGTACTATGATGGGGGTTGTGTGACCTTATGTGTTAAGGTTGGAATTGGTTATCAGTTTGTGCATATTGTCTACCCTTAGGTTGGGGGTTTTGCATCCCAGTGTTGTCAGTAGGAGAGTGGCCCTTAGTGAGGGTCCAACGCCCAAAGTGGTGTCAAGGTAACTCACCTAGGGTTTAATCAAGTGATAATTTAAAAGAATTAATGGGGAACTCCACACTAATTAAGTTAAATAATGCCTCTCTCATGGAACATGCATGGTTAAGACTTGAGATGAGATGAGACGCATAGTTTTGCGTGAGGGTCCGGTGCCGATAGAGGCAAGCCAAGGTAACCCATGATGGGGGTCCGGTAGCCTAGGAAGGTTGAGCTAGGGTAACTCATGGCAATTTATGTATGACACTCTCCCTACGTCAATAGTTAGCCAGTTATTGTGTGTTGTACAAGGGTGTACTTGTCTTATGTAACCTGGAAGGAGTGTATTGTCTTGTGGGTTTTTGTACTGTGTTAAGTGATGTTGGTATTTGAGTCGGTTCAGTTATGTTTAGCCTTTGTCTAGAGGTAGTTGGTTTTAACCTGAAATCCTTGTTACTATCTCCTAGCACGGGGGGTGAGCCTTTGGGTTTCACTTGGTTGGGTGGAACGTGCACCTTACACTGTTGGCTTTGTTCATGATCATGTGGACGAGACTTTCATGTTGGAGAGCTCGTTCGATCCAGTTGCTCTTCTAGTTTCTTTTACTCCAGTTATTCTTGTATTTCACCACCCCTCATTTGTATTGAGGTGGAAATTGTAATAAATTATCATGTTTATTGATTTACCTCATTCGGGGAATGAGTGATGTAATTATAATGTAAACAATTGTTATTGGATATCGTGATGTATCGATTGGTCCTTGATGTTATATCATGTATGGAATGTATGTACTTTAATTCCTTAATTGAATGATGTTATGTTTTCTTTTCTTGGTTGTTTATTTCGGGTTTAAGTAATCTTTGTCTCGTAGCCTTAGGGGATGTTTGCAAAGCATAGTGAAACTTGTATGTTATAGTTCTTTAAAAAAAAAAAATTGTTGCATTTGGTTAGTGAATTGCAACTTCCCCTAGGGTTGTGTGGCAGGGCGTTACACTATCAAACCGTTCTAACCAAAAGAAACCAACATTCACAAACCTGCATCATCTTGTGTTTATAGCTAGGCCCAACTGTAGTGAAGCTGAAATATCCCCCTCCATTGAGCAAGACATATTAAAATTGAAAGAATAATAGAGATAGATTGAATGATCTTTTAAGGAAGTGTAGAATAAACAACTAAAAAAATTGAAGGATGGAAACAGTTACAGATATTGATCAAATCAATGAAACATACTGTCATCAAAATATTCAAATTTTTGCTTCATAAATATCAACAATAGAGAGGCTATTCTAGGAGTCCATTGTATCAGGAATCATCTCACCAAGGAAGAACATGTATGTCAGTCCAATATTCCTTGCTCATATCAAGGGATGGCTTGTATGGGTTATGTAATTGAGCACATGAAACTATGACCAATAAAAAACACTTATCCCATTCTTAGGATCTATGAATTGTCATATCTTTTGTTTAAAGACTGAAATTAGATATTGGATTGTTCCTAAAGTAGAACCATTGCAAAAATGATGAAGAGGATATGATCATTCTTGATTGAAAGGGAGTTTCATTGACACAATTAAAGGACATTCAAAACAAGGAAAACATATCAAAATCAATTGAAGTGTTTTTCAAGAGATGGGGCCATGTGGGAACCAAAAGAGTTCTTTCAGTGCTTCGTCAATCTGCCCATGCTTTGAGAGTAGTGCTTTTCTTTCAAAGATTGAGGACATCTTCTGAAATTAAGTCCTATTATAAGGCCAATTCATCTCTATATATCTAATAATTGTAGTGATATGTAAGTTGACCATTCCCTAAGTTATTGATTTTACAATATTAAAAGCAGGTTGTAAATGGATGTAAATTGCCTTAATTAATTTTTACTATGGTCCAAGAGATTGATAGGATTGAATGTTAGTATTCACCTGTAATATTAAACATATTCTTAATAGACAAAAATTAGACCTAAATCTCCTAAATTAGCCTAAATTATGGGGAGAATTCAAGGGTTAGATATCAAAAAATATTGTAATTCTTTTTAGGTGTTAATTGATTTGAAACAATTCTTGTTATATTAGTGTTTTGATTTGAGTATATATTTTTTCCAAGTGGGCTTGATCTTGGGGAAACTCCATGGCTAACTACACTTGAGTTGGAGTAGCATTGGGATGGGTGACCTCCCAGTAAGTACCAATGCTTCAATCTTATGAGCATCACCTAGATGCAATGAATGCTAAGTGGACCATTCATTCTCATGAGAGATGAGTTTGTGGATCAATGAGTTTGAAAAGCTACATAGTTGAATCTTGATAAAAATATCATCATTTGACACACTACACAAAAAACCTCCTGCTTATCAATATATTTTTCCTATAGGTTGAAAAAATGTATAATATTTGTTGTGTTACTCGTCCTTATTTGATTGAGTTTGTTGACTTTTATATGAAATTTTTTCCTTTTTTGGTTTATGAAATGCATCAATTCTATCATTGTATTTAACTAGCATACATATATTAAATATTAATATATATAAAATACACCAAGAGTTATCATAATCAAGGAGTCTATTACACTATTGTTAGAAGTATTATTAATTTTAATTTTTATATTATAAAATTAATTAGGGTTTGTATTAGGGTTAAGGTTAGTGTTACTTTTAAAAGAGGGTTAGTGTAAAATTTTGTTTACAATTAAAATAGAGTTTGAGTTAGAGTTTATATAGGGTTAAATTAAGGGTTTTCTTAGGTTTGAATTAGAGTTAGTCTAATGTTATCATCATTTTTTATTTCAATTCCCATATATAAGACTACATATTAAAATTAAGTGGAATTTCTCTTGAATCTTAGAACGTAATGTTTCTGTTAAGGGTAGCTTTGTAAGTATTTGATTTTAGATTAACTTAAAATCATACAAACTTGTATATAGAAAAAAATAACTTCAATGTCAACCATTTGTATTTAATTAAAATGCACATACTTTCAATTTGTTAACCTAAGATAATTTAAATTAATGCACTTGTAGTAATTGCTAAATAATATTTGTATAATTATGAAAATAATTCAGTTGCAATAACATACTTTCTTCTTTAACACATTTTAATAAATTATTATTCTTATGTTTAATAAATAATTGGAAGATATATATGATTTTGTAACGGCCCGCCACACAACCCTAGGGGAAGTTGCAATTAACTACTCAAATGCAATAATTTTTTTTTGTTTAAGTACAACTAACATGAAAGTTTGCTACCCATTGCCAACAACCCCTAAGATTACTAGACTAAGTTTACTTAAACCCAAACAAGGAACATGAATTAAAACCAAACATTCAATTACTTAATAAATTAAATACACATACATTCCATACATAATAAAATTACATCAAAGGCATAAGAGATACCACATGTTTCTAATAATATTATTTACAACGTGATTACAACTCTCATTCCTCGAATGAGGTAAATCTAATAAGCATGGTTACAAATTACATCTTCCACCTCGATACAAAGAGGGGTAATAAAATTACAATGACAACTGGAATGAATAAAGTATGAAAAGTAATTGGATCTCACAAGCTCTCCAACTGGAAATCTCATTCAAACGAACAAAAGGATGACCCAACGAATTAAGGTGCACATTCCACCCAACCAATGTATACCTGAAGGCTCACCCCCCATGCTAGGAGATAGTATCAAGGATTCCTAGACAAGACCATCTACCTCTAGACATAGGCTACACAAAACTGAACCGAATTAAATACAAGTACAACATCACATAACACAATGGTTATAATGCTTCCAGAGTTAAATAATCAATTGCATCACTATTACAAATATACTGTTGACTTAAGAGAAGTATCATCACAATGTCACATGGGATATCTTGGTAAGTCTTCCTAGGTCCTGACCCCCATCTTAGGATTTCCTGGAAATCTCTAACAACTTCCAGCCCCTCATGCAACCCAATGTGGAAACAATTATCTCTTGTAGAGATGAGATAACAATCTTTCCATTCCAAGCCTTCTCGTCCCATCCCACGTCTATACAAGCCCTTGTGTCCATGAGCGAGGCAAAATTAATCTTGTTAAGTGTTTGACGCAACCTAACCTCTAATAAGTTTATTACATTATCACTGAATTAACTAACTTACAAAGAGTTTCCCTGAGACCACTTTGTGTGTCAGCCCTCATTGCAAGCCACTTCTCTAAAACAACACGTGGAATAGCTCCACACCCAAGGGTACACAAGTGCGACCTAAGGAGAATGACTCCCTATCCACGACATAAAGTACACACATCCCATTCCTAGTAACTAGGTATAACACTGGATACATTTAGACGCACTACCCAAGACAATACAACAACCCCCAACTTCAAAGGAAACCTAATCTGGAATACTTACATAATAATTGACACAATTGCCCAACACTCAGAATGAACAAGAACATCACTAGAAAGCATTTTAGGCTATTAAATAAACTAATGTTAGGATTTCCTAAATCCAATCAACTCAATCAACGTTACTTGCAATTATTCAAAAATAAATAAAATTTATTTCGCAACGTTGAGAAATTTTAAATTAATGATGTAACTTTGTGTTTCTCAATCATACAAAATAATCAAAATGAACTTGTTAAATAAAATCATTTGATTAAAAAAAAATCAATTTTTATTTCAACTACAATAATGAAATAATCACCTTAAAATAAATTGTATTTAAATACACATATATATATTAAAGATATATATAAAAATATATACTTAGTGTATATACAAATTTATATATATATTTAAATATATCCATTTAAACTCAACAATTTAAATTATTTAAAAATACATTATATATATATATATACATTATATGTATATACACAATATATGCATATTATATATATACATAAATATATATAAATAATTATAAAAAATTTATTTAAATATTAATATAATATATATACATATAATATATATATAATAATTAATAATTAATAAAAAAAAAATTAAAAATTAAAAAACAACCATGCATAAGGCGCCGCGGGCCCCTCCCAAAGGGAGAGGCCTGGCTGCCCACACAACCTTCCCCTTTTGGGGGTACGATGTGTGGGCAGCGCTGCTACCTTTGGAGGTAGTGGCACTACCTCCATAGCACCTCCCATGGGGGAAGCTGTGGGGGCAGGGCCCAGCCTCCCCTCCAATATAAAATTTTTATTTTTATTTTTTTATAATAATTTTTTTTTATAAAAGACTTTCTCTAAAAAAAAACAAAAAATAAAAGCTCTGTTTTCTGGTAGATATTAGAACAGGGTTTTTTTTTTGACAGAGAAAAGAAATCTGGGTAAATAAAAAAATCCCAGCATAATTTCAAACAAATATATATAACATTTATATATACAGAATATATATATTTGTATATATATATATATATACAAATTTCCATTGTTTTACAGTCAAGTTGTGCAAATTTTTCCTCCAAACAAAATACACAGCAAAGTAATTTGCAAGTATAAATTCTAATTTCTAATTTGAAATGGAAATTTCTTTTGTTCATCTTTCTATTTTCCATGGTTTCATTCTTTCTTTGCTTTCTTTCCTATGATTTCAACAAAGTTTTTGCAAGTTGTGAAACAAGATTTGACATGGGTTTTCCTTGCAAATCAAACAAAATTTAAATCTTTCCAACAACATAATAAAAATTACAAAACATTTCAAAATGAAAACTAAATTCATAGGAAGAAAACTTGGTTTTTCTCAAAAGCTTGAAAGGTTGCCAATGGTGCTTTGAATTCTTATTCTGTTTCCAACTCCTCCAAGAAGTCCAACTTGCTTCTCCAAAATCCAAATCCAATCCAGCATGAACAAAACCCTCTTTCCTTTTTTTTTTTTCCCACAACAATTTCTCTCCAAAAATTTAGAATTAAAATTTAAAAATCCCATGGAATGGCTCTCATAATCCTTCCCCAAATTTAGTCAACTCCTCTAAAATATCCCATCGACCATAGTTATTGCAAATTTTGAGATATTTTGATTTTTTTTTAAATTTAAAACCCAAAATTTCTTTCAATATGAATTTCATACACTTAAAAAATTTATTTTCAACAAAAGGAATTTAACTCTTTTTAAAACAAAATTTCTTTTACATTCTAATTTTCAAAAAATGCAATTTAAAACATATTTTCATTTTTCCAATTTTAATCAAAATACCTATTAATTCCAAAATGAATAACTTAATTCAATTCATCTCCATTAATTTAATTAATCAATAAAATAAATCTAATCCAAGATTAGATTATTTTATTAATTAAATTAAATTAATTAATAAGATAATTAACATTTCTAACATTACCACCAGATATATTTAATCATAAATTCAACTACCCAAGCCATTTATTTACCTTTATAATTTGAAATTAAATAAAAACCAAGGTGAAATGGACAACATTAAAACAACTAAACCCAACTACAACCCAATGACACACTATGACTAGGGTGATGACTTGGCACGAAAAACCTAGCTACTATCTCCTAATCGATTACCGTTGGTCAATGGACATGCTCAAACCTGTGAAATCAGGTGGAGTCGATGTCCTATACCTGTCAACCTATGAACAAAGAGTATATCGAACATGCATATATATGATAAAATAAAACACACTCTGAAGAGGAAATCTCAGAATCATAGGGTGCTCGCAAGCGAGTGATACAATCCCGTCCCCTTCACCAATACAAACTTTCTAACTGATGAGTCTAACATCAACAATATAATCACAAGCATACACATCATTAATTAAATATCTGCCAAGCTAATTCAAAACATGACATAATGATAACTTCAAAGTAAAATTCCATCACATCAAAATATAACATACGCATCGCTTAACAGTTTGCGATCAAATAGACCCAAGTACCATAGTCAAATTAATAGCAAAACAAAGCATAACAAAGAAAACATTGTTCGATCAAAGAGCCAAAATGGAGGGGTGCTACATATTTCATTATATTTTGCATCATTGTTTATTTCAATTCCCATATATAAGGGTAGATATTAAAATTTAGTGGAATTCCTCCCCAAATTTATAACTTAATTTTTTGATTAACGGTAGCTTTGTAAGTATCTGATTTTACTTTTTATAAAGATTAACTTAAAATCATACCAACTTGTATATAGCAAAACATAACATCAACATCAACCATTTACATTTAATTAGAACACAAATACTTTGAATTTGTTAAAAAAGAAATAGTCTGACTTAGTTAAACATTTATACACTGATAATAACTTTTAAACAATATTAAAAAAAAAATCTAAAATTGAATTTAGTCATACATAAAAGTATAAATATTTTGTAAACATTTGTCAAACAATATTTCAAAAATTTGCCACCACTTGTAGCGGAGTTGGTTGGGGTTGGGGTTTGCTTCACTCGAGGTCACAGGTTCAACTTTTCTTCGTAGTGGGAAAGGTAATGGTCAATAATATTTCTTGTTCCTGCTTTGTTGACTCGGGGTATAGAAATGGGCTTTACCTCTAACCTCCATGAGGTTAGATAAAAAATTTATTGCTCAAATATTAATACAAAATACTTAGGCTCAAGATTTTTAATGATAAAAAAATATATATTTCAAAAATTCTTTTAATTAGTTAACAATTTGTGCACTGGTAACTGTCCATTATCACTATCATGAATAATAGTTCAAACTTTAATTGTCACATTGGACTTAACAAAATTTAATGTAGGTATCCCATAGTGTGAATGTAACAACTTGAATGATGGCATGACCTGATGCACCGTGAATATGATGGAGTAGTTGAACTTTAAAGTAGAAAACAACCATTCCTCAGGTGGTTCCATGTGATAACTAATTTGTGATTGTCCCTTTAGGAATCTCATGAATTTCATACTGAGTTCATTACATAGAGTGGGTTTTCAAATGGTCTCTGTTTGCTTAATAGTGACCTTCCAAATACATCATGCAAGGTAAAGATCTTGAACCTCATTGTATAGACAAATAGTCACAAAAATCTACAATTTCAATCTAATGATTGTTAAATTTTACATCTAAGTTCATTTTCACCTTTGATTTGTAGGGAAAGTTAAAGTACATAGCATAATTATCAAAAAAAAAATGACTATCTTTTGGTCCATTATTGTTAATTTTGTTGACCATCTTCTCTCTCAACCAATAACAAACACTCAACTCCTCTATACAAGGGAGGAAATTGAATGGAAGATAGCAGTGATAGTTGGACAACCAACTAGACACCCATGATGTATGCACATTATGTGACATCTTCCTCACCTATAGGAAAATCGTTATTTGTTTTGACATTAGTATTAAATAGGAGAAAATCTATATTTTCTAAATTCTATGGAAATTGCATTTAAGAGAAAAGAAACATTAAAATAATAAAAAGGACCATCTTCTCTTTCAACCAATAATGAACACTCAACTCCTCTATACGAAGGAGGACATTGAATGGAAGATAGCAGTCATAGTTGGACAACCAACTAGACACCCATGATGTATGCACATTATGTGACATCTTCCTCATTTGTAGGAAAATCATTATTTGCTTTAACATTAGTATTAAATAGGAGAAAATATATATTTTCTAAATTATGAGGAAATTGCATTTAAGAGAAAACAAACATTAAAATAATAAAAAGTACACGACAAAAGATTCTTTAGATATTATAGTTTGTAGATTATTTTGATTACTTTCTTCCATGACAGTTTCCATGACCTATAAGAAAATCCATTGAGATTAATATTTATTTATAACCTTTTAAAAAAAAAACATATGAACTGATGAGCTCAAAATATGCTCATAGTTTGGATGTTATGATAAACTTTTAATGCCTTTACTTTTGTTACTTTGTGGCTATTTAAACTCTATTGAAACCTTTTTATTGGGTATCCTGTAGCAAAATACTTTCATATTCCTGCAGCTTATTATGTTGACTTGATTACATTTATTGCCCCATTGACTCCCTAAATGACTGGTATATCGTATACAGTTTTTGAATGATGAAATAGATTTAAATGTGTGATTAATGAACAGATATTGTGTATATGCCATACGCCTTTTCTTTCGCATCTATTACCTTTTGTATCATAGGTTGTTGAAGAATGATTGAGTCAAGCATAGCCGATCTCGGCCTTGCAGTAAAGTCCATTTCCTGCACAACTTTGAGGAAGCTCCGGCGAAGACTCTTTGACCAAAACCGTTGGGAAAGATTTTTAATGACAGTCAATCTGGAAAGAGTGGAGCACTAGATTCTCTCTGAATCGAGTTGGACGGATAAATTCATTTATGAAGTTTGTTCCTTGATTTTAGGATACACTTTACTTCCACGTCTTTCTTTGATAGGGTTAGTTAGTTAGTTGCTCTCCTGATTTTAAATAAAGTACTCCTCCTGCGCGAGTGAGAGGAGAGAGGATAGCTAGAGTAAGATAGAAGCATAGTGATAGAAAGATGATATCATGTAAAAGTAAGTATGATAATGAAAAGCAGAATCTGCTTGACAAGAGACAGAGTTTGTTGTTAGTTTATATCAACAAAGCAATGTATACCATTCTATTTTTATGAATAAAGTTTGATGAAGTTCTGAGTTCAGCACCTGTGTAATCAATAGATGCTTACTAAGGGGGCCCACTTAGTAAGTATCTGTAGCTAGTTAGTTAGTTGTTCTTTTCTGTTGATCTTCAGTTAGCTTTCATCTTTGAAGTTTTCATACAAACTCAGTCTTATATTGCTCCTGCAGCATAGAGAGTCCATCCCTGTGACTGTTCCTGCAACATAAGGCCAGTTCACAATTTGTGTTTCAGTCATAGTTGTTATGATTTTTGTTTTAATCAAATCATAGTTGAGTTAAAGAATTTTGCATTACCTTCCTGTAACGTATATAGAATTCCTTTTCAGCATTCATTTCCGCTAAGTTTTGACTGAAACTAGTTCTTAGTGCATATATTTTTCCACACCATTTAAAGTATACTTCCCCTGGTTTGACAAGGAAATGAACGTCCACAGAGAGATATTAGTCACCTATCGGAATGTCCAATTCCCAGGAAAGGTTCTACTATGATTTTCATATCCTTTTGTGGGCGCAACCATGAACCATAATCGTAAACCTTTCCCTAATTAAACTCTAACCTAACCCTAAATTTACTAATATGAAATCAAATGATTTATTTCTTTTAAGATCTAAGGAACGCATTCCATTCAATTATAAATAACATGTGAAATTAAATTATATATATTAAAATAAAATCTATTATATTTTCATCCTTTATTATAGTAGTATAGTAATAATTATATGTGAAATAATTAAGTAGAGATAAGTATTAGTTATCATGTAGGAATATGTCTGATGTTGTAGTTTCAAGTTCCTTGGCAGACATGTATTCAAAATGCAGAAGCATAGACAGGGAACACGAACTGTTTGATAGATTTCCTCAAAGAAATGTGGTCTGACTGGTTGTAACATCTGTAGGATTTGCACAAAATAGATTTGTTGGAAAGGCCTTCAAAATTCTTAAACACATGCAACTGGTGAGAGTAAACCTAAGGAAGCCTTCAAAAATCTTAAGCTAATGTAATTGACATGCAAAATGTGGAAGGACAAGGCACATGAACTAATTGAAAAAATGCCTCCAAGAAATGTGGGCACATAGACAAGGCGCGAGAACTATTTGACACAGTGCCTCAAAGAAATGTGGATGCATAGAGAAGGTGCAAGAATTGTTTGACAGAGTGCACTCAAGAAATTTGGATGCATAGACAAGGCACAAGAACTATGAAAGAAAATTCTATTGATTGTGAAGTTTGCATACTCATCATAGATTAATACAAATACTTGGCAGATTAATACATTCTAGGTTGAGATTCAACATTTACAATATCATGAAGAACATCCCATTTAACACAATATATACTTGAGTGTACTATTGAGAGAGTAGAGTTTGGAACCAAACAATAGGAAACATTAATGCTCATAATTTGTCTAATTAAAGTTGTGCTAAACAAAGACATGCTAACTTAAACAAAGAACATATTTAAATTTTTACTTTGGGATTTTTTGCGTTGTTTGATGGATTTTAAGTAGTCCTTAAGATCTGGAGAACAAAATACAAAAGATTGAGTGCTAACCCCCACTCCTTCCCAAACAAAATTGAATTAAACTATGTCAAGATGTTGGTTAGAGTAGATACATCAGGGAACTTGTCTTATTTTTTCACACATGTAACCACCACTTGGAGAGGAGAAAACCAAGCACTTTCCCTTGTGGGGACTTGCAATAGAACCATAATATTTTCTTTTCACCCTACTACAAACCCCAATGCCTATGAATGATTTTGGTCTCTTTCATTAGCATACGGTCTACCACAAAGATGTTAGTTTTGGTCAAACTAGCCATGGGCTTTGAATAAATGGACATACAAAAGGAAAAAGGAGTTCCCAAAAACTGACAAAATAGTGAAGTCTTCAGAATTTTATCAAGATATTAACTTTATGTCTTATATGCTTTTGCTCAGAGTCATCCAATTATGTAATTATAGGAGTAATGCAATAACATTGCAACATCATCTTTTGGTTAGATTAATTTAATTATATTGTAATATCATGTAATGTTCAAATTTTGTATCCTTGGGTATCAACCGTAGTTCCAAGTCATAATTTTGGCAAGGCTATTGTTAGCTCTGGTTCATAAACAAATACTGATGAGGACCTATGAAGAAGGCAAATCAAATTGGGAAAAATTCAATTTAAAACACCTAAAAATGACTAAAAGAACCAAATTGGAGTGCTCGATGCTATGAAGCATATTTTTCTCAACAACATCCACTTTCACTTCGTTACAAGGACAAGGTTTGTGATGAGGATTTGTGGTTGGTGATCAAAGTGGAGGAGAAGCTTATAGTGAAAATTAGCATACAATGTGTTAGTGATTTTGTTCCAACCATTTTCATGTTAGTTCTTGTGGTGCAGTTCAATCTTGAGAGAGGTTATATCCTTTATAACTAATGGTTTAAATATGGTCTTCTTGAATAGTTTTTTAACCCAGATTTATGTTTTAGATAAAAAATTTAAATTGATTGCTAATTGCAATTTTGACGTTTATACTTCAGCAAGTGTTGATGATAGTCAAATGATAAACAATGTCATCTCAGGCTTGTTGAATTTCCCTAAAAATTTAGATTTATATTTCTACAACTTGTTGTAAGGTTGCTAGACTGATACTCTGATCTTGTACTTTTTTTGTGTTTTATTAATAATTAACCTCCTTCTCCATATATTATAGAAAAAATAAATACCTCCCAAAGGGACCAGGTTGATGTCACTCAAGTGTAAAAAGCATTGGGTGTAAGTTTTGAGATTTTTATAATACATTTATTTGAGCAAGCAAAAATTTGGCTCATCAAGAGGCCATTGAGATTGACTCACTGGAGTTGCTAAATGAGGCTGGAGATAATCCCTTTTGTGAATTTATTATAGTAGCTCTTGCCTAGGCAAATTAGTGAAATGTAATCAGGGAAGAAGGATATATTTTGTTTTTTGTGTCAAAGCAAGATGCCAGTTGATTTACAAATGATAAAGTGTTAGTGATTTTGTGAATAGATGCTCTATAAGTAATTCAACTCAATTTTAACTTATCCTTCAATCATAAATCTTATGTATTGTTTAATTCCCCACAAATGAATCCTAAGTCTGCAAAAAAACAAAAAAAATGAGGTTGTCTTTAATATTATTTCTATAAAAATTTCCTTGCTTGGAGTTGAATTGATATTGTTTGGCCCCTGCTACATCATGTGCATATTCTTTAAGCTCAATCCATCTATGTTTTCAAATTATAGTCTCAAAATACAATGCTCTTGTTTAAGTTAATTTTTGTTTCTACTTTGATTTCATTAGCTATAAAACTCCGCACCACAAAGAAAATAAAATTTTCCACAAGAATTCACTCTACACTATACCTTTATAAATTATAGTCTCAAAATGCAATGTTCCCATTTAAATTAAAAAAAAAATTCCTAGGATTTCATTAACTATAAACCTCGGCCCCAACAAATAAAGAAAATTAAATTTCCTACAACAATATTCTTTACACTTTCACTTGATATAACATGATTGAAATTTCCATAGAGAAATGTTCATAATTTAAATACTTCATGAGATTTACCATTAAACAATTTTAAAATCTAACTGGAATTTAATTCTTTATATTTTTGAATTTAGGATGATTTATGGGCTATAGAGCTTTAAATTCAGCCATTATGTTTCTAGAATTTCTTCTTTACCAGTCTATCATATATTCCTATAAATTGTACTTCAAAGGAAATATGTCCTTAACTATTCGAGTTGAAATGGAACAAATTTAGCTAAACTTGATCATTTGCACTAATGAATTGCCTATTTATTGTATATATTTAGATTTTTCGGTCTTCATAAATCTAATTAGAAAATCTAATAGGTATTTGTACTTTGATGAACATGGGGCAAGATTATTTGCATACAGTATTAGTGTGGATCATTATCAAGGTTTGCATCACTCCCCAAAGTGAGTTAATCATATGGCTATGTGCTCTCAGATTTTAATTCTCACTTAGTTATCACTTATCACTCAAAAGAACCAGACGTAGGCACTTGTGATGGAGCTTTGGAAGATCCTAAGGAACCATATTAGTATAGGGTACTTTACAAAAGGAACAAAATATAGTAAAGGTATTTACATATGGAAATTCTAGTGGTAGTATGTGTGTGCTCACGTTTGTTTAGATGAATACATAATGACCTTAGTGACATGGTTGTTGGGTGACCATATATTTGAAGAGGGAGATACATTTCTTGCTAGATTTGGTGTAAGAACATGGAGGAAGGAGCTATTCACTAATTGTTCAACTACATCAAACTACACTAATGAGCATCCAATGTTTAGAGATCTATTTGAGTATCAAATTAGACATTTCAAATTTGAAGGAGATGCCTGAAACATTTATATCAATCACCTTCGTAGTAGATTGATAAGAATATTCAAATGCCTATTTTGTTGAAAATAAAAACACTATGAATTCAAAAAATAGAATCTAAAACAAATGGATCGATGCAGGTGTGGTGATTTTGGACAATATTAGAGAGGACATCAAATGCTAAACTTGAATGGGAATCAACATTTCCATGCAATCTAATAGCCATAACAGTGAGACATTCTTGTAGTTCTCTCTCAATTCAATAATCTATAATTCACCCTCTGAATCCCTTTGCACCTACCTTGATAAGAAAATCTAAAACAAAAACTATGAAAGCAGATTTGCTGATTTTGAACAATATCGGAGAGGACAACAAATGCTAAATTTGAACAAAAATCAACATTTTCTTGCAATCGAATAGCAAGAAATACCTGTACTTCTTTCTTCATTGGGAAATGTACAATTCACAAAGTGAAATTGAAAGACAAATCCTCTTTTAATAGAGGTCTTCATGAATTTAAAGATAAGAACATGTGAATAAAATAACTTTAAAACTTATTTAAAAACAAAGAAAAAAAATAAAAACTATTGAAAATTATAAAAATAAATAAAAAATACACTATTGAAAATAAAATTAAAAAATACAAATAAATAAATTGATTTTTTTATAATTATAAAAAATATATTTAGACACCTAAAAATGACCTAGGCCTATAACATTTGACTATTAATTAAATAATTCATAATTATTTAATTAATTCATATCTCTTTTATTCTTCATGATTATTAAATATTTATTTATTCAATATGTCACTAAGGGTCTAAATCTTCCTGCAATTAAATAAACTTATTAATTTATTTAATTACCTTTATTCATTTATGTCTTCCTGACTATTAAATAAATGAATTTTATTTATTTATATAATATGTCACTAATTATCATAATTAAATGAATTTATTAATTTATTTAATTATTGGTCATAATCCTCTAATTGTTTCATTTGTTTTTAGCTTTCATTGTACTTCATAGTTCTTTGATTTTTTATTATTGATCTAATCGGCTAATCTAATCTTGAATTTAATCCATTGTTACAATGACACTAAGTATTTAGTTTGGATTTTTTTTAAAATTAAATTGATTTTACAATTAAAAAAGAAAATTACTATAAACTTGAAAAAATGGATTTTTCTTAAATTAAATTGATTTTAAAATCTAAAAAAAAAATTTACTATAAATTGAAAAACTTGAAAATTTATTACATGACACTAAGTATTTTATTGCAATTATAAATATTTAATTACTATAATTAAATTAATTATAATTATGAGTTTTTTTTTTTTTTTAAATAAAAGTGGCTATGCCATTGAACTTTTATTGATTGAAAAGCAAAGTTTACAAAACCCTGGTTCAAAAGGAGCATACGGGCAAGAAAAAACCAGGGAAGAAAACCTCCGGTTATAGCTCAATATTAATAATAATAAAAATGAAATCATTATTAAATTGATTATGATATAAAAAACAAGTATTTTAGAGTGTATAAAAATTATTGAAAATAAGAAAAATAAAAAAATAAATACACTATTAAAAATAAACAAAAAATATTACAAATAAATAAAAAATATATTTGTGTTATTAATAAATTTCACCCTAAAAACTTAAAAATTTATTAAGTATTTAGTTTTAATTATTTTTTAATTAATTTGATTTTAAAATTTGAAAAACAAGATTATTTACAGAGGTTTTTATTTTTTAAAATAAAATTGAAAATATTTTAGAGTGAATAAGATATTAAATCGATTTATATCTACTTTAAATCTGCTTGAAAAAACATCTACATGCAATAAATGTAATTATGCTAGTTGAATGTAATTTGAACGTGAAATTGATACTAAAGAATTTTTCTTTACCTTAAATTTTGCTTTTTGATGGATGCCATTGTAATACGCCTCTCCGCGTAACTATAATTCTATTCTCATTCCTTGTATTTTAAATTTAAGTGAAATTCAATCATAGAGCTCAAACGGCAAACTCATGACTTGGTCTCAAGATATTCGAGCTTAATTTTTTGAAATGTGATTCATTTGCTTCTTCTTGGTCTATGAAAAACGCAAAAAACTTTATTCTAGCTTTTATAAAATTGTGAAGTGAATTATAATATATATTGTGTACTACTGCAAAAAAAAATTGTTAGCTTAACCAATACCTATTTCTTGTTAAACAGCTATGAACTGCTGATATTTCTAGTTTAACAGTGGTGAACTGCTCATGCCTACTTTTAACGTAAGCTAACAAAGGAAACAAATCCTTGTTTCCTCTTTATTCCCTGATTTTCCTCCTGGGTTTTTCTCCTAAGGAGGCTATACATCTGTAAATTTGCATTTGATGAATAATAATGAAGAAAGTCCATTTGATGCAAATTTGACCATTTGTCTTTGTAGATCTGCGAATTTAACAAAAATTAGATTTGCATGTTATCTTTTAATGTGCATCAATTTCTCTTTAAGTTTTGTTTGGAGGAAGAAGATAGAACGAGATGTCCTACAAGGCATGCCATTGGATTGCTTACCATTCTTTCGTTTTGGCATTTCTTTTCAACCTTTACAGACAAGTCTGCATGTGAAAGAACGAAACGCCAAAGAGAAAGAATGGTAAACAATTTCTCTGTACATTTGCAGATTTGTTTGGAGAAAGAAGATAGAATGAGATGTCCTACAAGGCATGCCATTGGATTGCTTACCATTCTTTCTCTTTGGCGTTTCTTTTTCATCTTTACAGACAAGTCTGCATGTCAAAGAACGAAACACCAAAGAGAAAGAATGGTAATTGCAGATTATTTGGAGGAAGAATATAGAACGAGATGTCCTGGGGCATGCCATTGGATTGCTTACCATTCTTTCTCTTTGGCGTTGCTTTTCGACTTTTGCAGACATGTCAAAGAACGAAACGCCACAGAGAAAGAATGGTAATTGCAGATTATTTGGAGGAAGAATATAGAACGAGATGTCCTGGGGCATGCCATTGGATTGCTTACCATTCTTTCTCTTTGGCGTTGCTTTTCGACTTTTGCAGACATGTCAAAGAACGAAATGCCACAGAGAAAGAATGGTAAGCAATTTCTCTATACATTTGCAGATTCGTTTGGAGGAAGAATATAGAACGAGATGTCCTACAAGGCATGCCATTCGATTGCTTGCCAGTTGCCATTTGCAGACTTGTCTGTAGCCTAGAAACGCCAAACAGAAAGAATGATAAGCAATTAATTAGTTAAAACATTGAATAAAATATTACCCTCCATTTGTGTTTTTTTGTATTATGTGCATTGTATATAATAGCATGGCATACAGTTGGAGTTTAAATTAGGGAAAAGTTGAACCCTATTGGTAGAGAATGCAAACATTGATATGCAAAACTTGTACCTAATTTACACTTTCAATCCAACTACTAAAAAATGTTCTAGATTTATGATCAATATAAACTTGTCTTTGTTTCATTTTGTCCACTTCTGTTTCCTGTATCACTAAGTCCTTTTTAAAATCTAGAAAACAAAAAAAAATTAATGTTTTTTTGCCACCATCCTAATCAATTTCCAAATTTGTTGTGTTTCATTTTCTGCATTATATTCCGTCCTTGACATGACATTCAGATCTTTTATATTTCTATCTTTGACTATGTTCTTTTTATTTGGTATTGTAGATCCTGATGCCTTATTGTCTATCAAAGAATCAAACAGCTACGCTAGAACACAATGTTAGAGCCCTTTTTATTTGCACCTTTAAAGGGCTGTACAAATCATAGAAGCAGATATCTTTAAAATATGTCGATGTATTCCAATACGTCTTTTCTCAGCAGAGTTCCTGTCATTTTCTTGAAAACATTGCAAGCGTTTCAAAATATATTTGACCATGAATTTGACTGAAATTTTCGCCAATATAATGCACAATTATTGGTGATATATCACTGGTAATATCAAAATAAACTTTTTTTTTTTATTTTTTTATTTTTTTTTTCCTTCTATATAAGCATCAGATCTGCAATTTTTTGATCATTTTCTCTAAAACTTTTATATCGCATTTTGTATGCATGTCTTTATATTTTTAATGAATGAACATTGCCCTGTTCCAAAGCTCTCATTTAGGCGCAGGTAGAGAGATTACTGGGAGAGGTTGTGGTATTTGGCTTTACACCTGCCAATTGTATTTACTGGAAGTTTCACCAGCCTTTTCAACAAACCGATTTGGTGCATAAAGAGTCTTACTTATTTTCATTCTTTGGGTCGACCTTGTTAAAGGCATTCTATGGAACAGTTCACGTACTTTGTGCATTCTTCCACAATTTTCTCACACGTCTTCAAGGGAACTTACATCCTTATCTTCAGCCGAGAATTCCTTATCTTAATGCTTTGATGGATATCCATATCCGGTTCCAAGACTCTCTCTTTGGCGTTGGCGGAGAAGACGCTGTATAAGATTGTGGTATTCGGCTTTTCTCTCACCTGCCAATCACTTCTACTTAAAAAAAGATTCTCGAGACTTTTGCATATCGACCTGTGCAAGAAGTCTCCTTATTTGCAAATAAGTAGAAATCGTCCATAATACCTCTGAATCTGTAAAAACAGGCCCAAAACACTATAAAAATCACTGTAACAACTGCTGCAAATAAGATAAAACAGGGCAAAACAGAGCATAACCAGAAATATGTATTTGAAAAAACAATAATATATTAATCAGACTTACTTACAGCCATCCAATGCTATCTAACATGCCTTCTAAAAACGGCACTGTTTGCTTGTGCACAATACATATTTATAGATGCAATACAAAATCTGGAAACTCCTCTTTTCTAGAATATTCTACATCTTGAATGTTCTACTCAAAATCTGGACTGTTCTATGGAAGACTCTAGAAAGTCTCATCTTCCTAACATCTTTGGATAGTTCTAGACAATCTTAACTTTCTAACATCCCCCCTTAAGATTGGATAGAATATTACAAAGATTTTACAAAAAAGGGGAAAAAAGATACAAAGGAGAGGGGAACATTATAACACTATCCCCCCTTAATGTTTACCTTTCGAATCCAAATTGCTGCCTTTTCTAAGTCTTTTGCTGCTCTATATTCTGCTCCACAAGAAGACAATGATGTAGTAATTTTCTTTTTGCTGCTCCATGTAATTGGATTTGACCCTATATGAAAATCATAGCTTCCAACAGATTTTTGGACATTTAGATCACCACCATATTCTTTTTTCATAGGTTGCTCCCATTTTTTCTTCCCTTTAGCTTGCTCATATGAAATTGGATCATCAATCTGTAATACATTGGCCATAAAAGCACTACCATTTCTTTCTTGAAGTTTTGATCCTTGCCCATATATATCTTCAACGCTCCTTGTCTTTTGTCTAGCTGAAAAGCCTTCTTCTTCATCGTCACTACCTGCAAAAAATGTCTGGTCAGAAACATTAGTTGTTTCATTTTCAATTATATTTTCATCATTTGCAGAAGTGCACAACTCATCCTCATCAATATTTCCTTGGAAAATATCTGAAAGGTTGGAAGCATTTGCTACTGTAGAATGAGAAGTGGGTATAAATTGTGATTCTTCATCAAACTTTGTATCTCTACTAACAAAGACCTTGTTTGTTGTCAAATCATATAACCATGTAACCCTTTGAATCTTCGCTATAACCCATAAACAAACACTTATGACCTTTTGGTTTTAATTTTTTTCTTTTTTCATCAGGAATGTGTGCCCAAGCAAGACATCCAAACACCTTAAAATACCCAACATGAGGCTTTTTTCCACTCCATGTTTCTTCAGGAGTAACATATTTGAGGGCATTAGTAGGAATTCTATTCAAAATATGTGTAGCACAAGAGACAGCCAAACCCCAAAATTTATTATCCAAACTTTTAAAATGCAACATACAACGAGCCATCTCTAAAAGAGTTATATTCATTCGTTCAGCCACCCCATTTTGTTGAGGGGTATGAGGAGTTGTTCTTTGCACTTTAATACCACAACTTTCACGAAATGATTCAAATGCATAATTGCAATATTCACCCCCATTATCTGTTCTTAAGCATTTAATTTTTTTTCCACTTTGATTTTCAACTAATGCCTTAAACTTTTGAAAAATTTCAAAAATTTCTTTTTTTCTTTCAAGAAAATAAACCCATACTCTCCTGCTATAATCATCAATAAAAGTGAGAAGGTACCTGACACCTGAAAGTGAAGTATAACCTAGTTCACATAAGTCACTATGAATGAGTTGCAGTGGATGATTAGCTCTCCATGCTTTACCTGAATCAAAAGGTTCTCGGTGATGTTTCCCTAGCACACATCCTTCACAAACACCTTCAGAAGCTAAAATTTGTGTTAATCCTCTAACCATATCCATTCTAATCATGTCTTGTAATTTTCTATAATTTATATGTCCAAGTCTAGCATGCCAAAGTTTTGACATATAATCAGTTTGAACAATAAAAGCATGAGAGTGTGTGTATTTATCATCAAAAAACCCCACAAATTTAAATAGACTCTCTTTATGATCAACTCTACCAATAGCAATTATATTGTTTGGGTCTTTTCTATCTCTAACAATAACTTGATCAACATTGACAACAAACTCATATCCAGCTTGAACAATTTTATATACTGAAATAAGATTTACTCCTAATCCTTTTACCAATAAAACATTTTTTAAAGTCCCATTTGTCACATTAACAGTTCTTGTTCCTAAAACTGGAAGCTTCATTTTATTACCAATAGTTATTTCTTGATCTGAATTCATTTCTTCATTGAAATCAACAAATAAATATCTATCTCTAGTCATGTGATAAGATGCTCTTGAATCTAGAATCTATTCTTTATTAAAATCTGAAGCAAAATAACCCCCTTTAACAGTGGATTTACCTTTTCCTTGTTTTTGAAAGGACATAGCCAAAAAGCTATTTTTATCCATCTTGCCATCATTAAACCTTTCTTGCTTGGGCTTATATTGCTGCCTTTCATTGTCCCTCTTCTTCAAACAAAATTTCTCCATGTGATTCTCACCCCCACAATATCTGCAAATAATGGCCTTTCTTCTAGCTTGCTTTTCTACACCATCATTTCTAGAAAAATGGTTAGAACCTTCATTATTTTGAAATTTATTATTTCCTTTCCAATTCTTTTTTCCATCATTTCTAAACAATTTACTTTTGGCTGTATATGCATAATTCTTCTTAATATGTCCTTCTTTAATAAGCTGAACTTCTTCATCTAAGACAAACTTGCAAAATTGATCAAAAATTTGTTGGGGGGTATTGGGATTTAGTTGAAGAACCCTTTTCCTTGATTCCTTAAATACCTTATATGGCTGGGGAAGCTTACTTTCAACCATTGCAATCAACTAAAAATCTTTTTTTGCATATTCAGCACCTATTTTTTTGAGTTGAGCATTTAAAAAAGTAACCTCATTGAAGTAATCAGACATTTTTTCAAAATCAGATGGATCTAAATTCATCATTTTTTCTTCTATACTAAACATGCTAGCAATGTTTGCATCTTTATAATCATTTTCTAAATTCTCCCACAGCTCTATTAGATTATCAACATCAACAAATTTTCTATTCAGATTGGGGCTCAAAGCTTTACCAATAATACCTCTAGCTTGTTCCAACTTGCATTTCCACAACTCCTTTTCTCTATCAGTTTGGGGTTATCCAATTTCCTTATTCACTATCCTCCATAGAGCCTTCTCTCTTAGAGCATTCTTGACTGCAATTTTCCAATCTGCAAAACCACTTCCATCAAAGATAGGCAAAACTTCATTTGAAGAACCCATGTTAGCAAAAAAAATCAGCCTTCAAACAAATCTAGCAATACTCCAGCAATATAACAGCCCTGCAACAAAATATCACTCCAATAATATATCAGCCATGCAAACAAACCATTTCCAACAATATATTTTCTTGCAGCAAAACCCTCTAGCAATATTTCTAGTTGAACCTCTAGATGAATCTCTAGCTGAATTTGACCCTGATACCATGTAAAAACAAGCCCAAAACACTATAAAAATCACTGTAACAGCTACTGCAAATAAGATAAAATAGGGCAAAACAAAGCATAACCAGAAATATGTATTTGAAAAAACAATAATATATTAATCAGACTTGCTTACAGCCATCCAATGCTATCTAACATGCCTTCTAAAAATTGCACTGTTTGCTTGTGCACAATACATATTTATAGATGCAATACAAAATCTGGAAACTCCTCTTTTCTAGAATATTCTACATCTTGAATGTTCTACTCAAAATCTGGACTGTTCTATGGAAGACTCTAGAAAGTCTCATCTTCCTAACATCTTTGGATAGTTCTAGACAATCTTAACTTCCTAACATAATCTGTGTATCATAAGAAGTGTACTCTTTATTTTGTTTGTCTCAACAAATTACACCTTTAAGTCAAATGTTAAAAAATAGAAAAGAGACCATGTAACCTAGGAATAATGGATGCCAATTTAAGAGATTTCTAGCTTATTATTCCACATTCATGTTCCTATGAACGTACATCTAAGATGGTTGTCTAGCGGTTATTAAATAAAAGGAAATTTTGGTATGCTTGGATTTAAAATCTAATGTATGGTAGAATCATCATCCTTATGATAAGGGTAGCCCCTAGATAATATGGCATATTTTTCTATTGATATACGATAATTTGTGCTTAGTTAGATTCAAAAGTAATTATTTTCATGGATAAGCTTGAGAGTGGTTATAATATAAATATGTAAATGTGTGTAGAGGATGATCGGCTCACATCTATAATATATGAAAAATATATCATAATGTATTAAATTTGTATGGACTTGAGGACATATAATACAATAGCTAGATATATTTGATTGGTAAATCTAAGTCAATATTTACTCAACATATACGAATGGGTATATTATCATTAAACCATTTCCTACTTTATTGAGAAAGGTGGTTTAATTAGTTGCATTGTCACTCAATTTGTTGAGTCTATAAAAAGTCAAGATAGGATTGATAGAAAAATGAACTAAAGCTTGTAGAAGCATGTGGTTATGCTAGAAAATACTTTGGTGAGTCATTCATAATTGGCACGCATTGTTGATATGTAACACTTAAGAGGAAGTGAGATAGCTAGATGAATTAAATAGATTAGATCTAAGGACATGTGAATGGTTGTATATGATGGAGTCGTTACATCTCACTCAATTCTTCGTTAGCATGGTACATTTCTAGAAACTAGTCTATTGATGCCTAACATGATTGAACTCTTTATAGGGGTGTCATGTTTTACTTTTACATCCACCCATGGAACAATTGAAAACAAAGAGTTTGTGTCAATAAAAAATTGGTAAATTTAATTTGATGTCCTCACTAGTAGTAAGGGTGGTAATGAAACGTCAAGGTTAGATGCCCAACGGTAGTGGTCTTTTAGTAATGTTTCATTGTAACTCACTACTCTCACTCTTTTTTGTTTAAATGCATTCAATTTGTAATTAAGTTTTCATTGCATGTCCCACATTGTAATGGCTACAAACCATTCCATTACTTTTGAATGAAAAATAATAATATCTTTATTTTTCTCTCAATTGCATGATTACAGAGTTTCCACATTGATTAATTATAATATTTTTAAGGTTCCTTTAAAAGATATAGTTAAATTTTGAGCAATTAGTATAGTTGTTATTTTCTAATGTTTTATATATGTTTTAGAAAAATTATATAAGATTTTTTTGTATATTATATATATATATATCAAAATGTGCAAAAATAAATGTGTTAGTTTTTATGATCAGATATCAAAGTAGAAATTTATTCAAAAATCAGACACAATAACACAACATATACCTTGGGAAAACCCTCCTCTTGAGGGAGAAAAACCCAGCAACAATATCACTTATATATTGAATGATAAACAAAAGTCTCCTTTACAATGAGGCCTGTAAATAGACCAAGAATAGCACCACAATCTGATGCACACACAAAACTAATATAAAGCTTCTTACTGATAACAACCTCAGCCTTCTCCAATGCTACGATCTGCCTTCTTCAATATATTGATCTACCCTTGAAGTAAATCGCACTTGGAATATACAACCAATGCAATGAATTCACACAAGAATGATAATCAAACTATGATGAATATCAAATATGTTACAATGAGGAAGCATCAAATATATATAAACATGAAGAGGAAAGATCGCACCCTTTCAAAACAAGGATGTCAACCTCAAACAAGATGTGGCTCTTCAAGAAGGTGGCGGATGAACATAAGTCGGCCCAAAGCAATTAATTAAATATTAAATAATGTTTCAAATGAGGTGCCTCCTCATAATCGATGACATTATAAATTAAATAGCCAAAGGCTATAATTTAATTTATCTTCAAATGCCAATGAGATCAGCTGGAAGAGAGAGAGACCCGATGCTGCTATATCATCAACAAAGTGTAATTATTAAAAATAGTAATTATTTTTCATTTTGAAGAGATTATTCATTCTTACTTTTCAAATTACTCTCTTGATTTGATTAATTATTTAAAAAATGAATTGATCATTGTAATTTAAAGACCAATACAATTCAATTGAAATAATAAATCTACAAGTAGAGATTTATTTCCCCTAACAAAAAGATATAAATCAAAAGCCTTTGTACTTAAAATATTTTATGACTTTTTTGAGATTAAAATTTAGTTTACTTTTAGAATATGAAATGATTTGCTTGCAAAAAGAGAAAAAAATAAAATAGAAAGGTTGCTTTTATATCTAAATTATATATGACTTTTTTGAAATTAGAATTTAGTTTACTTTTAGAATGTTAAATGATTTGCTTGCAAAAAGAAAATAGAATAAAAAAGAAAAGTTGTTTTTATATCTAAATTTTACTAAACTACAATTAGTAATTGCTAAATTATTTTAAACTGAATATGTAATTTTATTTAATTCATTTGTATTAGATAGTCACTATAATTTAACTAATTATTTAACAACTGTATAATAATGTATACACGTAAAAATGATTTGGAATAATCTAATTAATTAAATGCAAGTTATTTAACTAATTAACCTTTTAGTTCATCTACCTATAAACTAGCAGTTGTATGCACAGGCATGCGACAATCATTCGATAGGGGCCTTCCATGGTGGGCTATATTTGTGGTGAAGAAGGTTGAAGCTGTTTTCTTTGCATGGAAAGGTGACTGTGAATGAAACATATGAGTTAGATTGTATGAATCAAGTAATCACAAATAAATTTTGTATAAATTTTATTTAATAGTATTAGAAAATTTGAAAATCAATTTTTAAATTTGTTTAAAAGTGGGAACTTAAAAATTAAATTAAATATCAAATTTAAAACAATTGTTTCTTCTAGCAAGAATATTTGAGTTTTATATTTATTGGCAACAAATGCACATGTATATGGTAACTTTTTTGTGTAGGTTATTCAATCAATTAATTATTTAATTTTGAAGTTCAAGGAAGTTTTTTATAAGGGTCATCATGCATGTGTGTATTTTTTAAAATTGGACAAAAAAAGTACACATTTTTCCATGAAAGGAAGATGTTCAATATTGAGTACTTTTATAATTAGTATATCTCTATAGTTTTGGAAATTAAAGCTTTAGTATGCATGTTTTTTTTGACGAGAGGTGGAAATTAGATATAGGCATCTCCACTTGTAATTCTATTACTATCTAAACAAGGTGTGACACCAATTTTTATGTAACAATTGTTTTCCCAATTGAAGATTCAACCGAGATTATTTTCTACTAAATATTATAGACAAAATAGGGAAATTGTAAAACAACTCCTAAAAGAATAGTTAAAAATTATAGCTAAATCACAAATGAGTCGAAATGCACTGTACACATTTTCATAGAACACAAGTATTACGGATTACAACACAATTGAGAATTAAAAAAATACTTTTAAATGAATTATTGCATAGTGCAATTGGAGATTCAAAATAGATAATGTGGCAGGAGGGGAAAGTTTAGTACAAAATATCCAAGACAATATATTGATTCAGTTACATTCTGAAAAGAGTCATTTTGGCACTATAGATATGTTACACATACTACACGATTAAATGCTAGCTTCTCAACAAATAGAAACTTCAAAAAAATATCACATAAGCTAAAGATGTGACCACTTGGTAGTGCATAAGAAACATGTTACAAACCATGTTTACTATACATACATCTATGTGAGAAAAGATATATAGATTGAAAAGGAAAAACAAAAAACCCATGCTCATTATCCAACCTTCCATATTGGCATCATGGAGCCCCGAGGACCCTAGCCAAACACCCAAGCAAAAGCAATATGAAATGTCCACTAGAAATTTTGTGGAGTTCCATCTTTTGGAATTGTCATCTATTTTTTAGCCTAACACATGCAAATAGAAGAGAGAGGCATGTCAATGAACAGGGAAAGACGATGAGTAAGGGAGGATCAAAGATTAGTAAATATATAGAAAAAATCAATAAACATAATTAGAAAGTAGAAATGTCGAATAATATTGCAAGGGGGTCACAGAGTCTATTTATTGATTATGGAGAAGTTTTGCACTTACATGTGTTGTTGGTTATTCTTGAGAACCAGAAGGAGGATTAGATTGAGTTGTTAGAGCATTGAACAATTTGGAAATTACGCAACACATCAGTGTTCAAACCCTAAAACCTGCTATCAAAATGAACAATAAGTAGAGAATGCAAGATATAAATAATAAATTAATCATTTATGCAAAATACCCAAGAAAAATGACTTACTGATTGCACAAACCAACAATTTTAATAGCCTCCAACTTGCCAAAAAATGGAGCTGAACGCAACGAATTTAACAATAATGTGTTATCAAACCAACACAACAATGGCTCTTCTGATAATACAACTTCATCAAAGTATACTCTATGAGATGCCAACATTCAATATTGCATTTACATACATATATATACATGTATACATATATTGGATGGCAACATGTGAACATATATATGTATATATATATATACACATCTATATGTATATATATATACATCTATATGTATATATATATACATCTATATGTATATATATATACATCTATATATATATATGCAGGTATAGATATATACATGTAATGCAACTTAATCAAAATATACTTTCCCACACTGCTACATTCAATATTATATTTACTTTTTCCACTACCATAGTACAACAACCACATAATGCATTAAGCCTTGGGAGAGCAAACACTTATCATATACAATTACTCTATTTGTTGTGTAATGCCCCGCCAAGGAATCCAAAAGACAAAGCATTAAGTTGTGAATTATCCGAATAATTTTTTTTTTAAAGTCATTTGATTAAACAAATGTCTTATGGATTCCAAGATGGCGTTACTTAAACATTATTATTAAGAACATCACACCATAATATTAAAGTCATAAATTACAAGTACAAACCACATTCATGAATGATCCACTCTTCAAAACTTATATAGTTAAGATACTTATATATTCATATTACATCTAGTGAGATTCTCATAAATCTCAATACATCATAATGATGGTACATAGAGTACACTCATAAACATGAGATAAATATACAATATGGATATAGATCTACTCATATCTAATTTCCTTGTCTTTGAACACATTCAACATCCATCATCATGAACATAGAAGCAATTGGAATCTACTACAAGTATAGTATCATCTGTAAGAGTACCCAATGAAGGTGTAGCATAGTTTCCACCCAATCGTGTGGAACTCGAAGGTCCACTCCCTCCATGCTAGGAGATAATGAAAGGTCCATAAGACTATCAAACTAACAACAAATAACATACATTACATTACTTGGTTGACCACACATAACGACATGAAAAAATCTAAAATTACAAGATCACAAGCAGACTACAACATGTTTCAGGACAAAGTGTCATCACATAGTTGTTCTAAGTTACCCTGGTAAATCTTCCTAGACTACCGACCCTCATCAAGAGTTACCCTAGCAGTCTCTACCGATTCCCGGTCCTTAGACAATCACATGTGGAATTGAATTACCATTCAAGGAGACAAGGTAAACAACTAAGCCTTTCCAGACCTTCTCAACCTACCCTTAATTTGAACGAGCATTAAAGCACTAGGTGAGGTATTTATTTATCTGAATTTAATTAATGAATCCCAAGTACAATTATTAATATTTTCACTAGATTAATAACTTCCAATAAGTTACCCTGGCTACCACTTTGGGTACCAGCCCCTATTGAAAGCCACTCTTCCTTTTACAATATTACAACACTTATTAAACCAAAAAGATAGCCATCAAGCTCAAACAAACCGAATCATCACCACAATCCATTCATGATACATAATACTTTATTCTCAGTTACCACATAGGTAACAAATGCAACATGCATGGCTATCACACAATACATTAACTCAAATTATCATCATGACTTAAATAGAATAAACAACTCAATAAAAGAGTTCCCTAGCCTTTTGGAAACTAAAACTCCGTACTACAAAAGTACATTCATAAATTACAACCATAACAATATTTCCCATGCAATACCAACAAAAATTTGTTTAAATCAACGATCATATAAGTACACATTCTTTAATTAACTAAAGATGTATTCGTGGCATAACGATCTTTCTCTTATAACCAAAAGTCAAAGTACATATATAAAAAATATACCCTTTTTAAATATTCACATAGTCACAACAATTATACATGCAAGAACCTTACCTACTCACTGCAGCTAATTAAAAGCAATTAATATCTACTAACACAATTCAAAGAAATAGATCATGCAACTAAAAACTATCTTCTACACACACCTAATTATCCTTTCAAAATACTTAAATTTCCTTTTATTTAAAATTGTAAAGAATAGTTACAACTTAAAAGAAACAACATTCATATAAAAACACCATATCATTTACTCGATCACTTACATTTACTTTCAATAGTTAAATTCATAATCCTTATAATACTTTGTTACTCAATCCACTCCCTATGCTACCAAGATAACCCTTAATATTTTTCCCATCAATTAGAACTAAGTTAAAGTAATATATTGCATTTAATTTACCATAATCAAGAAATAGATCAAATTGAATATTTTGAAATGAAGATAAAAACACACTCATACACATTCACCCATATATATATATATATATATATATAACAACAATATTTGAACTTTTCTCTAATGATAAAGAATCATCTTGGAACTATTAACCGAAGGTTGTCTTATAAGTAAAATATCTTTCACTTTATTTACTTCTAACAATAATCTTCCACAAACAACTTCCTGTAACACTAATCAGTACTAAAAACATAGCTCAAGTGCATCTCTGTTAAATCACAATACAAATGCCATATTCAAGACAAACCTTCAATAATATATACTTATTCAAAAGGAACAATGTTGCCATTCTTTAAAATAAATTAAAACATAATATATATGAAATCATTCGAATTCCATAAAAGCATTTAGGTTCCTACAAATGTTTATTTATTCTCAAAGAATTTAAATCTAACTTTATAGTATTTCAAATTAAGTTTAAGAAAACACCCATATAATTAAATTATTTAACCAAAGTTAAAGCAAACAACTAGAAGTCAATGTTTTCTTATATATATATGCAACATCAATACATAAAATTAAAACTCAATCTAATGTTTATTTTATTTAAATAAACAACCCAATCGTTTGCCTCTACGCATGCAAAGTGGAGAAAACTAAGTTCAAGACTGAAGTTTACAGCCACAAGGATCGGCAGAGAATTAGTAGATCCAACCAATGAAATTAAAAGATATCAAAGAAAATCATAGGATACAACGATTAGATTCCCCAATGATCTGGAAAGGAGGCAAGGTCAGAAGAGGTCGAAAGACAGCTACGCTAACAACTCAGGAAGAACATGGCTGGCAAACGCATGTTTATGGAATAGGGCAGCGCCAATAAAATTAAGGAGCTTATTTAAATGTCCTCTCTCTCTCTCTTCTAAGTTCAAGTATTGCAGTTGGAACAAGTTTCTTATGGAATCATGAAGATTGTTTCAACCTCGACTACATTCTATCTTCAAGGCTGCAACTGTGACAGGCACCGACGCATTAAGGAGGTTATATAAATCAATTTGCCCTACCATGTTCAAGTGCAGCTGATGTGACAGGTTGCATATGGACCCAGGAAGTTTGCTTATCCGTATGTTCCCTTCAATGTACAAGTATTACAGCTGGGATAGGTAGCGAATAGAATTCAGGGAGACTATTTAAACCTTTAAAATTTTCTATTGTGATAAAGCGTTCAACTATGACATTATTTTAGTTTTCAAATTCTACAACGGGAATAAAATCAAGATTCGCAACGTATGCTAGCATCCTCACTATGTGCGCCCTAAGTGGAAGCTTTGAAAAAGGAAATAGTTATAGTAGAACAGTTTACAAAACTAGACCATGACACTTCCAGCCATGAGGTGTCTCTTAACTTTTAGTGTAAAAAGATAAACATGTAAACAAAATAAAGAGACAGAACAGTGCTTATTACCATTGATAAAAGACTTCATGGAAATGGATATAAAGAACGATGGAAATTAATTAGTTATAAACAAGAAAGGGGTGCGCCAATTGCTTAGTAAAGGCACGCGCCTGTAGGAATTAACTGTTATATAGTAGACCGATATGCATCATGGAAGGAGATTGATGTGCATGAAAGTTTATGGGTGAAGCAGATGACTCTTAGTCAATAGTTGGAAACTCGATTCAAATAAAAAGATAAATCAAACTACAGTCTAACTTCAAATGTCTACAACAGCATGCAAGAGCTATCATATGTAACCAAAGTTATTTCATGCATAGAGGAGGGGGTTGGCAGATTTGCAATTTTCCCATAATATAAAATAAAACCTCAGTTACAACGGTTGCATAAAAGATCAGGGAAAAATTAAATTTATTCTCCCCCAGACTGCGAATGTAGTTGGGAAGGTTATTTAAATGCCAGCACCCTTCTTTGCTCAAGTGTGACAGCCGTAACAGGTTGCTATTTGTATTAAGAAGATTTTCAAGAAGATTGTCTTGTTCAAATGCTACGCCTGTGACAGACTGAGACAGGGATCTGGGAAATTATTTAAATCTAAAACAAATTTATTTAGTTTCTTTAAAATTTCCTTAGATTTTGCTATGTTTTCTTCTAGATCTCACATCTCAATCTAATTTTTTTCCATGTTGTTTGTGCAGGATATACAACAAATAAATTCTACATATATAAAACAATCAAGTACCATAAACGACATTCAAAATATTCTATTCGAGTATATACTAATAAAAGAAGAAAACTTGAATTTTTTTTTAAACCAATTTGAATATTGCAACCTTCAGATCCAACCCACAACCAATACCCAATAATACACTTGCAAACAAAAATTTGAGATGAATTTTTTTTCCAGACCCTGCCGTGCAAAATTTTCCTATAAACTACTATCGTGAAAATTCTTCCAAATCCTTGCCGTGTGTGAAATTACAACCCCTAAAAGCTTATTAATGCAATTAATTACCTCAAGTTACAACTTAACTGATTGTAATCATGCATTCCTAAAATTGCTCATGCAGTTATAATCTTTAAATATCTAAGATATTTTCCCATCATGTTTTTAGATATTTTAACATTTTTGAAAATAAACTCTTTTAAATTATTTGCTTTTCACATAAATCCTATTTACACAATTAAATGCAACAATTTATATTTAAATAATTTTCTTTCCACATAATTAACATTCTTTTTAGAATAAATAACTTGTTTAATTTAACTTAATAAATTAAACCATAAACATAAACATAAACGTTTTAATCTAATATTTAAACAAATTTGCATTTAATCAAATATATTAACAAATTACCCATTTAACTAAATTAAACAATAATTAATTTCCAAAAAAAATAACACAAAAAAATCAACACGACAAGACAAAACAACAAACAACAATGGCCGACAAATGGATACTCATTCAATGAAGAACGATGGTTAAACAAGGACCTGACACTATCTCCGAATCAACATAATTTCATTGGATTAGGGTACACTCTGACTTGAAAAGCAGGTGGAGCCGATACTCGGTACCTGTATTTGCATAAAACATCACTTGTTAAACATATTATCATATATCAGAAAACACACTGTGAAAAAGAATCACAGCACAATAGGGTACTCACAAGTGAGTAGTGTTACACTGTCTTCTTCACCAGGACTGACAAGCATCATTATATCATAAACATCAATCACATCATGATAACCACATTAAAACTCAAAAACAACATATCCTTAACACACACATGTCTATCATAATGTCTTCATATGAACTTAACTAAATAATCTCAATATCCAAGCAATACAATATAGTATCCAAAACATCAAACAACTAGCAAAAGAACACAAGCAAACTAATAGACATAGTAGCAATTGGAGGGGTACTACATCCTTCCCCCCCTAGGATACGGCTTACTCCTGGAAGCTGCAAGATAGGTAAAACAAACACATCTTAAAAAGTGTCAAATGCTCAACACAAACAAAATAAGTTCCAGTCTAACAAGACAACAAGAAAGAAAAGTACTACATCCCTTCTTCCACTAACATACTACTCATTATCGGATAGGGGACACTTCTCAAGATCCTCATCCGAGTCTATAATTGTCTTCATGGAAGTGGAAGGTTGTATACGATGGCTTTCCTTCTCTTCCTTAGAAGAATAGGTGCATTAGGTCCACACCCAAATGGCCACTCTCAAGAAGCGGATGGCTTCCTCACTTTAATTGGATGTCCTGATTCTTCAATATTTTTCCCTTTTTCCATTTTGACCCGAGAGAAAGCCTGGGCCAAGGTCTCGTCATTAGATTTACAAGGTGGAGTTTTCTGTGATGACCACACCTTTCTGATCAACTCGAGGATCCTACTGCTCCACATGCTCACTTTCATGAGAACTCATAAAGGGAGTATTCTAGTGGTTAGCCCCACGACCACCACCTCATCCTTGGCCACGACCTCTACCTCAATGTCTAGGCATGGTCTTACACAACACCACGTAGAACAAGTCTTAGATATAAGGCGAGAACAAGGAAAGGGAAAGAACAAATCTCAAGAATCTAATCACTATATCCACGACTAACATAAATATTCTTCATATATGCCTACCCTAAAGTTCCCTGAGTCTACTTCCTCGTATACACTCACCAAGTCAGTATCCTATATCCTTGGAGAGGAATCACAATACGACACATGGCCAGCATTGAAAACAATAAAGATAAATAATTTAGCCACTAAAGTCATAAATAAACATTAAATGAAATTCAATTTCAGCATTAAAATAAGAAATGTGTGTAATGTCAACATTAAATCAAGTGTAACCATGAGGGTTACTCATAAATAAGATCACAAAGTGTGGCTAAACTATCACAATCAAATATAAACAAGGTGTCGACCTTCACAATCAACATATGATCATCAAAAATTATAAACAAAGTCCACAATCTTCAAAATTGTACAATACAACACTACGTGACTAGACACTAGCCACTTAATGAAGAAAGAGGAAAATTTTATAGGCTATAACACTTAGTCTTCATGCAATGCGGAGTGATCACTCACACGTCTTAGTTACAAGACGTAAAAGACAACAGGATAACATGAACTACAAAGTCTAACACCTAGGACATTGTAATGGGCTCACAATTATCCAAAGTACCCAGTGTTAGAAACTTCACTCTGATACCATCTCTAATGCCCCGCGAGGGAATCCAAAGGACAAAGCATTAAGTAGCGAATTATCTAAATAATTTTTTTTTAAAGTCATTTGATTAAACAAATGTCTTATGGATTCCAAGATGATGTTATTTAAACATTATTATTAAGAACATCACACCATAATATTAAAGACATAAATTACAAGTACAAACCACATTCATGAATGATCCACTCTTCAAAACTTATATAGTTAAGATACTTATATATTCATATTACATCCAGTGAGATTGTCATAAATCTCAATACATCATAATGATGGTAAATAGAGTACACTCATAAACATGAGATAAATATACAATATGGATATAGATCTACTCATATCTAATTTCCTTGTCTTTGAACACATTCAACGTCCATCGTCACGAACATAGAAGTAATTGGAATCTGCTACAAGTATAGTATCATTTGTAAGAGTATCTAATGAAGGTGTAGCACAATTTCCACCCAACTGCATGGAACCCAAAGGTCCACTCCCTCTATGCTAGGAGATAATGAAAGGTCAATAAGACCATCAAACTATCAACAAAGAACATACATTACATTACTTGGTTGACCACACATAACGACATGAAAAAATCTAAAATTACAAGATCACAAGCAGACTACAACATGTTTCAGGACAAAGTGTCATCACATAGTTGTTCTAAGTTACCCTGGTGAATCTTCCTAGACTACCGACCCTCATCAAGAGTTACCCTAACAGTCTCTACCGATTCCCGGCCCTTAGACAATCACATGTGGAATTGAATTACCTTTTAAGGAGACAAGGTAAAAAACTAAGCCTTTCCAAATCTTCTCAACCTACCCTTAATATGAACAAGCATTAAAGCACTGGGTGAGGCATTTATTTATCTGAATTTAATTAATGAATCCCAAGTACAATTATTAATATTTTCACTAGATTAATAACTTCCAATAAGTTACCCTAGCTACCACTTTGGGTACCGGCCCCTATTGAAATCCACTCTTCCTTTTACAATATTACAACACTTATTAAACCAAAAAGATAGCCATCAAGCTCAAACAAACCGAATCATCACCACAATCCATTCATGATACATAATACTTTATTCTCAGTTACCACATAGGTAACAAACACAACATGCATGGCTATCACACAATACATTAACTCAAATGATCATCATGACTTAAATAGCATAAAAATCTCAATAAAAGAGTTCCCTAGCCTCTGGAAAACTAAAACTCCGTACTACAAAAGTACATTCATAAATTACAACCATAACAATATTTCCCATGATACAATACCAAAAAAAATTGTTTAAATCAACAATCATATAAGTACACGTTCTTTAATTAACTAAAGATGTATTCTTGGCATAACGATCTTTCTCTTATAACCAAAAGTCAAAGTACATATATAAAACATATACCCTTTTTAAATATTCACATACGTTACAACAATTATACATGCAAGAACCTTACCTAGTCACTGCTTATTTAAAAGCAATTAATATCTACTAAAAAAATTCAAAGAAATAGATCACAACTAAAATACTATCTTCTACACACACCTAATTATCCTTTCAAAATACTTAAATTTTCTTTTATTCAAAATTGTAAAGAATAGTTACAACTTAAAAGAAACAACATTCATATAAAAACACCATATCATTTACTCGGTCACTTACATTTACTTTCAATACTTAAATTCATAACCCTTAAAATACTTCATGCAATAGGGGAGCTCCTCTAAGATTGTATACAAGGGTTGGCATTTTCCATTAGAATTGTGTGTTGCAAGCGAGCACTGTTACCATTTTTGTGTGTAGATGTGGTTGTAGCTATCCTTTGCTGTAATTATTTTTTGTGACACTTCATGGATATTTCCTCTCTTTGCTCCCTATAGTAGAAATAGTTTTGTTACTATTGTTTACCCTTTTTAAATTCAACAATTGATTGGGTTGTACAACTTGACTCTTCCCATACATCCTACAAGTATACATACAAGCTCAAGTACATTAAGATATATGAATATACATATATACCCATACATACATTAAAAGTGGCAATTATACATAAATATATAACAAAATATATATGTCTATCTATCTATATATGAATCAATATCTGTGAATGACCAAAGAAGGAATAGCATAGGTTGAACATTAGGAAATTTTAAATTCTAGTTGAATCTTGTCCCTTTCCTAAAAGGATATATTTAGGGTTAGTAGTTCTATTGACCTCCATTTATAATTTTAGTTATACGTATGCATCTTTGCCAGTGGACGGGTTAAATATGACTAATTACAGATTATAACTTGGTGCATATAAAATTAGTTTCATGGATAACATATATAGGTATAAAAACATGTACATATACATGTATACATATGAAAACATATATACATGTATACATATACATACATTATGCATATACAGTTACATACATATGCATATACATACATGCACATACATACATATACACGTAGGGCTTGGGAACCTCGAGATAGTGAGGGCTTGGTAGTAAGTTTGTGCTTTTGTGAGGCTTAATGCATCCTGTTGTTGTTGCACAATGGGGGAAAGCAAAGAAAAGTAAATGTGAGTGGATGGAGTAAATACAATATTGAATGTTCCAGTGTCACAAACTATACTTTGATTAAGATGCATTGTCAAAGCAATCATTTTGGCATTAATTTTGTAATTGGGAAAAAATTGTTGTCTACATATCTAATCTATGATATTGTAGTATTTATTTTTTCATATACATAGACATACACATATGCATATACATACACATACATATACATATGCATACATGCATACACATGCATACATGTACATATACAAGCATATACATACATATACATATACATATATACATACATATACATATATATACATAGACATATATACACATATACATACATATACATATACATATAAAATATTGATTGTTGTAGTGTCAGAAACTATACTTTCATTAGGTTGCACTATCAAAAGAACCATTGTGCCATTCATTTCATAGCAAAAGCACAAAATTTGTTGTCCTCATACTTAATCTATCATATTGCAGTATTTTTTTTCCATGTCCATAGACATACAAATATGCATATACACATGCATATACATACACATATACATATACATATACATATGCATACATGCATGCATATACATACATATACATATACAAACATAAACATACATATATATATATATATACATATACATATATACATATATACATACATATACATGTATATATACATAGACATATATACACATATACATATATATACATACACATGTACATATACATATATATACATACATATACATACAGATATACATATATACATCAAAGCCATCCTTTTATATGTTGGAAAATAGGAATGCATATCTAGTTCCACGTCTATCTGCTTTGTCAAGATTGCCCATGTAGATGTACACCTAGAAGCAAAGAGAATTGGAAACAATAACACCAAATTTGCAACAAGTACAAGATAAAGTGAAACCAGACTTACAAAATCAGGATCTGAAGGTTGGTCGGCCACGCCTTTAGAGCCAGACTCAACAAGGAGACCAACGAGGGTTGCCAACAAATCAATATTGGCGTCCTTTGTGAACCCATCCAAAAATCCCACTTCCATAGACATAGTTCTACAAGCTTATTTGTAGTGAGACAATGTTGCAATTTGAGTTCACTAATTGAGAGCTCTATTTCACAATTAAAAAAAAAAGATCAGTGTATTGCAGCATCCAAATGCTAATTGGTACACAACTTGCAAATATCAATTTATAACCATTCCACTTTTTAATGGTATGCAAGCACCAGGGGATACATCAAGAAGAATAAAAATAATAAATGCATATGCATATACCCTCTTATGTATATCTCTATCTTTTAGGATGCTTATATGTGTGTGCATGGAGGCTTTTATTATTTCTATATATATATCTATTTATGCAGATTGTAAATTTTACTATGTTATGGCAAGAATCATAAGGTGCAATAATCTATCCAAAATGTGTACAACATCACAACCTTAACTGCAAATTTGGCCTATATTGCTTGGTATTCAATATTATAGGAAAAATATTCATGCAAAATACCAATGCAAAAAAACTTACAGATTTCATAGCACAACAGTTTGGTAAACCTCTATTTTGTTAGAGAAGAGAGCCAAGGAAGACGATTCTTACAATACTATAATTTTAAAGCAACACCACTATGGCTCTTTTGGAAATGCAGCTTAATCAATATATTTTCCTGCCTTAATAACAAAAGAAACAAAAACAATTACTGAAGAATCAAACATATGTTGTACTTCAATCTTTTCCTAATAGTTCTTTTACAATTTGACTATCTATTTATAATATTTAATGGCAAATAATGGAGCTTGAATGTAGAATATATGCATGTATATATGTGTAGAAATAACCAACTACATATATGCATTGAAGTTCCCCTTTATGAACACATTTACAAACACACACATATAAGCATATATATGTATCCATATATACATATGTATATATGTGTTTATATACATAGGACTATATCTAAATAATTATGTATAGTATATTTTTTTATCACCATCTAACTCTTGAGCTTGGAATTTATGAAGGAAAGAAACATCCAAATTGTTTTTCCCCTCAATTAACCAATTGGGAAGGCTACAAATTCAAACCTTTTTGGTTGTTTATACCATATTATCTACTTTGATGTTTGGCATTAGTATAGACAAAAAAAAGGGTTGAATTTGAAGCCTTCTCAACCAGTCAGCTAAGGGAAAATCCAATCTGGATGCTTACTTGCATTTTTGGAACCCTAAATCTTTTTATGTAAAAAAAACCTTTCTGATTCATTTTAACTTATAGACAAAAAACAAAATTTGAAACATATTGATACAAGATTCAACCTACATCCTTTATTGGTAAATATCAAAGACAAATATAGAATTGTATAACAGGTATTAGACACATCGTTTACTACTTTCTCAATTGAAATTCAAGCAAGATTATTTCCCACTAAATATTATAGACAAAATAGGAAAATTACAAAACAACTATTAAAAGAAAAGCTAAAAATCATAGCTATAGCTAAATCATAGACGAGTTCAAAACCACATTAAACATTTTTGTAGAAGGAAAGTAGGTTGTGTAAAACTTGGTTTGTAAATTCAAATTTGAAGCTACATTGTTTGGCACAAAACCCATATCAAATAGAACTCATAAAGCCAATGAGTACCAGCAATCTACATAGCCTCCCCACAATGGCACAGGCTTAATCAGCAATCCAAGCTACATCACCTGACAATAAATTTTGTAGTCAAATAGAGAATTTGCAAAAGAGCTATTGCATAACAAATCCTCTTGCCGTCCAAGCTGACAAGGAACTTTCTTGAAAGTTCAAACAGATAAATTAAACAAATAAAAGAGATATTAGAAACAATAACACTTACCAACTACCAAACTAATTTTATATCCATCATGTTCATAATCTGCAAATGGTCCTATGTTAATGTGTCCAACAACATAATACAAAAAGATAACCAAAACAATAAATGCAGGACAATAAAAAATACTAACCCTAAGCATATTTATTGAGAAAACAAACAAGGTTCAACTACAATTTCTCCTATGGTAACAGGTATAAGACCAAAAATGGATAGGGATAAACCCACTCACATCCCGAGCAAGCGCCTGTCAAAAAATATGCATATTATGTGAAAGTTGGACAGCAGGGAAAAGAGTATCATGCAAAATATTGGTTGAAGACAAGCAATATATGTAACAACTATTAGAGCTATTAGGATGATACTCACGAATCAGGTGTATGTCATTCTCTAGTGTTTTCCTTATAGTTTTTTTACAATTTTCCTTTTTTTTATAATATTTAATCCCAAACAATGCAGCTCAAATTTACAACATATTCATGTATATATGTATGTATATGTGTATATATGTGTATAACATATATATACTTATTACGTTAAGAAAATTTGTAGTTAAATGTTGGTCTATCGTTTTGGCTGTCGGTGTGTATACCCATTTTGTAGATTTGAAAGAGATTACCATTATGTACAGATGTAGAAATTACACTTAAATCTTACTTCTTACATCAAAAAATATGGTCAAGGCTGGTTATTTTTATGTTGTTGGTCTAGGGTATGTGCAAGATCATGGTGGGCCAAAAAGTGGCAATGAGGAAAAAACACATCTTTCATCGACCCAAAAACGCGAAAGTACCATGTTGACTTTTTTTAGGCTTGGGTGTCAATACACACCACCAAAGCAAACACCAATCCTAGTTTTCCAAATCGGATATCCGATTTGCAAAAAGCATATATATACAAATTTTTGGTTGTTTTAAAATCATTTGACAGTCAAACAACCTGCAGGCACACAGTGAGGAGGTTCTTCACATAACAGATATCCGATTTCACCAATATCCGATTTGAAAATGTAAGATTTTAGATTTTTATTTGCTTTGATTCAATTTTGAATTAGATTTGGATAATTTCAATTAGTTTTTTTGTGGATTTTTTTTCAAAATAGGGTTTTTGATTGAATTTTTATGAAAAATTTGAGTTTAGAATGGATTTTGATTAAAAAAAAATGTTTTTTGTGGATTTTTTTTCAAAATAGGGGTTTTGATTGAATTTTTATGAAAATTTTGAGTTTAAAATCGATTTTGAAAAAAAAATGTTTGTTTTTATAGATTTTGATTTAAAATAGTGTTGCTTATGTATTTGTATTTGTATTAAAAATTAGAGAATGTTATAGATTTTTGTTAAAAAGTGGGATTTTTTTGGATTTTTTTTAAAAACTAGGGTATTTTTATAATATTTTCATTTATATTGTCTAATTTTAATTAGATTAATTAATTTTTAACTTTAATTAGGCATTATGGTTGCTGAGAATGAGAATGCACAAATTCCACCTGTTGAGAATGAAAATCTACTAGCTGATAATCAAAATGCAGAAATGCCAAATGCTCCACCACCTCTAGAGCCATCAATTGAAGACTTAATTCATGAAAAATTGGAGCAATATAGGGGAATTTGTGATTTTTATAAGAAAATCCCTCGATTATCCCGTATGTCAACCACATTGACGGGAATAATTACAAATGTAGAAACCCTCTCTACCCAACATAATGCCTTTCATTAATGGCGAGAAACCATGAGGGAATATTATACATGTGGATTGTCTTATGATGATGTGAAAAATATCCAAATAACAAAAGCCCAAATAGCCTCTTTATTTATTAGCCCCAGCACTAGTTTTCCAGTTAATGTTAACAAACCAAAACTTTCTATAAAATGGTGCATGCATAGGGGCATAGTAGATAATATTTGGGATCATTTGTGTATGATTTTTGATAAACTACCCAACAATAATCTTGATGCACATTTTTACTTTATTTAAAAATTATACATTGAGTTTTTGTTAGAGCATCATGTCAATTACTTTGACATTAAACCCTTCCAGGGTGTTGATGGAGGTATGCCCCAGGATAGGACAGGGGTAGTTAGAGTAGTCAAGCACCCACATGTTCCCCTTCCTCCCCTTCCTCTACCACCTCTAGTACAACATCCAGATATTACGGAGGATACAGCCACACGGACTATCCAGGCCATTCAATCTCTGAGTGGTCTTTTGGTTTCCCATGCTTCTTTAGTAGCTCAGCCACATTTTGGTGATGTTGGCGATGGATCCAATGCTGCTGCATCATCCTCCTCAAGTCCACATATTTGTGTGCCACATATTTTCAATACGTGCCAGTAGATATGCTTGGGTCCTATTGTACAACCCACTGAGCATCCATTAGACACTTCTGATTATGACATCCAAGATGTGGAGATTATAGTAGATCACATGCAGGGGAGTGGAGCACACCCTACAAAGTCCTCTCCTACTAGAGAGGTGGACATTGGAATAGTTGCACGGGTAACATTTAAGGTGTAAATTCATAACTTGCATTTTTTTTAAATGAATATTAATAAGAGATAGTATCAAGTACTAATATTTATTTACATGGTCTATTTAACAGTTAATTTCTGAGGAGGAGCTCACATGGGTGATTGATAGCACCCTTAGGGCCATTTCATTTGGCCTTGACATACACATAGTATGTATTTTTGCACTCACTCATCTACATTTTTTTACTGTATACTTGCTTCTAATTTGAATTGTAATTAATGAAATTATATATTAACTTATATGTTTATCTTATTCTCTGCTTGTAGGAAACACCTAGTGTGAGCGAGGTGTAATGCTCTCCAGACTATGGAGGTGCAATGTTAGATAAGGGAAAGCTAACTGAACTCAAATTTGATTGAATTAAGATTTATAAGATCTTTTATTGATTATGCATACATTGACATAGATTTGTAGTTTCATATGTACTTGTCATTTTTTATGTACAGGCGGTTGTGAGCTATACATCATTGTTGACAAGTGTCACAACACCTAAAGGAGTAGGTATTCAAACACCTAAAGGAGGAGGTGTTGAAACACCTCAAGGAGGAGGTGTCGAAATACCTAAAGGAGATAAAGAAAAAGATCATCCTAAAGAGGTATGTGTTTATTTTATTTTGTGCTTGGTAAATATGTTCTTATTACTGACAATTCTATGCTAACTTGGATCAATTTTATGTTTTTGTTCACATATATAGATTGGCATTACAAAAGTTGGTTTGGTTGGTTCTTTGAGAGGGCTTATATTCTAGGACTCCTGAACCTTCAAAGAGATATATATTTCAGGTAATCAAGATTTCAATTTTAGAGTTCAAGTATAATTCAATGTATATTGATTTTTATGTTAATTATTCAATTTTAAATTATATAGTATAACTAATCTTAATTGTGGTTTGACTTTTTCTTTTGTAGCTACCTTCAGAGCCAACGAGTGCTTCAAAGAGGCTCCATTTTGATGATCCACCAGTAGTTTAGGATGAGATAGACATTCTGGCATGTAAATTTTGAATAGATATCGAGATGGCATATGCCACATATTGTAAAACTTTGTTTGAGTTGGCGTTGATTGTAGTGTCCCTCCAGTTTCAACATACTATTTAGTTTGATTCCGCTTGATAGAAATTTTAGATTTCCTTGATATTATGTTGTTTCATTTATGAGGTGATTCTGGATATTATGTTGTTTTGATTTTGTGCATGATACTCTAACATCTTGGTTATTTGGTTATGTTAGTTTGAAGATACTGTGATAGACTCATACATTTTATCGTTTAATTGTTTATGACTCTTGTTTGTGGTTATCATGTTGTTATGATGGTTTATGATTGATCTTGCTCGTTTGTGTCGGTGAAGAAGACAGTGTGGCATTACTCATTTGTGAGTATCCTGCCATGTTGCAATTCTTATTCATGGTGTGTTTTCTAACATGAGTTTATATATATACATGTTTTAACCTTGATGTTTTCCTGCAGACACAGGTACAGGGTAATAGCTCCACCTGCTTGTCAGGTCTGAGTGTACCCAAATTCATTATAAATATGTTGTCAGAGGTATTGACAGGTCCTTTTAAACCATCATTCGTTTTCGAACGAATATCTATGTGTTACCCTGTGTAGTCTAGTTTGTCTTGTCGTGTTCAAATATATATTGTTTTGTGTTTGCGAATTTATAATATTTAATCTTATTAAATGTTATTAATGTTTTAATCAATGTTAATGATTTAATTTATTAAGTTAAATTAAATAATTTATTTCTTTGCAATGTTTTAATTAAAATAATATTATTGTTGTTTATATTGTGCAAATTAAATAGAAAATTGTTAGATTCAGCAATAAAATGTTATGGAATAATTACTCTTTGAGCTGAATGATATAAGTGTTGATTTGGTCATAAATCTTATAATAAAATTTAGATCTCTTCTTTTATCTATATCATGTCCTTCCTACGCCATCACTTTGTACCATTATTGATGATGTTATATGTATATATATATATGTTGATGGTCTTCATAGAATTTGGCGATACTATATCATATCTTCTTGTCTTAACCCTCTGAATTTTGCAAAAGAAATCCATAGCATGCACAGGATATTACTAGTAGAATAATAAACTAGATGTCAGTTTGTTAATATTTGTAATTCTCTTTTATTGAATTGTTGAAGATAAAGTCTTCCACTGGTATCTTCTTTATTTTCGACTATAGAATCACAGGTTACAATTTTAATATAATATAAAATTTGTCATAGGAGGTTACAGCGTAGCCTACCTGGTGATAATAGTATTTCTTTTGTATTATTTTTGTTTTGAATAACAGAAAATAATATGTATAGTTTACAAATACATTTGTTAAATATATAACCTCCTTACCTAGGATTATGCGCATCTATCTTAAACTAAATCTATTGGCTTTGTAATTGACTATTATCTCGGTGATTAGAATTTGGCCAAAGCTTATAATTTTTAAATATGTATTACATCTACCCTTCACCCATGCGGTTGTAGATAAGATCTATTTCATGTTTAGTGCCTGTAATTGTGGAAACAGTTTTATTTGAGAAGAAGTTTTCTTCAAGTGATAAATTGCTAACTAAAAGATAATTAAAAGGGTGGTTCTGGAGTAAATGTTAGGTTGAACTGGTCGACCATATTAGGAAAAACTGATTGCATTTGGAAGGTACAGGAATTGGTGATTTGAGGGTTCTGGAAATTTTTGTAGTAAGTCGGCAGGCTAAGGGGAAATTAGGGGATTTTTACAGAGAACGTGGGTTATGGGATACAAAAAGCTACTTCTGGATTTCAACTTCAACAATGTTTCAGCCCAATTTTCAAAGTTTACCAAGTTTTCTTCTGTAATGTTTAATTCAAGTGCTAAACTCTTTCTTTGAAATTGGTGTTGAATTAATCGTTCAATTAAGAAAAATCATTTTGCTGAACCTGCACAAACAACAAAGATACAGAATTAGAGGAGTATTTGAGACTTAAAATAGGAAAGAATAAAAAAAAAGTTTGAAATATTGCCATGAAGACTATTGATTTTTGTGCCTTCTCTCACTAAGCGTCTGATATACCTTCATACAAGTATTTAAACATGCTAAGTCTATGAAATAAGGTGTATTCTTCTTTGTTTCAGGAGTTCCTTTAACTATTTGAAAAGTGCATTTTCTTTTCTTAAGCATAACTATTCTCTTTAAAGATTTGTTCTTTTTGGTTAAGGCGTTGCCCTTTTTGAATTCGGAAGCTTAGATTCATGAACTTCTTCAGCTGTAAAAGTTTACCTTTTAATATCTTTCTAAGCTGTACATAGCTGCACTTTACCTCAACTTGAATTGGGTTTAAATATTTAAAATCTTATCTGTATACATGATCTGAATCTGTGTAACAATTAAAAATTCACCTTATGCATAATATAAACTCCTAATTTTAAATATGTTCCAATATTTGTTTCTAATATTTACCAGTCGTTGGGAATTCTTGTGTTGGCTATAGTTGTTAGTAATAACCTTCTTCCTGTAGGCGAGTATCTAATTTGAAGACTTATATCATTGAATTTTAATATGATCTATTCCTTATAACTGTGCGTAGTCTCCTTTTAATCTATGTACTTTGATTATTGATTGTTGGATGTCAGACTTAGAGGGATAAAAATGTCATTGTACTTTATAGAGTTAGTTATTAAATTCACAGTAAACACATAATCATTTGGTATAAAAGACATCTTAAGCTGATCCTTGAGATTTCCATGAAATCTTTATATCTTGAATGATGTGGATCTTCTTGTTTGAGTAAAAAGATCTTTGATTATACTATCTACCATTTGAAATTCGCTATTCTTGGTACTTTCGTATTCATCCTTGCGTAGTAAGCCTTATGGCTTGATAATAAATATCCCGTCCCATCTTATTGATTTTGATTAATTGTATTTATTTATAAACCACCTGGATTGGTGTCTTCATCACTCTATTCCTGAAGATCACTGTCTTTAGGTATGTTTTAACTTTTTAAGACTGTTATGTGCACAGACTCCCTGGTATAGTGGTATTACCACAGTATTATATTCATTAAGTTTGAAGAGGGAACAATATATATATCATTAACAATTCTATTTTCCTGAATTTACTCCCTTGTAGGTTTTAGAATACAAGAAGGATTAGCCACGAATTTTGAGTGACAATGACAAAATACTTATATATTGAAAACTCTTCATTAAACTTTTCTTTTTCCATAAGATTTCTCTGGTGGATGTGTGCCTATAGACTGCCTGATACGATTCTTTTAACTGATATTGTAGTTAAATTTTGTGTTTAGTAGTCTTTAAACTAAAACTGATTCATGCGGTGAATGCATGGTGTACCAGTTGATACTTAGAGTTGTGTTAAGTGTTTGAAAGCTATTGTAGTTGACTTTAGTTTGACTTATCTTTTCATGCAAAGATCGGTAGTAGTTACCTGAATGGATAACTAACGGTTAATAGGTATTTTCAAGTGAAAACATTAGCTAATAGATAATCAAATTTAAGTAAAGAGGAAAAGTCTAAAACTTTAGTTGTAACTTATAATGTTTCTTTATTTTCAATGTAATTGAGTTATAAAAAAATATATATATAATAATAGTTTTAGTTTGTCTGCCAAGAATTTTTAATTCATTATGTTTTATTATGTTTTAGTTAATTGAGATTATTAAGGGATAGTTTACAGAATTTTATTGTGATTTATCTAATTTCTTTAAAAGATTTAAAATATCTTTATTCTATAATGTTATTGATGTGTTTTCTTAAAATAGTATGTGATCAATTAATATCTATAGTTTGTTATTGTGATTTTTTTTTTTAATTCTTGAAGTTTGGTAAATTGTAACTATTTGGTGTGAGTATATAGAGTAATATTGATGATGTTATTTTATTTTCATCAAAAATTTTAAAAATGGAAATTGTATTGGTAAGATTATTACATTTCTATGATGGTGCTCATATTACAATTATCTTATGTGGGGGTATAGCTTTGTATTATTTTGTGGTCTTTTGAAGAGAGATCCTAGAGATTGTAATTTGCCTCTAGTGAAGGACATAAACATTCTGATTTTGATTTTTGTGCTTGATAGCTACTCCTAGATTGATTTTATGTTGAGTCATGTTATAGAAGAGTGGCTTTTGTTAGGGGCTGAAATCCGGAAGTGATTGTTTGGGTAACCTATCATAGGTGTGATAATTCAATGAAAACCTAACTGATGTATTAGGGGTTGGGTAGTCCTAAATATTAAATCAGATAATGTTTGCCTCACCTACTTCTTAACGCTCATTTAGGTTGAGAAAAGGTTGAGAAGGCCTAGAATGGCATGTCGCCATCTTGTCCTCTTGAAAGATGTAACGACACCACATTAGTCTACATAGGGGCCGGGAATCGGTAGAGGCTACCAGGGTAACTCTTGGAGAGAGGGCCAATAGTCTAAGAAGGTTCACCAAGGTAACCTATCCTGAAAATGTGATGACACTCTTAGTCTATACCATAATGGTGTTTCTTGTTTTCAGTTTTCTATTTTGATGTGATTGTATCTGTTTTGATTTGTAAACATTATGTCGTATTGTGAATTGTAAACCTCGTAAACATGATGTTCTGTTTGCTTTGTTTGTGGACCTGTCAATTATCTCCTAGCACAGAGGGAGTGGACCTTCGGGTTTCACGTGGTCAGGAGGAAACCGTGCTCTATCTTCCTTATATTTTCATGCAAATGATCTTATGCTTGCAGCAGGTTCTAGTAACCTCTTGGATCATGACTGTGGATGTGAAGCATGTTCGTAGATATGGACATCAGTTGTGTTGTGATCACTTTCTACTTTGTAAACTCGCCTCTTATATTAGAGTGTACTTATTATACCATCTTATTGTTGTATTGAGATTTGTTGAAATCTCTCATGTTGTAATCTGTTTAGTTGGATATTTGAATTATAATAAGTTATGTAAACTGGAACATTTGTGACATTAGTTGTGTATTTGAGTTATGATAATGTGATGAGTTTATTTAATATGTTTATGTAACACTATCTTGGAAACTTTATAGCAATTGTGTAATTAATTAACTTTAAAAAAAAAATTATTCAGTTAACTTTACTCTTTACACTTTGTTATAACTATAACCAAGGCGGGGCGTTACAGATGGTATCAGAGCCCTAGGTTCTAACACTGGGAACTCTGGGATTATTTTGGACACATTCTGTTGTAAGTTGTGTAGGTTTATACTCTGGGCATTATGAGCCCATTGTATTGACCTAGTTGTTTTTCTCTTTCGTGTTGTTTTCCTTTTGGGTTGATTTCTCTTGTTTGCTCAGAAATTGTCGTTAAGTGCTATAGGTCTAATGGTGTACGAAACTAGTGGGAAGGATAGGATCCTCAGTGTAGTGCACAATGCACCGATATACTTTCTATTGGAAGAATGCATTATGGATGATTGTGTAGTGTGTGATTTTTATGTGTTGTGTGTGGTGGATGACAATCAGTTTTGTTGTTGTTTCCACCCTTGCATGTCTTTTGTTGAATTCTTTTGTGAGGTGTAGGCTCACAAGCCTACCAAGAGGTGTGTTTTGTTTGGCTTCCTTCTTGTTGTTTGGCTCTTTCGTTGTGTAAAGGGTTGAGACCCTTGAGTGGTTCTTGAGTGTGGTTGTAGTGTGTTTGTTGGTGGGTTGCAGGTGACATGTGTCACCTAAAATTGCCCTTGCTTGGTTTCTTTGTTCATGTTCTTGGAAAGTTTGTGTGACCTTTAAGGTGCCAAGATGTTCCTTTTGTGTGCATGCTCCTTTGGAGTTTTGTTGTTTCTCTTCACCCTACAAGTTTTTGGTGCATGTCTTCTTGTGCTTTACCTCTTTACGTTAATGATTACTTGATTGACCCTATGTGGTTTTGAAGTTTCTGTTGCATGTATATTTAATTAAGATTATGAAATATGATAATAGGAAATGAATGAACATGTTATTAGTTCATAGAGATTTGTGCATACTCTCATGTGGTAGATGCATTTGTGTGAAAGTGATTGTGTGACGACGAAATCATGATTACATTTGTGCCTATGTTAGAACTGTAAATATCTTGTCTTCTCTCTCTTTCCATTGGGTTAACGAAGATGTTGTCCTTAAGTGTGTGGGGTATTGACACCTAGGGTATGCTATATCTTATGAGAAAATGCTTATGTATTCATGAAGGTTTGTTTTATTAGAATCGAATCTTGGGTTAAGGACCTAAGTCCCCAAGTTGCATTCATAATTATGAGAAATGTTCAGTATGAATAGAAAAATTGTTTTGCAAAAAGTAAAGCTTAGAGAAAAGGGAATTAGTGAAACAATTACTAGATAAGGATAATTACAATATAGATGCATATTTTGTTGGTGAGGCCTATAGTTTTCAACTTTATTGTTAAGAATTAAGATAACATATAGACGTTAAACTATTGTACCTGGATTCAAAATGCAAAAGTTAGATGAATGTTGAAATAATAATGTTGCACACCTTGCCTTGAGTAAACATTGAAATGATATTATATTAGGTGTGGCTTTATGATGATTCTCTATGATGTGTATTGGCGCATAGGGAACTATTATGGTTACGTTTTGTTAAGATTTGATGGTGGGATGCTTCACCATGTTGAACGTATAGGTCGATAGTGTGTTAGTTGGGTTTGAGGGAGTTTTATCCCTATTCTTGTTTGTAGGCTTCCAGAAGTAAGCCTTATCCTAGGGGGGGAGGATGTAGTGTCCCTCCAGTTTCAACATACTGTTTAGTTTGATTCTGCTTGATAGAAATTTTAGATTGCCTTGATATTATGTTGTTTCATTTATGAGGTGATTTTGGATATTATGTTGTTTTGATTTTGTGGATGATACTCTAACATCCTGGTTATTTGGTTATGTTAGTTTGAAGATATTGTGATAGACTCATACATTTTATGGTTTAATTGTTTATGACTATTGTTTGTGGTTATCATGTTGTTATGATGGTTTATGATTGATCTTGCTCATTTTTGTTGGTGAAGAAGACAGTGTGGCATTACTCATTCGTAAGTATCCTGCCACATTGCAATTCTTATTCATGGTGTGTTTTCTAACATGAGTTTATATATATACATGTTTTAACCTTGATGTTTTCCTGCAGACACAGGTACAGGGTAACAGCTCCACCTGCTTGTTAGGTCTAAGTGTACCCAAATTCATTATAAATATGTTGTCAGAGGTATTGACAGGTCCTTTTAAACCATCGTTCGTTTTCAAACGAGTATCTCTATGTTACCCTATGTAGTCTAGTTTGTCTTGTCGTGTTCAAATATATATTGTTTTGTGTTTACGAATTTATAATATTTAATCTTATTAAATGTTATTAATGTTTTAATCAACATTAATGATTTAATTTATTAAGTTAAATTAAATAAGTTATTTCTTTGCAATGTTTTAATTAAAATAATATTATTGTTGTTTATATTGTGCAAATTAAATAGAAAATTGTTAGATTCAGCAATCAAATGTTATGGAATAATTACTCTTTGAGCTTAATGATATAAGTGTTGATTTGTTCATAAATCTTATAATAAAATTTAGATCTCTTCTTTTATCTATATCATGTCCTTCCTATACCGTCACTTTGTACCATTATTGATGATGTTATATGTATATATATATATATATATATATGTTGATGGTCTTCATAGAATTTGGCGATACTATATCCTATCTTCTTGTCTTAACCCTCTAAATTTTGCAAAAGAAATCCATAGCATGCATAGGATATTACTAGTAGAATAATAAACTAGATGTCGGTTTGTTAATATTTGTAATTCTCTTTTATTGAATTGTTGAAGATAAAGTCTTCCACTGGCATCTTCTTTATTTTCAACTATAGAATCACAGCTTACAATTTTAATATAATATAAAATTTGTCATAGGAGGTTACAGCGTAGCCTACCTGGTGATAATAGTATTTCTTTTGTATTATTTTTGTTTTGAATAACAGAAAATAATATGTATAGTTTACAAATACATTTGTTATTATAACCTCCTTACTTAGGATTATGCGCATCTATCTTAAACTAAATATGTTGGCTTTGTAATTGACTATTATCTTGGTGATTAGAATTTGGCCAAAGCTTATAATTTTTAAATATGTATTACATCTACCCTTCACCCGTGCAGCTGTAGATAAGATCTATTTCATGTTTAGTGCCTGTAATTGTGGAAAAAGTTTTATTTGAGAAGTTTTCTTCAAGTGATAAATTGCTAACTGAAAGATAATTAAAAGGGAAAATCTAGAGTAAATTTTAGGTTGAACTGGTCGACCATATTAGGAAAAACTAATTGCATTTGGAAGGTACGAGAATTGGTGATCTGAGGGTTCTGGAAATTTCTATAGTAAGTCGACAAGAAGGGGAAATTAGGGGCTTTTTACAGAGATCATGGGTTATGGGATACAAAAAGCTAATTCTGGATTTCAACTTCAACAATGTTTTAGCCCAATTTTAAAAGTTTACCAGGTTTTCTTATGTAATTTTTAATTCAAGTGCTAAACTCTTTCTTTGAAATTGGTGTTCAATTAATCATTCAATTAAGAAAAATCATTTTGCTGAACCTGCACAAACAACAAAGATACAGAATTAGAGGATTATTTGAGACTTAAAATAGGAAAGAATAAAAAAAAAGTTTGAAATATTGCCATGAAGACTATTGATTTTTGTGCCTTCTCTCACTTAGTGTCTGATATACCTTCATACAAGTATTTAAACATGCTAAGTCTGCGAAATAAGGTGTATTCTTCTTTGTTTCAGGAGTTCCTTTAACTATTTGAAAAGTGCATTTTCTTTTCTTAAGCATAACTATTCTCTTTAAAGATTTGTTCTTTCTGGTTAAGGCGTTGCCCTTTCTGAATTTGGAAGCTTAGATTCATGAACTTCTTCAGCTATAAAAGTTTACCTTTTAATATCTTTCTAAGTTGTACATAGCCGCACTTTACCTCAACTTGAATTGGGTTTAAATATTTAAAATCTTATCTATATACATGATCTGAATATGTGTAACAATTAAAAATTCACCTTATGCATAATATAAACCCTTAATTTCAAATATGCGCCAATATTTGTCACTAATATTTACTAGTTGTTGGGAATTACTGTGTTGGCTATAGTTGTTAGTAATAACCTTTTTCCTATAGGCGAGTATCTAATTTGAAGACTTATATCATTGAATTTTAATATGATCTATTCTTTATAACTGTGCGTAGTCTCCTTTTAATCTCTGTACTTTGATTATTGATTCCTAGATGTAAGACTTAGAGGGATAAAAACGTCATTGTACTTTATAGAGTTAGCTATTGAATTCACAGTAAACACATAATCATTTGGTATAAAAGAAATCTTAAGCTGATCCCTGAGATTTCCATGAAATCTTTATATCTTGAATGATGTGGATCTTCTTGTTTGAGTAAAAAGATCTTTGATTATACTATCTATCATTTGAAATTCGCTATTCTTGGTACTTTTGTATTCATCCTTGCATAGTAAGCCTTATGGCTTGATAATAAATATCCCGTCCCATCTTATTGATTTTGATTAATTGTATTTATTTATAAACCACCTGGATTGGTGTCTTCATCACTCTATTCCTGAAGTTCACTGTCTTTAGGTGTGTTTTAACTTGTTAAGACTGTTATGTGCGCAGACTCCCTGGTATAGTGGTATTACCACAGTATTATATTCATTAAGTTTGAAGAGGGAACAATATATATATCATTAACAATTCTATTCGCCTGAATTTACTCCCTTGTAGGTTTTAGAATACTAGAAGGATTAGCCACGAATTTTGTGTGACAATGACAAAATACTTATATATTGAAAACTCTTCATTAAACTTTTCTTTTTCCATAAGATTTCTCCGATGGATGTGTCCCTGCAGACTGCCTGATCCGATTCTTTTAACTGATATTGTAGTTAAATTTTGTGTTTAGTAGTCTTTAAACTGAAACTGATTCATGCGATGAATGCATGGTGTACCAGTTGATACTTAGAGTTGTGTTAAGTGTTTGAAAGCTATTGTAGTTGACTTTAGTTTCACTTATCTTTTCCTGCAAAGATCGGTAGTAGTCACCTGAATGGATAAATAACGGTTAATAGGTATTTTCAAGTGCAAACATTAGCTAAGAGATAATCAAAGTTAAGTAAAGAGGAAAAGTCTAAAACTTTAGTTGTAAGTTATAATGTTTCTTTATTTTCAATGTAATTGAGTTATAAAAAAAAGAATATATAATAATAGTTTTAGTTTGTCTACCAAGAATTTTTAATTCATTATGTTTTATTATGTTTTAGTTAATTGAGATTATTAAGGGATAGTTTACAGAATTTTATTGTGATTTATCTAATTTCTTTAAAAAATTTAAAATATCTTTATTCTATAATGTTATTGATGTGTTTTCTTAAAATAGTATGTGATCAATTAATATCTATAGTTTGTTATTGTGAATTTTTTTTTTAATTCTTGAAGTTTGGTAAATTGTAACTATTTGGTGTGAGTATATAGAGTAATATTGATGATGTTATTTTATTTTCATCAAAAAATTTAAAAATGGAAATTGTATTGGTAAGATTATTACATTTCTATGATGGTGCTCATATTACAATTATCTTATGTGGGGGTATAGCTTTGTATTATTTTGTGGTCTCTAGACATCCTAGAGATTGTAATTTGTCTCTAGTGAAGGACATAAACATTCTAATTTTGATTTTTGTGCTTGATAGCTACCCCTAGATTGATTTTATGTTGAGTCATGTTATAGAAGAGTGGCTTACGTTAGGGGCCGAAATCCAGAAGTGATTGTCTAGGTAACCTATCATAGGTCTGATAATTCAGTGAAAACCTAACTGATGTATTAGCGGTTGGGTAGTTCTAAATATTAAATTAGATAATGTTTGCCTCACCTACTTCTTAACGCTCGTTTAGGTTTAGAAAAGGTTGAGAAGGCCTAGAATGGCAAGTCGCTATCTTGTCCTCTTGTAAGATGTAACGACACTGCATTAGTCTGCATAGGGGTCAGGAATCAATAGAGGCTACCAGGGTAACTCTTGGAGAGAGGGTCGGTAGTCTAGGAAGGTTCACTAGGGTAACCTATCTCGACAATGTGATGACACTCTTAGTCTATACCATGATGGTGTTTCTTATGTTTAGTTTTCTATTTTGATGTGATTGTATCTATTTTGATTTGTAAACGTTATGTCGTATTGTGAATTGTAAACCTCTCAAACGTGATGTTTTGTCTACTTTGTTTGTGGACCTGTCAATTATCTCCTAGCATGGAGGGAGTGGACCTTCGGGTTTCACGTGGGCGGGAGGAAACCATGCTCTATCTTCCTTATATTTTCATGCAGATGATATTATGCTTGCAGCAGGTTCCAGTTACCTCTTGGATCATGACTGTGGATGTGAAGCATGTTCGTAGATATGGACATTAGTTGTGTTGTGATCACTTTCTACTTTTTAAACTCGCCTCTTATATTAGAGTGTATTCATTGTACCTTCTTATTGTTGTATTGAGATTTGTTGAAATCTCTCATGTTGTAATCTGTTCAGTTGGATATTTGAATTATAATAAGTTATGTAAACTGGAACATTTGTGACATTAGTTGTGTATTTGAGTTATGATAATGTGATGAGTTTATTTAATATGTTTATGTAACACTGTCTTGGAAACTTTATAGCAATTGTGTAATTAATTAACTTTAAAAAAAAAAAATGATTCAGTTAACTTTACTCTTTACACTTTGTTATAACTATAACCAAGGTGGGGCGTTACATTGATGCCATTTTTGTAAATGGACATACACTTGATTATTGGATAATTTGATATATAGAAGTTGACAATCAAAATTTAATTTCCTCCTCATGTGCATGATTAAACTCTTTGAAAATTTAATCAAGTGAGCAATGGTTAAATACCAATGTACAATAGCATAAAAAGAATGGTTAAATATTCTGTAGTTTATATACATATTGCTGATTACATTGCATTGCACATATTTCAAACTCAAATCATTACTTCACATTGCATAAGTAACAACTAGATGTTGATAGATGAAAAAAATTCAATAACAATATAGTCTTTACAAAGTCAACCTAAGTAGTTATGCAATTACTTCACATTACATAACTAATAACTAGGAGCAGCTATCAATTGCATTAGCTTATCATGGAATTCTATGAGACCACATTTCTTTTTGGAAACTTGGCACAAAACTCACAAAAAATGAAAAGAAATCACTCAAACAAACTTTAAAGGGGTCTCAGGCCTGCTACCCCCTCATTCCACACGCTATGCAGCCATTTACTTGCAGTGTAGGGGCCAAACATTGGAGAAAACATGTAAATATATATATATACAGCCTAGAAGCATGAATTACGATTAGAATAGAGTGATCCCACAATAGTGGTTTACAATTTTGGCCAAACTGGACACTAAAATTATTATTTTTAACTCAATCTTCACATTCAGGCACCTATAGCAGCTAAACCATGAGGAATTTGAAGATGATGCAAACAAGAGTCTCACCACATTTTGTCTATAGATTCTAAAAATATTTTTTTAAAAACTTTTGGAATCAGATTGCATTTCTTTTTCCATCTCCAATGAAAACTGGTTTTTTTCAAAAAACAACATTTTTAAAAAGTGATGCACACCATATAACGTATAATTTTTTTTCCATGAAGGATAAAATTCTAATTCTTTCGAATTTAGATTTGTAACTTTGATATCTAGTGCTTCCACTTGGTTAGATAGTTTTTATTGATTTTTTTTTTAATCAAGTTTTGAAGTCAAACTAATTACAATTCAAACATAAGCGTATAACACATAAATTTTTTTGTATATATTGAAATTCAATTTATTTATTTTTTGTTTGATCAAGGACTTCAATATCTAGTGCACTCATATTTAAAAAAAAAATTGATAATCTACTATTTTTCCACATGCAGAACAAAGACCTTCATTTTCGGTGAAGAACCTATGTTTAATAAAACTAAAAAAACAAATACATAATAAAATCAAAACATATTAAAATTATATTCGTTGGATAGCTCGTTCCAAGGACTATCTAATTCTAAAAGGTTTTTTTGAAGAATTCTCCATTTTCATCCTCAACTCGAACTCTGAAGCATAAAAAAATAGACTTTTTTTGTGACTTAGGAGGGGGATGAGGGGCAAGGGGGATTCGAATGAACCCCTAGGGGTTCAAGCGAACCCCTAGAGGTTTTCTCAAACCAGGGTTTGACCGAACCATGGTTCGAGTAAACCTCTTCAAGGGGGTTCACTCGAACCTTCTTTGCTATGCATTTGTTTTATTTTTTGGTGGCCAAAATTTAAAGGGGTTCGCTCAAACACTAGTTCAAGTGAACCCCTAATGCATTTGGTCGAACTAGTAGGTTCGTACAAACCCCCAAAATCACTTCTTTTGATTTGGGGTCATTTTTTGTGAGTTTTCCTTCCTCACTTGAATTGTAAACCACTATTATGGCTTCACCCTAAAGTATCCATGACATCGGCAAGAGGGTTCAAATGCACTTATGTTAGCAAGATGGAATGAAAATAGTCAAGAAGGATGATCAAGCCCCCAAGATGAAGATCACATGGCAAACTAAGCATAAGAACAAAGGAAAACACAAGTGTTGATCTAATTAAATGAAGCTTCAATCATCAATCCAACTAGTTGTGAATTAGATTTAGGCTAAAAGAGAATGTGTACTCACTCTAGGGTGACAAAAAAAATGATGATTCCACCAGGTGAGAAGGACAAAATACACTCACTCTAGGGCCATGGAACTTCTGACTGTCCACGAGGTGAGAAAGCCCAAAAATTAGTAAGATACATACGGTAGTTGGTATACACTCATAAACACAAAAGTGGCTATGGGGAAAATTCATGCTGCTAGGTGGGCTTCTCGCTCAACCATGCTAAAGTTATACTTCATGATAACATTAACAAGGCACCACAAAGAAAAATAAAAAGGGTTTTCAATTCAAACTTCATGAGACAAGGAAAGCTTTGTATTCTTAGAACTCATGAACAAACAAGATGGCACCACAGGCATGCAAGTTGTGTTATGCAAGGTGGCCATACAAGAATGCAACAATGTAAAAATGTAAAGTGTAAAATTGCAATTTGAAATATGTTCAAAGGAGTCATGTTCAATTTATGTAAGGTAAATCACTTAGGGAAATTTGTGTTTAATGTCTCCAAGAGAGGACCAATCAAAGAATAGTAAATTCACAACTTATGGGATGCAGTGCGTCACATCAAGCCACGAAGAGGAATGTAATATGCTGAGATAGATCACACTTATGAAGGAAATCACACCTAATGTCATCCACAAAGTAATAAACACATCATATAAATGACAAGGCTACACTAGGAACAAAGAAATTCAAATGGATTATGTTATTGTATGCCCCCCACTTTAAATGAATTGCTACACACTTGTCTATGAGAAATTACTTTAAAGTAGAAGAAGAAAGAGAATGCAAAATGAAAACAAGACATGAGAGCCAACTTGGAAATCCCTATGCCAAGTCATATGTTTCAAAGTTAGGTTGCATCATGTGAAGGAAAATGAAAAGAAAAAGAAAGAAAGGGAGTTGTCTCCCAAAAAAGAAAGCACACCAAACACATAATGGATCTATGGATTTAGGGTCAGTATGTTCTTTGTTGCGATATTTTTATGAAAGAGCACAAAATTATCATCATTCCCCAAATACAAAGAATGAGAAGAATGACACATAGAGAGTGAAAACAAAAGAAAAACAAAGATTCATTTTGGGTCAACATGGAAGATACATTGTGGTCTCTACACTTTGCATCATCCTCAAAAGGAAAACACAAGCGAAAACAAAAGAAAAAGAAAAATCTTTTGGGCCAACATAAAGGAGACATTTCAGTCTCAATTCCTTGTGTCATCCACAAAAGTAAAAATAAATAAAAGACAAAGAAAAAGGAAAAGGGACCTTGTGGGTCAACATGGAAGAGACATAGGGTGTCTCTATGCTTTGCATCATCCCTAAAGGAGAACACAAAGGAAAAAGAGAAAAATACAAGAATGTTTTGGGTCAACATGGAAGAGACTTAGGGAATCTCTATGCTTTGTGTCATCCCCAAAGGAGAACAAAAAACAAAAAGAAAAAGGAAAACAAGGAAAAAAGTGATGTACGACAAATAGAAGAATAGAGACATGAATAGAAGAAGTGTACAATGAGAGAGAGAACATCAAACTCATGATATGGGGGAACACAAAACACACATAAAAGGACAGATAAAAAGAAAGAAGTAATGAAAATGTAAGTCAACCAATAACTAAGTTATTGGTTTCTCAATCTTAAATGGTAAAGTGGAAAAGGAATAACATAGTTAAGAGACAAAAAACAAGTGCATTACAATGACAAAGGCTAACAACTACTTGTATGCACAAGGGAAAAACAAATATGAGCCCAAGGGTGAAGATGGAAAGAATCATGTAATAGTGAGAATGAAAGGCTTCTACAACTATGGAATGATAAGGAAATGGTTTTTTAGGGATGATAGGAAAACAATTAGTATCAGTGAAGTGATACTTTTCTAGTATCTCATTCAAAGTTTGACATGATTTCGTTCGATATCCAATAATACAATGATATTTGCAATATGGTATATGGGAATTAGGAGTGCAAATAACCAACCTATTGGAAGGTGGTAAGAGTAAAAGACCTTTGTTTAAAAGAAGTTGAAGTCTTCGTTCACATTCAAGTAGAGGATGTGTGGGAAACTTTAGCTTCTTCAATTTATAAGGTTGTTTTTGCTTGTTAGATTCTCCTTGTTCATGGGTAGAAGGAGGAGGAGGACCCCTAGGGATCCTATCATCCTTAGCATTAAAAGGAGAAGATGGTTGTTCACATGGAAGGAGAATTTTCAAGTTAGGAGGAGCATTCAAGATCATTGTACTAGAATCCCAAAGTCTTAGAGGTTTAAAAGGATGTCTATCAGGATGAGAAGGATCTTGATATCCCAAGCCTATTTTGTTTCCTTCTATTGGGTTTTGGTCAAGAAGTTGATGAATGTTATGTTCATTATTTGTTTCACAACCTTGTTTACTTAAAATAGTAAAGCCTTTACCATATGTTTCTTCAAGGTTGATTGGAGTTCTGGTGACTTGATGGTTGTAATATGGATATGGTTGTGTTTGGGGAAATAAACTAGGTTCACTTGAGGGAGGAATCTTAGGTCCATCATTGATTTCAGGATGTAAATATGCAAAATGATCAGGAGTTGCAAGAGGAAGGTCTTGTTATTTCATGGAAGGATAAAAGTCTGCATTGTTTTCTAGGTTGTCAAGGAAATCATTGTAGAACTTATTCATGCTAACATCATCTTCTCCAATGATTTCTACATCATGAGGAGGACAACCATGAGAAGTTGAAAGAGCATGTGGAAGTTCAATGTCATTAGGGTCACAACAAAAGGTACAATTGGACATGTCTACCAATGATTTTAATGAATTCCAAAAACTTATTGAAAAAAATGCCATGATGCAAATAAACTAAGATGTAATAAATGAATAAAAATAGATTCTAGAAATGAAAACAAAATGCAGGAACAAGAAACTATAATGCAAGAAAATTCTAGAAAAAATGTTGAAAATGTTGTTTGAAAAATGCAGAGGGATTGATTTTCCCTAGGTGGCGAATGAGTCCTAGTATGCAATTTTTTTTATGTTTTTCAGAAATGTTAAATGATTCTAAATGCAATATAGATGGAAATAAAATATGCAAAATGCAGATTTTTTTTTTTTAGTTTTTTCAATGATATATAATACAAACTGAAATCTAACCCAAGCTTTCACTAATGCAATATGAAGACACCTAGAATGCAAAAACAAAACAATATCCTAATTGAATGTTAATGCAAATGTAATATAGGGTGCAATATACAAATGCAATCAAAAAATGTAAAGTGTTCAAGAGTCGGGTTCACCAAAATGAACCATAGATTTTGGACCTTATGGACTCTCTAACTCTTATAGGGTTTTTCACCTAAAAGGAGAGAGATTAGATCCAAAAATGCTATAGGTTCACTCAAATGCTATGAATGATGTTTTCTATGATAAATGAACTAAAATAAATGCAATTGAATGAATGAAAAGACTAAATATGAATGCAAGACTAAGAATTATGCTATGTTTGAAAACACACTATGTAATGCAACGATAAACTAAATGAAGAAAATATGTAGAATAGAAAGAAAAGGGATGAATCTGAGTGCACCTAGATGAAACCTAATGAAACTAGAATGTCTAGAATGTTAACTTAGATCACTATTTTTTCACAGTGGGACTTATTCGCCCAGGGTGGTGAATTAGTCCTCCACCTAGTGAAAAAGTGTCAGGAGCAAGTTTCTAACAGTCGGGATCTAGAATCTAACAAAACTCATATTTCCAATCCTAAGGTGGGACTAATTTTCCATTGGTGGAAAATCAGTCCTCTCCCAATTTTTTGGAAAATCAGGAGATAACTCTACAATACCAGATCTGAAAATATCTACTTGTCAGGTTGTCAAAGTCAATTATGCAGGAAATAGACATAAAACCTTCACCAATGTTGAAATAAGAATAATTTGACTTGCAGCACCTAGTTGACTTGTTCTCCACTTTTCAACACCTATAAACTTGTTAAATCTGCATAAAAAGGTTGCAAAAACACATGCAAAGGGGAAAATGGTTGAGGGTTAGAAAATAGGGGTTTGCCTTGGTCAAACCCCACTTTGGTAATCAAACCCAATAGAAAGAAATGAAATGTAAATAGAATGATAAATAAATAACATGAAAATGTCATAAACTTTCCAAACCCTTGATTATGCAAATTTGAAGTAATGCTAATGGATGCTCCAAAGTGCTTGAATATTGCTTGATGAAATGTTGTAAATGCTTGAAGATGCTTGATTGAATGCTTGAATGAGTGGATGAATGAATACTTGAATGAATGGGGAGATGTAAAATGAGGTGAAAATCACATATTTAAACCATCTTGTGCCTTAGTAACCATTCATACCTCATCACAGGCCAACATCAAGTAATTTTTAAAATTAACCCAAAAGAAATTTTAAATATTTTAAATTTTGGAGCCAAGGGGGACTCATTCGCCACCCATGGTGAATGGGTCCCACCTAGGACTTGAAACTAGGTGTTGCGAATTAAGTTGCATTTAATGTTATTTTTTTGTAGTATATTATATAGTTAAATAAAGAATGTGAGGGCATAAAGGGGTCAAATAAGTTGTAAGAAAGGAATAAATAGGGGGAATATGCCTAGAAAAGTGTGAATCTTTGTTACAAGACTTTACAACACTTGAAAATAGGACTTGTTGATGTGTAAAAAGATGATTTTTAGGTGAATTATATTAAATAGAGTCTAAAAGAATGTTGAAATGTTTTACAACACTTCACAACACCTTCATTGATCTGATTTAGGATATAGACCAATTGCATAATTGAATGCTTAACTTAAACAATTTAATGGAAACTCAAAAACAAGTGTACATTATTGAAATTATGCTTTAAAAATTAAGGTGATAACAAGAATGTGAGAGAGAAGAAGAGAGAAAGTACAAAAAATATGATAATGGAGTTCGCCACAATCGTGACTACGTCTCCAAGTCCACTCCAATGGAGTGAGAATGATCGGATTAATCTCCAAAAAATGATTACAAGGTCTTCCACCTATTACAATATTCTGGTGATTATGTTACATGGCTATTTTGTGGTGTTCTTTAATAATAAATATATGGTGACGTTGTGAGTTTTATGCTGTTATGATGTTTGGTGTGTTTGCTAGTGCATCTTGGTGAAAGGACGGAGTGGCATCACTTGCTTGCAAGTGCCCTGCTACCTTGCGATTGCCTTTCACGGTGTGTCTTTAATGGTGATTTATATGCTACATGACATTTGTTTCTATGCAAGATGCAGGTACTGTACATCGACTCCACCTACTTGTCAGGTTTGAGCGTGTCCTATAAACTCAACGGGATTGATGTTGAAAAAAGGAGTGGTTAAGAAAGTATTTCCGTCCCAAGTTCGTCACCTGTGAGTTGAATGTTGTCTTTGTTTCAATTTGTTCTTGTGTGTAATTGTGTAGTATTGATTAATATTTTAGTTTGTGATTTTATTGATTTTAGTTATGTGTGATCAATTAATATATTTAATTGATAGATTTATTAAAGTTAATTATAGTTAAGCTAATTGAGTAATATTTTTGATTAAATGGATAGTTTAAATAACATAAAATATTTCTTTGTTGATATTTAGAAAGATAAATTTGTTATTGAATTCTTAAATTGATTAAATAGCTTGTAAAGCTATCTTATTTTTATTAGAAAAATAAATAAAATAAAATAATAAATAAATAAATAAATTTGATTAATTTCTTTTATTGGAGGTTTACGGGAATTAGTGGGTAATTAATGAATTTCTTGTGGGGAAAACATTCTTGGAGAGAATATGGGCATGGGGGTAACAGAAATTTCTTTATGAGAATTTTTAGCTGAGAAGAGTGTGTGGTTTTTTTTTTTTTGGGGGGGGGGGTGAGGGGGGGGTTTCTAGTTAACTTCTGAGAAATAGTTTGTGAAAAGGCTTCAGGAGTTTTTCTAGATTTTTATTTTGGTTGGAGGTGAAGCTTCTAGGAAAAGCTCAAAAGCTGGAAGATTCAAAGGAAAAGCTTTGCACAGTTTTTGCTTCTACAGCCTTTAGGAAACAGGTTCCTTACTGTTTTTGGTTTGAATGCTTTCATGTTTTGAAAAAAAAATGAGTAATAGGAATTGACTATACCCTCTATAGAATTTCAAAGTTTCTTTGTAGAAATTTGTGTTTCGAGCTGCGGAAGTTTCCCATTATAATTTTGTTACCCCTGTAGAAAAAAAATTTCACAGTAGCTTTGTACCCTCTGTAGAAAATCCCTATCAAATTTGAGGTATTTGAAAATAAACCTCTGTGGATTTTTAAATAAATAAATAAATAAAACTCTAGTAAAACTCAAGAAATTAGAAAACTTTTGTGCAATTTTCCTAAATACTTCCTGTAGTTAAATATGGTGTTTTATTTCCCAATTTATTCCATCTATTTGACAAGAAAATGATTTTTTTTTTAAAAGAACTTATGCTGGTAAATTTACTGTTCTTAAGAACTCAATTTGTCTATGAATTTAAAATTTATATGTATAAATTCCATGAATATATATATATATATATATATATATATATATATATATATATATATTGGTTACCACAATACTATGTCGAGAAAATATTCTTAATGCCTGTGTAATCCATTTGTTTTTTGTCCGTACAGAATATAAAAAATAAATAAATATAAAATATTTGGGGAGGGGTCGAACCTCCCCCACACCCCAAAGGGGTGGGCGTAGCCCTGGTGGGGCTGTGGCCTCCCCACAAGGAGGACGTAGCTCTCAGTTGCGCACCATAAAGGTTCATTTTAAAAGTTTTTTTTTAAAGAATTTTATTTGTATTTCAAGTTGCGTTAAAGTTGGAAGATATTAAGTTTAGTTTGAAATATATATATATATATATGTGTGTGTGTGTGTGTGTGTGTGTGTGTGTGTATGTATATATATATGTATGTATAATTATTAAATAAGTAAATAAATATATGTATATGTAAATAATTTAATTTTTCTTTTTTAAATATATATATATATATATGTATATATAGAATGGTATATACATATACATATATATATATATATATATATGTATATATACATTAGTTAAATTTTGAAAAAACATTATGTAGGATATTTATAATGATTTTATGTTTTTATTGGATAAATTTGAAGTAATTAATAAAATTTATTTGAGTGTTTTCAATTAGTGAAATAAATTGAGAAAATTAGTAATTTGACTTTTGAGATGGATTTCTTTTAGTGCGATAATATAATCTGACTTGTGAATTTGTGTTATTAATCAATTTCTTGATATTGAATAATTAGTTGATTTATTTAATATTCTTGAGTTCTTTATTGGGTTTCTTGAGTTGGGATATCAACATGTGGAGTCTCTTAAGTTAGACAACCTGTTATAGGAGATAGGATTATTGTTAAAACTTCTAGAGGCTTGGGATTTTGGTGATTTAAGTTGTGGCTTTTATAATTGATGTTTGCTTCCATTTTGTTTGAAGTCGTGATCTTGAGTCTTCTATGATTTTGCAATCATTTTGTTTAGGTAATTGAGTCATATGATTATAGTAAGATGGTTTTGCCTCGCGATTGTATATTTTGTGTTTAGAGTACTTGTGGGTACAATCCTTTTGATTGTAATGTGTGTTTGGGATTTCTAGGGAAAGTGGATCTATGTGGGCGCTGGTGCACAAAAGGGCTGTCAGGATAACCCACGTTAGAGTTTGAGTAAAATGTGAAAACCTAACTAATTAATTAGGGGATGGGTAGTCAAACATTAATAAGATAATTATAGATACCTCATCCACCTGTTAGGGTTTCCATAGACTAAAGGTGGCCGAGAAGGTCATGGTTGGCATATTCGTGACCTCTTCTTCGTGAGAGGTTAATGATTTTGCATGAGTCACCCTATGGAGTGACGCCTTGAGATAGGCTGTCAAGATAACCAAAGATGGAGGCAACACCTTGTGATAGGTTGTCTAGATAATCCATGTAAGGCCATGCAATGAAATTCTCCTCTAGCATTCCTTTATGTCTTGTTTTATTGGAATCCTCTGGAAGTGGTCTATTGATGTGTTTGGAGATTTATTGTTGTTATGTTTTGGAGGTGGTTTATTGTTGTGACTTGGTGTTTATTGTTGTCATGTTTAGATAGTGGACTTTTGTTGTTATGGTTTCCTATATGTGTAATTTCTTTTTCCATGTTTAGAGTTGAGTCTTATGTGTTACCTTAGACGTCCTTGGTTGGGAATCCTTTCTTAACTACTCCTAGCATCGGGGTGGTCGGGTGGAAAGTGCTTCGCACCCCGTTGGGTTTCCTATTTTGCAGATGTACCTTCGGTGCAAGATTGTTGAGATAGATTGATCAAGAGTTATGTTCATTCAGATGTATATTTGAACTTTTGTCGTATCTTGTAAATTAAAATGTAATTCTCCCATGTGTTGGGAAGACGTATGTTGTAAACTTGGATAAATGTTCATTGGGATTTATTTGTGGAACGATGTATTGTATAATCACATTTTGTAATTTTGACTTTATCCATAATTATAATTATATTTGATGTGGTATTATGTTTGAGTAAATAAGTTCTTAATATTTCCAAGTTAAATGGGTTATGAAATCTTGTATAGCATCAATGTGGTTTATTCTTGTTTTAATGCTTACATTTTATAAATGTTTAAATGGAAAAGTTATGTTAGTAGAAATGAAAGTTAGTTTAATCAAATTTAATAAGGGGTAGATTACATAATTTCACTTCGTGTAGCCCAAAGGAACTTAGGATTTTAACTGGTAATCATAGTTATGTTGGTTGCATTAGTAAACCATGTGTTCATACTTTATATTTTTTTAAAAAATTGTTGCATTCTTAGTTGTGCTTTGGGGTTTGCACGACGGGGCGTTAGAACTTGGTATCAGAGCTAGGTTTGCAAAAACTGGGTACTTTGGGTAGTTTGATTCCATTAGGAAACCTTGCATTGACTCTTGATCTCACATAACACCAATTTTTGTGTAGGATCATGTCCAGGGGTAGAGGTTGTGTCCGAAGAAGAGGCCGAGGTGGTGGCCATGGGGCCAACCACAAAATTCCATCACTTCTGAGCTCACATGGTTCAGAGCATGTCGAACTACAGAGTTCCCAAGGAAATCTGACAAGTGGTGACCTGAACCCTGAGCAACCAGGCAGGGAGAAAGGGAAAATAGGCCAACCTCTAGAAGAAATCTCTGATGATGAAACCCTGGCACATGCTCTAGTCTAGATCAAGATTGAAGAAAGTAGGAAAACCACTTAATCTAAACTTATTACTTGGACCAAGAAGCCATTAGTAGTTTGAGACTGGTCGTTGGGGTGTGGACCTCATTCCCCCAAGCTAACACAAGAGGTGTTAGAATTCCTACAGGCGCATCGCCCCTCCACTAAGACGGCCATGAGGGACTCAAATGAGGATCTAGAAGAGTGTCCTCTAGGGGATCGTGAGTAGGCATCTTTGTTTTGAACCCTTTTAAATAAATTACTTGATACTACAAGTTTTTGTTTGTCCAGGAGCACCCTTTAGTTTGAACTGGTTGACAGTATGAATTACTAGTATGTGTAATACTCTATTATAATGTTTGTGTTATGTACTAAAAGTGGTGTTTTCTTGAGTGTTGTGGTGTTGAAACTTGGTATTTTGGATGTAAATGTGTAGGAACTTGTGTTGAAAAGTGAATAAAATAAAATTTCCTGGTGTGTAAATGGAGAAGTTGTAAAATATTTACTTTATTGATGTGAATAGTTATGCTAGGATTTTATAATATTTTGAGGTTAAGATGAAGTTTGAACTTTTGACATTAATGTGTTATGTCCTATCTTAGTTGGTGATTTCTTGATAGTTAAATTTTTCATTCGTTTCACCATTTATGCAAAATTAATTTTCTCTTTTTATTTGTACTTGCAAATGATTGATTACTTATTTTACTGCTTGATGTTCAATGTGGAACTTTGTACTCTATTGAAGAATTTGATACCCTAGTCTTATTTCTATTGGTATTTGTTTGAAAGTTTCTAAGCTTCGGTTCATCCTTCTTTCCTTGCTATTCTGACTCATTACTTATAGCTTGAAGTTCATTACATGTTAGTTTTGCATCATTAGTAAACCTTCTGATTTATTGTGAAGTCTTCGTCTTAGTAGTATGGTTGCATTCATGAATGTAGGCTGATTTTGGTATTCAAATTTTGCTTCTTATTCTTTGTGTTATAACTATGGTACTTTGCATTAATATTTGATCTTTGTAAGCATATCATGGTGTTTATTGAACTTTAAATTCAATTCTCCCTTATTATTCATCATGCCTTTAACCTTCACTGGTAGCACTCTTTTCTTTCCAACCATATATTCACGATTTGTTGTAGTTTTCAATTTTTCCCTTGATGCATGTATGTTTGCCTGAGTATAGATAGCTGCTAAATTTTTCAAACCATTGTGGTAAATCTTTTTAAGCATAACATATCATAAAATTTCTAGCATACCACGTTAAACAATGCTCAATATAAATAGCCTATCCTCTTTTTGTTTTGTAGGTGATACTCGGCCTACGATAGTATATGATACTTATGCACCACCAGTTTTGCACACATGACGAAAATCATATATGTAATACACTAAGGGAGTTCTACAGTGTGTAAAAAGAGTTTTCCCTTAACCATCAACCCTATATTTTCTCATTGATAGGTTTTCGCATTATGGTCTTCCTGTGCTTATAGTTCATGCATAGTGATCCTTGAGTTATCTCTACATTTTCATTGGTGTTAGGAATTTATTTTGGAAGGAATGTTTGTAATTTGATGGATTAAGTTAGGGAAAGATTGACAGTTCAACCCATGAACCAGAACTATATTTTCTATAAATAGTATTTGACAAAGTAATACATTGGTCTAAAAATTCGATTCAAACGCTTATGATTGGGATAACTGGAATTTCTTTATGGTTGGAATTAACTTCTCTCTAGTTCATTTTCCATTGTACTCGATCATTACTATATATTTTGTGTGTAACACATGTGACTTCCATCATATTGACATTTGCATTTTGTGTTGCATTGGTTTATAGTTACATTTGTGTTTGTGTACTCTTCTTTTCCCTGGACTTACATCGATGACTGCTAGGAATGTTTTCAAGATGATCTGGTTTTAATTCTTTTGTTACACTCCATAATCTATAATGGTTAATCTTGTATCATGTGAAATTAGCCCTTCCTGTGTTCAAGGCATATTTATCACAATTTCTTGCTTGTTTTCACTTGCTTTCCTTTGAGGGAATTCATTTTCCTGTCAAAACAGCATTGCTTGTACAGTAGTTATCCTCCTCGGTATTGTGTTCTCTCCTTTTTGTTTTAATGTGTGAGCAAGGACGTATACCATGTTGGATTATTGCATCAAGCAATATATTTTGAATTTAATACACTATTTTATAGATATACATATACTTGTACTTTCTTTGTATGAGTTGGTATAATGCATCAGAAATTGTAATTTTCTAACAGTATAGATTTACATATTAGGTGTTGTGGTAATAGTAATTGTTGATTAAGATTTTTGCTAAAACCAATGACTTAATTTATCTTTGTTAATCAAACATAAGAGGTATTCTATCATGCTTTATAATTTGATAGTTCATAATTTCCATTTAGTGATAAACACTCTTTCTTAGTTATGGATGTAATTTGTGTGGTTGTCCGGTAAATGTTTAACTTTATTTTATAACGGGTAGTGAGAATAAGGGAAATAGACTATAATATGTTTTAATGTGTAGATATATTTTATTTATATTAATATTAATGCTATAGTATAGATTTTAGTTTATTAATGAATAGAATGAATTATTTGATAAGGGGAAACAAGTAGGAAAGAATTAATTTAAAAGTTGTTCTTAACCTAATAATTAATCAGTCAAGTAAATGGGTTAATTAGATTGTCACTTGTTATTAGCAATATCATAATGGTACCATGGTAAAAACTTTCCCAATTACATAAGTATCATGGTTGAGACTCGCGTGAGATATAGAGAATAGTTTTGTAAAGGTCTCAAGTAGCCTAAAAGACCAGTGTTAAGATTTCAATGGCATGAGAGGATGCATCCCGAATTAGAGAGGCGTACCCATATTTATTTATTGGCTTCCAGGAGTAAGCCATGTTCTAGTGGGGGAGGATGTGATACCCCTCATGTTGGTGATGCTCTTATATGTGGATTTTGTACTTGGTTGTGTGGCTAATCAGTTCACCATTTTGGTTGTGTGTGGATTTGTAGTTTAGTTGATTTGTTGCACTAGATTTTACATATGTTGTTAGATGATACATTTCATGGTGATTATGTTACATGGCTATTTTGTGGTGTTCTTTAATAATATATATATGGTGATGTTGTGAGTTTTATGTTGTTATGATGTTTGGTGTGTTTGCTAGTGCGTCTTGGTGAAAGGATGGAGTGTGTCAGAACCTTGGTGGTTCTCAAATTGAAACCCTAATTGTTTTTGTGTTGTTTTTGCAAATTTTTGGTTTTTTGTGTTTTTGAGGGTTTTACAAGCAAAATGTAAAGCTGCGATTTTCTCAATAATTACAATTAAATTCATAAAAAATCACATGTGCATTGTAATACATAGGAAATGCTCAGAATGCCAAGGCGTATCATTTATTTTATTGTCCAGAGCACTTACAAAGACAAATAGCAATATATAAATGAAAATACAGATTTATTATCAAAACCTGATTTCCTTCTTATAGCCGCCAAAAGAATGATGAGAATAGTATGACTGAAAGAAAGGATGAATCTCTGGTCACTGTAATTGATGTTGAACCACTGAACACCCAAGGCGCACCCCAACTGGTTGCTAGAAGTTAAATTCTGATGGTTTCCACTAACTACTGAGAAGGTACGGCCTACTGGTATAGAAAAGTACGACCTACAGTAGCAGCAAGAATATGGTATGATTTCTTGAAATGTGTGCCAGATCTCAGGTAAATAACCACTAAAAGATTCGCCTCTACTGGTAGATGTTTATTCTCCGTGAATCTCAGAATGAATAGCTCAGTAAACGAAAATTGTGATCTCTATGTGAAATCACCAAGTGCAAGCTTCAGCTGGTATTGCACAGCCTCAGTCTGCCTGATCTCTGAAGAGTTTTCGTTCTCCAGAAATGATCGTCTGCCAGAAACCCTAGGGTTTGCAAACTCCAATGCTCAGAGCAAAAGACAAATTAGAATATCATATCATAATGGTTCGATTTTCCTTTCATTGAATAAATATATCCTCTTCTTTAAAATTTGACCCAATGCTCTTTTTTAATAATCATTTAATAAAATGATTAAATTCGTCCTTTTAAGACTTAGGAGAAATCTATTTAATAATTGGCACTTATTTTAATGAATAATAAATATTCATTAAGTCAAAAATTAATACTTTATTATAAATTATAAGTACTTTATTATAAAGTATAATAAATACTTTATAACAGCCAAATTAATTAAATATTTTAATATTTCAATAAAGTGACTTTAATATAAAGTCAAATTATTAAATATTTAATAATGCATTAAATACTCCTTATTCCTCGTCAGTTATCAAGCTGCTGGTAAGATTAGGAGCTCACATTTGAGATGATGGTTGAACCGGGTGCCACTAAAATAGCTTCCGCTGACCTAACAAAATAGAAGTTCACGAAAAACTCACGGAAGATGCGAAGGCCCAACGGCACAAGCTGCCAAAGCTGGAGCTACCAAACTAGCGAGCAACTGCCGGATGATCTCTGCACACCACAATGGAAGCCCTCACGAGTTGAAATAACAGGCTAACTCCTCGACAAATGAATTAATATTAAAATTTAAAGCGGGGACATGGCGATCCGCCCTCTAAAATTGCTTGTCCTCAAGCAATCTGCAAGCTCTGTTGCTTTGCGCACCACGGATCCCAAGGATAGTGCGAACAATGTTCTAGCGGCAACAAGCGACTCTGGTAACTCCCACAAGCCGATCAGCAAGAGCGAGATACCATTCCACAATGAAACCTGATGCAGTCCGGTAAGGATCAAAACGAGGAAGGAGGCAAAGATCAAGCGCAAGCAACACTTACCTAAACTACCAAAGATATCGTCATCAACGCATCAAGCGATGCATACCGAAACTATGTACCTAAAACAAATCAGTATCTTGAGGATTGATCAAAATATATGCACCATATACACACTGTGATACTCCTCCATGAGCTGAGTCTGAAATCCCAGTGCACAAGTAGGATCCCAAACGTTATCATCACTCTGCTCAAGACCAGGATCAGGTGGGTTACCCATATCAAACTCAAAGAGCGGATTGTCGTATGTAGATATAACATCTGTCTCAAACAATGGATTGGTCACAAACGGAACCAAACCACTAGGCTGATCCCAAACGACTGCCTCAGAACCCCCGAGGTACTAAGCATAACCATGTCTGGTCTGCACAAAATCCTCCTCTACCTTCTCGCTCTTCCCACTAACGAGAGAGATAGAACGAAGGCTGCCATCTGTAATACCCCTCAACACATATTTCTTGCCCTGTACCTCAAATCTCATCTCCATTTTAGGCAAGTTGAGGGTGAACACGTTGATGTCCTGCAGCCATCTCATACCCAACACTAAATCCATCCCGCCTAAGTTGACAACATAAAAATCTGCCTGCAACTCATAATCATTCAGCATGAGAGTGAGATTACAAATCCGTCGAGTGCAAGTGAGTGTATATCCATCGGCCACCCGAACTCTGAATCCAGCGAAATCCTCTGTCTGGAGTCTACATCTGCTGACGAAGCTCTCATCAATGAAATTGTGTGTGGCTCCAGTGTCGAGCATAGCAGTACATCGCTGTCCTTCCACTAATCCCCTAAACTTGAATGAGTCATCCCGTACACTAGTAGATAATACCAACGGGGATAAGAAGTTGGCATGAATTTAAACCGGTAGAGCATTCCGATAAGATGTTAAAGGAAACAACTGTTTAGTGCGAATCATCCCGATTCAAATCATCATCATAGTAAGCCCACATAAGCTGGCGGTTTGGCTTAGCGCCCGGTCTCAAAGGGACTAATCATGCTCCTTCAGCGTAGAAGTTAGCGCCAATAACGAGGTTGAACAATACGATTTCCTCGAGTTGCATCATCAATTCTTGCAACTGGTTTCCTTTTTGGTTCTGCAACTGGTGTATGACTTTCCTCAATAGGCAAGTTATTTGTTTTAGGCTGAAATTGTTTCTTCGGAGCAGCAAGCTCCATACTCCTTGCCTTCCGCATCGCCTCCTGAAGAGTAGTAGGATCAAACGCCTTGACCCAACCTCTCATAGGCTCTGTCAATCCCTCAACGAAGAGTATAATGAGTCTCCGTTCGGAAATCCCTGTCACCATGACTGCCACTCTCTGAAACTCGCCAATGTATGAATCCAGGCTACCTGTCTGTCTGAGCTGAGCCAACTCTCTGAAATACAGTTCCGGATCTTTCTTATCCAAAGAATCTCTATATGCGATTACGCTGGTGAAGACTCTGATAGGTATTGGTATGATGGCTAAGCGTATAGCCATGTCGTAGTTAGCACTAATCATGGCTTTTCAGATCAAAGATGTAAAGTAGCAAATTTAATTGCCTCATCCTCTTTACGCGGCCTAAGTGACGCTAGTATTTATCCAATTTCTGGACCCAAGACCACCATTTTACGATGTCTTCGACCCATCAAGGCTATGAAATGTAAATCGCTCACAGCATCTGCAATCCATTCACAGTAGGTACATTTTACGCCTTCAATGTGGGTCACAATTAAATCCTACCTCCTCCTGCGGGTTTTACACATCGATAAACTCATGAAATCTTCGAAATTTTGCCGGATCGGTAGAGTGGTAACATGTACTCACCGATACGAGGAAATCCTCCGTCAGCGACGTATTGCCATTTTGTGAAACAAGAACTCGATCTTTATTACCCTAATGCTCGCCCACAGGTCTATGGTGGAATTAACTTCCTAGGTAAAGAAGTAGGCTAGCGGCCTATTATCTCACGATAGATTAGGCCGAGGTGCCTAGATGATACGCGGTTGCAATGGCTAGTCGAATTGTGTCTTCCAGATGCATCGTCTATATGGCAATTATTGGCTATGGTAGGAATTGCAGCATCTACAATGAATTTACCCATCAAAAGTGAGACATCATATCCATCATATTATCGTGTCTCCTTCTGAACTCCTCATCGGTGATATCACCCTCTGCATGTGCCTTCCCTGGATCCCTGCGAGTCTCTGAGGAAGTCTCACGTTCTGCCATTAGGGTTGCAACACTATTTTCACTACTGGTAAAACTAAGATGCGTGAAGATACCAAGAAGCACCCACGACAGCTGTCGACCTTACGGGATAGGTGGCTGTCAATCCTCATCTTTACTTTGTCCCTCTAATATACTAAATGGGATCTCGACTCATGAAAGCAGCCAAAAAAAGCACACTTAAATGGAAAAACAGCTAAAATAGGGATGGCGGGGATAGCTTAATAGCTCCTAATACCAACTGATAGAGATACGGTGGTTCTCAGAATTGAAACCCTAATTGTTTTTTTGTGTTGTTTTTTGCAAATTTTTAGTTTTTGTGTTTTTGAGGGTTTTACAGGCAAAATGTAAAGCTGCGATTTTCTCAATAATTATAATTAAATTCATAAAAAACCACATGTGCATTGTAATACATAGGAAATGCTCAGAATGCCAAGGTGTATCATTTATTTTATTGTCCAGAGCACTTACAAAGACAAATAGCAATATATAAATGAAAATATAGATTTATTATCAAAACCTGATTTCCTTCTTGTAGCCGCCAAAAGAATGATGAGAACAGTACGACTGAAAGAAAGGATGAATCTCTGGTCACTGTAATTAATGCTGAACCACTGAACACCCAAGGTGCACCCCAAGTGGTTGCTAGAAGTTAAATTCTGATGGTTTCCACTGACTACTGAGAAGGTATGGCCTGTTGGTACATAAAAGTACAGCCTACAGCAACAGCAAGAATATGGTACGGTTTCTTGAAATGTGTGCCAGATCTCAAGTAAATAACCACTGAAAGATTCGCCTCTGCTGGTAGATGTTTATTCTCTGTGAATCTCGGAATGAATAGCTCAGTAAACGCAAACTGTGATCTCTATGTGAAATCACCAAGTGCAAGCTTCAGCTGGTATTGCACAGCCTCAGTCTGCCTGATCTCTGAAGAGTTTTCGTTCTCCAGAAATGATCGTCTGCCAGAAACCCTAGGGTTTGCAAACTCCAATGCTCAGAGAAAAAGACAAATTAGAATATCATATCATAATGGTTCGATTTGCCTTTCATTGAATAAATATATCCTCTTCTTTAAAATTTGACCCAATGCTCTTTTTTAATAATCATTTAATAAAATGATTAAATTCTTCCTTTTAAGACTTAGGAGAAATCTATTTAATAATTGGCACTTATTTTAATGAATAATAAATATTCATTAAGTCAAAAATTAATACTTTATTATAAAGTATAATAAATACTTTATAACAGGCCAAATTAATTAAATATTTTAATATTTCAATAAAGTGACTTTAATATAAAGTCAAATTATTAAATATTTAATAATGCATTAAATACTCCTTATTCCTCCATCTGAACATCAAACTGCTGAACTGGGTTGACTCTGAGCTGAATGGTTGAACCAGGTGCCCTGCCCAAAATAGCCGCTTCCGCCTGACCTAACTTTCTAAAAATAGAAAGTTCTTGAAAAAGCTCTCTGGAAGATTCTGCGAAGGCCCAACCTGACACAACTGCAAAACTGGAGCTACCAAACACTGAGCAACTGCCCCAGATGATCCTCTGCACACCCTATCAGCCTATGAGGATCAAAATAATAGGCTAACTCCTCGACAAATAGTGTCAGCTAAAACAGGGACATGACAGAGTGGCATCACTTGCTTGCAAGTGCCCTGCTTGTTGAAAATCAAGGTGAAGAAAGCTTGCAATAAGAACTTAAATTAGTGAATGCAAATCTGAAATATGTAGATTAACCTTTTGCCTTAGTTTGAAGAAAGAATGAGAGAGAGAGATAGAAAAATGATAACACATGCAACAATAGATTTACGTGGAGAAACCCCGAAGGGAAAAAACTCCACCACCGAAGGAGAGGAAAGTATATTACTAATAATCTCAAATATTACATACATCAATAGACTTCTCTTATCATTCCCTGTAAATCCAGTAGCATCCTGTTACCCTACAAAATTGAATTCTAATAACATTAGCTCAACGCCCCAATTTATAGAGATTTGTGAGGATGAAAACCACCGTGGTTTCACCAAACAATAGGCAGAAATACCACCTAGAAAAACCCACACCTCCCTCCTTGAAATGGTCAAAAAATACCTAAAATAGCCTCTTACAGATGCTCTTACAGCTGTCATAAGGCATCTTTCATGCATGGGTGCTTGGGTTCCAAAAATAGCATATTCTGTCATAGGAATCTGTCATACTTTCATAGCATCGTATGACAACTGTCATGCATGTCATAGATGCTCTTACAACACCCTATTTTGACCCAAAAACCTTATTTTAGAAGATTCCAAGGTGATATGCCTAGCTATTTTTTCCTTTTCCAAAAGGACAAATGGTAATAGTAACACTACATTTACATTGTCTTTTTCACCACTATTGGTCAAACAGTTTCACCTCTTATGGGTAAATGTACAAAACACTTTAGGAGAATAATAAATTAAAGCATTTACAAGGTTGATGACACCTAAATCCTAACATTCTCCCACTAGACATCATACATTTTAAATTACACCCATAGAGATACAATTACATAGAATTAAGTACAGTGATCAAGGAACATGGCCTTTCTGCACCAAGAGAACTTTTTCGTGGTGACTAGCTTCATAAGAGAATTTGCAACATTATCCAGAGTGTCAAATTTTTCAATCAAGACTTTTCCATTCTCAACCATTTCTCATACAAAGTGATACTGAAATCAACATGCTTAGTACGAGCATGATACATAGGATTTTTAGCTAAAAATATGGCACTCTGACTATCACATCCAATCCTCACTATCCTATAATCAAAACCAATACCATTACCAAGTATCTATAACCAAACTGCCTCCTTAGAATCATGTGTAGCAGCCATATACTCTGCTTCAATGGTAGAAAAAGAAACTTTAGGTTGTCTTTTACTCATCCAACTCACTGCTCCTCCAAACAAAGTAAACACATAGCCACTAGTAGACCTTCGACTATCCAAGTCACCTGCCCAATCTGCATCAACAAAACCCTATATGTCCAATGACTTATCAACATTGTCACTACCATGATAAACCAAATAGCAATTAGAAGTGCCTTGCAAATATCTAAATACCCTTTTAACAAAAGTCCCATGTTCTTTACCAAGGTTAGACATAAACCTGCTTAGAACTCCCACTGCTTGGACTATATCTAGTCTAGTACAAACCATTGCATACATTAAACTAAAAACAACACCAGCATAAGAACTTTAGACATTTCATCAATATCATCATCTGATTTAGGACACATATCTAAACTCAACTTAGTACCAACAGGAAATGGAATATTTACCGGTTTACAATCTTGCATATTAAACCTTTGCAAAATAGTGTTAACATACTTACTCTGACTTAACCAAAGCTTTCTATGAACCCGATCCCTTTTGATTTCCATCCCAAGAATATATTTAGCAGCACCTAAATCTTTCATATAAAATGTTCTAGAAAGATGATTTTTAAGTTCCCTAATCATTTCCTTATTGTTACCAATGAACAACATATCATCCACATATAAGACAATAATCAATATCTGATCATCAATAACTTTAAAATAAACATAGTGATCCTCTTCACTTCTAACAAAACCCATATTTAATGCAAATGCATCAAACTTCTAGTACCACATCCTAGGTGACTATTTCAAACCATATAGAGACCTTTTTAACCTGCAAACCAAGTGTTCTTTTCCTTTCACAACAAAACCATCAGGTTGTTGCATATAAATTTCTTCCTCTAGATCCCCATGCAAGAAAGCAGTTTAACATCCATTTGTTCTATTTCTAAATCATAAGCAGTAGCAATGGAT
>VDFB02026320.1:66771176-66807074 GCA_007258455.2 Sequoia sempervirens
TTGTGTTCAACATTTCAATTTGGACAAAGCATCATGAGGGTGGTGCAGAGGAAGTACCAATGATGGAACAGTGTAGGATTCCAGTACCTACTTCAGAAAAGGAGGATATTGAAGCAATCTTGGATAGTCATGTGGGAAGGAGTACCAGAAACAGGCAGTATAAAGAATATCTGGTGAAATGGAGAGGAAGGCCTATTGAAGATTCATCCTGGCTATCTAAGGTAGTGGTTGACTAGTTGGGTTTTCCTCAACCATCTAAGACATGACAGGGTCACTTCTCAAATTACCCTGGGTGTCTGATGCAGGAGCATCCAGTGGTGTAAGGGCAATCTCGCATCACCCAAAAATAGTTAAATTTCAATTTTCTCAGTTTTTAGATGTTTTTATATTTTTGGATACCCTTTTCTTCATAATGAAATTCCCAATTTACGATTTTTAATTTTGGTTCCTGGGTTGAAAGATATTGCAATTTTAGTTTCCCAGATTTGCACCTGAAAATCTTCTGAGTTAGATTTGAGGCACTTAGAGCTCTCGGATCGGCCCCAAAACTTGCCAAAATTGGATTAGCATATTTTGAGCGTGTTCTTGACTTCGAGACCTTTCCAACGGTTCGAACGATTCACAAATTGGAGTCCTGGATCAAAAGTTATGGCCCCGCGAAGTTGGCGTACTTTCTAGAAGATACAGTTGCAAATGCTCTTTTGAAATTTGAACTTCATGTTGTAAATTTTCGGTGCCAAACTGCCTAAACTCAAATTTGAATATTTTTTTGGCTCCAAACTAATGAGGGGCTCTATTTATGGGCGGGTTTCTAATTTTTGGGTAACTTTTTGGGGACAAGCTCGCATATTGTGAAAGGGTGATTCTGTAGCTTTCTGTAACTTGCATGTGTTGTAGAACTTGGGGATTTGAGATCCTCTGCATGTAAAAAGCTCCATTTTCTGAATAATTAAATTATTCTCTTGTTTGTGGGTTACTTTCTAGGTCTCGGGCTGCGCCCTCATCATCACCCATGAAGACCTCTCCTCCATCATATTCTTTGTATGTAGAAAACCACTCTTTATGAGGAGTCATATGGAAGGAAGCATCTGAATCAATAAGCCAAGCATCATTACAAACTGTGTTAGCGAAAATAATAAAAGCATCATAATCACCATTATCAAAGGACTTTTCCATGGAGAAATTTTCATTCTTTTTCTTGTTTCTACATTCCTTCTTCACATGTCCTCGTTTACCACAATTCCAACACTTCACTCTGCTCTTTTCAGGGGTCTTAGATCATCCTTTAAACTTATCCTTCTTCTTATCCCCTTTAGGCTCTTTCTCCTTGGGCCTACCTCACACATGCAAGGCATCTTGGGAGCCACTATGCATGCTCTTTCTCCTCATCTCCTCTAAAATAAGTATGGGAATAATAGTATCCATCTTAGGTTCTGCACCACCACTTGTTATAGCAATAACTAAATTTTCCCAAGATTTCGGCAAAGAGATAATCAATAAAATTCATTTATCCTCATCTTCTATTTTAACATCAATAGATGCAAGCTGACTTATAATCAAATTAAAAGCATTCAAATGTTCATCAATAGATTCAGGTCATCCTTCATCTTTAATGAATATAAACATCTTTTGAGATACAACTTGTTAGGAAAACTCTTAGTTTTGTAGATTTCACCTATCTTCCTCCAAAGCTTGTATGTCATGTCTTCTTAAGAAACATTAAGGAGGACATAATCTATGAGACACAATTGAATAGTCCCTTGAGCCTTCTTGTCTAACTTATTCCAATCTTCATCCGACAAGGTTAAAGTAGATGGCTTCTTCTCAATTGGAACTAGTAACCACTGATCTCTCTCCTCAAGAAGATCCTCCACTTTCAACTTCCACATCTCGTAACCAGTTCCATTGAAATTCTCAATATCTAGACGAGAGGTGGAGGCCATGGTATGCAATCTTTCACAAATCTGCAAAACCCACAACACAAAAGCTCCCACTGTAGCAAAAAACCTTCAACACTTTAAAAGGAAAGTGTCCCTTCATTAACAAAACCGTTAGCTCTAATACCAAATGTTAAAAATCAAGGTGAAGAAAGCTTGCAATAAGAACTTAAATGAGTGAATGCAAATCTGAAATATGTAGATTAACCTTTTTCCTTAGTGTGAAGAAAGAATGAGAGAGAGAGATAGAAAAATCATAACACATGCAACAACAGATTTACGTGGAGAAACCTCAAAGAAAAAAAACTCCACCACTGAAAGAGAGGCAAGTATATTACTGATAATCTCAAATATTACATACAGCAATAGAATTCTCATATCATTCCCTATAAATCTAGCAGCACCCTGTTTTCCCTACAAAACTGAAATCTAATAACACTAGCTCAATGCCCCAATTTATAGAGATTTGTGAGAATGAAAACCACCATGGTTTCACCAAAAAATATGTAGAAATACCACCTAGAAAAACCCATGCATCCCTCCTTGAAATGGTCAAAAAATACCACAAATAGCCTCTTACAGATGCTCTTACAGCTGTCATAAGGCATCTTTCATGCATGGGTGCCTGTGTTCCAAAAATAGCATATTCTATCATAGGAATTTGTCATACTATCATAACATCTTATGACAACTGTCATGCATGTCATAGATTCTCTTACTTACAACACCTTATTTTGACCCAACAACCTTATTTTAGAAGATTCCAAGGTGGGATGCCTAGCTATTTTGTCCTTTTCCAAAAGGACAAATAGTAACAGTAACACTACATTTACAATGTCTCTTTCACCACTGTTGGTCAAACAGTTTCACCTCTTATGGGTAAATGTACAAAATAGTTTCTAGGAGAATAATAAATTAAAGCATTTACAAGGTTGATGACACCTAAATCCTAACTTTGCTACCCTGCGATTACCTTTCAAGATGTGTCTATAATGGTGATTTATATGCTACATGACATTTGTTTCTATGCAAGATGCAGGTACTAGACATTGAATCCACCTACTTGTCAGGTTTGAGTGTGTCCTATAAACTCAATGAGATTGATGTTGAAAAAAGGAGTGGTTAAGAAAGTATTTGAGTCCCAAGTTCGTCACCTATGAGTCCAATGTTGTCTTTGTTTCAATTTTTCCTTGTGTGTAATTGTATAGTGTTGATTAATATTTTAGTTTGTGATTTTATTGATTTTAGTTATGTGTGATCAATTAATATATTTAATTGATAGATTTATTAAAGTTAATTATAGTTAAGCTAATTGAGTAATATTCCTGATTAAATGGATAGTTTAAATAATATAAAGATTTCTTTGTTGATATTTAGAAAGATAAATTTGTTATTGAATTCTTAAATTAATTAAATAGCTTGTAAAGCTATCTTATTTTTATTAGAAAAATAAATAAAATAAAATAATAAATAAATAAATTTTATTAAAAATTTTATTAATTTATTTTATTGGAGGTTTATGGGAATTAGTGGGTAATTAATGAATTTCTTGTGGGGAAAATATTCTCAGAGAGAATATGGGCATGGGTGTAACAAAAATTTCTTTACAGGAATTTTTGGCTGACAAGAGTGTGTGGTTTTCTAGGGGAGTTTTTCTGGTTAACTTTTGAGAAATAGTTTGTGAAAAGGCTACAGGAGTTTTTCTAGATTTGTATTTTGCCTGGAGGTGAAGCTTCTGGGAAGAGCTCAAAAGCTGGAAGATTCAGAGGCGAAGCTTTGCACACTTTTTTCTTCTACACAGTTAAAAAAAAAATAGAGAACCTCGTTAAATGTAGTTGTTAAACTAGTAGCTTTGTACCCTTTGTAGAAAATCCCTCTCAAATTTGAGGAATTTGAAAATAAACCTCTGTGGATTTTTAAATTAAAAAAAAAACTCTGGTAAAACTCAAGAAATTAGAAAAATTTTGTGCAATTTTCCTTAATACTTCCTATAGTTAAATATGGTGTTTTGTTTCCCAATTTATTCCATCTATTTGAAAACAAAATGAAATATTTTTTAAAAGAACTTATGCTGGTAAATTTACTATTCCTGAGAACTTAATTTGTTTGTGAATTTAAAATTTATATGTATAAATTCCATGAATATATATATATATATATTGGTTACCACAATACTGTGTCAAGAAAATTTTCTTAATGCATGTGTGATTCGTTTGTTTTACGTCTGTATGGAATATAAAAAAAGAAAAATTAAAAAATATATATATAAAATATTTGGGGAGGGGTCGAACACCCCACACACCCCAAAGGGGTAGGCGTAGCATTGTGGGGCTGCGGCCTCCCCATAGGGAGGACGCAGCTCCCAATTGTGCACCATATATGTTAGATTTAAAAAAAAAAAAAAAAAATTAAAGAATTTTATTTGTATTTAAAGTTGTGTTAAAGTTGGAAGATATTAAGTTTAGTTTGAAATATATATATATATATATATATATATATATATATATATATATATATATATATATATATATATATATATTTGTATGTATGTATGTATGTATGTATGTATGTATGTATGTATGTATATATTTTTAAAAAAAAACTAAATTAACGTAAAATAATCCATATAAATAAATAAATATACATATTTACATATACATATATTTATTTACTTATTTAATAATTATATATATATATATATATAATAATTATACATATATATATAATAATTATACATATATATATATATATATAATAATTATACATATATATATATATATATACATTAGTTAAATTTTGGAAAAACATTATGTAAGATATTTATAATGATTTTATGTTCTTATTGGATAAATTTGAAGTAATTTATCAAATTTATTTGAGTGTTTTCAATTAGTGAAATAAATTGAGAAAATTAGTAATTTGACTTTTGAGATGGATTTCTTGAATTTGTGTTATTAATCAATTTATTGATATTGAATAGTTAGTTGATTTATTTTATATTCTTGAGTTCTTTATTGGGTTTCTTGAGTTGGGATATCAACATGTGGAGTCTCTTAAGTTAGACAACATGTTATAGGAGATAGGATTATTGTTAAAACTTCAAGAGGTTTGGGATTTTGGTGATTTAAGTTGTGGCTTTTATAATTGATGTTTGTTTCCATTTTGTTTGAAGTCGTGAACTTGAGTCTTCTATGAGTTTGCAATCATTTTTTTTAGGTAATTGAGTCATATGATTATAGCGAGATGGTTTTGCCTCGCGATTGTATATTCTATGTTTAGATTGCTTGTGGGTACAATCCTTTCGATTATAATGTGTGATTAGGGGTTCTAGGGAGAGTGGCTCTACGTGGGTGTTGGCGCACAAAGGGGTTGTCAGGATAACCCATGTTAGATTTTGAGTAAAAAGTGAAAACCTAACTAATTAATTAGGGGATGGGTAGTCAAACATTAATAAGATAATTATAGATACCTCATCTCCCTGTTAGGGCTTCCATAGACTAAAGGTAGCCGAGAAGGCCGTGGTTGGCATAATTGTGACCTCATCTTCATGAGAGGTTAACGATTCTGCATCAGTCACCCTATGGAGCAGTGCCTTGAGATAGGCAGTCAGGATAACCATAGATGGAGATGGAACCTTGTGATACATTGTCTGGATAATCCATGTAAGGCCATGTGATGACACTCTCCTCTAGCATTCCTTTATGTGTTTTTTTATTGGAATCCTCTAGAAGTGGTCTATTGATGTGTTTGGTGATTTATTGTTGTTATGTTTTGTAAGTGGTTTATTGTTGTGACTTGGTGTTTATTGTTGTCATGTTTAGATAGTGGAATTTTGTTGTTATGGTTTCCTATATGTGTAATTTCTCTTTCCATGTTTAGAGTTGAGTCTTATGTGCTACCTTAGATGTCCTTGGTCGGGAATCCTTTCTTAACTACTCCTAGCATGGGAATGGTTGGGTGGAACATGCTTTGTGCACCGTTGGGTTTCCTATTTTGCAGATGTACCTTTGGTGCAAGATTGTTGAGATAGATTGATCCAAAGTTATGTTCATTTAGATGTATATTTGAACTTTTGTCATATCTTGTAAATTGAAATGTAATTATCCCATGTGTTGGGAAGATGTATGTTGTAAACTTGGATAAATGTTTATTGGGATTTATTTGTGGAGTGGCGTAATGTATAATCACATTTTGTAATTCTGACTTTATCCATAATTGTAATTATATTTGATGTGGTATTATGTTTGAGTAAATAAGTTTTTAATATTTCCGAGTTAAATGGGTTATGAAATCTTGTATAGCATCAATGTGGTTCATTCTTGTTTTAATGCTTAGTTTTTATAAATTTTTAAATGGAGAAATTATGTCTAAAGTAGAAATGAAAGTTAGTTTAATCAAATTTAATAAGGATTAGATTACGTAATGTCACTTCGTGTACCCCAAAGGAATTTAGAAGTTTAAATGGTAATTATAGTTATGTTGGTTGCATTAGTAAACCATGTGTTCATACTTTATATATTTTAAAAAAATTGTCGTATTGTTAGTTTTTTTTTGGGGATTACACGACAAGGAATTACAACTTGGTATCAGAGCTAAGTTTGCAAACACTACGTACTTTGGGTAGTTTGATTCCATTAGGCAACCTTGCGTTAACTCTTGATCTTACATAACCCCAATTGTTGTGTAGGATCATGCCTAGGGGTAGAGGTGGTGGCCGAAGAAGAGGCCGAGGTGGTGCCCATGGGGCCAACAACCAAATTCCATCACTTCCAAGCTCACATGGTTTAGATCATGTGGAACTACATAGTTCCCAAGGCAATCTGACAGGTGGTGGCCTGAAACCTGAGCAACTAGGCATGGAGAAAGGGAAAATAGGCCAACTGCTAGAAGAAATCTTTGATGATGAAAGCCTGGCACATGCTCTAGTCTAGATCAAGATTGAAGAAAGTAGGAAAACCATTTAATCTAAACCTGTTACTTGGACCAAGAAGCCATCAGTAGTTTGAGACTAGTCGTTGGGGTGTGGACCTCATTCCCCCAAGCTGGAAAAAGAGGAGGTAGAATTCCTATGAGCACATCACCCCTCCACTAAGATGGCCATGAGGGACTTAGATGAGGATCTGGAAGAGTGTCCTCTGGGGGATCGTGAGTAGGCACCTTTGTTGTGAACCCTTTTAAATAAAGTACTTGATACTATAAGTTTCTATTTGTACAAGAGCACCCTTTAGTTTGAACTGGTTGATAGTATGAATTACTAGTATGTGTAATACTCTATTATAATGTTTGTGTTATGTACTAAAGAGTGGTGTTTTCTTGAGTGTTGTGGTGTTGAAACTTGGTCTTTTGGATGTAAATGTGTTGGAACTTGTGCTGAAAAGTGAATAAAATAAAATTTCCTGGTGTGTAAATGGAGAAGTTGTAAAATATTTACTTTATTGATGTGAATAGTTATGCTAGGATTTTATAATATTTTGAGGTTAAGATGAAATTTGAACTTTTGACATTAATGTGATATGTCCTATCTTAGTTGGTGGTTTCTTGATAGTTGGATTTTTCATTCGTTTAACCATTTATGCAAAAGTAATTTTCTCTTTTTATTTGTGGTTGCAAATGATTGATTACTTATTTTACTGCTTGATGTTCAATGTGGAACTTTGTACTCTATTGAAGAATTTGATACACTAGTCTTATTTTTATTGGTATTGGTTTGAAAGTTTCTAAGCTTTGGTGCATCCTTCTTTCCTTGCTTCTCTGACTCATTACTTATAGCTTGAAGTTCATTACATGTTAGTTTTGCATCATTAGTAAACCTTCTGATTTATTGTGAAGTCTTTGTCTTAGTAGTATGGTTGCATTCATGAATGTAGGCTGATTTTGGTATTCAAATTTTGCTTCTTATTCTTTGTGTTATAACTATGGTACTTTGCATTAATATTTGATCTTTGTAAGCATATCATGGTGTTTATTGAACTTTAAATTCAATGCTCCCTTATTATTCATCATGCCTTTAACCTTCACTGGTAGCACTCTTTTCTTTCCAACCATATAGTCACGATTTTTCATAGTTTTCAATTTTTCCCTTGATGCATGTATGTTTTCCTGAGTATAGATAGTTGCTAAATTTTTCAAACCATTGTGGTAAATATTTTTAAGCATAACATATCATAAAATTTCTAGCTTAACACCTTAAATAATGCTCGATATAAATAGCCTATCCTCTTTTGGTTTTGTAGGTGATACTCAACCTATGATAGTAAATGATCCTTAGGCACCACCAATTTTGCACACATGATGACATTCATATATGTAATACACTAAGGGAGTTCTACAGTGTGTAAAAAGAGTTTTCCCTTAACCATCAATGCTATATTTTCTCATTGATAGGTTTTCACATTATGGTCTTCTTGTGCTTATAGTTCATGCATATAGAACCTTGAGTTACCTTTGCATTTTCATTGGTGTTAGGAATTCATTTTCGAACCGCATGTTTGTAATTCGATGGATTAAGTTAGGGAAAGATTGAAAGTTCAACCAATGAAACAGAGCTATATTTTCTATAAATAGTATTCAATGAAGTAATACATTGGTCTAAAAATTCGATTCAAATGCTTATGATTGGGATAACTGGAATTTCTTTATGGTTGGAATTAACTTCTCCCTACTTGGTTTTCCATTGTACTCGATTATTGCTAAATATTTTGTAACACATGTGACTTCCATCGTATTGACATTTGCATTTTTTGTTGCATTAGTTTATAGTTACATTTGTGTTTGTGTACTCTTCTTTTCCATGGACTTACATTGATGTCTGCTAGGAATGTGTTCAAGATTATTTGGTTTTAATTCTTTTGTTACAGTCCATAATCTATAATGGTTAATCTTGTATCATGTGAAATTATCCCTTCCTTTGTTCAAGGCGTATTTATCATAGTTTCTTGCTTGTTTTCATTTGCTTTCCTTTGAGGGAGTTCATTTTCTTGTCAGGACAATGTTGCTTGTACGGTAGTTATCCTCCTCGGTATTGTGTTCTCTCCTTTTTATTGTAATATGTGAGCAAGAACGTATACCATGTTGGATTATTCCATCAAGTAATATATTTTTAATTTCATATGCTATTTTATAGATATACATATATGTTTGTTTTATTTGTATGAGTTGGTATAATGCATTAGAAATTGTAATTTTCTAATAGTATAGATTTACATATTAGGTGTTGTGGTAATAGTAATTGTTGATTAAGATTTTTGATGAAACAAATGACTTAAATTATCTTCGTTATTCAAACATAAGAGGTATTCTATCATGCTTTATACTTTGATAGTTCAGAATTTCCATTTAGTGATAAACGCTCTTTCTTAGTTATAGATGCAATTTGTGTGGTTGCCGGGTAAATGTTTAACTTTATTTTATAACAGGTAGTGAGAACAAGGGAAATAGACTATAATATGTTTTAATGTGTAGATATATTTTTATTTATATTAATATTAATGCTATAGTATAGATTGTAGTTTATTAATGAATAGAATGAATTATTTGATAAGGGGAAACAAGTAGGAAAGAATTAATTTAAAAGTTGTTCTTAACCTATAATTAATCAGTCAAGTAAATAAGTTAATTATATTATCCCTTGTTATTAACAATATCATAATGGTACCATGGTAAAAACTTTTCCAATTATGTAAGTATCATGGTTGAGACTCGCGTGAGATATAGAGACTAGTTCTGTAAAGGTCTCGAGTAGCCTAAAAGATAGGTGTTGAGATTTCAATGACATGAGAGGACACATCCCGAATTAGAGAGGCGTACCCATATTTATTTAGTGGCTTCCAGGAGTAAGCCATGTTCTAGGGGAGGAGGATGTGATACCCCTCATGTTTTTGATGCTCTTATATGTGGATTTTGTACTTGGTTGTGCGGGTGATTAGTCCACCATTTTGGTTGTGCGTGGATTTGTAGTTTGGTTGATTTGTTTCACTGGATTTTACATATGTTGTTAGATGATACATTTCATGGTGATTATATTATATGGCTATTTTGGGGTGTTCTTTAATAATATATATATGGTGATGTTGTGAGTTTTATGATGTTTGGTGTGTTTTCTAGTGCGTCTTGATGAAAGGACGGAGTGGCATCACTTTCTTCTAAGTACCCTACTACCCTGCGATTACCATTCACAGTGTCTGTAATGGGGATTTATATGCTACACGACATTTGTTTCTATGCAGGATGCAGGTACTGGACATTGACTCCACCTACTTGTCAGGTTTGAGTGTGTCCTAGAAACTCAATGGGATTGATGTTGAAAAAAGGAGTGGTTAAGAAAGTATTTCCGTCCCAAGTTCATCACCTCTAAGTCCAATGTTTTCTTTGTTTCAATTTTTCCTTGTGTGTAATTGTGTAGTGTTGATTAATATTTTAGTTTGTGATTTTATTAATTTTAGTTATGTGTGATAAATTAATATATTTAATTGATAGATTTATTAAAGTTAATCATAGTTAAGCTAATTGAGTAATATTCCTGATTAAATGGATAGTTTAAATAATAAAAAAGATTGCTTTGTTGATATTTAGAAAGATGAATTTGTTATTGAATTCTTAAATTAATTAAATAGCTTGTAAAGCTATTTTATTTTTATTAGAAAAATAAATAAAATAAAATAATAAATAAATAAATTTGATTAAAATTTTGATTAATTTCTTTTAATAGAGGTTTACGGGAATTAGTGGGTAATTAATGAATTTATTGTGGGGAAAATATTCTCGAAGAGAATATGGGCATGGGGGTAACAAAAATTTCTTTATAGGAATTTTTGGCTGAGAAGAGTGTGTGGTTTTCTAGGGGGGTTTTCTAGTTAACTTTTGAGAAATAGTTTGTGAAAGGGTTGTAGGAGTTTTTCTAGATTTGTATTTTGGCTGGAGGTGAAGCTTCTGGGAAGAGCTCAAAAGCTAGAAGATTCAGAGGTGAAGCTTTGCACAATTTTTGCTTCCACAACCTTCAGGAAGCAGGTTCCTTACTGTTTTTGGTTTGAATGCTTTCATGTTTCAAAAAAAAAATTGTTTGTTTGAGTAATAGGAATTTACTGTACCCTCTGTAGAATTTAGAAGTTTCTCTATAGAAATTTGTGTTTTCAACTGCAGAAGTTTCTGGTTATAATTTTGTTACCCCTGTGGGTTGTTACCCCTGTAGAAAAAAAATTGCACAGTTAAAAAAAAATAGAGAACCTCGTTAAATGAAGTTGTTAAACCAGTAGCTTTGTACCCTCTGTAGAAAATCCCTATCAAATTTGAGGAATTTGAAAATAAACCTCTATGGATTTTTACATAAAAAAAAAAAACTATGGTAAAACTCAAGAAATTATAAAACTTTTGTGCAATTTTCTTAAATACTTCCTGTAGTTAAATATGGTGTTTTGTTTCCCAATTTATTCCATCTGTTTGAAAAGAAAATGATTTTTTTTAAAAAGAACTTATGCTAGTAAATTTATTGTTCCTGAGAACTCAATTTTTCTATGAATTTAAAATTTATATGTATAAATTCCATAAAAATATATATATATATATATATTGAATTTAAAATTTAGATGTATAAATTCCATGAAAATATATATATATATATATATATTGGTTACCACAATATTGTGTCGAGAAAATATTCTTAATGCCTATGTAATCCGTTTGTTTTACATCCATACAAAATATAAAAAGAAAGGAAAAATTAAAAAAAAATATATATAAAATATTTGGGGAGGGGTCGAAACCCCCCCACACCCCAAAGGGGTGTGCCCAGCCACTAAGGTTGCGGCCTCCCCACAGGGAGGATGCAACTCCCAGTTGTGCACCATAAATGTTTGATTTAAAAGTTTTTTTTTTTTAAAGAATTTTATTTGTTTTTAAAGTTGTGTTAAAGTTTAGTTTGAAATATATATATATATATATATATATATATATATATATATATATATTAAATAAGTAAATAAATATATGTATATGTAAATATGTATATGTATTTATTTATATGGATTATTTTATAATGTTAATTTAAATTGTTTATATATATATATATATATATATATATATACATTAGTTAGATTTTGGAAAAACATTATGTAAGATATTTATAACGATTTTATGTTCTTATTGGATAAATTTGAAGTAATTTATCAAATTTCTTTGAGCGTTTTTAATTCAAATTTATTTGAGTGTTTTCAATTAGTGAAATAAATTGAGAAAATTAGTAATTTGACTTTTGAGACGGATTTCTTGTAGTGCGATAATATAATCTGACTTGTGAATTTGTGTTATTAATCAATTTCTTGGTATTGAATAATTAGTTGATTTATTTTATATTCTTGAATTCTTTATTGGGTTTCTTGAGTTGGGATATCAACATGTGGAGTCTCTTAAGTTAGACAACCTGTTATAGGAGATAGGATTATTGTTAAAACTTCCAGAGGTTTGGGATTTTGGTGATTTAAGTTGTGGCTTTTATAATTGATGTTTGTTTCCATTTTGTTTGAAGTCGTGATCTTGAGTCTTCCATGAGTTTGCAATCATTTTGCTTAGGTAATTGAGTCATATGATTATAGCAAGATGGTTTTTCCTCACGATTGTATATTTTGTGTTTAGAGTACTTGTGGGTACAATCCTTTTGATTGTAATGTGTGTTTGGGGGTTCTAGGGAGAGTCGATCTATGTGGGCACCGGCGCACAAAGAGGCTGTCAGGATAACCCATGTTAGAGTTTGAGTAAAATGTGAAAACCTAACTAATTAATTAGGGAATGGGTAGTCAAACATTAATAAGATAATTATAGATACCTCATCCACCTGTTAGGGATTCCATAGACTAAAGGTGGCTGAGAATGTCATGGTTGGCATAATCGTGGCCTCGTCTTTGTGAGAGGTTAACGATTCTGCATGAGTCACCCTATGGCGCATCGCCTTGAGATAGGCAGTCAGGATAACCATAGATGGAGGTGGCACCTTTTGATAGGTTGTCTAGATAATCCATGTAAGGCCATGCGATGACACTCTCCTCTAGCATTCCTTTATGTGTTGTTTTATTGGAATCCTCTGGAAGTGGTGTATTGATGTGTTTGGTGATTTATTGTTGTTATGTTTTGGAGGTGGTTTATTGTTGTGACTTGGTGTTTACTGTTGTCATGTTTAGATAGTGGACTTTTGTTGTTATGGTTTCCTATATGTGTAATTTCTCTTTCCATGTTTGGATTTGAGTCTTATGTGTTACCTTAGATGTCCTTGGCCAGGAATCCTTTTTTAACTACTCCTAGCATGGGGGTGGTTAGGTGGAATGTGCTTCGCACCCCATTGGGTTTCCTATTTTGTAGATGTACCTTCGATGCAAGATTGTTGAGACAGATTGATCCAGAGTTATGTTCATTCATATGTATATTTGAACTTTTTTCATATCTTGTAAATTGAAATGTAATTCTCCCATGTATTGGGAAGACGTATGTTGTAAACTTGGATAAATGTTTATTGGGATTTATTTGTGGAATGATGTATTGTATAATCACATTTTGTAATTTTGACTTTATCCATAATTGTAGTTATATTTGATGTGGTATTATGTTTGAGTAAATAAGTTCTTAATATTTCCAAGTTAAATGGGTTATGAAATCTTGTATAGCATCAATGTGGTCCGTTCTTGTTTTAATGCTTACTTTTTATAAATGTTTAAATGGAGAAGTTATGTTAGTAGAAATGAAAGTTAGTTTAATCAAATTTGATAAGGGGTTGATTACATAATGTCACTTCGTGTACCCCAAAGGAACTTAGTAGTTTAACTATTAATCATAGTTATGTTGGTTGCATTAGTAAACCATGTGTTCATTCTTTATATTTTAAAAAAAAATTGTTGCATTCTTAGTTGTCCTTTGGGGTTTGCGCGTTGGGGCATTACAACAATATTCTCGTCTCCTCAGACAATAATGAATTACAAAGAAAATCCTTCAACAAATGCAACAAGCTTAACTAAGCTTCAAATGCATAAGGATTAAAAATTCACTACTAAAAAATCCTCACTTGGAAATCTCTCACAAATTTTCATCTCTCCAAAATCATCACCAAAATCCACTTTCAAATCAGTTAGCTAAAAACCCTTCCTTGTACCCCTTTTTATACATCAAATTTACTATATGGGGTGAAAACCAGCATAATTAATGAAATAACTCCCCCCTTAACCAAATAACCCCCTACATATTGTACATGATTTATTTTAGCCTTTGGTTAGGTTATGTTACATTGGAGGAGGAAATAATAACCATAAGAGGTTATTATTTAACAAATCGGGCTAACAATATACCTTTTGCAAATAAACTCATTCCTAAATAATAGCTCTTATTTTTTATGAGCTTTACAAAAATAATCTTCCAAATCCCTTTTTAATAATCTTTATGATTATTTTAAGCCCTTTTAAAATATTTACAAAGAACAAATTATATTCTTTAAGCCATTTGACCATTTAAATCCCTTAAAATCCTCTCAAAATATTTTAATATCCTTAAAAATTTCTAAGACCCCTTAAAAATCTCGTAGTATGGGATTTTAAAACTTAAAAGATTTAATAATTTAAATTTAAGGGAATTTAGCTTTTAAATTATATTTTAAATATTTATGTCCTCATTTTTGCCACATCATCATTCCTGCCACATCATAATGGTCAACCCTCAACTTTGACTGACCATATCTTCATCGTACGAGCTTCATTTTCGATGACAGGAATGGCGTCAAAATCATGGCGATGAGCTCTTCGACATGATGCTACTTTTGACCATTTTTTAGATGAATTTTTTTGTCTTTCTGACTAGCCCTTGTACCTAGCTTGACCCCAACTTTGACTAGGCATAACTAAGACATACAAGCTCCTTTCAACCTCGTTCAAATTGTGTCAGATTCAATTTTTTGGGATCTTCAAGATGGTGCTAAAATTTGGAACTATGGAACACTTATATTTTTTATGACAAGTATCCACCTGGATCATTCACAAGACTTCAATATTTGAATTTTGGTACCTAAATAAGTGTGTTCAAGTCATTTTACATCATAAATAAAAATAAAATATGTCAAACACCATGAAACAAGACCTAAAAGGCCATGAAAATGACAAGGGGCCATTTTTCTATGGCATACTTGCAATATCAAAAATCATGGAAGTAGAACTCAAGTCATCATGTTCTAATTATACCATCAATATTTGTACTCACTTTCAACAATTCAAAGGCTCAATGATGATAAAAGCATGAAAAATTGGCTAGAATGATGACAACTTTTGCATATGTACATTTGCATGGTTAAGTTAGATTGCATACATATTAGTTTTGCATATGTATTTATAGATTTTCCAAGGCTAGAAAAAAATTAAAATGATGTTATCTCTAACATTAAAAGATTGAGTATACTTGACATTAACAAAAACATGTCATTTTCATGTAGTTGCACAATCATTTGGATGTCATACATCCATTAGAAAGCATTATCATATCATTCATCCATCCATGTATTACATCATAATATTTACATTATAAAATACAAAAATAAATTGCATCACATAAAATTTAAATAATAAAATCCATCTCATAGCATAATCACATTAACATCATCCATAAAACATATAGCCTCATAATCCATGCATCATCATTTTTACCATTGCATCCATGCATATCCATAGCATCATTATATTAAAACATCACATAACATATAGAATAGAAATTAAATGCATCCATCATAAAGTCATATAAACACATATAGATCAATAAATCATCACTACATATCATATAAATCTCAAAATAATAATGCCAAGTGTATAATGATATCCAAATATGTCCAGAGGTACATCAATAAAGTGGTAGAAATCATCAATGTCCTCAGCAAAATTAGAGTATACAAATGTCTCAAATATATCATATTTGATAACACAATGGCTATGTACTACTAGCCCCAGACATTGTTAGCTCTAGAAAGACATCATGTGGCTAGTTGTAGAAAGACATCATCTAGTTGGGAGGCATTATGTAGTTCGTCTCATGTGGATCTTCGTCCCCAATCTATCACTTTCATGGCAGTCGAGGATCGGCTGCCACTTGCATGGCGAGCTCTACATTTGGTCTTGCCAACCTTGATCACGTCACTTTGAAATTGCCTAAGCCCAAACTTTTGTGGACCTATGCATATGGCCTACCTGAATCTGACTATAGTTGTCTAAATAGCTAAGTTCACATGTCACCCAGCTTTGTAGGACCTGCATGTACCATTTCCTCAAATGAAATCATGAATTGTGGGTAAACTCTCATGTTCATGCCCTTCAACAAGTCCACTCTTGTGGGCTACCATTTGTGGAAGGTCATTGCCTAGGTAGTGTCATTTACAACAACAAATCTTCATTGCCTTCCTGCTATACGGGCTCGAGACCCACTAGTGTCATCTCCCCCACTATGGGCCTCTACATCGCTTCTGACATGGTACATTCCTCACTTAAGGGGATTACTGGCTACTTTGTCATGTCTGCCCATTGCCATTATAACAACCACCTGCGATAGTTGTGCCAAAATGATAGTTTGAGTTTGGATGTGGGTACCTTTGGGGAGAGGGTCAATGATGAATAAAGATTCTGCATTGATTGATGATTGCATGATGAGAAGTCTTCACATACTAGTGTTATAAGCCCCAAGGGACATCACCTATATTGTCATTCCCTCACGATCACCCTACCTAGACCTTACCCAAGAATGAGATTGCAATAGAACCATACTTTATGTAATGATGATCATTCTATTATGCACTTACGGCTAAGGGAACATTCATCCCCTTTATCGATCTTTCATTCACAGGGTATTCCTTTAATGGACAATGTCACTCAAAATTCACGATAGCGGCTACCACCCTCGTGGAGCCCGCTACGTAGGTTACCACATGTCTTTCATAATCCCCTCAATATCATTTCTTAGCATCTCTCTTAATGTGTCCACCCACATACCTTGGCCCAATGGCAGTCTTCAAGGTGGGGTCCGATCACAATGGTGTTGTTTAGTTGACTTCATCGCCTCTCTCCACCATTAATAATGGTGTCCCCATCCTCGGCTTGTTTCCTTGTGGGTTCCACTCCCTTAGTATTCGTTGGTCTTATCCACCACTTGCATGGCTATTATACTTCATCCTCCCACACTCAAATGCCCACACCTTCAAATAGTGGTCTCATATGCAGATTTCGCTCGCCTGGAGGCTGGAAACCCATTGTCATTTTCATGATAGATGTTGCTCAACTACTCCCCCTGCCTCCTCACCCACAGAAATCAGCAACGTAGGTTCCACATGCTCCTTGGAAATTACAATAAGGCATCCCCTATAGATGGCATGAAATGCCTCCTGGCCCACAAAAATAGTTTATGTATATATGGGAAGGATGGAAAATGTAGATTCTTCCTTTATTCAATGCCACCCTACAAAAGGAAAGGCGGTGAGCTCCCTTGATAAGAATGACAGTAGTTCAAAGTAGCACATTATCTTCAAAGATTTAGGCAATGAGGATAATGATTGAGTGATAAATTCATAGGACGTTTGGGCTAGTGAATGCCCTGATGATGGCAAGAAAGGGTCACAGCCTGCGGCCCCTAACCGTAACCATTCACAAGAATTTGTTGGTTTGGGGTCAAAGGATTCCTGTATGTGCTAGCTCAGACTGAGATAGGCTGGTGAATGACAAAATGGGAATCATAGAAGTTGTTGAAGTGATATTGAAGGTGTTACAAGATGAAGTTTATGGTTACAAAGTATTGCATCGATTATTGTCCTTCAGAAAAGAGGAACAAATGATCAAGTAACGTGATCAAGTGAAGGACATAGAACCAAAGAGACTTCCACCCACATGGAAGCCATCCTTGTGGGCTCCACTAGCACAATATTCATTTACCTCTTAGTTGTTCTTTACGGTATCCAAGTGAACTTCTCCCACAGTAGCCGTATGGCATAACTTACCCCCATGAGATGACTTTGAGCTAAAAATCACTATCAAGGGATGGGATGGTAATGAATGTGAGGAATGAGAGGCAATTGGACAAGGCTTGAAAATGTGTAATCAAAGAAGATGGAAAAAAGGATCTCTAGTTAGAATGATTAACGTAGATCAATGGGTTTTCTCTTGGTACTCCAGAAGTGGCAATATTAGTGTTTTTAAGATTGTGGGATGGTAGATATGGACTATTGGGAAGAGTGATTAAAATGATATCATTGTTGGGTGAGAATAATGCAATGCACCCTAGGTCTATTGTGGGGTGATCAATGAAGGTGATGGGAGAAGGGACTCCCATGAGTATGTATGTCCAAGTGATTTCTGTTGATTTTTATGGAGCTTGGACAGGTTTCTCCATTCCCAAGAAGTGTTTATTTAATTATTTAATTATTTTCTAGAGACTTCTAGAAAGGGTTGAGTTGTTTAGATAATTATGTAATTAAATAATTGATTCCTCTAGAGACTTCTAGAATCCATTTAGTTAGGGTTGTTAGAGTCTATTTAATCTTAGCCATTGATTGAGATTAAATCATGGCCAATGGTTTTCCAATGAGAAAAGTATAAATGGGGATCAATGGGCATTTGGAGAATACACAAGTAGATACATACAAATATAGACTTGCAGTGATAGCAAGTAGATTTATAGTGAAAGAAAATAGTCTTGCAGTGTTAGCAAGGGCACAGTGATAGTGTTGGGGATAGCAGCTGTGGAATTTCAGCAGGAGAAATTGAGGGAATAATTTTCGGAGAAGAATATTGTTGGAGCTCTGCTAGTAAGAGTCAAGAAATTTATGTATTCCTTAATTTTCTAAAGTTTAATATAATTCCTCATCTACAGTAGTGGTTTTCCCTTCGGGGTTTTTCCATGGACAATTTGTCCAAAAATATTGTGTTCATTATTGTGAATGTTTTCTTCTCTATTCCTGTGAGTTTATTGGTGAAGTTGCAGTTGTGTTATTTTTCAATGTTTGCTGTGAATTAATTTTCCAGAGTCAAATAATCTATGTATTAGATAGGAGATTAATAATCAGTAACTGCAATAGAATTTTCACAATTTCAAATACTATCGAGTAGTCAAGATCTAAAACTTTCAAGTGTTAATCCAATTGCCTTGAACTGATCTCCAAAAAGGAGGGAGGGATCAGGATTTAAGGGATGCATAGTTGATTGACATCATGGGAAAGGAATCAAGTGCTCACAGTTGGGTGGTGAAGTATATTTTGCGAAAAATATAATGCAGGCTTCCTTTAGCCTGCTACCATTGTTCATGATGATCATCACATTATGTTTTCCCGCACTTCATTACGCATGGCCTTCTTTTGTGTGGGTTCTACATCATGTAGTGTCATCTTTTCCTCTGTCATCATCCTCTCATGGCTACATCCTCACAGCCCCCCGTGATTCATGCCCCACACTACCTATTTGGGTTTTCTGAGTATGAGTATTGTCACTTCCAATGCTAGAGAATTACTTGCAAAGATCAACAAGGATCTATATCACAAAATCTCTAAGGGGAATAAAACCAACACAATCTGGAGCAAGATCCGTACACAAAATACATCAAGCTTCGATCAATGTAGGAAGGGTCAAGATAGCCCGTCATGTCTTCCTGCTCCATTTTGATCCATTATTGTAATGGGAGTGGTCTCACAAATTACTTAGTAATTTCTCTCTAAAGTCAATGGACTCTATGATGGTCAGGCTTGGAGTGGGAAGTGAGTCCCCTTCGATAGTATTAATGAATTATTCTTCAGGCACTGCTAATATAGGTTTCCTATATCCTTGGGTAGGACCTCCCCTCTGAAAAAACTACTATCGCCATGGAGCCTTTTCTTTCCCATGCAATGATCACCATTTTGGTGATGTTGACGAATGGAAATTCTGGTTATTTTCATCAGCGATCTATTATTTAACTAATGTCCCCTCAAGACCCAAAGTTAATGTAGGGTGCTCTTTCTTCTCATTGACACTAGGTGTGATGTAGGTGATCGATCTTGGCTCATTGATATGAAAATAAAGATTCATTAGCCCACATTTGAGTGTGTACCTAGATCATGGCACAAATTTAGTAGCATACAGGGCTTGTGGTGATGGAGGCTGCAATTTTTCAAGCCATCTATGGGTGGTGATTCTATGGTAGCACCCCACTCTCTTGGGCCCAATGACCGTCATCAATACGGGTTCTGCATCATGTGGCACCATCGTCTCATTGGTGGCTAGCTGCAGCTATCCATATGCAGTCACCTTGTTGCCTCTACCTGACCAATCCACTCACATCTCCCTTTCATGGAGAATCTCATCTCGAAAGGAAAAGCTTATGATGATCGAATTAGTGAGCTAGCCTATGAATCATTAGAATCCACTTGGCCCCTGACAAACAAAATGTACCCATGAGCCGAGAAATTACTATAGAGTCATCCCTTATCAATTGCTCACCGCTTTGTCGCACCATAACATAGTTTAACAAGTGGGTTGAATATGAATGATGAGGGATTAAGAGAAAACCTAGGGCACCCCACGGGCCTCATTATTGAATCATTTGGAGCTTGGGGTTATTATTAGGGAAGTGAAGCCAGGGAATTTAAGGATGGTTGTTCCATAGGAAAAAGGGGGATCCAATCTTCAAATGGACCTACAACAACTGGAAATACATCCCTATGGAATCAAGCATAGGAGAAGAATTCCCCTTGACAATGCAAGTAATGAAGTCAAAAGGAAGACCATTATTCCATCAAGGCAGAATTTTAATTTTGAGGGAAGACATTTTTGCTATTAATATGTGTACAATGCATTATGAGGATCAAGTGAGATTAAGAAGGAATTATTTTAGACCTGAAATGTTGTGACTCGTGATTTCCATCCTTAGGAATTATTATTACTTATTGTTGGTTGCTTAAAAGGATATGCAGTAATAAGGTCATTTAAATTGTAACCAAGAAACCATTTAAATAAGTGTTATTTTATTATTTGTATGATCTTAATTCAATCTACTATTTTGTATAGGGCTCTGATCACAAAGTGAAACCATTAAAGTGGATTATTGATGTATTTTACTACTCAAGGGGTGTGCCCATGAAGCTATAGACATGATCTAAAAGGGGGGATGCTAGTCCAAGAATGCTTGAATTCATAGATGTTGAATACTAAGCATCGCCAAAGCGATGTTGCACAAGCAAGGGACAACTTTTCAAGAGAGGACCAATAGACTAATGGTTCCCTATTGAAAGAAAATAAATACATGGAAATTGGAAAGTTGCAAACCAATGACAACATGCCAAAGGAAGTCGGTACCAAGAAAATAAAGAGTTGTCTACCAAAAATTAGAAGTGAGAAGTTGTCTTTTTCTTCAAGAAGTGATCATGATCCATCAAGAGATGTCTCGTTAGATCAGAGACAACTTATCTATTCTAAAATAATGTGTATCCAATGATGCAAATATGCAAACGAGGCCTATTTGATCTAATGAAGAATGTTGCAAGTCCATCAAGTAGAAGGCACCCTTCAAGAAGTTCTTGCTATAGTAAAAGGGAAATCAGCAAGAGGACAAAACTTCTACAACACCTGGGCACTAGAAGACAAAATAGGGAAAAGACAAAGATTTATTTTAAATTGTTATATAATGGGGGGTAGGTGAAACCCTAACTTGTAATCAATTTGGGCCACACAATAAAAATTAATCCTAGCCATTTATTTGGGCTTTGGAAAAATATAAATAGGGGTCTCCCCCTCATTTGTAAAGGGTTGGAGAACTAATGTAAAGGCATTCTATAGCAATAGAAAGCAACATTGCATGATTTATGGTTGTTTCTTTTGAGTTTTTTCATTATACATGCATTGTTTTTCCTTCCATGTTAGTTTTAGTTGTTAGTTTCTTGAGTGGAAGTGATGATGGCATTTGTTGTTTTAGTATTTGATGAATTTATAGCTCATGATTTTTGTGGTTTTTTGATGATGAATCACTTTGTAAAGCTAGTCTAAGCTTCTTTACTTCATTGTTGTAATTTAGTTCAATTGCATGTTCATGATGCGCATGTGCAATCTAAAAATCTGCAGTCCTTAGAAGATTACATTGGTTTTGTGTAACTGTAGGTTCCTCTTGGCCAAGAAAAACCTAGTTTAGGAATTTTTTCTACTGTAGCAGCCTCCATGATCAATGTCATTCATATTTTTAGGTCTAGGAACTTCTCCCTTTCCCTACCCTTTCCCCTTTTTTTAAAAATAGTGACCTAAGCTAAGGTCCATTGGACACTAAATCTAAATCTAATGATAAAAGTGGAGTTCTAGACTATTGTTTGAACTTGCAACAACTTAACAATAATTTATACATCTTAGAGAACTCCATTTGCAAACCCAACTTCCCACACTTTGTAACTCATCTGTAAGTCTGCCTTGTGATTCTAGCAAATCACATGAATCAACTGAGGTATTCCAAGTACTGTCAAGACCTAGCATTAGAGACCTTGTGATAGTGCTCTACAATTTGATTGTGGAAGATTGTATTTCAAGAGAGGTGATGCACTTGTGCATTACTTGTGTCTAGAAGTGCATAGAACACCCATCAACAAAACTGGCACTAGAAGGAGGGTATGACATTTTGAGGCTACAAAGTTGAAAGTTGGAAGTTGAATTTAGAGAACCTTCAAGAAGAAATCTAAGATAGGAAGATCTCTTCATTTGTTGGAAATTTGAAATCAAAAAATTGTGAAGGCAAAAAAAAACTGAGTTGAAATGGAGCAACATGTACAAATCAACATTACTTAGCTACATGCAGATTTAAACAAGAGATTGAGGAGACCATTGCAGAAATTTACATTGGGAGATAAGTGTAGAATTCATTGCACTCGCAGGCACAATGAATTGGGATGTATAACACTCTTGGACATAATCGAAAGAGTCTTGCAAGGAGAAATTCCCTTTAGGGAAATCTATCAACCTTTGGCTCTTGTAGACCTAGAGGAAGAATTGACAACCATGGTAGCTAAGGTATTTAAGGAGCTTATCCAGGAATGTTTGGGAAGCAAGAATGGACCAAGATTGGAGGAGGTGTTGATGTCTACCTGGTGCAGATTTCACAATGCACCTCACTCATAATTAACTTGTTCTTCATGTGCAAACATTATCACTCAAGTCAAGGGTTACTTAAACAAGTTGGAGAAACCAACTTTCAATGAGGACAAGCCATCCCATGAGGGGGAAGAGCTATCAACATATGGAGGACAACACATTGAAGATGAACCAACCAATTTGACACAAGTTAGTACTGGGACAATAAACATAGAGACTAAAAACCAAGGGGAAGGAGTTGATCTGAAAGCCTAGCTAGAAAGGAATCAGAAGGATTTCCCTCCATCAATGAAAAGAAATCATCCATTCTGGAAGAGGAGCAATTGGTGGTTGATGATGAACCAACAAATTTTACAATAGCGCATGTTGACGTAGCTCATTAAGATGTTGAAAATCATAAAGAAGAGGTTGACAGTCTTGGGACAATAGAAAATGATGATGAAGAAATAAGTGAAATCAGATTAGAAGTCCTCTCCTTCATGAATGATAGTGACCAAGCATCCAAAAATGAAGGTTTGGAGGAGTGGTAAAAATAATATGCTATAGTTTACCCCTATCTGACTTCCTTCCCAAGTGATGATGAGGACCTAATAGTGGAAAGATACAACCGGCTCGTCTCAATACTAGCAAGGGGTTGGTCCAAGCTAAGATACCAAGTGGATTTGGTAGTATTGCTACTCCGAAATTGGTGTAGACTCCATGATTCATCGCACTCCTAGTTTACATGTGAACTCTTCCAAGAAGCCATCGAACAAGTCAAAGAGAAAGTGGGGTAGCCAAGCACACCGCCTCTTACCACTACCTCCAAGATAGAGCTAGAGGACAAAGAATAGGAACCAAGTGGAAACTCAATTGAAGATAATCTTCCACAAGGTGTTGAGACAACAACAGTAGAAGAACAATGCAATCCCAAGCCTCCAAATGATGAAGTAGAACACATAGGAACATTGTCCATCGGTCACCAAGAATTTTTCTCTCTTTAAGAGCATTTGTATGCCACACATGTTGGGATCTATGGGGAATCCTTGGAGAGAAACAATACATGGGATTATGGTCCCCTTGGGGAGTTGCAATCAATTGAAGTCTTCATTCCGTTTAGAGCTACACTTCACATGTATACCAATGCTAAGAATGAGTACATTTCAAAAGATAGGAGTGATGAAGACCCACTACCAGAACCTCCAAATAGCAAAGTGTTGGAGTTTCTAGAGTGTGAGAGGAGCTCCTTCTCCATCTATAGTGACAGTGAACAAGAAGAGACGAGTGAACATCATGATGAGACACATGAAATGAAAAAAGAATAAGACAAAGTCAAGGGTGTTCTGATGGCTGCCAATGAGTATGACGGATCTGACCAACTATAGGAGGCAACTAGGAGTCCTGCCGCATTGGCCATTGATGATCCTATTATATGTTTAGAGGACTGCATTAGGATAGATTCATCCATGTCATCCTCCTATGACTTTGGACATCATAAAATTAAGGTCAACACCTAGGGAATGAATTGGGACAGCATGCTTCCCCTTGAAGACAGCAATCAAGAAGATGAGGTGTACTTCCTAGAGGAATAGATGATAGAAGTTGTGGATCCCACTAGTGGCTTGAAAGGGGAATTTGTTGCCCTATCCTCCCAGCCCTACCCATGCCCAAGATCATAAATGTTGCACCCTCTACCATTCCCACCTGAGGCTACTGACGCAAAGACCAATGATGCAATGTTTGATCTTGAATGTCAAGTGTTGCTGCCGTCACATGACGACATCCAAGTTCTATCTTTCCTTACTCCTGTGAATACTTGTAACTATGCTTATTATCTTGATTATGGGAATGAGGGGAGATGAACGTGTTTGTGGATCAACCATGGGCCTAATGAATCACCTCAATTGTTGATTTTTCATGATGATGTGATTGAATTTGAATGTTACTATGTTGAACTTCTTTTTTTTTAATATAAGGATAAATCTACATGGCTTAGAAGTACAATTTCCCTTCTTCTTGTGTATGTATTGCTAAATCCAACGCGTGTGTATGTTAGTTTTCCTTGTCTAAACATAGTTCTTTGTAAATATCTTTGTACATATATTGTTTTGGGTAGTGTAGGTGTCATGTAAATAGTCTCACTTCCATACTATTTTTAGGTTAGTTGGTTTGTTGTAGGTTAGTTTTTCTTTAGATTAGTTTCCCTCTTCTTTTCTTTTTCTTTCCTTTTGTGGTTAGTTTAGCTTATTGCTTTTCGCTTGCTTTCTGTTTTGCTTTCGCTTTACAATTGCTTTGCTCAAGGTCCCTCTTATTTTAGCTAGGCACATTCGTGTGTACAACAACCATACTTAGTACCTAGGGTTGTTCTATGTATTTCTTTGTCAAACTCTAATCAAGTTTTCAGAGTGGATGGTGAGGAACTTCTATTAGTGTCAAGTGACCTAGATGTTTGATTCAAAGAGGATAAGCCATTGGTTTAGTCTGACTCTGATGTATTATGAAATCTTATAGCTTTCACATATTTAAAAAATCTAGAGGTCACTATAGGTCCTTTATGAAGTCAAGTTAAGTGAAAAATCTAAAATTCTGCTTTAGCGCCACTGTGATTCTTAGCCATAAGCATGAGATTCACTACTTGCAAGTTGAAATAAAATAATTGAAAATAGGAAATGAAAAGAAAAGAAAAATATGAAAAAAAATCAAAAGGATGAAATTCAGCTCTTCAAGAGGTTACGATCAACTCTACCAGGGCTATGGACGTCCGACCGACAATAGAGCAATGTTTAGGAGAATCACAGCAACAACCTTGTTGGGGCTATGTTGTAGAAAATAATGTCAGCTTATTAAATTCAAATAACACCTTAATGAAACATTAAATCAAAGAATCTAAGAAAATAAAGCAATTTAAAGCAAACAAATTCTTCAAAGTCGTCTCATCATCCTCTATCTCCAAGGATTCATTGTAAGCTTCTTGTTCTCAGGTCGTGTAAGAAAAAGCTCCGCAAAATGACAACCTAGAGAATGAGTAAATATGCAATATGAAAGAAACCAAGTTCCTATGCCAAATGATGATGGAATGACAATATTAAAATGCAACTAATGGATATGAAAATGCTTGACATAATGAAACTAGAATGATGTGCTACAATGCTTGATTGTTGGAAGACTATAATTCTCACATTATGCAAATAATCCTCTCTTTTCAAAGAGCCAAGATGTCTTATTTATAGATTTTTGGAGACAAAATCTTAGTTGGCCAAGATCAACGATTGAGATTGAATCTAGATAAATTGACGGTGAGAGATGGAAAAGTTGGAGAAGATAATGGAGAAGGGATAAAGATTTCTTCCAATAGACTAGGAAGAAGAATAGAAAGAAAGTTCCAAATTTGTTGAAGAGATAAAGCACATTCAAATAAAAATTGAATTTTTCAATTTTGGTTGAGAAATAGTTGTAGACATGTGCTTGATTATTTTTTCAATTTTGGAAAGAATTAGAATATTTCAATTTTGTAAAGAATTAGAATATGTCAATTTTGTAAAGAATTAGAATATTTCAATTTTGTAAAGAATTAAAATATTTCAATTTTGAGTTGGAGGGAAAATGAATATTAAATAAAACAAATATTTGAAACTTGTTTATTTAATAAAAGAAGAAAATGAAAAATTAAATAAACTTTTTAATTTAATTTATTTAATTAAGAGGAATATGATAATTAAATAAACTTTTGTTATTTAATTAAGAAGAAGGTGATAATTAAATAAAATTTGTGATAAATTTATTTAATTAAGAAGAAGATGGTAATTAAATAAACTTTGTAATTTATTTAATTAAGAGGAAATTGTAATTTATTTAATTAAGAGGAAAATGGTCAATAATTAAATAATAAAAATTATTGCAATTGATTATTTAATTAAAATAATGGACAAGATAATGGAGAAGGGATAAATATTTCTTCCAAAAGACTAGGAAGAAGATTCCAAATTTATTGAATATCTAGATAAAGCACATTTAAATTAAAATTTAATTTTTCAATTTTGGTTGAGAAATAGCTATAGACATGTGCTTAATTGATTTTTATTTTGGAAAGAAATAGAATATTTCAATTTTGTAAAGAATTAAAATATTTCAATTTTGAGTTCGAGGAAAATGAAATATTAAATAAAAAAAATATTTGAAACTTTTTTATTTAATAAAAGAGGAAAAGGAGAATTAAATAAACTTTTGATTTAATTTATTTAATTAAGAGGAATATGTTAATTAAAATAAACTTTATGATTTATTTATTTATTTAAGAAGAAGATGGTAATCAAATAAACTTTGTAATTTATTTAATTAAGAGGAAAATGATCAATAATTAAATAATACAAATTATTGTAATTGATTATTTAATTAAAATGAAAGATTAAATAATTAAATAAAACAACTATAGGAAATTGTTTATTTAATTAAAATGATGGAATTAGAAGAATGTGATGACAATGAAAGAATTAGAATAATGAACTATATAAATAAATATTTCTATTTATTTAATAGTAGATGAAAATAATTAATTAATCAAATAAAAGTATTCAATTAATCGGATTTATCTAGACCATTTTTAGGTGTATATATTTTTCCCCTCTTTGAAGTGATGTGTTTTACACATTGCTTCAAAGAATAATTTTGTTATCAGTAGTTCTGAAAAATAATTTGATATGCCTAGATAGTGATTTCAAAATGATAACGGATATATGCCCCTTCGAGAGATAAATTGATGAATTTTGAATTTGACTATGATGGTGATTTGATGATATAGAGACGATTTATCTCTCGATAAAGAAATATCGATTCCTCTAATTGATTAAATGTTGCCCTGTATTTCCTCCTTGTGTTTGATGATTGATGATCACTTCAGCCGATTGATTTGATGATGTTGATGATTGACCTCATGATAGGCGAGGTTCAATGATTGATTGATGATTGACCTCATGATAGGTGAGGATCAATGATAGATTGAGTGATAATTGACCTCATGATAGGTGAGGTTCAATGATTGATTGATGATTGACCTCATGATAGGAAAGGATCAATGATAGATTGATTGATAATTGACCTAATGATAGGTGAGGTTCAATGATTGATTGATTGATTAACCTCATGATATGCGAGGTTGAATGATAGATTTATGATCATGAGATTTGATCAAAATTGATTAGATTTGATTGATTGATGTTGATTGATTTGAGAAGATTGTTGATTTGTGAAAAATTATGATTATCGAAGGATTTCCGCATCTGATGTAGGCGAATTTAGATTTGATTGGGTGATGTAGTTTAACTTCTCTAATTGATATGCCCTAGTATAAGATTGATTAATGTACTAAGACTTGATGATGAAAAATGATGAATAGGATAGGGGATGGGATGAAGAAGAGATAATGAAAGGAGAAGATGAAAAGTAAGCACAAATGGATTCAAGGATAAATGTGATGTTGCCCCAATCAAGTTGTAAGCCAATATTTATTGATGATGATGATGATAAGAGTTTTGTTGATGAGGGAAGGATACATCTTGAAACAACACAAAAGGATAGGTAAGGATACATCTCGATGATGATGATTATTGGATAAAGGCTCATAACAAGGCTGGGAACAAAACCAAGGTTGTGATTAAATGATTTGTGCTATACTTAATAGATTAGGATTAGATGGAAATGTGATACTATTGAAATGAAATAAAATTATTTAGAAAGAGATGATTAGGATAAAAAATCTATATTATCCTAAGAAATATTGAAGATATGATGATATGATGAGGAGAGGGAATACGTGTATCTTTTGAGATCAAAATTTGGTAGCTTTGAAATAATCTATAAATGCGTATGCAAGACTTATATGGATGCAATCTATTTTAACCATGCAAACTATAATTATGAAAAATTATCATTCTAAGAGTTATTTTATGCTTTTTTTATCATTGTTGAACTTTTGAAATGTTGAAAGTAAGTACAAGCACCGATGGTATAAGTTAGACCATGATGACCTGAGTACTTCTTTCATGATTTTTGATATTGCAGGCGAACACAAGAATCTAGGTATAATTAAACCAAGATGACCTAATCATTTCTTGTCTAAATATAAAAGAATCAATCATTTTCCTATGTGAATTCGAATGTCATCAATGATACTTGGCAGAGCACATCCCATGACAATCCACATAGTAATAATGATTAACTCACAGACAACAGACAAAGAAAAATCATACTCCTTCCTTGCTTCTCTAGTCTAAAACATCATCAAGTTGCTCTAAAGATATAACAAAAATCAATAAAACAAAAATTCCACCTTTTTCTTAAAGTATTTCAATCATTATTCAAATTAGATCATCCATTTTGATTTGAAAACCTAATGTTATGCTTTTTGATAAGTGTTTTGATCATCTATGATTGATTTTCAATTTTTTTCATGTCATGGTATTTTGTTTTTGTTTAACACATTTTTTGTACTATCATCTATATGTTATGATAACTCAAAAGTTAATTTCCCCGTTGAGCATGTATCCTACCCCTAGTTAGACACAACTGATTATTATGGATATGTACAATGTTCACCAAACCATGATGAAACATGATTGCCTCTATTTTGCACAAATGATGGATAAATATGATGTTGATAGGATGGTAATGCTGATATGATGGAAGAATGAATCGTATATTTTTGACACTCTAGGTCTCTCCAACCCTTCTAGGGTTTTTCACCTAAAAAGAGAGAGAAAGTGGCCAAAGAATCTAACAAGTTCACTCAAATATGCAATGATGGATGATTTTATACCTAAATGAACTAAACTAAATGAAATTGAATGATTGAAACTAATCTAAATGAATGAAAAACTAATATTTAAGCTATGTTTGAAAACACGATGTGATATGCAAACAATGAAGAAATTGAAGAAAATATACAAAACAAAAGGTACAGGGGTGAATCTAAGTGCACGTGGATATGAATTGTTAATTTAGAGATGTCTAGAATGCTGATTGATCTTACTAAAAATTCACAGTGGGACTCATTCACCAAGGGTGGCGAATCAATCCTCCTATTGATGAAAAATTGTCAAGAACTTATTTCTGATAGTCAGCATCTAGAATCTGACAAAATACAGATTTTTAGGTCTCATGTGGGACTCAATAACCAAGGGTGGAAAATTATTCCACTCCTAGATTTCTAAAAAAATAATGCAGCAACTCTGCAACACCAAATTTGGAATTGTCTGAATGTTGGGTTGTCGAAGTTAATTTTGTAGGAAATAGACAAAAAAAACTCAACAAGCTTGAAATAATGATATGTTGACTTAAAGAGCCTAGTTGACTTGATTTCCACTTTTCAACAACTTTAAACTTGTCAAATTTGCAAAACAAAGGCTGCAAATACACATGCAAAGGGGAAAAATGTTGAAGGGTTAGCAAATAGGGGTTTTCCTTGGTCAAACCCCACTTTGGTAATCAAACCCAATAGAAATAAATGAAATGCAAAAGAAATGATAAATGAAAAACATAAAAGGTGTTACAAACTTACCAAGATCCTTAATAATGCAAGTATGAAGTAATGTCAATGGCTACTTCAAAGTGCTTCAATAGTTGCTTAGATTGATGTTGTAAGATACTTGATTGAATGCTTGAATGCTTGGATAAATAATTGAATAGATGGGATGTTAAAATGAGGTGAAAATAAATTATTTATATCAATCTTGTATCTTAGTAATCTGCGATCCCATAATAAAGTGGTTTACAATTTTGGCTGTTAAACTAGACACCGGAATTATTTTTAACTAAATCTTCACATTCTGGCACCTATAGCGGCTAAACTGTGAGGAATTTGAAGATAGTGCAAACTAGAGTCTCATCAAATTTTGTTTGTAGATTCTAAAAATATTTTTTTCAAAATTGTTGGAATCAAATTTCACTTCTTTTTCTATCTCCCATGAAAATTGTTTTTTTAGAAAACAACATTTTAAAAAGTGACTATCAATCGCATAACGCATAACTTTTTTCCATGAAGGATAAAAATTATAATTCTTTCAAATTTAGATCAACTCTGATATCTAGTGCCTCCAATTTTTGGTTAGATAGTGTTTATTGAATATTTTCCTTTAAATCAAGTTTCCCTACAAAGTGTTTCAGTTCACAATTCGTATACACTGCAAATCTATAACTCAGAATTTTTTGTATATGTCAAAAATTCTAGTTTAATTTTTGTTGGACTACCATTCCCAATATCTCAAAAAATCATATTTTCCAAATTTTTTTGGATAATCTTTTTATTTTTCCACATGAAGAACAAAGAAATTCATTCGATGAAAAAACCTATGTTTAATAAACTTAAAACAAATACATAACAAAACCAAACATATTAAAATTATATTCATTGGATAGCTTGTTCTGAGGAATACCATAATCATTTGAAATAAATTTAAAAATGAATCTCGGCCTATCCTCTAAAGTTTAAAATCAAAAAGTGATTTTTATCAAATATTTTGATAGGTAAAAGGAGACATTTATAGGTATGGTTTTGCACCCCATGAAGCTCCTATATCCTCCTAAGGGGTTTGATCTAAGGTGATTTGATCAAACCTCTTCAATTGAATCCTTAAATGGAACTTTTAGCTTTAAATCATTATATTTTCTTAAAAAATATGTGATTTCAGCTAAAATTTGTTCCTCTCAAGAATTGTAAACCACTATTATGATAGCACCGTAACCGTTCATACATCATCACAGGCCGACATCAAGCATATTTTTGAATAAATCCTTAAAGAAATTTAAAATATTTTGAATTTTGGAGCCAAGGGGGACTCATCCACCACCCATGGCAAATGGGTCCCACCTAGGACATGAAACTAGGTGTTAGAAATTAAATGCTATTTAATGTTGTGTGTCAGGAGTATATTCAAGAATATAGTTAAATAAATCTTATGAGTGTATAAAAAGGTCAAATAAGACATGAGAAAGGGATAAATAAGGGGGAAATGCCTAGAAAAGTGTGAATCTTTATTACAAGACTTAACAGCACTTGAAAATAGGACTTTTTGATGTGTAAAAGGATGAATTTTAGGTGAATTATGATAAATAGAGTCTAGAAGAATGTGGAAATGTCTTATGTATAACACTTCACAACACATTCACAAGACTTCAATATTTAAATTTTAGTACTTAAATAAGCATGTTTAAGCCATGTTGCAACATAAAATCAAGGAAAAATATGTAAAATGTTCACTATGAAACAAGACCTAAAAGGCCATGAAAATGACAAGGGGCCATTTTTCTACTGCACATTTAGCCCCCACTTTAGTGAGAGGAAGAAATTGCTTCAGACTCACACTAAAGTAGCTATGAACATCAAGAAGAGGGTTCAAATGTACTTATGTTAGCAAGATGGAATAACAACAATAAAGAGGGATGATCAAGCCCCAAGGATAAAGATCCTATGGCATACTAAGCATAAGAACAAAGGATCACACAAATGTTGAGAATTATATAAATCTTTGATCATGAATCCAATTAGTTGTGAATTATATTTAGGAAAAAAGAGAATGTGTACTCACCCTAGGCCCATAGAACTTCTGGTTATCTATGGGGTGAGAAGGGCCAAAAACAAGAGAGATACATATGCTAGTTGGCATGCACTCACAAACACAAAAGTGGCTATGGGGAAAGTCATGTCACTAGTTAGGCTTCCCACTCAACCATGCCAAAACTATACCTCCTAATAACTTTAACAAGGCACCACATAGCAAAAGGAAATGCAAATGTCAGTTTAAGCTTCATGAGACAAGAAAAAATTGGTATGCTTAGAACCCATGAACAAAATAGGATGGCACCACAGGCATGCAATTTCTATTATGCAAGGTGGCCAAACAAGTAAAATGGCACCACAGGCATGCAAGTTATGTTACGCAGCCCTAAAGGAAGTTGCAATGCATCACTTAAATGTACCAATTTTAATTTTTTTATTTTTTTAATTTTTGAACAATAACATGGAAGATGAGTACATATTGCCAACAACCTCTAAGGCCACGAGACAAAGATTAATTTAGAACCCAAACAATAACGAACATGAAAATAAACTGAAACATTAAACACTAAGGAAATGAGACAACATACATTCCATTCAAGATAAATCACAACAAGGATGATAAATACCTCAAGATTCCAATTAACAACATATAAATAATATGATTACAACACTCATTCCCCGAATGAGGTAAATCCAATAATCATGATTACAATTTACAAATTCCACCTCGATAACAAATGAGGGGTAATAAAATAAAGATCAATTGAAAGAATGAGGCCAACAAAATCAATTGCATCCAACGAGCTCTCCAACTGGAAATCACGACCACATGATCAAGAAGAAAAACCAACGGAATAAGATGCACGCCACCCAACCACGTGGAACCCAAAGGCCCCACTCCCTCCATGCTAGGAGATAGTAACAAGGATTTCCTAGACAAGACCATCTACCACTAGACACCAGCTAACACAAAAATTGAACTGCAAACCAGAACATATACCACATCACTTAATATCATTGTTACAATGCTTCTAGAGTACAAAATCGAGTACAATCACTATACAAAATAAACCAATGGTACAACACCATACCGACTGCTGTCATAGGAGGAGTGTCATCGCAAAGGTTGCATGGGATCTCCTAGCAAGTCTTCCTAGGTCCCGGCCCCCTCTAGGGATATCCTGGAAACCTCAACTGACTCCTGGCCCCACATACACACTAGAGTGGAATCGATTATCTCTCATAAGGATGAGATAACGATCTTGCCATTCTAGGCCTTCCCGACTCATCTCAAGTCTCGTACAAGCCCTTGAGCCAATGAGCGAGGCTAAATTATCTTATTTAATGTTCAAAGCTACTCTCTCCCTAGTAATTTATTTTAATTTTCACTTAGTTAACTGACTCTCACATGAGTTATCCTAGAACCACTTTGGGCCCGGCGCTTGTTGAAAGCCACTCCCCTATCGAAAACACCTAACTCAACCACATGCCAAGGGTAGACAATGCACTTACACTGATCAAAAATAACCAAACACCCCAACAGGTAACACATCACTACAGATGTACAAAACTGAAACCCAAGCGTGCACTACCCACGGCTAACACAAGGTTGACTAACATAATGACAACCCACATAACAAACTAAAACACGTCTCAACCTTAAGCCGTAAGGTCACACATCATGATGTGGTAAACAGGTATCCACTGAACATAACTCAAGCACTTCCCAATTAAAACAATAACAAACACATGATGCACAACATTGTTTCAAGATAACACATTGGAATCTAACTTACATAACATTCACTCTAATTATCCAACATCGAAGATGAACAATCAAACACTAAAAGCATTTCAAACAATGAAGTGAGCTACTGTTCAGATTTTCTAAATCCAATCAAACACAGTATTCATGACTTGCATTTATCCAATCAATTGATCCCATCTCTTTTCATGACATAGAAATATTCAAAGAATGGATCATTTACTCTAAATTACACAACCATATTCTAAATACAGACATTTCAATAAATAACATCATTGAATCGAAATCACTCCAATTAATAACTCTACGCCCCACAATCATATAATGTAATTAAATCCACTTGTTTTATAAAGCATTTGGATTAAATAAATTACTCTTTATTTCAACCTAGCGATAAATCAACAACTCAATCTCATGTGATTCATTAAATCATTCATTACTTCTAAGTTTTTTCTCATTTGTATTCTATATTTAGAACGTTTTGATAAGTAGACGTTTAGATCAAATAAATCAGTCTTTCTTTCAATTTGCATTAATAAAACAACTAAATCTTCAACTAAAAGTCATCTCTACTTGAATTCAATTATATTCCAAAACGAATATACCTAATAGTGAGTTAAGCATGTTGACCACTTCAGGAGTTTAAACCAATACTTATATTTCGTTTCGTAATTACATTTATTAATAAAATCAACCCTTGAAAATGAAAACACTTGATCATTTAAAAACTACCTTTTAACATAAAACATTTGACTATTAAGATTCAACATTCAAAATAATTCATTTAAATATAAAATTTTCCTTTGCTTTTATTTTGTAGCCAAAAGTCATCTTAGGATAATCTATATTTAAATCTATCCCTTTTAACTTCATTTGCCTCAATTTCCACAATAATCAAAATCAAATTATAATTAAGTCCAACATTTGATAAGTAAAAACATCTGACTAAAATAATCATGCATTAATTCTAAGTCCCACCATTATATTCCATAATCAAAAAATTTAATTATTAAACATTTGAGTAAGATAAATCTTCCATTATCTCTTAGTTTCACAATTAAATTCCATATTCAAACAATTTTAATAAATAAGGACATTTGACTGAAATAAACTATTTATTGAATCTTGTATCATAATTGAAAACATAATCAGATACGTAAAGAAACAAAGTCATTTGTTTAGCATATAAATCGATTAATTTACTCTAAATTACTATATCCTCAAATTTGAAACATTTAATAAATAAACATTTATTTAAAATAAATTAAATCTTGATTCATCATAGATCGATCAGTTAATTATCTTAAAACTTATTTCGACTAAAATATCTTGTCATAAATATATTAAATTTCACTAAAATATCAACTTTCTTAACTACATTTATCTCATAATCAATTTAAAATTCCGATTTAATATTTAACTTCATTTAATATGTCAAATAAAATATAATTTTATTTGCATGTTAACAAATTATTTAAAGCCAAATTAAATCATATTACATATCACTTATATTATATTAAATCTTTTATATATAATATTAAATATTAAATATATAATATTAATATTTAATATTAAATA
>VDFB02026320.1:66807174-66897647 GCA_007258455.2 Sequoia sempervirens
CACATCCGGACATGAGTCCTCTACTTATATCTAGTATCTCATAAAAAATATTATCATTTTATTATGGTTAGGGTGGTCAGAAAAACACCTACTTATTTTTTTTATGAAATTTAAGTAATACTGCATTGAAATTTCAAATTTTCACCAAATAGATTTTGTTTTTAAAAAGATAAACCTAGTAGTTTAGAAACTACATTCAATTTCCCACAGATTCTATTCTTACATGTTTTTGAAATAATATAGATAACTTATTTAAATTTTTACATCAAGTTGCCTAACTCTGATTTTTTTGAATTTTCATTGCCACTTAAGGGCCTGTTTGGCCCATCATGATCCTGCACATACCCCTAGATTGTGCTAGTTTTATTCCCCTCAGATATTTCATGATATAGATCCTTGGTGATTTTTGCAAGTAATTCTTTGGCATTGGTAGTGACAATACTCATACTCAGAAAACCCAAATAGGTAGTGTACGAAATGAATCATGGAGGGCTGTGAGGAGGTAGTCGTGAGAGGATGATGACAAAGGCAAAGATGACACTGCGAGATGCGGAACCCACATGGAAGAAGGCCATGGGAAACGAAGTGTGGGAAGACTTAATATGATGACTGTCGTGAACGATAGTGGGCTAAAGGAATCCTGCATTATATTTTCTACAAAATATACTTCACTACCCAACTTCGAGCACTTGATGCCTTTCCCACGATGTCAATCAACTATGCGTCATTTAGAGCCCAACCCCTCCCTCCTTTTTGGAGATTAGTTCAAGGTGATTGGATTAACACTTGAAAGTTTCAGATTTTGATTGCCCAATAATATTCACTCACTTGGAAATACATACTCATGGGAGTCCCTCCACACATCAACTTCATTGATCACCCCATAACAGACCTGGCCTGGTGCATGCATTATACTCACCTAGGGATGATAAAAATTTAATCACTCTTCCCAACAATCCATATTTACCATCCCACAATCTTAACAACACCAATATTCCCACTTCTAGAGTATCAAGAGAAAACCCATTGATCTACATTATATCAGTTTAACTAGAGACCCTTCCCACCATCTTCTTTGATTACACATTTTTTAGGCCCTGCCCAATTGCCTCTCATTCCTCACATCCATTACCCTCCTATCCCTTGACAATGATTTTTTAGCTCAATGATGGAGAGAGGTGACGAAGTCAACTAAACAACACCATTGTGATCGAATCCGGCCTTGAAGACCATCATCAGGCCAAGGGATGCAGGCAGACACATTAAGAGAGATGCTAAGAAATGATATTGAGGGGACAAAAAAAGACATGTGGTAACCCATGCAGCAGGCTCCACAAAGGTGGCAGCCACTATCGTGAATTTTGAGTGGCATTGTCCATTGAAGGAATACCCTAGAAATGGAAGCTTGATAAAGGGGATGAATGTGCCCCTAGGCGTAGGTGCATAATCAAATGATCATTGTTACATGAAGTATGGTTCCATTACAATCTCATTCTTGGGTAGCATCTAGGTAGGGTGCTCGCGAGGTAATGATAATATAGGTGATGTCCCTTGGGACTTATAATGGTAGTATGTGAAGACTTCTTATCATGCAATCATAAATCAATGCAGACTCTTTATTCATCATGGACCCTCTCCCTAGAGGTACCTACATCAAAACTCCAACTATCATTTTGGCACAACTGCCACAAGTGATTATTATAATGGCGATGGGAGGACATGGAAAAGTAGCCAAAAATTCCCTCAAGTGAGGAATATACCATGGTAGAAGTGATGTGGAGGCCCACAGTGGGGGAGACAACTTTGGTGGGTCTCGAGCCCGCAAAGCGAGAAGGAATTGAATATTTTCTATTGTAAATGGTATCGGGGCAATGGTCTCCCACAAACGGTGGCCTGCAAAAGCAGACCTGCTAAAGGGCATGAACATGAGAGTTTACCCACAATTCATGATTTCATTTGAGGAAACAGGACATGCGGGTCCCACGAAGCTTGGTGATGTGTGAACTTAGTCGTATAGATGGTGATAGTTGGATTTAGGCAAGCTATGTGCATAGGTCCACAAATGTTTGGGCTTAGGTAATTTAAAAATGATGAGATCGAGGTCGATAGAACCAAATGGGCAGTGGCCGAGGGTCGACTATCACAAAAGTGGCAGATTGGGGATAGAGATCCGCATAAGATGAATTGCTGAGGCGGGTTCATGAAGGATGATTGATGCAACAATGAAAATGGGTGTGGGGCTCGTATTCCAGGAAGACGTAGGGAGTCTATTCTAGTAAAATGATAGAGCATAATGATGAGTGAGAAAAGGAAACTCGTGAGCATGGATCCATAAGGGCCAATGGATGTCGGGAAAAAGGCTATAGGGAAACCCGTAGGGCTAAGCCCGCAAAAGAAAATGACTTGGTGAAACTCAACCAGGTTGTCACGTCTCAAACTATGATGCTGCTTGTTTTGGCTTTGTGTAGATTTGACATATGATTTGATGTGTGTAGTATAATACATAATGAATACTATGGTATTTTTGGTGTGATGAAATATGAAATGTTTCTTTAATTTAAGAAAAGTTGAATGCCTAGAATGCAATTTATTTTGAACTTGATGAAAAATAGAAAATGTTATTTGAATTCATGAGTTTTAAGGTTTTGATTTATATCTTTATGTGGATACTAATCTATTAATGCATTCTTGAGGGTATTGAGTTGCAGGTTGTTGAAGACCAAGGGTGTGGCTAAGGAGAGAAGGTTAGCTTCCTGTAAGGGTACAATAGGAATGGTTCTCTCAATCACACACAAGCACTTAGAATGATATAGATGCATTTAGAATTAATTAGTGTTGATGGTGTTTTCTGCACAACAACAACTCAGACAGAATATAATATCCTATCTCTCTTGAAAGGTTATCTTCAATAATAAATCACTGAAAATCACCGCAAGGTCTCTCGGGTGTTAGGTCATAACAATGCATAAAACAACTCAGATAAAATGTGAAATGCTGGTAATCACAATCGGACCTTACTACAAGCAAACTGTATCCTTTCAATTTATCAGATCTGACAATATGGTGATCTTGAATCCTAAATCTAACTGAATAATAAAGAAACAGCAAAAGATAGGGATGCAAGGAAGTAATAAAATTTAAACTATTGCAAGGACAAGCGATGTAAATGACATATATGTGGAATGGACCTATCTCAAATAACCAATTCTTATTCGACCCACAAAGCAATCTTACAAGAACGGTGCAATCTTCTGAGGAATACAGATTTTCAAATCATAGACTTGCATCTACAATCTAACTTAGGCACACTGAATATACGGTCCAGGTTGACTTTACCAGCCTACTACAATTAGATAGTTACTGGGAGTATAGACCAGAGATAGCTACAGACATTCCAAATATGAAATCACAAACATCATTTATCCAACCAAAACTAATTTACTTCTGATTACTAAACCCTAAATCTTCAAGCAATTTAAAAGATAGAACAAAGGAACCATGCAAGATGAAATAACACAAAGGATTCCACCAGGAAAACCACAATGTCTTCAATTGTATTAATCACCAAATGCTGCAACAATTCAACCGTTCTGATATAATGTTTGCTTCAAGGAACTTCAAATACTCTAACTATAGCTCTTGCTAATCTCTATTACTGTCTCGCTATGTCTATAACCAATGTCTAACCCCTACAATGAGGCAAGAATGCCTATTTATATCAAATTCCCCTCAAAACATGTCGTCCCAGCCAAACATTTCACAAAATAAAAAAAACTGCCAAAACAGGTTGGCCCAGGAAAACAAACTAAGGCACACATTTAATGCCATCATCCAAGTCGGCCACGGCACAATCCCCAAGGAAATCTGGTCCAATGCATGCCCTATGATAATAGGGAAGCACAAATCTCGAACTTGAGCATTAACTGCCACTCCCTTTGCCCTTCTCCTGCACTGACGTCCCTTGGACACTCAAGAATATTCTATCCAACTCAGCAATAGGTGGCGATGGTAAGACCCTGAGTCGGCATTTAATAGAATCTATCCCCTCCTTGGCCCGCTCAACAATTCTGTTCCAGTCCTCTCTATTGGCCATGTACCTGTCTATCACTGCCAAGTATGTAGTTGCATCATCAAGTAAATGGCTAGTGACAGCTCCATCAGATTCTGGGGCATAAACCTCATGCCACCATTCCTTCAGTTGATCTAAGCTCAAATATTTGGGAGCTATCTTCTTCCTCCCTGTCATCACCTCAAAGAAGGCAATGCATCCATCATAAACTGCTATAAGATCGCCATCAATGGACTTCCTTCTTTTTTGTATCTTCTTCAGACCCCCTTGTCTGACCAGCAATGCCTCAAACCACTCCCACGGTTCATCCAGATTGGAGGAAGGAAGGATTCCATCCTTAGCCAATTGATCCTTGCCATGTCCCAGGATAGTCCTTGATTTCTGCAGCAGGAGATCTATGTCACCCTTATCCTGAGACAAGATGTGCTCCAACAGTTCTTTTTCCTGGACTGCATCCTTGACCATAGACAAGATCGCCTTAATAGCATTAGCTCCTTTCGTCTGGACATCCATCAGCCAATCAGTGGCAGCTTGGGCAGAGGCCTTCATCTTTTCAATTCTGGAGATTGTCTACTTAGGCAGAAAACCCGGAGTAGTAGAAGAGAAGGGATGGAGAGACTGTAGAGGCTTCATTACCTCTTCTAAACATTTCCTCAATCTCTCATTTTCTTTCTTCAGCTCCCGTTTAGATTGGGTCTCCTTCTTCAGCCTGTCAACAATTATGGCACTCGACCCCTCAAACTCCTCAATGTCTTGCTCTAGGGAGGCCGGGCTGAGATTAATAGTTTGGACATTGTAGTCCTGGCCTGTAACATCATCTCTTGTCTTATCCACTACAGGGGTGGCGATGTGAACTACCCTGTTGTGAGCTTCATCTCTTTCCACCCGGGAAATCACCTTGGTGACCCTCTTCTTCTTTCCTTTGCCAATCTGGGACAACATTTCATCCCAGTCTAACGGAGTGTCCTCAACAATCACCTGTTTCTTCCTGGCTAGCTCCTTCTCTAACCAGTCCGGGGCTACAGGGGCAGTCCAGATTCCTTCTGTTCTTGTTTCTCCTGGATCTTCTGTCACTTTCTCTTCCTCTGCGGCTATCACCTCGACCTCCTCATCAGTTGTTACTTTGTCATCCTCTTTCTCTGGAGTCTGCTTGGCTTGGTCAACCTCATCAAGTCCTAATTCTGGAAGCACCGGCAATGGAGTCCTAGCGGGGATGCTTTCCTCCGGCTCTGGTGATCCGCGGCCTTTATCACTCTCAGGAGAATCCTCGTATTGCACCAGCGGAGAAGTGTGTCTTTCCTCAGTTTCTACCTCAAGCTCGGCCGCTTCACTGTACAGTGTCCCCTCCTTGAACTGCTCGGCCTCCCCGCTAATTCCCTGCTCATCCGAATTCTCTGGTTCTGGTGCACTTGGCGGAGGAGAAACAGGCTTATCCTACTCTTCAACTGGTTGTGTTGGAGGAGAGTCCCTCGGCTGTGCAGCATCCTTGGGAGAAGGAGTTCTTGATTTTCTGGTATATACTTTGGTTTTCTCCCCTTCGGAGCTCTCTACATCTACAATTGGAGGTTCATCCTCCAAAGCGGTCTAGTCTTTCTTCTTGGCTGTCCTTGTAGTTCTTGTCTTCTTGGGCATTGGAGGAGCATCCTCCTCTTCAGCCTTCTTTGTTTCTTCCTCATCCGAGGACTTGCTAATTGTCAGGGTCTTCCACCTGCGCTTGCCAATTGGTTTCCTCTTCGTTGCAGGCTAAGCCCCCTTAGGACCTCTAACTTTAATCTTGAAGGGTGAGGTTTTAGCTGATTTCCCTTTGGGCTCCTCCTCTTCGGATTCTTCAGAAGTTGACATGTGGTTAAGATTCCCCATTAGTTCAAAGGTGTAGGGCACATTGGCATTCTCCAATTCCCAGACTTTGTGCTTCACCCAAGAAAGGGTAAACCTCAACACAGGAGCCATCAGGTCCTCCAACTCTGTCACTTCGGGTTCACTCCAATCAATGTCTGCAACTGACCTATCCTTTGTGGGCTCGTAAACATGGTCCTGAACCAATTTTCCATCATCATCAAGCTAATCCAGAATCAGCTTAACATTATATTGTCTAATGGCCTCCACAGGCAGCCTGGAATACCTTTTCTTCCTTGCATCGAGGTCATCCTTGATATTGACCCAGTAGTCTTCTAAGTCCTCTTTATGCTTGTACTCCCGGGTAGCCTTCTTTTGGGCCTCTCCTGTTATGTCAAAGTTCATTCTCTTCGAATGGAAAAAGAATCCATAAGCTTACAACTCCTCACCTGCAGTGTGAGCTGATTGAATAGATGGGCACACTTCTCCCACACCAATCCCAAGAGGGAAGTCTCCTCTGAATCCTGTCTTATGCTTTTCTCTCTTCACAATTGCATCAAACTCACAGATTTGTCGCACAACTTCCAACAACACAATATGGTCAGTGGGATACCGAGGCAACCTATAAGGGGCAACTGGACATCCATCAATCCGGAGGTAGGTGAATGTAGGGAACTGGATAAACCATGCTCTGTAGTTCTTGATTAGTCCCCTAGCTCCATCGGATAATCTGATATGTTCTGCATTTTGAAGTGTCCGGGTAATGTGCATTGTGAATGCATCATTTGTCCTCCTGTAATCCTTATGTCCCAAATGCAGCTCCGGATAAACCTCATAGATTATGTTCTGCCCAATGGTTCCCCTCGGAGTCAAACCTTTGTAGGGATAGGAAATGGCCAGCACATACATAATGTAAGAAGACATATTGAACTTCTTTGCTTCCAGGACATTTCTCAGTTGTTTGTCAATCTCTGCACTAATGAGTCCTGCCCAGTGATAGTTTGTCCCCTGGCTCATCTTGGTGATCACATGGACCATCCAATTCTCCAATACCCCTACAGTTCTTAGTCTAGCCACCCTGCTCAACAGTGTGATGGCATCATACACATCCGACCTGAATTTCACCTTGTGCAGCTGTTTGGGCAACTTGGAGTGGTGAGATTTTGGCTTCTCCAGCAATGAATTGATTATTTGCTGAGCTTTGACTGGCTCATTCTCGTAATAGGTCCTGGCACTGTCAATGTTCAAAACACAGACCGAAGGATGATCCGGCATGCTGAAGGTTCATGCAATGGAAGTCGGACTGAAGTTTTCCAAGACCCTCCCTTCAGTGCTAACCACCATCTGTGTATCAAAGGCATACTGTCTTGCACATTCCAAAATCAACTCATAGCACTGAACCGCCGGAGGGAACCCTGCCACATGCACTAATCCAGAGTTCATCATTCCTTGTCTCAAAGCTGACTGGTCCTTCTCAGCCACTCTCTGCTTGAACTCCTCATAGCGCCAGGCACCAACATTCGTGTCAGATAACTCGGCCCACACGGAGGACACCCTACTTTTCGGGAGCTGATTCTTCATGTCTAGTCTCAACCGCTCTGTCTCAGAAATAGATGATGCCCCTGCACCACCCTTGGACTTCCCAGCAGTAGGTTTGCTTGGTTCGGCCTACACATCCAAAAATCATCATTAGAATCTAATTATTATTCATATTCCAGTTCAAAGGGTTAGCACAAATCATGTAAATCCATCAAAATCCATTGCTAACTACTAATCCATCGAGATCCGGAGAAATCAGATAGTCCGGAAAAATCATGCAATCCGGGAAAATACCGTCGGGGCGAAATTTTGGAGAAATCCGACCCAGACGGATTCCTGCTGCCAAAGCATCGTTAATCATATAAATCATTAGTGCAGATGGAAAATCAAAGGATAATCGTTAAATTCACTCGTTAGCAACAAGAAATAAACATTAGACAATCGTTCCATTAATCCTATCATCGAAATATCACAAAGAACACAACCAGACAGGAAATCCAGAAAAATTTGGATGGAACGGATTTTCGTGGACAGCTCAAAATGCACCGGAAATAACCCCAGCCCGTGGAATAAACCCAAACCGGGAAAATCCAGGGGTGAGGAAATTCTGTGACAACCTAGGAAACCCGAAAAATGATAAGATGTGAACTAGAACTCAAAACGACCACGGGATCTACTCCTCCTGAGCTTGAATGATCTCAAAACTGACGATAAGCAACAAGACTCAGGGCACAAAGGATTTAGACCACTCGAAAGCACGCAAAGGATGAATCCCCACATCAAAATAAAGATTCCCTAATCCGAATGACCAAACCACCCGCCATTAAAACCAGAACAAGCTTTAAGGTTTTAAAATATCGGTTAGGGATTTACCTAAAGCCCTCTAATCTGAATAAGACGGGGGAAGCCAACATGATACGGGGCAAAAGCCGCTCAAGCACAATAAAACCTTCATTCTGGGCCGAACACCAAAGGAAACCCTAATTTCGCACAATAACACATTTCGCGCCCAAAACAAGCAATCAACCCAACCCAAAATCCTGTCTAAAGGATAAATATGCCATCTCACAGACAAATGGAGTTCACAAGGCACGAAAATAGGGTTCCATAATGGATCAGACCCCGACTCTATAAATGTGAAATCAAAATCAAATCAGGGGCCGACCCAAACCTGACAATACCCAGTGCGAAAAACCCCTAATTACCTCATAAGCAAACGGAAGGGCAATGAATACATACCATGGATCAAAGCGAACAGAATTCAAGCTCAGAAAATCGACCACGTGGCAAACATGTCTAAGCAATAGAAATACTAGCACCAACACTCAAGCAATCCTCACGCAAACAAACCAAGATCAATTCTCAAAGCCCCAAATAGAAAAAACTCAATCGCCAGAGCAATCAACAAGGCAGCAATGAAGTCAGAATGACACTGAAAATTCCCTAAATCTGCCCTTATACCCATCTGAGTAAAGGTACCTCAACCATTAATGTGTGACATGACATCTCTGACAAGTCCGAAAACCCGAGCCCCAAGTGGAATTTTGAAAAATCCCAGAATGCGCGGAAACACGGATTCCGCGGAAATGCAGAAACCAGGGAAATGAGGAAGATCAGGATTTTGGCAGAATCTGGGAAATTCGATAGGACCGAAAAATCCCGAAGTCAGGCAGAAACCCAGAATCGGAGAATCCTGCTAGAAATGGACAAGGAACCAGGGCCCGGGAAAATCCGCCAGAGCTGGAAAATCCTGGATCCAAGTGAAAACCCGGACTTGGTAAAAAACTCATTTTCAATCAATTTAAACCTCAAGACAAGGTCAAAGCCAGCAAGACTAACATGTCAAGACCCTAAGATGATAAATCCAATATAATCAAAGGTGAAAGACACCCAAAAGAGGGTCCCTACTGCAAGTGGGGCGTGTGTGCAAAAACTGCACAACAAATGGCGACTCTGCTGGGGAATGCTCCTGAGCATTTCGATGACAAACTAGAATCAAAAACCCAGAACCTATGGTTTCAACCCAGATATCTAGCCACCACCTTAAGTTAAAACAAAGAAACTCCCAACCAATCAGTCATTCCTATACCAGGGTCTAAGTGTGTGCATATGCATTTATTACCTACCCTCAGTTGCAAGAAGAACCAGACATGGTATGAACAGGCTACATAAAGATTCTTACTCTAAAAGTAACCTGGATAGAGCCTCGCTGCCAGTCAGGCGTCCATAGCCCCGACGAGGTTATCGCTGTCGTCCTCCTGAACATAGCTCTACTGCCAGTCAAGCGTCTATAGCCCCGGTAGAGATATTCAGATCCCCCTGATAAGTTGAATTCCAACCTCATGATTTTTAATACATTTTTTTTTTTTTTTGCTAATGTTTCTTTCCTTTTCACTCATTTTATTCAACCTGTAAACAGTGAAGTTCACACTCAGGGCTGAGAACCACAATGGCACTAGAGCAGAAAAAGATTTTTCACTTGTCCAGACCTTATAAGGACCTTTCACAACTGCAGGTATATTAAGGATTAAAGGTATAAGACCCCAACATATTCCTGTTCAGACTGACTGGAAAACCTTCACCCTACCACAAGGACAAATGACATAGGTAAAAGAATTCATACCTTGGTATTCCAGAAAAATGAGCAAAGTTTGTAAGGGAAATACCAAGAACATTAAACCTGCTTTGCCACCATTGCCATACAGATGCACCCACAATCCCCAAAAGAGAAAGGACCAATCAGCAAGAACAATGCAAAAGAAACAAACCAAAGCAAATATACTCTAACCAAACAAAACAAGCAAAGCAAAAAGGGAAACCTACTCTAACCAAAGCAAGCAAACAAACAACAAAGCAACCTAAACTAACTATTTACAAAGCAAAGAGCTGAAAATAGCTCAAGACTGGAAATAATGTTTCAGATACTGCCCATTGACAGGCAGTGGTATGTCATCTCCCGTGAGAGTCCTCAGATGGAAGGCATTATCTCCCAGTATTTCGGCAATCTGATACGGGCCCAGCCACAACTTATCAAATTTTCCATGGCTCCCTTTTTGATCATGCGGCTTATCCCAATACAGGACAAGGTCAGAAATCCTAAAAGCCTTAACTTTTGCTCTCCTATCAAACCATCGCTTGACTACCCCCTGATGTTTGGCAAATTTTTCAAGGGCATTGTCTCGTTTTTCTTCAAGGTTTAATAATTCTGTTAGCCTGGCCTCCCTTCTATCCCCTTCATCATAAAATTGGTTGATAAACTGTAGTATTGGGATTTTGAGTTGGATAGGGAAAACTGGTTCCAGACCGTATACTAAATGATAAGGAGATGTACCGATGGAGGACTTAACCCTAGTACGATCTACCCAAAGAGCAAACCGAAGCTGGGTGTGCCAGTCTTTTGGGTTCTTCTCTAACAATTTTTGGATGACAGTCAATAGGTTCTTGTTAGAGGATTCAACTAGACCATTCCCCTGGGGCTAATAATTAGATGCAAACTTAACAACAATGCCATGATCAAAGGCCCAGTTTGAGAATTTCAGAGATGCAAAGGCAGGAACATTATCACATACCATAGCAACAGGACATCCAAACCGATTGAGAATGGTAGATTCAAGAAAATCAATTACTACCTCTGATGTACACTGCCTACAAGCAAAAGCTTCAGTCCATCTTGTAAAGTAATCAGTTATGGTGAGAATATACCTGTGTCCTGCAGAGGATGGTGGATTTATGGGGCCAATGAAATCCATACCCCATTGAGCAAAAGGCTTTACCTCAATCACAGACTGGAGCAGAAGTTTTGCACACCTTTCTCTTGTTGCTGCAGTCTGACAAGTGTGACAGGTCCATACATGATGATGAACATCCTTAAACAATGTAGGCCAGTAGTATCCTACCCTCAAAATTTGATTCGCAGTAGCGATCGCAGAACCATGACCAGTACCATATTTCTCATGAAATTCACTCATTACCTTTTCAGCTTCCTATCTTCCAAGGCACCTCAAATAAATACCTTCATGATTCTTTTTGTATAGGACAGCTCCTTTTAGCATGAAGCCGTCACTTTTCAGCCTTAAGGCTCGCCTCTGTACTGCATTAAGGTGAGCTGGAGGTCATTGATTTAGCAGATAGTGGACTACATCATCATACCAACCTTCTGGGGAAACTTCTTCAACATTATAGTTATGAACAGACAATTCAGGGCCTATCTCCGCCATGGTTTGGGTGAGTCCCTATCCTCTTACCAGCTTCATGGGCTGGATCTCAATGTCGTACTCCTATAACATGGTCACCCATTTAGCTCTGCGCTCCCCTAACTCGTTTTGCATCAGCAGTAACTTAACTGCAGAATCAGGAACAATTGCAAACACCTTATTTCTGAGGATATAGTGCCTAAATTTCTTTACTGCTCGCACAAGGGCATATGCTTGCTTCTCCACACTCGGGTACTTCAGCTCAGCATCCTTCAATGGTGCACTCATGAAAGCAATGGGATGCTCATTCCCCTCATCAGACTTTTATGTCAGCATTCCAACACATGAATGGTCTGAAGCAAAAGAATAAATATAAAAGAGCTTGCTATATTCTGGACTCACCAACACTGGAGCATCGGCAATGACTCTCTTAATCTCTGCAAAGGACTCCTTCGCTTCTGCAGTCCACTCGACCCTGGCATCTTGCTTCAACATAACATTTAATGGCTTCACAATCTCAGCAAATCCAGTGATGAATTTCCTGACAAAGTTAATCTTACCGAAGAAGGATTTCATTTCCTTTTTGCTGGCAGGTGGCTGAATTTTCAGGATGGCCTCCACTCTCTTTGGGTCTATAGCAATTCCTTTCTCTGATATCACATGTCCTAACAACTTGCCTTCTGTAACCCTAAAAATACACTTTTTGGGATTCAATGAGATGCCAAATTCTCTGCACTTCTGGAACACCTTACGCAGGTCTGAAATATGATCCCCTCTATTTTTAGAGAAAATAGTTAGATCATCCATGTAAATGATAATGCACTTTCCTATGATATCCTTGAAAGCAATATCCATAGCTCGTTGAAACGTGGCTCCCGCATTAATAAGCCCAAATGACATCCTCCTGTAAGCGAAGGTTCCCCACTTAGTTGTAAAAGCGGTCTTGTGTCTGTCCTCATACTGGACCATCACTTGATTATACCCTAAATACCCATCCAAAAAGGACATCATCTGCGATCCATTGACCACCTGTAACACTTCATTCAAAGAGGGAACTGGATAATTATCTTTCTCTGATGATCTGTTTAGATTTCTGAAGTCAACACAGAGCCTAATTTCATCGTTCTTCTTTCTTACCGGAACCAGATTGGCCACCCAAGTTGAATGCCTAACAGGAAATATGATTCTAGCAGACAATAATTTCTGAACTTCCTTCTGTATGATTGGCTCCAACAGTGCATTAATAGGTCTCTGCCTCTGTCTGAAAGGTTTAGCACTTGGATTTAGAGGTATAGTATGAGTTATGATGGATGTATCATAAGTCTTCAAGTCTTCATAACCCCATGCCACTATATCTGGAAAATCGTATAGGGCTTTGATTATTCCCTGTCTTTCTTCAGGAGTACAGACCTTACCAATGAAAATATTCTTGATATTATCCTCAGTACCCACATTGTGAGTGTCACACTGTCCACTAATAGATTCTTTCTTTGTCTCTTGTTCCTGATCCCTGATTTTATCCATATCGAAAATTCTCTCTAACTGCACCATTCCCCTTGGAATAGTGTTGGACTTCAAATTCAACACACTCTCTAGATTCAATTCTGCTTCTTAAGGCTCTATTTCATCAATGATCTGTGAAGCAAAGACATCTATGTTTGTGATAAAATCCAGGATATGTTTATCATCCTCAAACATCTAAAAATTAGTCACATTGTCAGGAACCAATGGCACAGGAGTTAATTCAACAGTAAACTTCTTCAATCCTGACAGAGACAGAGGCTGCAGAGTGCTGGCTGCTTGGGCTAGAGAATCGACAGTTTGATTCTTCTTCCTTGGGATCAGTTGGATATTAAAAGTGTCAAATCCCTCAATGAGGTCCCACACTCTATGCCTATAGTTGGTCATCCTCCTATCATGACACGCATACTACTTCCTTACTTGTTTGACTACTAATTTTGAATCACCAAAAACTTGCAGAACCTTGACCTTTTTCTTGAGTGCCATAAGGAGTCCATGAATTAACACTTCATATTCAGCCACATTATTGGTGCAATGAAATTGGAGCCTATGAGCTACAAAGAAATTTTTACCTTTTGGACTGATCAGCTCAAACCCTGCTCTGGCTCCATGCTTGGATTTGGATCCATCGAATTTGAGAGTCCAGCATTCTGTAGTGGTATTTTTCTTCATTCTGTCTTTTGGTTTATCAGTGTTAGAGGCTGCCTCAGTCACCACAGGTTTTTGGCTTTCGCACTCTTCTTGGAGATTCTACCCATTTGCCTTAATTGCCTGAGCTAGATTCATGCATTTGTGTACTTGTTTTACTGCTTTCTGACACAGACAACATTCCAACTCTGAGTGAGAGGCATTGTGGACTCTACACCAATTTGGTAAGAGTAACTCCTTAAAACTTGTCCTCTTTCCTAGGTGAATCTGGTTCTCCATACATTGCCTAATAAATTCCTGGAAATCATCCAATAAGCTGATCTGTTTGTCTTCAGGTGCTTCCTCTTCAACTAATTATGTCAGAACCTCAGTATGGCTAGACCCTGTCCCAACATCAGCTGGCATCGTATGCAACATCAATACCTCTTCTGCATCTGATTCTTCATACTGGGCCGATAGCAGGTAATTTCCCATTCCAGCTTCTGATATGAGAACTTCGGTTGAAGTCTTTTGGTATTCTGTTATCATGTACTTCATTCTAGGCTCCCTCTCAATCCTTATCTGATTAGGCACTCCTTTCCAAGGAAGCCACGTGTGAGAGTGATCAGTGGACACATACCCATTCAGAGCCTTCATAAAATCCCTTCCTAAAATTAAACCATATACATCAGGAATGTCAGCCACCTGAATGTTGATGACCTGTTGGATCCTTGGATCAGAGGCTATCTGCATTTGGATCATGTTAAGTTCTCCTACCACATTCACTTTGGTTCTGTCCAACTGAGTGACCTTCTTCTGGGAATCAGCAGGTGTTATTCCCAGAGCTCTGCAAACTCCGAGAGGCATCACATTGGTGGAAGCACCAGAATCTAACAGACAATTGTGAAGGTTCTTACCAAAGATTCGGACTGAGATCAGAAATGGAGGGGTTTCTATTTTTCCTTGAAATGAGGTGGGTTGAGTGTCCACCTAGGCCACTTGAGTCCTATACTTTTCTTTTCCCTTATCTCCAGGAGGTGGGTTAGTCCGATTTTGGGTCTAATTTTGTGTGTTCACAGACTGAAAACTGGAAGTCTGGCCGATATATTCACTAGAAGACTTATCCAATAACTTTGAATTTGCATCATAGGTACCTAAGACATCCTTCCTAATTACAGGAAATCTTAATAACTCAAATGCAGAAAGGTTTACCTTTAGTTTCTTGAATTCCTCTGCAACATATGAAGCTATCTGCTCCTCACTCATGTCAGTAGAAACTTCCTTAGAAGGTTCCTCTTCCTTCTCCTTGCTTACCTGAACAACTTTTTCCTTCTGTGGTTCAGCCTGAGCTTGTCTGTCTTTTGAAAGGTACTGCTTGGAGACATGTGGATAGGACGGATTGTTGCTGGCATTAAGATCTGGAGGAGTACTGAAATTGTTGGGAGGAATGGAGGTAGTGAAAGGTCCTCCAGGCTGTGGACGTCTATGAGGCATATCCCTCAATCCTTGTCTCTGAAACATCTAAACTTCTTCAATACAAGCTTCTTCCTGATTGAGAGGGCCATTATCATTCATTGTATCTTCATTAAACAACCGAGCTACTTCGTCCCCATTACAAATCTGGTCTGTTTCATCTTTCTAGGAATTAGGTTCTTCTGGTACATTTTCCTTGCTGGCTGGAAAAGGAGCATGATTCAATACCAGCACAGGAGAATCATAGGAGTTAGAAGGAACAATCTCTTGCCTATTAGTGTTATTTTCCACCTCATACTCGAAAATGGAGGCTGCAGTTTGAAATTCTGGACACTCCAATTCTGAATGTTGGCTAGTCTTATGGAGCCTACACCACCCCGATAGGGCTACTTCTGCCAGATATACACCGTTAGGAGGTTTGTCTTGGCTGACTGGTTGGTTTATAGGTTGATTAACAATCTGATTAGCAGGCTGATCCAATGGGGTAGGAACTCCCCCATTATTGGGCCCTATATTCCAAGTTCTGTTCTATCCTTGTGGTGGCCTTTTATCAAATCCTGATCCACTTCCTTGGCCTTTGTCAAAATTCTGCCTCCTTTCATTATTGAAACCTCTGTCATTGTTGTAACCCTTATCCTGGTTATATCCCCTATCATTGTAGAACCCTCTGTCATTACGCTATCCCCTCTCAAAGTTCTGTCCTTGTGAAAACTCCCTGTTCTGATTAGATTGCATTCCCTTCTGAGCAGCTTGCAACTGACTATTCTGATTTCTTAGGTAAGTCACCTCTAGATTTAGCTTATTTATTTGTTCAGCCATTTCATTGATCCTCTCCCTATTAGGATCTTGGTAAGGGATCTAGTTCGAGTTACTTTGAGGGGGGATAGGCATTGTGGCGGATCCCAAAGACTGATGCAACACCTGAGAATTCTGTAGATAAGTAGGGAAGCTACTCGACTGTGTTTGATACATTAGCTGATTAACTTGTTGTTGAGGGAAGTTTGTCATAGGAGAGATCTGGTTCATGGGATGACCAGGGTGTGGTACCATAGGTAATTGGAGAACTGGGTTCATAATTGGGGTATGATTGGTGAGGGCCTGATTTACCGCCTGAATCTGGTTAGGATGTGCAACTGGTCCCAAAGAAGGCAATGACCCAGTCAAGTGTTGTCTCAGATCTGTACTAAGTTTGATAGCCTCTGTATAAGCATCAGTCAGGGTACCTGGAGGGTTGGGTCTCCATTTCAAAAAGGTTGCTGTTAGGCTATCCAGAGCTTCATAATATACTCCCAGGGCAGTACCATCATCCAAAACATATGGGTTTTGTAATCTGGTGAATGCATGGTGAAACCTATTATTGAAACTGGCTATGGGTTCGTTAACCTCTCTCTTAACCTTGATGAACTGCAGGTATAGCTCATTGGCACTGATGGGAATCCAAAACTTCTATAAAAAGGCCTTTTCAAGGTCATTCCAATTAAGAATTGAACCGGCAGGGAGATGGTTATACCAATAAAAGGCTTCTTCTCCTAGTGAATAAGGGAACAACCTACAAGCAATATCCTCATGAACTATCCCCCTGTCTTTGAGGCAAGTCTGGAAAATCCTCAGGTGCTCTTCAACAGTCCTGTTTGGGTCATTAGCATGGAATTTTGAACATAAGTGTTCAGGGTTCTTGGGCATAACATTGTAGGCTTGGAAGAACAAAGGTGGTGGATTATTGGCAAGGAAAGCCATTGGTAAGAGCGGAGGTGGCGGTTGTGGTTGGTTAACAATAGGCTGAGGCTATTGAACAAGAACCTCTTCAGGGATGGGTATAGCCTCAACCTCAGGATGTGAATATGTGGACGATGAGGGTGAAGGGATGGGTGATGATGATTCTCCCCTCTCTCTAGTCCTCCTTGACCTATTGGGAAATTGAAGTTCTTCTAAATCTTCCTCTCTGGTGGTGGATCTGGTATTTCTCCTATATCTCTCTAGAGAGATGGCGTTCAAGAAACGATCCAGTGTGCTCATTCAGGCCCTTCTTCTAGCGCCAATCTGTTGATGGTGTTTTCTACACAACAACAACTCAGACATAATATAATATCCTATCTCTCTTGAAAGGTTATCTTCAATAATAAATCACTGAAAATCACCCCAAGGTCTCTTGGGTGTTAGGTCATAACAATGCATAAAACAACTCAGATAAAATGTGAAATGCTGGTAATCACAATCGGACCTTACTACAAGAAAACTATATCTTTTCAATTTATCAGATCTGACAATATGGTGATCTTGAATCCTAAATCTAATTGAATAATAAAGAAACAACAAAAGATAGGGATGCAAGGAAGTAATAAAATTTAAACTATTGCAAGGACAAGCGATGTAAATGACATATATGTGGAATGGACCTATCTCAAATAACCAATTCTTATTCGACCCACAAAGAAATCTTACAAGAACGGTGCAATCTTCTGAGGAATACAAATTTTCAAATCATAGACTTGCATCTACAATCAAACTTAGGCACACTGAATATACGGTCCAGGTTGACTTTACCAGCCTACTACAATCAGATAGTTACTGGGAGTATAGACCAGAGATAGCTACAAACATTCCAAATATGAAATCACAAATATCATTTATCCAACCAAAACTAATTTACTTCTGATTACTAAACCCTAAATCTTCAAGCAATTTAAAAGATAGAACAAAGGAACCATGCAAGATGAAATAACACAAAGGATTCCACCAGGAAAACCACAATGTCTTCAATTGTATTAATCACCAAATGCTGCAACAATTCAACCATTCTGATATAATGTTTGCTTCAAGGAACTTCAAATACTCTAACTATAGCTCTTGCTAATCTTTATTACTGTCTTGCTATGTCTATAACCAATGTCTAACCCCTACAATGAGGTAATAATGCCTATTTATATCAAATTCCCCTCAAAACATGTCGGCCTAGCCAAACATTTTACAAAATAAAAAAAAACCGCCAAAATAGGTCAGCCCAGGAAAACAAACTAAGGCACACATTTAATGCCATCATCCAAGTCGGCCACGGTACAGTCCCCAAGGAAGTCTGGTCCAATGCATGCCCTATGATAATAGGGAAGCACAAATCTCGAACTTGAGCATTAACTGCCACTCCCTTTGCCCTTCTCCTACACTGACGTCCCTTGGACACTCGAGAATATTCTATCCAACTCAGCAATAGGTGGCGATGGTAAGACCCTGAGTCGGCATTTAATAGAATCTATCCCCTCCTTGGCCCGCTCAACAATTCTGTTCCAGTCCTCTCTATTGGCCATGTACCTTTCTATCACCACCAAGTATGTAGCTGCATCATCAAGTAAATGGCTAGTGACAGCTCCATCAGAATCTGGGGCATAAACCTCATGCCACCATTCCTTCAGTTGATCTAAGCTCAAATATTTGGGAGCTATCTTCTTCCTCCCTGTCATCACCTCAAAGAAGGAAATGCATCCGTCATAAACTACTGTAAGATCGCCATCAATGGACTTCCTTCATTTTTGTATCTTCTTCAGACCCCCTTGTCTGACCAGCAATGCCTCAAACCACTCCCACGGTTCATCCAGATTGGAGGAAGGATTCCATCCTTAGCCAATTGATCCTTGCCATGTCCCAAGATAGTCCTTGATTTCTGCAACAGGAGATCTATGTCACCCTTATCCTGAGACAAGATGTGCTCCAATAGTTCTTTTTCCTGGACTGCATCCTTGCCCATAGACAAGATCGCCTTAATAGCATTATCTCCTTTCGTCTGGACATCCATCAGCCAATCAGTGGTAGCTTGGGTGGAGGCCTTCATCTTTTCAATTCCGGAGATTGTCTCCTTAGGCAGAAAACCCGGAGTAGTAGAAGAGGAGGGATGGAGAGACTGTAGAGGCTTCATTACCTCTTCTAAACATTTCCTCAATCTCTCATTTTCTTTCTTCAGCTCCCGTTTGGATTGGGTCTCCTTCTTCAGTCTGTCAACAATTATGGCACTCGACCCCTCAAACTCCTCAATGTCTTGCTCTAGGGAGGCCGGGCTGAGATTAATAGTTTGGACATTGTAGTCCTGGCCTGTAACATCATCTCTTGTCTTATCCACTGCAGGGGTGGCGATGTGAACTACCCTGTTGTGAGCTTCATCTCTTTCCACCCGAGAAATCACCATGGCGACCCTCTTCTTCTTTCCTTTGCCGATCTGGGATAGCATTTCATCCTAGTCGAACGGAGTGTCCTCAACAATCACCTGTTTCTTCCTGGCCAGCTCCTTCTCTAACCAGTCTGGGGCTATAGGGGTAGTCCAGATTCCTTCTGTTCTTGTTTCTCCTGGATCTTCTGTCACTTTCTCTTCCTCTGCGGCTGTCACCTTGACCTCCTCATCAGTTGTTACTTTGTCATCCTCTTTCTTTGGAGTCTGCTTGGCTTGGTCAACCTCATCAAGTCCTAATTCTGGAAGCACCGGCGATGGAGTCCTAGCGGGGATGCTTTCCTCCGGCTCTAGTGATCCATGGCCTTTATCACTCTCTAGAGAATCCTCGTATTGCACCAGCGGAGAAGTGTGTCTTTCCTCAGTTTCTACCTCAAGCTCGACTACTTCACTGTACAGTGTCCCCTCCTTGAACTGCTCGGCCTCCCTGCTATTTCCCTGCTCATCCAGATTCTCCAGTTCTGGTGCACTTAGCAGAGGAGAAACAGGCTTATCCTGCTCTTCAACTGGTTGTGTTGGAGGAGAGTCCCTCGGCTATGCAGCATCCTTGGGAGAAGGAGTTCTTGATTGTCTGGTATATACTTTGGTTTTCTCCCCTTCGGAGCTCTCTACATCTACAACTGGAGGTTCATCCTCCGAAGCGGTCTGGTCTTTCTTCTTGGCTGTCCTTGTAGTTCTTGTCTTCTTGGGCGGTGGAGGAGCATCCTCCTCTTCAGCCTTCTCTGTTTCTTCCTCATCCGAGGACTTGCTAATTGTCAGGGTCTTCCACCTGCGCTTGCCAATTGGTTTCCTCTTCGTTGCAGGCTCAGCCCCCTTAGGACCTCTGACTTTAATCTTGAAGGGTGAAGTTTTAGCTGATTTCCCTTTGGGGTCCTCCTCTTCAGATTCTTCAGAAGTTGACATGGGGTTAAGATTCCCAATCAGTTCAAAGGTGCAGGGCACATTCGCGTTCTCCAATTCCCAGACTTTGTGCTTCACCCAAGAAAGGGTAAACCTCAACACAGGAGCCATCAGGTCCTCCAACTCTGTCACTTCAGGTTCACTCCAATCAATGTCCGCAACTGACCTATCCTTTATGGGCTCGTAAACATGGTCCTGAACCAATTTTCCATCATCATCAAGCTGATCCAAAATCAGCTTAACATTGTATTGTCTAATGGCCTCCACAGGCAGCCTGGAATACCTTTTCTTCCTTGCATCGAGGTCATCCTTGATATTGACCTAGTAGTCTTCTAAGTCCTCTTTATGCCTGTACTCCCGGGTAGCCTTCTTTTGGGCCTCTCCTGTTATGTCAAAGTTCATTCTCTTCGAATGGAAAGAGAATCCATAAGCTGCCAACTCCTCACCTGCAGTGTGAGCTGATTGAATAGATGGGCACACTTCTCCCACACCAATCCCAAGAGGGAAGTCTCCTCCGAATCCTATCTTATGCTTTTCTCTCTTCACAACTGCATCAAACTCACAGATTTGTTGCACAACTTCCAATAGCACAATATGGTCAGTGGGATACCGAGGAAACCTGTAAGGGGCAACTGGACATCCATCAATCCAGAGGTAGGTGAATGTAGGGAACTGGATAAACCATGCTCCGTAGTTCTTGATTAGTCCCCTAGCTCCATCGGATAATCTGATATGTTCTGCATTTTGAAGTGTCCAGGTAATGTGCATTGTGAATGCATCATTTGTCCTCCTGTAATCCTTATGTCCCAAATGCAGCTCCGGATAAACCTCATAGATTATGTTCTGCCCAATGGTTCCCCTCGGAGTCAAACCTTTGTAGGGATAGGAAATGGCTAGCACATACATAATGTAAGAAGACATATTGAACTTCTTTGCTTCCAGGACATTTCTCAGTTGTTTGTCAATCTATGCACTAATGAGTCCTACCCAGTGATAGTTTGTCCCCTGGCTCATCTTGGTGATCACATGGACCATCCAATTCTCCAATACCCCTGCAGTTCTCAGTCTAGCCACCCTGCTCAACAGTGTGATGGCATCATACACATCCGACCTGAATTTCACCCTGTGCAGCTATTTGGGCAACTTGGAGTGGTGAGATTTTGGCTTCTCCAACCATGAATTGATGATCTGCTAAGCTTTGACTGGCTCATTCTTGTAATAGGTCCTGGCACTGTCAATGTTGAAAGCACAGACCGAAAGAAGATCCGGCATGCTGAAGGTTCGTGCAATGGAAGCCGGACTGAAGTTTGCCAAGACCCTCCCTTCAGTGCTAACCACCATTTGTGTATCAAAGGCATACTGTCTTGCACATTCCAAAATCAACTCATATCACTGAACCGGCGGAGGGAACCCTGCCACATGCACTAATCCAGAGTTCATCATTCCTTGTCTCAAAGCTGACTGGTCCTTCTCAGCCGCTCTCTGCTTGAACTCCTCATAGCGCCAGGCACCAACATTCGTGTCAGATACCTCGGCCCACACGGAGGACACCCTGCTTTTCGGGAGCTGATTCTTCATGTCTAGTCTCAACCGCTCTGTCTCAGAAATAGATGATGCCCCTGCACCACCCTTGGACTTCCCAGCAGCAGGTTTGCTTGGTTCGGCCTACACATCCAAAAATCATCATTAGAATCTAATTATTATTCATATTCCAGTTCAAAGGGTTAGCACAAATCATGTAAATCCATCAAAATCCATTGCTAACTACTAATCCATCGAGATCTGGAGAAATCAGATAGTCCGGGAAAATCACGCAATCCGGGAAAATACCGTCGGGGCGGAATTTCGGAGAAATCTGACCCAGACGGATTCCTACTGCCAAAGCATCGTTAATCATATAAATTATTAGTGCAAATGGAAAATCAAAGGATAATCATTAAATTCACTTGTTAGCAACAAGAAATAAACATTAGACAATCGTTCCATTAATCCTATCATCGAAATATCACAAAGAACACAACCAGACAGGAAATCCAGAAAAATCCGGATGGAACGGATTTTCGTGGACAGCTCAAAATGCACCGGAAATAACCCCAACTCGCAGAATAAACCCAAACCGGGAAAATCTGGGGGCGAGAAAATTCCGCGACGACCTAGGAAACCCAAAAAATGATAAGATGTGAACCAGAACTCAAAATGACCACGGGATCTACTCCTCTTGAGCTTGAATGATCTCAAAACCGATGATAAGCAACAAGACTCAGGGCGCAAAGGATTTAGACCCCTCGAAAGCACGCAAAGGATGAATCCCCACATCAAAATAAAGATGCCCTAATCCAAATGACCAAACCACCCGCGATTAAAACCAGAACAAGCTTTAAGGTTTTAAAATATCAGTTAGGGATTTACCTAAAGCCCTCTAATCTGAATAAGACAGGGGAAGCCAACATGATACGGGGAAAAAGCCGCTCAAGCACAATAAAACCTTCGTTCTGGGCCAAACACCAAAGGAAACCCTAATTTCGCACAATAACACATTTCGCGCCCAAAACAAGCAATCAACCCAACCCAGAATCCTGTCTAAAGGATAAATATGCCATCTCACAGACAAATGGAGTTCACAAGGCATGAAAATAGGGTTCCATAACGGATCAGACCCCAACTCTATAAATGCAAAATCAAAATCAAATCAAGGGCCGACCCAAACCTAACAATACCCAGTGCGAAAAACCCCTAATTACCTCATAAGCAAATGGAAGGGCAATGAATACATACCATGGATCAAAGCGAACAGAATTCAGGCTCAGAAAATCAACCACGTGGCAAACACGTCTAAGCAATAGAAATACTAGCACCAACACTCAAGCAATCCTCGCGCAAAAAAACCAAGATCAATTCTCAAAGCCCCAAATAGAAAAAACTCAATCGCCAGAGCAATCAACAAGGCAGCAATGAAGTCAGAATAACACTGAAAATGCCCTAAATCTGCCCTTATACCTGTTTGAGTAAAGGTACCTCAACCATTAATGCTCGACATGACATCTCTGACAAGTCCAGAAACCCGAGCCCCAAGTGGAATTTCAAAAAATCCCAGAATGCGCGGAAACACAGATTCCGCAGAAATGCAGAAACCGGGGAAATGAGGAAGATCGAGATTTTGGCAGAATCTGGGAAAATCCGATAGGATCGGAAAATCCTGAAGTCAGGTAGAAACCTAGAATCAGAGAATCCTGCCAGAAATGGACAAGGAACCAGGGCCCGGGAAAATCCGCCAGAGCTGGAAAATCCCGGATCCAAGTGAAAACCCGGACTTGGTAAAAAACTCATTTTCAATCAATTTAAATCTCAAGACAAGGTCAAAGCCAACAAGACTAACATGTCAAGACCCTAAGATGATAAATCCAATAGAACCAAAGGTGAAAGACACCCAAAAGAGGGTCCCTACTCCAAGTGGGGCGTGTGTGCAAAAACTGCACAACAATTAGCTTGATTGATTTATTGTTTGCAAATTTTATATTCTTTTGAAAAAATAATTAAATAATGAAATAAAAAGCATAATAAAACAAGGGAATTAATTTTAATTATAATATAATTGTAGATTTTGTTTTATAGTAAAAGATTATGCTTGGTTAGTTAAATAATTATTCTATTTTCAAATTGAATGTTACTTCTTTGGAATCAATCTTTATTTTACAATTAACTATATTTATTTACTTCTCATTATGAGTAAATAATTCTTTTTGCAAGTTATAAATAACACTATCTAACTGTTTATGAGAGATAAGCATTTGGCGGCAATGAGATTTATCCTTTATTATTTTATTAAGGAAAATATCATGCATAAAAATATATTTGATATTTTATTTCAAGATTAGGCTTTGACAATTAAAAAGAAAAACTTTAAAAGAGGAAAGGATTAATGAGAAACACAACCGTTTTTTCAGTAATCTTCTTGAAATTGCTCTGCAAATAGAATGGAAAAATGACTTCCATTAAAGGTTTTTAGATTTCAATAGAATAGAAATAGCGGAGAAAGAAAAGAAGTGCAAGAAAGAGAGAAGAGGTGGAAGAAAGAGCATCCTCAACTGAAGGTAAATTATCTAGGTTTTTAAAATCTCTTCAAATATTTTTGAATTCCAAATGTGAGAAAAGAATTTCTGTGTTGTTTAATTATTTCAAAACCCATTGAGAAAAACCTTTGTATTTTGAAGTGTTTGCTGAGAAAAACTCATTAGTGAAATCTATACAATCTTTCCAATTTCTTTATGCATTTATAAATAGTTTTTGGAATCCTCTATGTATTAAAAGTTTATTCCCAAATTGGGGAATTATCTATGTGAATCTGTGAGCTGAAATCTTAACCAGATGGTGAAAATATTATATATTTAAATACATGTATTTATGTACACCAAAATGTGTAAATAAATACATGTATTTGCATATATAATATACATATGTATTTTTCTAAATTTAAACTGTAGAATATAGAAGAATTGGCATAATTATTTTGATTATGAAACAACAAATTTAAAATATTGAATGGTGGGCTTTCCCCAGCTGAGCCCTCCCATCTGGGGAAGGCCTTCACTGTGGGGGAAACACCCTCCATAGGCAGTGCCTCCCCCCAATGGGGGTGACAACCCATATAAATGCCAATCCTTTTTTTTATATATAAACCTTCATAGTATACATAAAACATACAATTACTAAATTTAATTGGCTTCAACCAGATTTTTCTGTGCAGCCATGCAATATACAAAGATATATATATATATATATATAGTGTGTGTGAAACATAGCTATACCTATGCGTATCTGATTTTTTTTACACTGACAAGATAATTTTCTATTATAACGATTAACATGCTCAAAACAATAACTTGTTTTTGTATTAGCATGCATATATATATATATATACTTTATTGGGTACGAATATACATCTTTCTTTTCTTATTTGAAGATAAACTAGTTTTGAAATCTGAAATGATTAGACATGAATTTGGCTGGGAATGATGCATAATTCTATGTTAGAATTTCTTTATTTCTCAACTTCCATTCAATTCATCTTTATATATGGTAATATATGTGTATAAACAATAAAAATAGGGGCAAACTATAGTTTCCAGCCAGTATATGAGGTTGATTAGAGAGGGGTTTTCTTTCAAAATTTACATAAACCAATTATTTAGACTAAACCATTCAAATAGAGATAGTACATTAGATGTTTAGCGTGCCTGTAGAAATGAACCCATATGCATGTACTTGTCTTATTCATTTATAATAGAATGGTTAGAAAAGAATCTATAGAGAACTGTAAAACCAACTGTGAGTTGTTTTTCTTTGGAAATATTATTCTTATGCAAAGCAATTGAGATCTTATATATATAAATAGATTCATGAGTGTACATTACCTTGGGAATGAAGGCAAATTGAAATTCTCTAGAAGTAAATACTATGCTGATTTGAGTATAATTTTTTTATTACAATTTACACCAATTGCTAATTAGATTACATTTTTCAATTAGAGATAGAGCGAGGGATATCTTGCATGTACATGAAAATGAGCTCATTGCATAAACTTATTTTTATTCATTGAAAATTACTTAATTTGAAGAATGAAATGCTTAGAGAAATTGTAGGATCATTGGTGAGTTGCATACTATAAGTTATTGTACTTTTGCAAATCGATTTAAGAACTTGTTAACGAAAATTTGTTTTATGGTAAAATGCTTGTATGAGTAAATGTTGTTTAACTGAATAAAATATATGGAAAATGCATTATTTGTTTTCAATATGAGTAGACTTCTATGATAGGATGCTGAAGGTGTACCCACAAAGAGGATAGTTTTACCTTTTCTAAAACTATCAATTATTTTGTTTATGCTTGGCCAAGCAAATGCACCATTGAAATAGATGGATGAAAAATCCTAGATTTAAATTTTATATAGGTCTCTACCACCTCCTATTTGCATGAAATATGTTATTCTAAGTATAGGAATGCATATAGGCATCCAGCTTGCATCGAGAATTTCTTCCTGATGTGTTGTTCTAGGTTGCTAGGGTCCTTGTGCAAGGTCAGGGATTTCTTCGAGATATGAAGAAACTCAGGGAAGTCATGTGCTTCATGGTTGGGTAGAAAAAGCACCTTAACCACACTCTTGGCCTCAATGCAAGAATACTAGTGGAGTCAAGGTGGATGAGAACTAGAGATTCACTTTGTTATGGATATATCTCACATACAATTTGTCTATGGCTTGCATATCCTATTTGTACATTGTATCTTGATTTCATGGATATAACTTTGATGTAAACTTGTTTGTGTATTGTTGAAATAGATGATTTGTAACACCTTTATTTGGTGTATGTAAACTAATAATTCATTAATACATTTATTTTGAGCATTTATGGATAAATAATGTTATAGAAGTATCTATTTCTCCTTACTTGGAAAGAATGTTATTATTGAGTGCACTTTGCATGGAATGGAAATCTATTTGTCTTTACATTTTGGTATTAGAGCAGCAAGGTTCAACTCTAGGACCTATTCCTAATTATTCTTGATGTTATGTTTTGTCCAGGGTAACTCCTAATGGATGTTAGATATACCTATCAATAGGGAGGAGGATCCCATGGTGATCCTAATGATAAGTTGGTCAGATTTTGGCCATTTAGATTAGAAAAGAAGCTAGGATTGATAGTCTAGAGAAAGAAATGAAGATAGGACCAACAAGGTTGAATCCTGGTGAAAGTGAAAATAACAGGAATGAAACAAGTGGAGAAAACCCTGAAATTAGAAGAAATCAAAGTAAGCTAGGAAAGGTGGTCGAAGAATTGGGTAAGGACCTCAAGAAGGTCACCCATCCAAAATTTGATGGAAAATATTTTGGGGATGGGGTATAAGCTTGGGTAATTGAAATGGAGAGGTATTTTCCCATGTAGAACTTGTCCAATGAAACTAAGGTTGAATGGGGATCCTACCAACTCACTGGTGAAGCTGCCATTTGGTGGGAGAATAAAAGGGCTGATAATTTTTTTTGCATGGAAAGGTAGCTTGGGATGAATTTTTAGAAAGAGGTGGCTACCTCAGTCATATTTTGAAAAAAAGATGACAGAATTCCAGACTCTCATTTAAGGAGGAATGACAGTGACACAGTATTGGGATAAATTCTCTCACTTGCTTAACTACGTACCCCAGTACTAGCATGATGGGAGTTTTTAGGTCTGAAAATTTATTCTGGGGCTTAGACCTCAAATTGAAGTTGATGTGGACATGCATAATCCTACCACCATGGATGAGGCCTTTGAATTAACAACTAAGCAGGAATAGAAATTACAGTAGGTTGAAAACTACAAGAGAAACAAAGATGAAGTATGGCAATAAGAAATCCCAAGGAAACTGGTAGGGTAACAGTAATCGAGGTAATCAGAGTAACTAGGGAAATTAGAGCAATCAAGGAAATCAGGGCAATACTAATAGGGAGATCAAAAATCTAAAAAGGGGTAATAGTTCTTAGGATCAAAATGATGGGAATCAGGGCAACAGTAAGAGGGATAATTACAATAAAAACAACAATAACATGCCTAAATCACTATGCCAATGTGTACCCTCAGAGGGTGAATAAGGAAAATAAAAGGAATCAACATCATATCCATGTGGTGGTTGATAATCACCAAGCTGATTACTAGGTTACACCTATCCAACTATCGGGTAAATTTTTTGGATGCCCTATTTCTATTTTGATTTATATTGGTGCCACTGATAGTTTTGTGGATCCTCATGTTATATTTAGATTATCTGTTAAACCTGACTATATGGAAAATTCATGGAAATTTCAGTATGGAAACTGGATAGAGAGGAAGGTGGAGAAATGCCTAGCTTGTAGTGAACTTGATCTCCCTAGTTTTGAAATGTAGGTTAATTTATATGTAGCACCTTTGGAGTCTTATGATGTAATTTTGGGGATAAATTGGCTTATTGAACATAAGGCCCTTGTTGATTGCAAAGAGAAAATAGTGAAGTGTCTTGATGATTAGGGAAATCATTTTGACATTTGTGGTGTAAAAAGGCCTTTGGAGCTAAGGCAAGTCTCTGCCATGCAGTTAAAGAAGGCTAGTAGGAAAGGGTGCACCATCTATGCAATAAAGGTCAAGGACCTTGATGAGACAGAGTCATCAGTTAATGACCATCCCATTCTAAAATAATTCTAGGATGTTTTTGCTGATGAGCTGACTGAGCTACTACCTAAGCGAGTATTTGAATTCTCAATAGACTTGCTACTTAGAGCTAAGCCTCAGTCTAAGGCACCGTACAAGATGAACAACACATAATTATATGAATTGAAAGCCTAGTTGGAGGAATTGTTGAATTAGGGTTTTATAAGGCCAAGTGTGTTGCCATGAGGAGCTCCTATTATATTTGTGAAAAAGAAGGATGAAACCTTGAAATTGTGTATTCATTACAGGATTCTCAACAAGGTTACCATTAATAATAAATATATGCTCCCCAGGATTGATGATCCGTTTGATCAGTTAAAAGGGGCTAAGGTATTTTTGAAAATTGATATGAGGTTAGGATACCATCAACTAAGGATAAACAATGAAGATATTCACATGAATTATTTCAAGACGAGATACATGCACTATGAATTTACAGTGTTATTGTTTGGGCTAACCAATGCCCCTGCAGCCTTCATGAATTTGATGAACATCATCTTTCAGGACTTCCTATATGATTTTGTCCTAATCTTCCTTGATGATATTTTAATATATTCTAAGTTAGAGGAAGAACATGACAAGCACTTATGGATAGTGTTGCAACGATTGAGAGATCATAAGTTATATGGAAAAATGTCTAAATGAACCTTTTACCAATCTAAGGTGCACTATTTGGGGCATGTTATTTCAGTTGATGGGATAGCAGTAGACCCATATAAGATCAAGGAAATCCTTGAGTGGCTAGCACCACAAAATGTTTCTAAATTTTGAAGCTTTATGGGGCTTGCTAGTTATTATAGGAGGTTTGTCCAAGGGTTCTCAACAATTGCAACACCCATTACTGCACTCCAAAGGAAAGGAAATAAATTCAAGTGGAGTGATAAATGTGAAAAATATTTTCAGTTGCTAAAAGATAAACTTACTTTTGCACATATTCTTATTGTGCTCGATCCAAAAGGGCATTTCACAGTAATTACAGATGCATTAGGAGAAGGTGTAGGAGTAGTTCTCATACAAGAAGGACAAGTGGTGGCATATGAATCCAAAAAATTGAAACAACATGAATTGAACTATGAACCACATGATTTAGAGTTGGCAGCCATAGTACATTCTCTTCACATGTGGAGGCACTACCTCTTGGGGAAGCCCTTTGAATTAAAAATAGATCACGCTAGATTATAGTATATCTTTACTCAACCCAAGCTGAATGCACATCAGAGGTGATGGTTGGAATTTCTGAGTGAGTATTAATTTGACATCAAGTATATTAAGGGAAAGGAAAATATGGTAATAGATGACTTGAGTAGGATAAGACATCTTGTAGCCATGGTTACAATAAAATACAATTTTAGGCAATAGGCGATTCAAGCCTTACTAGGGGATGAGCATTATGAAGGGGAAAAACAAGCCCTAGAGCATGATCCTTCAAATCACAGATATGTGGGTTATGCATTTGAGACTAATGGAGTCTTAAGGTTCTAGGGTCGTATGTATATTCTTAATTCTATAGGATTGAGAGAGTTGGTGCTAGAGGAGTTCCATAATGCACCATATTCAGGGCACCCTAGTGTGACTAAAATGATAGGACTCAGGCCATTATACTTCTGGCTAGGACTCAAGAGAGATGTAACTACATTTGTAGCTTGATGCCTTGAATGCCAATGAGTTAAGGCTGAGCATGTGCATTTAGCGAGACTTCTATACCCACATAGGGTGCCAAAATATAAGTGGTAGGTGATAACTATGGAATTTATTCAGGGGTTGCCTATGACTAGGAATAGACATGACACTATCTTAGTTGTGGTGGAAAAATTGACAAAAGCAGCTCATTTCATCCATGGGAATCTCAAGGATGGTTTGTTGGTTTTGGAAAGAAATTTTGTGTAGGAGATTTTTCAACTGCACAAAGTGTAATAGATGATCATTTTAGATCGTGACACTCAGATGACTTCCAGATTCTGGACTACACTGAACTCTTCCCTGGGAATCAAACTAAATTTTAGTTCTACATATCATCCTTAGACTGATGGTTAGTCAAAGAGGGTAAACCAGGTAGTGGAGGATCTCCTCTGGATGTATTGTATGGAACAAAAACACAAGTGGGAGGAGTATTTTCCTTTAGTGGAGTTTTCCTACAACAATTCCTATCATGCCTCTTTAGGTATGGAACCTTTCAAGGCTTTGTATTGCTCTAGATGTTGTACACCCATCAGTTGGGATAGGGTGGAAGACAAGATTGTAATTGGACCTGAAATGTTGACAGAGATGGAAGATCAAATGAAGCTCATCAAAGAAAAGTTGAAGCAAGCTTCCAATCAACAAAAGAGTCTTGTAGATAAGAACAAGACTTTCAAACAATTTTTTGTGGGAGACAAAGTCTTTTTGAGAGTTCAGCTACAAAAGAGTTCAATTTCTTTTAGCAAGAACTCAAAGGTAGCCCATAGATTTGTTGGGCCCTTTGATTTCTTGGAGGTTGTTAATCCAGTTGCGTATAGGCTTGCTCTGCCACCAGCTCTATCCCAGATCCATAATGTCTTTCATGTCTCAGTGCTTAAGCCCTATCATCCAGATATTGCTCATATGCTTGACTAGCATGCCTTGCAGGTACATGACCCAAGAGTGATGCTAGTGGAGCCCATCAGGATACTGGAAGAGTGCAACATTAAATTATGGAATCGAGATATTATGTAGTATAGGGTCTAGTGGGACCAATATTCGATGGATAATGCCACCTGGGAAAATGCAGAGGACATTGATAGATCTTTTCCTCATTTGAGATTCTAGTCTACTTTTTCTTTTTCTGCATATTGAGACTTATGATTCACTAATTTTTCAAACTCTATTGTGTGGATGTTTGTAATAAGACATCAAGATGATGTCTCTTCCAAGTGGGGAAGGATGTCACATCTTGAACTCTAATGCTGCTTGATTTGGATTTGTGTGGATTTGACATATGATTGGATGTGTGTGGTAGAATACATAATGAATGCTATGGTATTTTTGGTGTGATGAAATATGAAATGTTTCTTTAATCTAAGAAAAAATGAATGCCTAGAATGCAATTTATTTTGAACATGATGAAAAATAGAAAATGTTATTTGAATTCATGAGTTTTAATGTTTTGATTTATATCTTTATGTGGATACTAATCTATTGATGCGTGCCTGAGGGTATTGAGCTGCAGGTCGTCAACGGCCAAGGGTGTGGCTAAGGAGAGAAGGTTAGCTTCTTGGAAGGGTACAATTGGATTGGTTCTCTCAATCACACTCAAGCACTTAGAATCATATAGATGCATTTAGAATTAATTAACTTTATTGCTTTATTGTTTGCAAATTTTATACTCTTTTGAAAAATTAATTAAATAATGAAATAAAAGCATAATAGACCAGAGGAATTAATTTTAATTATAATTTAATTGTAGATTTTGTTTTATAGTAAAAGATTATGCTTGGTTAATTAAATAATTATTCTATTTTCAAATCAAATGTTACTTCTTTGGAATAAATATTTATTTTACAATTAAATATATTTATTTACTTCTCATTATGAGTAAATAATTCTTTTTGCAAGTTAGAAATAACACTATCTAACTATTTATGAGAGATAAGCATTTGGTGGCAATGAGATTTCTCCTTTATTATTTTATTAAGGAAAATATCATGCATAAAAAAAAATTTAATATTTTATTTCAAGATTAGGTTTTGAAAATTAAAAAGAAAAACTTTAAAAGAGGAAAGGATTAATGAGAAACACAACCATTTTTGGTAATCTTCTTGAAATTGCTCTACAGATACAATGGAAAAATGGTTGCCATTAAAGGTTTTTAGATTTCAATAGAATAGAAATAATGGAGAAAGAAAAGAAGTATAGGAGATAAAGATATAAGAGGAAGAATCTCCAGAAGATGAATTGCAAGAAAGAGAGAAGAGGTGGAAGAAAGAGTATCCTCAACTGAAGGAAAATTATCTAGGTTTTTAAAATCTCTTCAAATATTTTTGAATTCCAAAATGTGAGAAAAGAATTTATGTCTTGTTCAAATATTTAATTCTTTTGAAACGCATTGTGCAAAACCTCTGTGTTTTGAAGTGTTTGCTAAGAAAAACTCATATATATATATACTTTATTGGGTACGAATATGCATTTTTCTTTTTTTAGCTAAGGATAAACTAGTTCTGAAATCTAAAATGATCAGACATGAATCTGGCTAGGAATGATGCATAATTCTATGTTAGAATTTCTTTATTCCTAGAACTTCCATTCAATGCATCATTATATATATGGTAATATATGTGTACAAACAATAAAAATAGGGGCAAACTATAGTTTCTAGCTAGTATATGAGGCTAATTAGAGAGGCATTTTCTTTCAAAATTTACATAAACCACTTATTTAGACTAAACCATTCAAATAGAGATAGTACATTGGATGTTTAGTGTACCTATAGAAATGAACCCATATGCATATACTTGTATTATTCATTTATAATAGAATGGTTAGAAAAGAATCTATAGAGAACTGTAAAACCAACTGTGAGTTGTTTTTCTTTGGAAATATTGTTCTTATGCAAAGAAATTTGAGATCTTATATATATAAATAACTGAATATATAAATAGATCCATGAGTGTACATTAACTTAGGAATGAAGGCAAACTGAAATTCTCTAGAAGTAAATACTATGCTAATTTGAGTGTAATATTTTTCTTACAATTTACACCAATTGATAATTAGATTACATTTTTCAATTAGAGATAGAGTGAGGGATATCTTGCATGTACATGAAAATAAGCTCATTGCATAAACTTATTTTTATTCATTGAAAATTACTTAATTTGAAGAATGAAATGCTTAGAGAAATTGTAGGATCATTGGCGAGTTGCATACTACAAGCTATTGTACTTATGCATATCGATTGAAGAACTTGTTAACGAAAATTTGTTTTATGGTAAAATGCTTGTATGAGTAAATGTTGTTTAACTGAATGAAATATATGGAAAATGCATAGGATGCCGAAGATGTACCCATAAAGAGGATATTTTTACCTTTTCTAAAACTATCAATTATTTTGTTTATGCTTGGCCAAGCAAATGCACCATTGAAATAGATGGATTAAAAAGCCTAGATTTAAATTTTATATAGGTCTCTGCCACCTCCTGTTTGCATGAAATATGTTATTCTGAGTATAGGAATGCATATAGGTATCAGAATTGCATCGAGAGTTTCTTCTTGCGCTGTTGTTCCAAGTTGCTAGTATTCTTGTGTAGGGTTGGAGATTTCTTCAAGATAGGAAGAAACTCGGGGAAGTCATGTGCTTCGTGGTTGGGTAGAAAAGGCACCTTAATTGCACTCTTGGACTTAGCACTAGAAGACTAGTGGAGTCAAGGCGGATGAGAACCAGAGATTCACTTTGTTGTGGATATATCTTACATACAATTTTTGTATGGCTTGCATAGCCAATTTGTACATTGTATCTTGATTTCATGGATATAACTTTGATGTAAACTTGTTTATGTATCATTGAAATAAATGATTTGTAACACCTTTATTTGGTGTATGTAAACTAATAATTCATTAATACATTTATTTTGAGCATTTAGAGATAAATCATGTTATAGAAGTATCTATTTCTCCTTACTTGGAAAGAATATTATTATTGAGTGCACTTTGCATGGAATGGAAATCTTTCAGTCTTTACACAGGTAAATTAGGCCAATATGGAATTAATCATTTTAAGCCTTATGGATAACTTAGGTTTGGAAGCTGGGGTATGCAAAATAGGAAGGGCGCAAAATAACCCGTCAGAGCGAAAAAGAGGGGGTCCTTGCCTTCGGTGGGGTGTGTGTGCAAAGCATGCACAACAAATGGTGACTCACTGGGAAAATGCTCCAGGGCATTTTGATGACAAACTGGAATCACAAACTCAAAATCTCTAGTTTTGATCTTCATGCCTAACCAAAGGATCAAAACCAATAGTCAACCCAACCTTCAGTATGATGAAAATCCAAGTGTGTGCAATTGTGTTAATTCCTATCCTTTAGTTGCTATAGGAACCTAAGCTCCATCAAGTTAAGCTACATAGTTTATTCTAACTCCAAAAGCATCCAAGACATTGCCTCACTACCAATCAAGCATCCATAGCCCTTGTATACACCTAAAAATGGTCTAGATAAATCTGATTAATTAAATACTTTTATTTGATTAATTAATTCTCTTCATCTACTATTAAATAAATAGAAATATTTATTTATATAGTTCATTATTCTAATTCTTTCATTGTCATCACGTTCTTCTAATTCCATCATTTTAATTAAATAAACAATTTCCTATAGTTGTTTTATTTAATTATTTAATCTTTCATTTTAATTAAGTAATCAATTACAATAATTTGTATTATTTAATTATTGATCATTTTCCTCTTAATTAAATAAATTAAAATTTTTATTTAATTACCACCTTCTTCTTAATTAAATAAATAAATCACAAAGTTTATTTAATTATCCTTCCCCTTCTTAATTAAATAAGTCACAAAGTTTATTTCAATTAGCATATTCTTCTTAATTAAATAAATTAAATCAAAATTTTATTTAATTCTCATATTCCTCTTTTATTAAATAAACAAGTTTCAAATATTTGTTTTATTTAATATTTCATTTTCCTCCAACTCAAAATTGAAATATTTTAATTCTTTACAAAATTGAAATATTATAATTCTTTCCAAAATTAAAAAATTCAATTAAGCACATGTCTACAATTATTTCTCAACCAAAATTAAAAAATTCAATTTTAATTTATATGTGCTTTATCTAGGTATTCAATAAATTTGGAATATTCTTCCTCTTCTTCTTCCTAGTCTTTTGGAAGAAATATTTATCCCTTCTCCATTATCTTCTTCATTATCTTCTCCATTATTTTAATTAAATAATCAATTGCAATAATTTGTATTAACAAATTATTTAATTATTGACCATTTTCCTCTTAATTAAATAAATTACAAAGTTTATTTAATTACCATCTTCTTCTTAATTAAATAAATAAATAACAAAATTTATTTAATTATCACCTTCTTCTTAATTAAATAACAAAACTTTATTTAATTATCATATTCCTCTTTATTGAATAAACTAGTATACATATCTTAAATATAATCTATATAAAATACGCTGCGATATATATTATTAACATTATTATTACATTTTTATTACTAAAATAAATAATATAAACATAATATAAATTATATTAACTTAAAAAAATGTATTACTAAAATTATGATTATTATTAATAATATACTTTTTAAAGGCACCATGTATTTGAAATTAGTAATATACATTTTAAAGTTAATATATAATTTCACATATATATAATAATATATATTAAAAAGTATATTGTTTATTTTTGGAAATTATTTATTGTTTTATACTTTTTTCTAAAATACATTTGATTTTGTGTTTTTTCTTTGTGACGGATTGTGTTGACCTTCTATAGGCATCGTGTTGCCATTGTAGGTTACACCTCTTGGCATAATTAAATTAAAAAGTTTATTTAATTTTTCATTTTCCTCTTTTATTAAATAAACAAGTTTCAAATATTTGTTTTATTTAATATTTCATTTTTCCTCCAACTCAAAATTGAAATATTTTAATTCTTTACAAAATTGAAATATTCTAATTCTTTCCAAAATTGAAAAAATCAATTAAGCACATGTCTACAACTATTTCTCAACCAAAATTTTTATTTTTATTTTTATTTGAATGTTCTTTATCTCTTCAACAAATTTGGAACTTTCTTTCTATTCTTCTTCCTAGTCTTTTGGAAGAAATCTTTATCCCTTCTCCATTATCTTCTCCAATTTTTCCATCTCTCACTATCAATTTATCTAGACTCAATCTCAATCGTTGATCTTGGCCAACTAAGCTTTTGTCTCCAAAAATCTATAAATAAGACCTCTTGGCTCTTTGAAAAGAGAGGATTATTTGCATAATATGAGAATTATAGTCTTCCAACAATCAAGCATTGTAGCACATCATTCTAGTTTCATTATCTTAAGCATTTTCATATCCATTAGTTGCATTTTTATGATGTCATTCCATCATCATTTAGCATAGGAACTTGGTTTCTTGCATCTTTCATATTTACTCATTCTCTAGGTTGTCATTCTGCGAAGCTTTTGCTTACACGATCTAAGAACAAGAAGCTTACAACGAATCGTTGGAGATAGAGGATGATGAGATGGATTTGAAGAATTTGTTTGCTTTAAATTGATTTATTTTCTTAGATTCTTTGATTTAATGTTTCATTAAGGTGTTATTTGAGTTTAATAAGTTGACACTATTTTCTACAACACATGTTTGGTGCCCATAGTGGGGCTCTTGCCCCCTTTTTTTTTTAAATTTTTGTAGTTTTTTCTGGAAAGTCACAGCTAGAGACATGCATTAGCATTTTTGATCAACATTTTAGCACTTTTGACAGATATTCTAGCACTTTTGACAACTATTTTCTAAGTGCTTTTGATCAACATTCTAGTGCTTTTGATGAATATTCTAGCGCGTCTGATGACTATTCTAGTGCTTTTGATCAAAATTATAACACTCTTGATGGATATTATAGCACTTTTGATCAACATTCTAGCACTTTTGATCAATATTTTAGCGCTTTTGATTAGTATTCTAGTGCTTTTGATAAAACTATAAAAATTTGGATCTGGATCTGATGTGACTGAGGCTAGTGATAATCTTTTCTGTAATTGGGTAAAATGAACCAATCCTAGGGTAGCCATTTGGATTAAAATTTACCAATCCTAGGGTACTCATCACATATTGCTATCACGATTAAAATGAATATCATGTCTTTTGTGAAGCAATATCTTCACCTAGAATAAAGAATCATCATTTGGGCTTTAAAACTAAATATTGTTTGTTGTGATTGTGTGGTGATAGGAATATGCTCTCCTCTTTATTGGGTGATCAAAATGCTAGACTCATCTTTTCATTTCATGCAATTTCTTTCTTTATTAAATCCTTTGTAGAAGGCTTGTTGTAGTGGGAAAAAGGAATCACCCTATGGGTAGGACCTAAGTGGGAACAACCAAAGCCAAGTTTTCCAACCCACTATAATCAAAAGTGGATTTGAGGAAAGTTCAAATTTGATGGAAGTGTGCAAGATAACCATCCCCAAAATATTTTTTCTAAAGATTGGTAGGTATCCTGAGGGATTTTATCTAATTACTGCTCCAAACAGAAACCCTTATTAAATACCTTAGGCAATAGAGGCCAAGCTTGTTAGTTTTCAAACATCCTAACATTCATAGTGCGAGGGGAGGGAAGAATATACCCCCAAGACATTCACCATATAACTACCAAGGATCCCTAGCCATTGCATTCCACTTTGGTTAAGACCTAGGAAAGGAAAAAACACGGGTGCCCTCTAGGGGGTGACATGGTTGTGTGAGATGGCGTAGTTCTGAGATCTGAGCTGTAATGTTAACGATGACCTTTTGATCTGAAGAGTGAGTCTACTTGAAGTGTCTTCTTGTCAAATACCAGTGGAAATTGAAAGAATCAGACTTGATTCTAGAACACACACTAAATATTTAATGCATGGACTTGAACAACTATTTACAAACTTGTTGTTGTGTGTAAAGTCATTTTTAAAGAGAACATCCACTACAACAATCAATTCCTTAAAAGCATAAACTCAAAGGACAAGAAAAAAATAAATCAAACCACCATGGCTGAAACATATGAGGATCAATTGAATGCTATTGCTCAAAAGTTATAAAACCTTAAACAACGACTCCAGGACATGGAAAGAGAAACCATAGAAAGAAACCAAACAATGAACATGAGACTTTCTTCACCAAAAACAACATTATCCAAGTTCAATGAGCCCAAATCTAAGTCCTCAAACATAAATGATATTGAGAAATCCTATCATTTCATGCATTTATCTCCATCCACCATAAGCCAAAATAAACTTCAAGATTCTTTCACTCAAGTTAACAATTCCATCTAATCATCTTTTCTATCATATCTTCTACATCCAATGATTCATGTCAATCTCTTGATCCAAAGCATGCTAGCATGGACTCCCCTACACATCAAGATCAAAATATTCTTTCCACTCCATCTAATGATATCAAAATTTCACAAATTCCTCCAATATTTGATCAAGATCCCATTTCTCAAGAATCTTACAATGATCCCCTCCTTTTACTTTTCATCCAAAATAATTCCATTCCATCTCAAGAGAAAAGTATCCTTCCAAGTTCTTCTTCCACATCATCTAATCAATCCATACCATCTCATGATTCTATTGCATCCCAAGAGCATGATAGTTCTTCCATCCTATCTAATGATGTCTTACCAATTGATGATCAACGCATGCTTTCTACAAAATCTCATGATTCCTTTCCTCATCAAGATCAAGATATGCTTCCATGCAAGGATACCCTTTCATCCCATGAAGATTTTCATCCTTCTCATGATCAAAATATGCCTTTCATACCACTTCATGATGATTCAATGCCTAATAAAGGACAACCTATTCCATCTCCTACACATTGTGATTCTTTTCCATGTCAAGATCAAAACACCCCATCATCCCCATGTCAAGAACCTATCACACCTATTCTCGCTATCCATGAACCCCAAACTTATAAAATGGGATCCTCCACCTTTATCCATTTTGGTTTACTTCCAACACCTATCCTCTCATCCATATCATACCCTCTCCAAAATGGACTCACATTTTGTTTCAAAAACAAAACATATCCCATTGGTAAACGAATGTGTCAAAGTATGAACTACAAAGGAAAAGGATTAGGCATTCCTAAAAAAGGTATCATAGAACCCATTTCTATTCAAAAATACCCATATTACCATGGCCTTGGTTATATACCTAAGTGTTCTAATTCATCAAACCTACCATCTATCCTAGGTTCTCATCCTAGTCCATCAAACCTTCCATCTATCCTAGGTCTTCATCCTAGTTCATCAAACTTTCCATCTATCCTAGGTCCATACCCTATTCCTCAAGAACAAAAAAGGCACACATCCTTGATGCCCTTTCAAAATTCTACCCACATTAACTCATCCATAATACCTCCATACCATTCATCTCAATCCACCCCTCCCATTGTTCTTGGAAGCAATTTGGGTTTCAAATATCAAAAGATTATGTATCAAAATCCACATGTATCAAAGGATCAACATGTCTCTCGAAGAGGCATCCAAAAATAAAAGAAAATTTGATCCAAAATCAAAAGAAATTTTTAAAAGGCTACAAAGGCCATTCAAAGCAAAAATGAAATTTTCAAAGACCACAAAGGTCCATAAATCAAAAGAAAATTTGAAAAGGCTACAAAGGCCCATCAAAGCAAAAAGGAAATTTTAAAAGACCACAAAGGTCCATAAATCAAAAATTTCAAAGGTCACAAAGGCCCACATAGAAAATATCAAAGTAAAAAATCACGTGGATTCCAAAAAGTCTCATAGAAGCAATAAAATCCAAATTGGCATCCAAATTTGCTAATCCAAAAGCTTCTTCCAATCTTCCATCTAATAACCTATCACCTTCCAAATCCATTTTTCTTCCATCACTCCACCACCCTTCAAGGTGTGTGCCAATTTTGAGCTTGTCATCCTTCCCATCTATCCATCAAAAATCCTTCCAACCTCCTATCCATTATCCAACTTTCATTCCCCATCATCCCCCTCTAATTCAAACTTTTTCATAAGTCCTTAGTTTCTTCCATCATACCTTTAATCTACCAACATTTATGAGTCTAATTACCATTGCCATGGTTTATTAGAGGGATATTTGGTTGCAAAACTTGATGCTTAAGTCCTTCCTTCATCTCCCTATCATCCATATCCTATCTTACATATTCCTCTTGCACTCTACACTTAGGGAAAAGTTTCATCCATCTTATCATTCATGGTCATTATCCTTTCTATGCTCATTCCTTACATTTCCATCTTTTATCTTGACAAGGTTAAGGATCTTCTTGAACATCATATATCTTATCCTATATGCTTTATCCATATCTTTTGTATCATATTCTTCGCCTTATCCATATTACATCATTCTTTCTAAATACATCCTTTCTTCCCGTCCTTGGTCTTGATGAAGAATAGGGGCAAAGTACTTGGTCCTTGTGTCTATATCTTATCTAGTTGATCTTGATCATCCCATTCATTATCATTATCCTAGCTTTCTTCCATTCCATATCTCCTAGCTTATCAAAATCCATGTCATCATGTCCATTTCAATCAATTATAAAAAATCATCAATCTTATCGTACTTAGAGGAAATCAGTGATCCTAAGTACATATCATCATCACACCTTATGAATCAGTCATTCTTGACATCTTAATCAATAAACCATTATCATCTTTTGACAAGAGATATGTTGCTTATGTGACATATTTTGTAGTGAATCTTTCATTTTGATCTATCATTTATCCATGGTTGTATTACCTCTATTGTGGGGCATCTTGTTCCTTCAATTGGTCATATCATCTCATTCCATCTTAAATATCCTCATAAAATAAAAAAATAAAAAAACTAAAAATGCAAAAAAAATAAAAAAATACAAAATAAAAAATAAAAAATACAAAATACAAAAAAACCAAAAAAATCAGAAAATCCAAAAACAAGTGAAAAATAAAAAAAACATAAAATTGAAAAAGTGCAATAAAAACAAGTGGTGAAAACCTGACAATTAGGTGCTATTTGTGAACAAGGTTGTCTCTTCCATCTATTAGTTTATGTCTTTGTGCCGTAGAAAAATGGCCCCTTGTCATTTTCATGGCCTTTTAGGTCTTGTTTCACAGTGTTTTACATATTTTTCCTTGATTTTATGTTGCAACATGGCTTGAACATGCTTATTTAAGTCCTAAAATTTAAATATTGAAGTCTTGTGAATGTGTTGTGAAGTGTTGTAAGACATTTCCATATTTTTCTAGACTCTATTTATCATAACTCACCTAAAAATCATCTTTTTACACATCAAAAAGTCCTATTTTCAAGTGTTTTTAAGTCTTGTAATAAAGATTCACACTTTTCTAGGCATTTTCCCCTTATTTATCCTTTTCTAATGTCTTATTTGACCTTTTTATACACTCATAAGCTTTATTTAAGTGTATTCTTGAATATACTCATGACACACAACATTAAATAACATTTAATTTCTAAAACCTAGTTTCATGTCCTAGGTGGGACCCATTTTCCATGGGTGGTGAATGAGTCCCCCTTGGCTCCAAAATTCAAAATATTTTAAATTTCTTTAAGGATTTATTCAAAAATATGATTGATGTCAACCTGTGATGATGTATGAATGGTTACTAAGATACAAGATTGATATAAATAAGTTATTTTCACCTAATTTTAACATCCCATCTATTCAAGTATTCATCCAGGAATTCAAGCATTCAATCAAGCATCTTACAACATCAATCCAAGAAACTATTGAAGCACTTTGAAGCAGCCATTAACATTACTTCAGACTTGCATTATTAAGGATCTTGGTAAGTTTTTAACACCTTTTATTTTTTTCATTTACTATTTCATTTGCATTTCATTTATTTCTATTGGGTTTGATTACCAAAGTGGGGTTTGACCAAGGGAAACCCCTATTTGCTAAGCCTTCAACATTTTCCCCCTTTGCATGTGTATTTGCAGCCTTTGTTTTGCAGATTTGACAAGTTTAAAGGTGTTTACATGTGGAAATCAAGTCAACTAGGTTCTTCAAGTCAATATATAATTATTTCAAGCTTGTTGAGTGTTTTCTGTTCGTTTCTTGCAGAACTGACTTCAACAACTCAACATTTAGACATTTCCAAATCTGGTGTTATAGAGTTGCTTCCTGATTTTCCAAAAAGCTAGGAGTGGACTGATTCACCACCCTTGGTGAATGAGTCCCACCTAAGACCTAAAAATTTGTATTTTTTCAAAATTTGGATCCTGACTATCAAAATTAGTTCCTGACACTTTTTCATCAATAAGAGGACTGATTCACCACCCTTGGCGAATGATTCCAATTGTGAATTTTTAGTAAGATAAATCAGCATTCCAAACATCCCAATATCAGCAATTCATATCTAGGTGCACTTAGATTCACCCCTGTACCTTCTATTATGCATATTTTCTTCAATTTCTTCATTGTTTGCATATCAAATTGTGTTTTCAAACATAACTAAAATATTAATTTTGCATTCATTTAGATTAGTTTCAATCATTCAATTGCATTTATTTTAGTTCATTTAGGCATAACATAATCCATCATTGCATATTTGAGTGACTTATTAGATTCTTTGGCCCCTTTGTCTCTCCTTTTAAGTGAAAAAACCTAGAAGTGTTAGAGAGACCTAGAGTTCCAAAAATCTACGGTTCATTTTCGTGAACCCGACTCTTGAGAACTTTACATTTTCTGATTTCATTGGCATATTACATCTTAGATTAAATCTTGGATTAACATTCAATTAGGACATTTTATTTTTTATCGTGCATTAGTGAAAGCTAGTTTAGATTTCATTTTTGCATTACATGTAATTGAAAAACTGAAAATTATGCATTTTGTATCAATAGTGTAATTCTTTTTGCATTAAAATCATTTAAAAACTCTGAAAAACACAAAAAAATTGCGTAGTGGGACTCATTCTCCACCTAGGGCGAATCAATCCTTCTATACTTTTTTAGACTTTATTTTTCAACATTTTTTGTCATTTTTCTGCATTTTAATTTCTTGTTCTTGAATACTGTTTTCATTTCTAGAATCTCTGCTTTCATTCATTTATTGCATTTTCATTTAGTTTCATCATGGCATTTTCTTTCAATAAGTTTTGGCATTCATTAAAATTCTTGGTAGAAATGTCCAATTGCACCTTTGGCTATGAACATTGAACTTCCACATGCTCTCTCAACTCCTAATGGTTGTCCTCCTCATGATGTAGACATCATTGGAGAAGATGATAGCATGACTAATTTTTACAATAATTTCTTTGAAAACTTAGAAAAAAATGTAAATTTTTATCCTTCCATGAAATCACAAGACCTTCCTCATTTTACAACTCCTAATCATTTTGCATATTTACATCCTAAAACCATTCATGGATTTAGGATTCCTCCCTCAAGTGAACCTAGTTCCTTTCCTCCAACACAAATATATCCATTTTACAACCATCAAGTTACCAACACTCCAATCAACCTTGAAGAAATATATGGTAAAGGCTTTACTATTTTAAGTAAACAAGGTTGTGACACAAACAATGAGCATAACATTCATCAACTTCTTGATCAAAACTGAACAAAAGAAAACACAATAGGATCAGGACACCAAGATCCTTCTCATCCTAATAGACATCCTTTACAACCTTGGAGACCTCGAGATTCTAGTATAGTGATCTTTACTACTCCTCCTAACTTGAACATACTTCTCCCACATGAACAACCACTTTCTCCTTTTAATGCTAAGGATGGTAGGACCCCTAGTGTAATGCCCTGCCACACAACCCTAGAGGTAGTTGCAATCAACTACTAAAACATACATTTTTTTTTTAAAGTACAATTAACATGCAAGATCATTATCCATTGCCAACAACCTCTAGGGTTACGAGATTGAGATTACTTAAAACCCAAACAAGAAACATGAACTAAAAACATAACATTTAATTACTTAACAAATTAAATACACATACATTCCATACATGATAAAAGTACATCAAAGGCATAAGATATACCACAAGTTTCCAATAATATAATTTACAATATGATTACAACACTCATTCCTCGAATGAGGCAAATCCAATAAACAAGGTTACAAATTACATCTTCCACCTCGATACAAGAGAGGTAATAAATTAAAATAATAACATAAAAGAATAAAGCATGAAAGTACTAGATCCCACGAGCTCTCCAACTGAAAATATCATCCACGTGAACAAGAAGATGACCCAACCATGTGATACCCAAAGGCTCACCCCCTGTGCTAGGAGATAGTAACAAGAAATCCTATACAAGACCATCAACCCCTAGACATAGGCTAACTCATATTGACACACCCAATCACATAAACCATAGAACCACAAGGATAACACAAGTACAACTCTAACATCATTGATATAAGTCACATTGCTTCCAAAAATAAAACAGATCAAGTATGATAAGAAGACCATACTATTAGAGTAAAGGTTTTAATTTAATCATGTTGATTAAATTACCTTTATTCCTCTCTTAAGATTTCACTTTAGTTTGCATTTTGTGACATTTAATAATTATATTAATTATTAAATTTCTACCTATTAGGGTTTCTTTTAGGGTTGCACAATATCCTTTTATAAGGATTCATCATTGTAATTTATCTCTCTCAGATGAATACATTTTTTAGCTTTCAGAGCACCCTTGCTTGTTTGTCTCCATCTCTTCTTTCTATGACAGGTTATTTTCATGTAGGTGATCTTCGGGGTCTGTGAAGTTGGCTTTCTCAACTTCTACACATACACATAAAACCAAATACCAATTGTTGTCGTAGAAAGAGTGTCATCACATAGCTCAACATGGGATATCCTCTGGGAATCTTCATAGGCTCTGACCCCCACTATGAGTTGTCCTGGGGGCCTCTACCAAATCCTGACACCCATACTCACTCATGCAGAATCAAATACCTCTCATAAAGACAAGATAGATGACCTTTCCATTCCAGGCCTTCCCACTCATCCCAAGCTTATATGAGCACTTTCATCCATGAGTGAGGCTCAATTATCTTAATTAGTGTGAAGAACTACCTAAAATTCTAAGTATATTGTTTTAGTTATCACTTGATTAAACCACATCTGAAGATTTTCCAGTTCACTTCTTTGGGCTCTGGCTTCTAACAGAAGCCACTCTTCTACTTGACAACATACCAAACAAAACCAGTCACCAAGGGAATCCCAAGTTCATCCCAACAAGATAAAACCACTCCAACTCTAGGAGGAACACATAATGAAAACTCACTAGACAAACACTGGAGACAAAAAAAGTCAAACCCTTCTCTAGACATTGGAGGCAACAAAACACCTAATCCACTCCTTCCAAAGGAGGCACAAACCATCCCTGTTCGTGAAAACTGGGTAAAACAATAGGTACATATAGACACACTTCCCAAGGCAATACGGAAACCCACAACCTTAAAGGAAACCCAATATGGAAGACTTACATAACAATAGACACAATTTCCCAACACCGAGAATGAACAAGAACATCACTAGAAAGCATTTTAGGCAATTAAATAAACTACTGTTAGGATTTCCTAAATCCAATCAACTCAATCAACGTTACTTGCATTTATCCAAAAATAAATAAGATTTAATTCACAACGTTGAGAAATTTAAAACCATTGATTTAACTCCATGTTTCTCAATCATACTAAATAATCAAAATCAACTTGCTAGATAAAGTCATTTGATTAAAAAAAACAATTCTTATTTCAACTACGATAATAAATAATCCCTTAAAAATAAATTATATTTAAATAAACATATATATTAAATATATATAAAAATATATACTTAATGTATATACAAATTTATATATATTTAAATATATAACTATTATTTAAATATATCCATTTAAACTCAACTAAATAAATTATTTAAAAATACATAAAATATATATATATATATATAAATAATTATAAGAAAAAATAAAAAAATTATTTAAATATTAAAATAATATATATATTATATATATAATATAATATTATTATATATAATATATATATTATATAATATATATATATATATAAAATAAATAATAATTAATAAAACAAATTTTAATTTTTTTTTAAAAATAAAAAACAAACTTAGTGAGGGTCGTGGGCCCCTCCCAAAGGGAGAGGCCCCATGCAACCTCCCCCATTGAGGGTGCGCTGTGTGGGCAACATTGATGCCTTGGAGGCAGCGGCACTGCCTCCACAGTGCCTCCCCATGGGGCGATTGTGGGGGCAGGGCTCCCCCCTTTATTTAGCATTTTTTTTATATTATTTTGTTTTTGTTTTAAAAAACTTTTTTTTTAATAAAACAGAAAATAAACGAAAATAAGCTCTATTTTCTAGTTAAAATTCTCGAATAGAGCATATTTAATTTTTTTTTTTGAAAGAGATCTGGGTAAAAGAAAAAATCCCAGCATAAAGTCAATACATGAATATATAACATATATATATGCATATATATATATGCATATATATACAGATTATATATATGCATATATATATATATATATATATATATATTCATTGTTTTATGGAGAAATTGTGCAAAATTTTCCAACAGAACAAAATACACAGCAAACTAATTTGCAAGCACAATTTCTTAATTTCTACTAAGTCATAACATAAATTCTTTTTGTTCAATTTTCTATTTTTTATGGTTTGATTCTTTCTTTGTTTTCTTTTCCCATGATTTCAAGAGAAGTTTTTGTAAGTTTTGAAACAAATTTTGACATGGGTTTTCCTTGCAATTCAAACAGAACTTAAAATTTTTCGAACAACATAATAAAATTTGAAAACTCTTTCAAAATCAAAACAAAAAACATAGAGAGAAACCTAGTTTTTTCTCCAAAGCTTGAAAGATTCCAATGGTGCTTCCAAATCTTATTTGTTTTCCAGCTCACCCAAGAAATCTAAAAACAAAGCCACAACCAATCTTTTCTCCACCAAATTGAAAGTTGAAAGAAAAAAAATGAAATTCCCTTTCCTCTCATAGAGTTTCCTCAAATTTAGTCAAACCCCTAAAAATATCCCATCCACCAAATTTATTGCAAATTTGGGGATATTTTCATTTTTTAAAATTTAAAACAAAATTGCTTTCCAAATGGAATTTCATGCATTTAAAATTTTCTTTTTACAAAAAGAATTCAAAATTTTGTAAAGAAATTATTTTACATATTAATTTTCAAACAGTGCAATTTGAAACATATTTTCATTTTTTTTTAATTTAAATCTAAATATCCAATAATGCCAACACAACTAACTGAATTTAATTTATCACCATTAACTTAATTAATCAATAAACTAAATCTAATCCAAGATTAGATTTTTTATTAATTAAATTAAATTAATCAATAAAATAAATAACATTTCAACATTGCAACTAGATATATTTAATCATCATTTTAACTACACCCGCCATTTAATAACTTTTATAAAATGAAATTAAATAAATAACCAAGGTGAAAGGGACAACATTAAAACAACTAAACCTGACTACAATCCGACGACACACTATGACTAGGGTGATGACTTGGCATGAAAAACCTAGCTAATATCTCCCAATCGATTACCATTGGTCAATGGACACGCTCAAACCTATGAAATCAGGTGGAGTCGATGTCCTATACCTTTCAACCTGCGAAAAAAGAGTATACCAAACATGCATATATATGATATAATAAAACACACCGTGAAGAGGAAATCTTGGAATCGTAGGGCACTCGCAAGCGAGTGATATAATCTCGTCCCCTTCACCAATACAAACTTTCTAACTGATGATTCTAACATCAACAATATAATAAAAATCATAAGGCATCTTTAATTAAATATCTGCTACGCTAATTCAAAACATGCCATAATGATAACATCAGAGTAAAATTCCATCACATCAAAATATCACATACACATCACTTAACAGTTGCGATTAGATAGAACCAAGTACCATAGTCAAAGTGCTAACAAAAATAAAGCATACATAGAAGAACACTGTTCGATCAAAAGAGTAAAATGGAGGGGTGATACACCTAGGGTTCCTCCTCCTCCTGTTCATGAACAATGAGAATATAGCAAGAGAAAATGACCTTACAAATTGAAAAAGATAAAGTTTCCCACACATCCTCCCTTTGAATGTGAATGGAGACTACAATTACTTTTGAAAAAAGGTCTTATATTGTTACCACCTTCCAATAGGTTGGTTATTCGTGCTCCTAATTCCAATATGCCTTATTTTAAATATCATTGTATTCTTAGACATTGAATGAGATACTACAAAAGTATCACTTCACTGATACTGACTATTTTCCTCTCATCCCTTAAAACACCATTACCCTCTCATGCCATAGTTGTAGAGTTTTGTCATTCTCACTATTGCATGATTCTTTTTCATCTTCACCCTTTGGCTCATGCTTGTTTTTCTCTTGTGCATACAAGATATTGTTAGCCTTTGTACTCATGATGCACTTATCTTTGTCTCTTAACTATGTTATTCCTTTTCCACTTAGTCATTGAAGATTGAGAAACCAATAACTTAGTTAATGGTTGAATTACATTTGCATTATTGTTCCCTTGTATTTTCTTTTATGTGCGTATTGTGTTCCCTCGTATTGTGTGTTTGATGTTATCTCTCTCTCTCTCTATCTCTCTCTTTGTACACTTCTATTTGTATCTCTATACTTCTATATGTCGTACATAAATTTTTGATTTGCTTGTCTTTTTCTTTTTGTTTTGTGTTTTCCTTTTGGAGATGACGCAAAGCGTAGAGATGCCCTAAGTCTCTTCCATGTTGACTCAAATGGTCCTTGTCTTTTTCTTTTTATTTTGTGTTTTTCCTTTGGGGATGACACAAAGTGTAGAGACACCCTAAGTATCTTCCATGTTGACCCATAAGGTCTCTTTTTCTTTTTCTTTTCTTGTGTTTTTCCTTTTGGAGATGACACAAGACATTGAGACTAAAATGTCTCTTTCATGTTGACCCAAAAGCCTTTTTCTTTTCTTTTATTTTCTTCGCTTGTGTTTTCCTTTTGGGGATGATGTAAAGCATTGAGACGAAATGTCTCTTCCATGTTGACCCAAAATGAATCTTTGTTTTGTTTTTTCTCTCTGTGTGTCATTCTTCTTGTTCTATGTATTCGGGGAATGATGACAATTCTAGGCTCTTTCATAAAAACATTGCAACAACAAACATACTGACCCCAAATCCATAGATCCCTTATGTGTTTTTGTGTGCTTTCTTTTTTGGGGGGAATCTCCCTTTTCTTTCTTTTTCTTTTCATTTTCCTTGACATGACGCAACCTAACTTCAAAACATATGACTTGGCATAGGGCTTTCCTATTTTTCTCTCATATCTTTTTTTTCTTTTGCATTCTCTTTCTTCTTCTAGTTTAAAGCAATTTCTCATGAACTATGTGTCTCAATTACTTTAAAGTAGGGGGCATACAATACCATCATTTATTTGCATTCTTTGTTCCTAGCGTAGCCTTGTAATTTATATGATGTTTTCATTACTTTGTGGATGACATTGGGTGTGATGTCCTTCATAAGTGTGATCTTTCTTAGCATACTACATTCCTCTTGGTGGTTGATGCAACACACTGCATCCCCTAAGTTATGAATTTGCTATTATTTGATTGGTCCTCTCTTGGAGACATTAAACACAATGTTCCCTAAGTGATTGACCTTACATAAACTAAAAAAGACTCCTTTGAAAAAATACTTCACATTATATTTTTCATTTTACATTTATTGCATTCTTATTTGGCCTGTAACACCCCTCCGTTTTGGATATTTGGATCGGCTGTGTTTCCTTGGTAATGTTTGATTATGCTTATGATGTGATTGTGAACTTAGTGATTATTTAATCTTGAACTATTTAGTAATGCACATGTTATATCATGATGTGTCGATTGTGTTTGAACAGGCCTTGACTTTTGGAACTTGATTACTTGTGATCATGATTGATTAAACGATGTGAAGTTATATGTTGATGTGATGTGATCTTATTTTGATGTTATCTATATGACATGATTTGGAGTAACTTAGAATATATCTGAATAAACGATGTTTTATGTTGTTGATTATGTTATTGATGTTAGATACGTCAGTTAGTGAGATTGTATTGGTGAAGGGGACGTGATTGTATCACTTGCTTGCGAGTGCCCTACGATTATGAGATTTCCTCTTCATGGTGTGTTTGATCATATTATGTATATATGCACGTTCAACATGCTTTTTGTTGTAGGTTGGCAGGTATATGACATCGACTCCACCTGGTTTTTAGGTTTGAGCATGCCCATTGACTGACGAAAATTAATTGGGAGATAGTAGCTAGGATTTCTGTGTCAAGTCGTTACCCTAGTCACTGTGTGTCGTCGGGTTGTAGTCAGGTTTGGTTGTTTCATGTTGTCCTTATCACCTTGGTCTTTAATTAAATTCAAGTTATAATGGCTTGTGTTGTTAATCTGTAGCTTAAATGTAATTGTTTGTAATGCTAGGAATGTTATTTACTTTATTAATTAATTTAATTTAATTAATAAAATAATCTAATCTTGGATTAGATTTATTTTATTGATTAATTAAATTAATTGTGTGAATTGATTAAGTTATTTCTTTTGAATTTAAAAGTGTTGAAAGTTATAAATTCTTTTATTGAAAATAAATAAATAAAATAAAAAGGTATTACATTCTATTTGGAAAAGAGAATTTTGTTTTAAGTTATTTAAAGTTCAAATGTTTCAAAATGCAATGACTTTGTAGAAAAGATATTTTTTTGGGAATAGTTGACTATTTTTGGTATAAGATATTTGTGAGTTTGAAATTGGAATTTGAATTGGAGTTTGCAAATTAAATTTGAATTTAATTTGAACTTGAAATTTAATTTGATAAAAAATATGAATTTGAGTTGAAGTTGAATTTGGGGAGATATTATATTTCATTTTGGAGGTTTTGTTCTTCTTCTTGGACTTGGATTTGAAAAGGAGGTGGAGACTTTTGCTTGGGATGGATTCAATGGAGGAATTGGAAAAACTCCATGTTTGAAGGCTTCAAGTTTTGGAGGAAGAAACCAGGTTTTTCTTTGTTCTTGTTTTGTTCATTTTCCAATAGTTTAACCTTTGTTTTGCATGTTTGAAAATCTTGTTGAATGTGTGAGAAATCTTTGAAAGGTTGTTTGAATCCAATAAAACCCATGAATTATTTCTTTGAAAATTTGCAAAATGGTTGAGAGATGGAAGTGAAAACCCAAAAGGAAACTCCTCTTCAAATTAAATCTTTAAACCCTCTTGTTGTTTGGATAAATTTGTTGAGTTTGGAAAAATGTTTTGCTCAATTTCTCAATTGAAACTGGAAATGTTAATTGAAAATTTCCCTTTCAAAAATATATGTTGTTTACTTCCCTGTCATTTTTTTTATTATTCTGGTTTATACCAGAAAAGAGGGAAATGGAAATTTTGTTTTGAAAACAAAAAGATAAAATAAAATTTTTATTTTGTGGGGTGGAGAGATCAATCCCCACCACCACCATCGCCGCCATCGTGGCCGGTGGCTGATCGTGTATGCTTGGCACATAGCCTTGCCATGGTGTGACCAACGTGTGGGAGGCGCATGGCCATACGCTCACGGTAAGCGACCTTGTGTGCTGCACGACAGCATGACTCCGAGGAAGGCGGGGAGCCTTGACTTAGTCTTGGCCACATTCAAAATCTTGAGAAAGAAAAATTCATTTTTTAGTAATATTTTTATTTATAATATTTAATATTATATATTTAATATTTAATATTTAATATTTAATATTTAATATTATATATATATTCAATATTAAATATTAATATTATATATTTAATATTTAATATTATATATTAAATATTTAATAAATAATATTATATATAAAAGATTTAATATAATATAAGTGATATGTAATATTATTTAATTTGGCTTTAAATAATTCATTAACATGCAAATAAAATTATATTTTATTTGACATATTAAATGAAGTTAAATGTTAAATCAAAATTTTAAATTGATTATGAGATAAATGTAGTTAAAGAAAGTTGATATTTTAGTGAAATTTAATATATTTTATGACAAGATATTTTAGTCGAAATAAGTTTTAATTTAATTAATTGATCGATCTATGATGAAACAAGATTTAAATTATTTTAAATAAATGTTTATTTATTAAATGTTTCGAATTTGAGGATATAGTAACTTAGAGTAAATTAACCGATTTATATGCTAAACAAATGACTTTGTTTCTTTACGTATTTGATTATGTTTTCAATTATGATATAAGATTTAATAAATGATTTATTTTAGTCAAATGACCTTATTTATTAAAATCGTTTGAATATGGAATTTAATTGTGAAACTAAGAGATAATGGAAGATTTATCTTACTCAGATGTTTAATAATTAAATTGTTTGATTATGGAACATAATGGTGGGACTTATAGTTAATGCATGATTATTTTAGTCAGATGTCTTTACTTATCAAATGTTTGACTTAATTATAATTTCATTTTGATTATTGTGGAAATTGAGACAAATGAAGTTAAAAGGATAGATTTAAATATAGATTATCCTAGATGACTTTTGGTTACGTAATAGAAGCAAAGGAAGATTTTATATTCAAATGAATTATTTCGAATGTTGAATCTTAATAGTCAAATGTTTTATTTTAAAAAGGTAGTTTTTAAATGATCAAGTGTTTTCCTTTTCAAAGGTTGATTTTATTAATAAATGTAATTGAGAAACGAAATATAATTATTGGTTTAAACTCTTTAAGTGGTCAACATGCTTAACTCACTATTAGGTATATTCGTTTTGGAATATAATTGAATTCAAGTAGAGATAAGATTTAGTTGATTTGTTTAATGCTAAGTCAAAATCAAGACTGAATTATTTAATCTAAAGGTTTATTTTTCAAGATGTTTAATTATAGAATATGATTGTGGAACTGAGAGTAAAGGATGAACTTATTAATTATCCTAAATGATTTATTAATCAAGTGATTTATCTATAGTATGTGATCATGAAACTTAGAGAGAACGGTTGATTTAAATTTTAACCAGATAGCTACATTATAAAAGTGTTTTGATTATGAATATGGTTATGAAATTTAGAGTAAATGATATGTTCTTTAAATATTTCAATGTCGTGAAAGGAAATGGGATCAATTGATTGGATAAATGCAAATCATGAAAATTGTGTTTGACTGGATTTAGGAAATCCGAACCTTAGCTTATCTAATTGTCTGAAATGTTTTTAGTGTTTGATTGTTCGTCTTCGATGTTGTGGAATTAGAGTGAATGTTATGTAAGTCTTCGAGTGTGTTATCTTGAAACGATGTTGTGCATCATGTGTTTGTTATTGTTTTAATTAGGAAGTGCTTGAGTTATGTTTCAGTGGAAACATGGTTACCACGACAAGTTGTGTGACCTTATGGCTTAAGGTTAAGTCGTGTTTCAGTTTGTTATGTGGGATGTTATCATGTTAGTCAACCTTATGTTAGCCTTGGGTCGTGCACGCTTTGGTTTCAGTTTTGGACATCCGTAGTGGTGTTATCCGTTGAGGTGTTTTGATTATTTGTGATAAGTGTTAGTGCATTGTCTACCCTTGGCATGTGGATGAGTTTTGTGTTGTCGATAGGGGAGTAGCTTTCAACAAGCGTCAGGCCCAAAGTGGTTCCAGGATAACTCGTGTGAGAGTCAGTTAAGTAAGTGGAAATTAAATAATTTATACTAGGGATAGAGTAGCTTTGAACATTAATAAGATAATTTAGCCTCACTCATTGGCTCAAGGGCTTATACAAGACTTGAAGTGAGTCGGGAAGGCCTGGAATGGCAAGATCGTTATCTTGCCTTTACGAGAGATAATCGATTCCGCTCTGGTGTGCATGTGGGGCCGAGAGTTGGTTGAAGTTTCCAGGATATCCCTAGAGGGGGGCCGGGACCTAGGAAGACTTGCCGGGAGATCCCATGCAACCTTTGTGATGACACTCCTCCCATGACAACAATCGGTATGGTGTTGTACCGTGGGTTTTTTTATCGTACAGTGATTGTACTCGATTTTGTACTCTGGAAGCATTGTAACCATGATGTTAAGGATGTGGTATATGTTCTTGTTTGCAAATTAGTTTTTGTGTTAGCTTGTGTCTACTGGTAGATGGTCTTGTCTAGGAAATCCTTGTTACTATCTCCTAGCATGGAGGGAGTGGGGCCTTTGGGTTCCACGTGGTCGGGTGGCATGCATCTTTTCTGTTGGTTCTTCTTCTTGTTCGTGTGGTGGTGATTTCCAGTTGGAGAGCTCGTGTGAATCAGTTTCTTCTCATGCCTTGTTCTCTCAGTTCTTATTGTATTTTATTACCCCTCAGTTGTTATTGAGGTGGAATTTGTAATATGTAATCATTTTGTTGGAATTACCTCATTCGGGGAATGAGTGTTGTAATCTTATTGTTTAAATATTGTTAATTGAAATCTTTTGGTATTTTTTATCCTTTGTTGTAAGTTATCTTGTATGGAATGTATGTTGTCTCATTTCCTTAAGTGATTAATGTTTCAGTTTAAATTAATGTTTGTTGTTATTTGGGTTTTAAAGTAATCTTTGTCTCGTGGCCTTAGAGGTTGTTGGCAATGTGTATTCATCTTATATGTTATTTGTACTTAATAAAAAAAAAAATGGTGCATTTAAGTAGTGAATTGCAACTTCCTCTAGGGTTATGTATGGCATTACATATATATATATATATATATATATATATATATATATATATATATATATATATATATATATATATATATATATATATATATATATATATATATATATATATTATAACATTTATATATAATATATAATATTATATTTTTAATGCATTAAAAAAAATCATCAACTAATCAAATTACTCAAAATTATTTTAAATTTTTTATTTTATTAAAATAAAGCATATAAATTTTATAAAATATAAATATTTACTTTACATAAAAAATACAAACCATATAATTGATTTATAAATATACTTAATAATAACCACTTAAACAATTTTAATTACAAGTAATATACTTAGTTAAAATAAATATTAAATTAAACAATTTTAATTTCAATTTAACACATATAACTGATGTCCAAACATTATATAATATACAATATAATATAAAATTATATAATTACGTCGAAGGCGTGTCTGTATATGAACTTTTGAAGTTCATTTTGTCCTTCAACGAATATAAACGCACTAGAGGGCATGGTTGACATTTTGTTCCTCGCCAACTGTTGATTGCAAATGAGATGAGATTTTAACTAGTCCATTCACATCACATCACTGTAACTGTTGCATCTGATCAATCATGCCCTTTCACATCACATAATTGTGACTGCTACATCCGACGGAAACATATGAAGCAATGCATTTTTATGTTGTGCAGAGATTGTGTTCGTAGGTTGTCTTCTGCAGTATTCCTCCATACACTGTCTCCTTCACAATTAATAATGCGCAGCAAACTACGAGTTGTTCCCTTCGTGCTTCAACTGTAGCCTCCCTTATGTTCGCGATCCATACGACATTTAATCCAATGCCAGTTCAGTGAAATGCAAAGTGCTCACCTTTGTGTTCTCTTAGCTTGAGTTGCAAAGGATTGAAACAACGGCGAATGGTGGAAGTGAAGGCCCGGATTATTAACCCAACAAGCATCTTGCTTTTACTACTTGCATCACCTCCACAACTCTTCAGTGTACCCACTGCACACCAAGGTGCCATTGCTAGTATATTATATTATACAATTAAAAATAGAACTACCTAATAAAGAACAAGTAAAACAATATAAGTTAAAAACATTGCATGTTAAATTTTATTTTCAGGGGAGGCAAGATAAAGTTCCATGAGATTCCTCCATGGTTACTTTATAGCGGACTGAATGATGTGTACATTTTGTAATGATAGTCACGCCACCTTCGTTGGTCTATTGGTTTATATGTACAAGCAGGTGAGTTACTAATAATTCAAGCGTACGACCTCTCGGAAAAATTAATGTTGAGAACGTACGTATTCTATTTCACTTGCCACCCATGTGTCTTATTTCTTGTCTTTTAATCTTGATGTTGAGAGAACGCACGTACGTATTCTCCTCCTCTCTTTCTTTTGATGAAGCTGCAACCTCCTTCACAAAGGACATCAACAGACGTAGGATTTTTACGTTATTTATTAATATTTAATTTTTAAACAGTTATAATTATTAAAAGTTATCCACTAAAAATTATATTTTAGAGAATTGAACTAAACAGTTACGATTAGAGATACTAGATAATGTTCTAATTATTATTTAGCCATTCTTTACCTACATATACGTCTGGCGGAGCTCATATTTTGTATCTCTGCTAAGTAAATACTGGTTGGCAATATGTTTGAAGCCTGGACTGTCATGGTGGTGGGTTTGCTCATCATCATTGCCATCAAATCTAGATCTTCAAAGCAGAAGACCCTTATATTGAAATAATGTTAAAAGAGAAGACCCTTATATTGAAAACTACATTTATAGATTTACAAAAGATTATTTTTATTTTTTTTGAATTGTTATTTATGTGAATAGGAGTTGTGAGAACAACATTTTCCTTTTGTAAATTGGCTTCAAATTGATGTGATATTGTATTTCATGAACACTTCCAATTAAAAAACTATGGTCTAGATCTAATTTAAGTAGAATGAATGTAGCTAAAATATATTTTTGAACAAAATTGACTTGACTTTCACTTGAAAAATGTTTAAGCATTCACCATGTATATATTAAAACTTTTTCTTATATTTGAACTATAATCCTTCATTTATTCAAGTCAAATTTTTATATCTATTTTAGATATCAATAGTCAATTTATTTATGGGAACAAATATCATTTTTCATATCTAACATTAATAACAAGATACTGAATAATATTAAAAGAGAAGGCCTTTAAATTGAGTGTAGAGTGTTAAATTGTATTGTTCTTTTATTTTATGTCAAAATTCAAATTAAATAATTATTTAATAAGTATATTTTTTATATTATAGATAAAAATATATAAATAAAATGTTTAAAGTAACACATATTGTAATAGTTGGAATATGAAAACTAAAAGAAAATAATAATTTTATTAATAATTCAAATTAGATAAATATTTCATAAGATTAATTAGTAAAAAATATTTAAAAAGAACAATTTGAATTGAATAGAGAGCTAAATTTGATAATAATGAAAAGACAAATCAATAAAAATATTTAAAACTATATAATTATAATATTTTAAAAACAATTCTTATTAAATAAATATAATATTTAAAAAACAATTCTTATTAAATAAATATAATATTTAAAAATATTTTGCTGATAAATTGAAGAAATTTATTAAGAAAATGAAAATCAAAATAATTATAAGATTTTAAGTATTGATAGAATAAAAGAAAATCAAAATAATTGTTAAGTCATACTATGATTTGGAGAAAGCTAACTCCTAGACAAAATGCACCTATGTATGTAACATTCGAACATAACATGCCATCCCCCATCGGACGTGCTGGACAAAACACCCCGATGGAAGGACAAAACAGAAAGAAAAAACCACTGATGGAAAGATTTGACAGAAGACGACAGACGGAAAAGTTTGACAGACATTTCTAATGGCTATGGCATAATTTAAAAAATAGCGGGAATTTCAATTTTAAAAATTGAGCAGGAGGTTCAACGAGAGTTTTAAAAATAATTCAGCATGCAGTTTTGCAGGTTCAATGGCTGGGGAGAATGCGGAGGCTTTGGCAGCGAGTGTTTTCAGGGACACTTTTTTCATGGCAGCGAGTGTTTTCAGGGATGCATTTTGGCACAGTAAATGGGAGCGGGAGTACCGGTGACAATTAGTGTTGGTAAACTCATTTGCTCAAGTCCTATGATGCAGGGCATCGCTCTCTTATTTCCTCCATTTTGGTTTTTGTTTCTTTTTGATAGTTTTAGTTTGTATTTGAGTATGTTTGTTTCTAATATTGACAATCGATAGTTTCAATCTGTTGTAACTGTGAGGAAACGACAGTTGGTTGGAGGTTGCTTATCGATAGTTTGGAGGGAAGAAAAGCAAATATTCAAAGAGAGGGAGAACGCTGAAAGGGGGGTTGGTTGAGTGCTGACAAGAAGAGAAAAAAAAGCATCATTGGAGGGTTGGTTCAATGTTGGGAAAAAAAGGAAAGGAAAGGTCCTTTTTAAGTCCACGATACCATGAGTATATGGGACTCCTCATACTCCCTCAAATATGAGGGAGAACAGGGGAATTCATGATTTTGGGAGGCAACCAACAGAAGAGGAAATCAGGCGTTAGATCGTCTTGTTGTTGGTTGACCATGAAGGTTGAGTAGAGACAAAACGTGGAAGCATTCAGGCCAAGCATTGAACTCTCTGTTGAAAGTCATTTGTGTTGTGCAATGTGAACCCTTTGTAATGTGGATGGAATGTTGTTTCAATGGTTGAATTGTTTGTAATCACCAAAAGCCATTGGAAGTTTAAAATTATGTTTATTCTTCTTGTCTTGACTGTATATATATGCACATACTAGTCTGTTGTTTTTAAGTTTGACATCTCTATGAGTTGAATTGCACAAATCTGTCAGGCATCGTATGATCTCTGTGAAATTGTTTTACACTAAGATTTGCAAGGCTACCATCATCCTATTTGTCTCCTTTCTGTTTTAAAAGTTCATCTTGCTCATTCTTTCATTTAGGCAACTATGATCCACAGTTGAATTGTTCGAGACCGTGCGTAGAGCAAAATAAATGTTAAACTTGAAAACCAGGCACAGATCAAGGTACACAGAATGTCCATTTCTCTCTCCATTATGTGAGTTTTATAGTTGTGGCATAACGAGCAGTGAAACGGAAAATAATGGGTTTATGAATCTGTGCTTTTACAGGTATTGCCAACAATTGCCTAGATAGGCAAGAGGAGGTGTTTTATATTTTGATTCATGTAACTGGATATAGAAGCAATGTGCCCTCTCAGCTTAAGGTAGAGAAAAGACCTCAATCAAAAGCCCACTTGCTTCTGTTGATTCCAATTGCTATTAAATCTAATCTTCTTTCTTATTTTGTTTAGGATGCTATCATGCCCTTTTTTTGTTATGATGTTGTGTCCATCACAGAGCATGGGTGATGGTATATTTGTTTAGTTTGGCATATTCTAAATTTCATTTATTCACCAATCTTCATGGGATTCGACACAAAGGGAAAGCCTCAGATGATGAGCTTGGCCTGCCTCCCAATCTTAATCAGTGTGTAAATGAAATGCTCCTGTTCAATGACAGGGATTTGGACTTTGATGTAGATCATAATGAAAAAAAATGGATGATTCACACTTTTGGTTGTCTTTCTTCCAAGCATAAAAATTTATGTTCTTTCTTGACACACTGAAAGTAAATGTTATGTACAAGTTTTATACAAATATGTAAATTGTTTCAGCCTCCATGTGGAAGGCATTCATAGTCCTAGAATGTAAGTTCTAGTCTTGCATTAATCATGAAACCCATGTAGAAATGAATTGAGGGTATTATTTTTTTTACAAGATTGGTTGAAACATTGGTTTGAGACATTTAGTAATGATGGATGAAGATTACAAGATATCATTTGATGTATGATCGAAAAAATAGGCTTTGTAGTTTTATCAAAAAGTTAATGAAGTGTTAAATGTAATTTTGATAAGTGTATCAAGAATTTTTTATTGTTACAAATTGTTTTGTTTAAAATTCCTCAAGCATTAATACCATGCTTTGTACGGTTTTCAATATAATTAATTTAGGAATATTTGAATAGAGAATTGTTGTATAATGGAAGTCGAGCCTTGGGAAGAGATTTCTCATACCCCACTTGAGATTCCATTCTATTTTTTGCCCTCTCTTTTTCTAGAAAACATGGATAATTTTTCAAAAGGTAATAGACACACAATTTTATTAAATATCATACTTTTCAATAGTGAATATTGAATACTAATTGTATACCTTATATTTGTTAAAAATTAATCATTATCCTATTTTTATTCATTAAAATTTATTTTTGACCATTGAATTGGGTGATGCATAAGAATAGCCCTCAACAATTTTTTAAAAGAGTAATTGATCATTCCTAGCTAGATTTTAACTCAAACAATGGAAATTAGAGTTATATGCATAATGTTAGCCAATAATGATTTATATATGTTGCATGACTAGCCCAACATCAAAATCAAGGGTATTACCCATATTTCGGCATATCTATAAAATGACAAGCTTCATGGTGGAGAGGGCCCCTCCTTGCCACACCATTAAAGCAACAATTGTATCCTTGTAGTTTTCAATTTAATTGAATGTCTCATTTTATAATTCCAAATATTTGAGGACCTTTCACTAGTTGATCTCAGTAAGGTACATAGAATTTTTGCAATGGCAATTCAATTATTGGTTATAATTCATTTACTAAACATTAATAACTTAAGATTCTTAGTAACCATTAAGTGTAGCCCTTGCATTAGTGGGCAGTGACACAACTAGCCTAATACAAGGGAAATATTGATGTCCATAGATGCTTGATGCCTCCAATACTAATTGTTTGAATTTGAATTCCTCCATAAGACAAACATTAATTGAATTTTTTATTTCTTTTATAATTATAAGGGATTGACTGGAAATTTTATGTATTAAAGAGATTTTTTTCTTGGAATTCACTATCTTCTTATGACCATCTATGTCATTTTTTTTTTGAAACAACAACATAATATTATTAAGAAGTTTAAAATATATTGACTTAATTTTAATGGTGAAAGGTTAGAAAGTAGTAGATGCAATAATGATGTTGAAGTAATTAGTGATTATGTAATGATGAGTGATATAATTGGTGGATATTGTATTATATGATTTAGAACTGGTTTTTTGTTATACTTAGACATGTCCAATTTGAAAGTCTTGGATTAGAAATGACACAAACAATAAATTTTAGGGACTTGGTGAGGATCCATGATATTTTTTTAATTTGAAATAGGTCAAATCCATCGGTGCAAAATGAACCTCGCAAAGGAATAAGTTAATCTAAGATTTGATAAATTTCTACGAATGAATTTGATTCTATTTCTATGAAAAATTAGGAATTTGTATCAAAGGCGGTGTCCAATTACTCAAAATCTTGCAAGAGCAAGTACTTGGAACACCCACATAAAGGGGCATAAAATAAATACTAAGAGTGTAGGGTATATATTTTATATGATTATATTTTTTTTCACTTTAGTACACAATGTGGGTTGTTAGTTATTTCATTCTTCATGTTGAAAGTTAAAGAGTGGAGAGAACGGGGAGGAGTTGCAAGTGGGGGCTATATAATTGCAAGTTGGAAAAATAGAGTGGGTTGTGAGTGATTGCATTATGCTTGTTCTAAGCTCAAGGTTGAAGAGATTAGGGAGGAGTTGTAGGTGGGAGATACATAAAACTAATCAAATTGACCTAAGGGGTAACTAACCAATTGGGTTATTATGTGTAGATACAATAGTATGTGGTTTGCAGGTTTCATAACACCTAGTGTTTTCCAACCTACAAATATTATAATGAAAATATTTTCTTATTTAGAGATATGAATGTAATGAAAGGCACCTTCAAAATTTACCACAACTATTACTTAGAGTAAAAATTTCATTCAACTTCCTCATGTGATCAATAAAGAAATGTACAAATTAATCACAGGTTGGAAAACATAGTGGGTTGTGAGTGATTACATTCTATTTATTCTAAGCTCAACGGTGGAGAGCTCGAGGAGTTGCAAGTGGGGGATACATTAAACTAATCAAATTGATATGAGGGGTGACTAACCAATTGGGTTGTTACATGTAGAGTGTTTTACAATAGTATGTGGGTTGCAGGTTTCATAACACCTAGTGTTTTCCAACCCGTAACTGTTGTAATAAAAACATTTTCTTATTTAGAGAGTACGAATGTAATGAAAGGAAATTTAAAAATTTACAACTGTTACTTAGAGTAAAAACTATGTTTTAATTTCCTCATGTGATGGAAAAAAATGTACAAATTAATTGCAGGTTGGAGAAAACAGTGGTTTGTGAGTGATTATATTCTTCTTTTTTTAAGGTCAAGGGTGGAGAGATGGTGTAGGATTTTTAGGTGGGGGATACATAAAACTATCCAAATTAACCTGGGGGTGACTAACCAATTGGGTTGTTACATGTAGAGGGTTTTGCAATAGTATGTGGGTTGCAAGTTTCATAACACCTAGTGTTTTCCAACCTACAATTGTTCTAATGAAAAAAAAAAATTATTTAGAGAGTACGAATGCAATGAAAGGTAATCAGATGAAAAAAGTGAAATGCCATTTTACTATACCAAAGAGTTGTTCTAAAATGTGAAGGTGGACTTCATTACATTGTTGCTACGTATGAAACAAAAACTTTTCATAAGGAAATAAATGGCGAGGGACAATGTGTTTTCCAACACTACAAATAATGTGAGTATTTTTTGTTCCAATTAGATGAAGAAAGTGAAATGCCATTTTTATTGTACCAAAGAGTTGTTCTAAAATTTGAAGGTGGAATTCATTACATTCTTGGTGTGTACAAAACAAAAACATTTCATAAGGAAATAATTGATAGGGGATAGTGCATTTTCCAACACTACAAATAATGTGACCATTTTTTTGTTCCAATCAAATGAAGAAAGTGAAATGTCATTTTTACTGTACCAAATATTTTCTCTAAAATATGAAAGTGGACTTCATTACATTCTTGGTGCATACGAAACAAAAAAAATTGATAAGGAAATAATTGGCGAGGGGCAGCGTGTTTTCCAACACTGCAAATAATGTGAGCATTTTTTCTTCTAATCATATGAAGAAAATGAAATGTCATTTTTTCTACAACCAAAGAATTGTTCTAAAATTTGAAGGTGGACTCCATTACATTCTTGGTGCATACGAAACCAAAAAATTTCATAAGGAAATAATTGATAGGGGATAGTGTGTTTTCTAACACTTCAAATAATGTGAGCATATTTTTGTTCCAATCAAATGAAGTGAAATGTCATTTTTACTATATCAAAGAGTTGTTCTGAAATTTGAAGGTGGAATTCATTACATTCTTGGTGTGTATGAAACAAAAAAAATTCATAAGAAAATAATTGACAAGGGACAATGTGTTTTCCAACATTGCAAATAAAGTGAGCATTTTTTTGTTCCAATCAAACGAAGAAAGTGAAATGCCATTTTTACTTTTCCAAATAGTTATTCTAAATTTTTTAGGTTGACTTCATTACATTGTTCGTGTGTATGAATCAAAAACTTTTCATAAGGAAATAATTGACAAGGGATAGTGTGTTTTCCAACACTGGAAATAATGTGAGCATTTTTCATAAGAAAATAATTGACAAGGGCCAGTGTGTTTTCCAACACTACAAATAATGTGAGTTTTTTTTGTTCCAATCAAATGAATAAAGTGAAATGTCATTTTTACTGTACGAAATAGTTCTAAAGTTTTAAGGTGGACTTCATTACATTGTTGGTGTGTATGAATCAAAAAAAATTCATAAGGAAATAACTAACAAGGGATAGTGTGTTTTCCAACACTGAAATAATGTGAGCATTTTTCATAAGGAAATAATTGACAGGGGACAGTATGTTTTCCAACACTAGAAATAATGTGAGCATTTTTCATAAGGAAATAATTGAAAAGGAAAGTATGTTTTCCAACACTGTAAATAATGTGAGCATTTTCTTGTTCCAATGAAATGAAGAAAGTGAAAGGGTATGTGTAGGATCATGGGGGTCCAAACTAGGCCTCTAAGTGGCGATGAAAATTCAGAAAATAAAAGTTAGGCAACTTAACATAAAATTTTCAATAGGTTATTAACATAATTTGAAAAATATGTAAGAATAAAAGTTGTAGCAAATTGAATTTAGTTTCTAGGCTACTAGTCCTTGTTTGGAAAAAAAAAAAATTGTTTTAAGAAAATTTGAAATTTCAATGCAATGGTACTAAATTTTTCAAGAAAAAGATAAGAAGCAAGTGTGTGTCAAACCACCCTAAGTACAAGAAAAACATAATATTTTTTTCTAAATTTTTAAATGTAAGTAGAGGACACATTTCCGAATGTGCCAAAAAAAATTTTGTAATTTTTTTCCACGTAAATAATTAGTTATGATTTTTTTACTAGAAATTTTTAGAATTATTAAAATGTCTATGTCCGACCACCATAACTTGGTCAAAAAATTAAGAAATTCATTTTTTTGTTTTCTTATCCTATAGTATGCGAAGCATAGAATGTGGTGCATCTTGTAGATTTGAAAAATGTTAAGTATTTTGAAAGTTATAAAAGTTTTTCAATTAGCCTATCAATCAAGACTTTAGATGTAATGTAGGTAGAAAATCAATAATAATTATTTATTTAATTCAAAATAAGGAAAAAGTTATATTGGCAGAAAGCTAACAATTTTTCCTACAAACCCTTTTCGTTTGATGAAGTTTGGGTCAAAAAAAAGTTGTCAGCCACAAGGGCGAACTTCGAATTACTAAACAAATTTTCAAAAACATGTTTTTTGGGTTGACTTTCCAAGTCAAGAAATCCCAAACCAAATCATGAACGGATATCCGTTTTGAGACGGATATCCATTTCAAAACGGATATTCATTTTGGAAAGCAGGAACCCATTTTTTTTAAAAACAAAAAGGATATCCGTTTTGAAGACCTAAAAACCCCTCTTTAGTAAAATGGGCATAACTTTTGCATTTCTTATCAAAATTTTGACTTTTTACAAGCGTTGGAAAGGTGATTGAGAGCTCTACATAGTGGACTAGGTGGTATTTCTATATTATACAAAATAAAATAATTATATAACCATTTTAACTTTATATTTAATTTTTGAAACATCAAATGCTCACTACTTTCACATGCAAAGTCTTTTTTTCATGTTTTTTTGTAACACTCATCTCAAAATACTTGAAACATTAGAAATAGTAATGAATAATGAAATATTTATATTTTTTTTAGCAAGGATATGAACAAATCTTCATAAATCATTACATCTCTCTATCTCTTTCTCTACCTCTCTAAAAATCATTGTCTCCCCTTAAGCTGTAGACATATCCCTCCCTCCTTTCTTCTCTCTTTGTCCCTCTTTATACATATCTTTCTCACTCTCTCTCTCCTTGAGCTCTAGACCTATCTTTCTACCTCTATCTCCATCCTTTCTCTCTCTCTCTACCTCTCTCTCTCTCAGGTCCCTCTCACTCCCTCTCCCTCTCTCTCTCCCTCTCCATCTCCCTCTCACTCTCCATCTCCCCTCTCCATATCTCTCTATCTCTCCCTCCCTTTGAAGCATCTCTTCCTCTTAAGTCTCTCTCCCTCTTAGGTCTCTCTCTCAGGTATCTCTAACTCCCTCTCTCCCTCCTAGGTCTCTCTCTCAGGTCTCTCCCACTCCCTCTCTCTCTTTGTTCTCTCTCACTCCCTCTCTCCCTCAATCTCTCACTCACACTCACACTCACACTCACACTCCCTCCCTCTCAGCTCTCTCTCTCTCTCTCTCTCTCTGGTCCCTCCCACTCCCCCTCCCTCTCTCTCTCTCTCCCTCTCTTTGAAGTCTCTATATCTCTCTTAGGTCTCTCTCTCTCAAGTCTCTCCCACTCTCTCTCTCTCACAGACTCACACTCTCAAGTCTCTTTCTCTCCCTCCCTCTCTCCCTCTCCCTCCCTCTATCTCTCTATCTCCCTCTCTCCCTCTTAAGTCTATGTCTCTCTCTTAGGTCTCTCTATCCCACTCCCTCTCTCTCTCATGTTTCTCCTTCCCACCACAACTAGATCTCTTTCTCTCCCTCTCTCTCTACCTCTCTCCCTCTCAAGTCTCTTTCTCTCTCTCTCCCCCCTCTCTTCCTCTCAGGTCTCTCCCTCTCCTCCCTCTGTCTCTCCCTCTCTCTGTCTCAGGTCTCTCTCTCTCGTCTCAGTCTCTCTCTCCTCTCCATCTCCTCCTCCCCTCCTTTGGACCCTCCTCTCTCTCTCTCTCTCTCTCTCTCTCTCTCTCTCTCTCTCTCTCTCTCTCTCTCTCTCTCTCTCTCTCTCTCTCTCTCTCTCTCTCTCTCCTCTCCACTCTCCTCTCCTCTCCTCTCCAGAGTCCCTCTCTCCTCTCTCCCTCTGTTTCTTTCTCTCCCTCTCAGGTCTCCTCCTCCTTTGCCTCCCTCCCACCTCTCTCTATATCTCTCTCAAGTCTCTCCCACTCCCTCCTCTCTCTCTTTCTCTCTCTCTCTCAAGTCTCTCCCACTCCCTCTCTCTTACTCGCACCCTCCATCTCTCTTAGGTCTCTCCCACTCCCTCTCAAGTTTATCTCTCTCAAGTCTCTCCCACTCTCTCTCTCCTCTCTCTCTCTCACATTCACACTCTCAAGTATCCTTGTCTCCCTCCCTCTATCTCTCTATCTCCCTCTCTCCCTCTCAAGTCTTTGTCTCTCCCTTAGGTCTCTCTCTCCCACTCCCTCTCTCTCTCTCTCAGGTTTCTCCTTCCCACCACAACTAGATCTCTCTCTCCCTCTCTCCCTCTCTCCCTCTCAAGTTTCTTTCTCTCTCTCTCCTTTTTTTAGGTCTTCCACTTCCCCTCTCTCTCACACTCACTTACTCACTTTCCACCTCCCTCTCAGGTCTCTCTCTCTCCCACTCCCTCTCTCTCAAGTGTCTCCATCCCACCCTAACTAAGTAAATCTCTCTCTTCGGTGTCTCCTTCGCACCCTAACTAGATAACTCTCTCTCCCCCTCTCTCCCTCTCAAGTCTCTTTCTCTCTTTGTCCCTCCCTCTCTCCCTCTCAAGTTTATCTCCCTCTCCCTCCCTCTATCTTTCCCTCTCTCCCTCTCAAGTCTCTCTCTCTCCCTCTCCATCTCCATCTCATTTTCCATCTCCCTCTCTCCCTCTCTCCCTCTCCCCCTCCCTTTGAAGTCTCTATCACTCTTAAGTCTCTCTCTCTCTCTCTCTCTCTCTCTCTCTCTCTCTCTCTCTCTCTCTCTCTCTCTCTCTCTCTCTCTCTCTCTCTCTCTCTCTCTCTCTCTCTCTCTCTCTCTCCATCCTTTATTTAGGTCTCCCATTGCCCCTCTCTCTCACTCACTCACTCACTCACTTTCCACCTCCCTATCAGGTCTCTCTCTCCCACTCCATCTCTCTCTCTTAGGTGTCTCCTTCCCACCCTAATTAGATAAATATCTCTCTCTGGTGTTTCCTTCCCACCCTAACTAGATAACTCTATCTCTCCCCTCTCCCTCCCTCGCTCTCTCCCTTTCAAGTCTATCTCCCTCTCCCTCCCTAAATCTATCTCTCCCTCTCTCCTTCTCAATAACTCTATCTCTCCCCTCTCCCTCCCTCGCTCTCTCCCTTTCAAGTCTATCTCCCTCTCCCTCCCTAAATCTATCTCTCCCTCTCTCCTTCTCAATCCCCTCTCTCCCTCCCTCCCTCTCTCTCTCTCTCTCCCTCAAAAGTAACTTGAGATGGGGAAAGAGAGACCTAAGAAGGATATGAAGAGATAGAGAGAGATAGTGTGTGTGAGAGAGAGAGTGGGAGAGAGGCATAAGAGGGAGATGGAGAGTGTAAGAGAGATAGAGAGTGAGAAAGAGAGACATGAGAGAAGAGAGAGAGGGAGTGGGAGAGACCTAAGAGGGAGAGAGGGAGTGGAAGAGACCTAAGAGAGAGAGACTTAAGAAGGAGAGAGACTTTGGAGGGAGAGAGAGAGGGAGAGAGAGTGGTAGTGGACCAGAGAGAGACTTGAGAGGAAAATGGAGAGTGAGAGAGATAGGGAGAGAGAGATATGAGAGGGAGGGAGAGAGAGAGAAAGAGAGAGGAGGGAGAGGGAGAGGGAAGGGAGGAGAGGAGAGAGGGAGATAGAGGGAGGGAGAGGGAGAGATTGTGAGTACGAGTGAGACATTGAGAGAGAGAGAGGGAGTGAGAGAGAACAAAGAGAGAGAGGGAGTGGGAGAGACTTGAGAGAGAGAGACCTAAGAGGAAGAGAGGGAGTGGGAAAGACTTGAGAGAGAGACTTAAGAGGAGAATTAAGAGGAAGAGAGACTTCAAAGGGAGGGAGAGAGGGAGAGAGAGATGGGAGAGGGAGAGGGAGAGGGAGAGGGAGATGGAGAGGGATAAAGAGAGAGGGAGATGGAGTGGGAGGGACCTGAGAGAGAGGGAGTGAGAGAGAGAGAGAGAGAAGGATGGAGAGAGAGGTAGAGAGAGATGTCTAGAGCTCAAGGAGAGAGAGTGGGAAAGAGAAGTATAAAAAGGGATAAAGAGAGAAGAAAGGAGGGAGGAATAGGTCTAGAGCTTAAGGGGAGCCATAGTGATATATAGGGAGGTAGAGAAAGTGATAGAGAGATATGATGATTTATGAAGATTTTTTCATCTCCTTGCTACAAAAAATATAAATATTTCATTATTCATTATTTTTTCTAATGTTTCAAGTATTTTGAGATGAGTGTTACAAAAAAATCATGAAAAAAAGACTTTGCATGTGAAATTAGTGAGCATTTGATGTTTCAAAAATGAAATATGAAGTTCAAATGATTCTAATTATTTTTTGGTGTATAATATAGAACACCACCTATTCCATTGCATATAGCTCTCAATAACCTTTCCAACGCCTATAAAAAGTCAAAATTTTGATAAGAAATGCAAAAGTTATGCCCATTTTACTAAAGAGGGTTTTTTAGGTCTTTAAAACGGATATCCGAATGGATATCTGTTTTGTTTTTCAAAAAAATGGGTTCCTGCTTTCCAAAACGGATATTGTACCCAAGCTTGCAAAAATTCAAACACATGAATTTTGTGTTTTTGGATGTGTTAAAAATGCATTTTTTCTCCATTGCCACTTTTTGGACCCCCATGATCTTGCACATACATGAAATGCCATTTTTACTGTACCAAATAGTTGTTCTAAAATTTTAAGGTGGACTTCATTACATTGTTGGTGTGTACAAATCAAAAACTTTTCATAAGGAAATATCTGACAAGGGACGTTTTCCAACACTACAATAATGTGAACATTTTTCATAAGGAAATAATTGACAGGGGATAGTGTGTTTTCCAACACTGAAAATAATGTGAGCATTTTTCATAAGGAAATAATTGACAAGGGACAATGTGTTTTCCAACACTACAAATAATGTGAGCATTTTTTTGTTCCAATCAAATAAAGAAAGTGAAATGTCATTTTTACTGTACCAAATAGTTCTAAAATTTTAAGATGGACTTCATTACATTGTTGGTGTGTACGAATCAAAAACTTTTCATAAGGAAATATCTGACAAGGGACAATGTGTTTTCAAAGACTACAATAATGTGAGCATTTTTCATAAGGAAATAATTGACAGGGGACAATGTGTTTTCCAACACTGGAAATAATGTGAGCATTTTTCATAAGGAAATAATTAACAAGGGACAGTGTGTTTTCCAACACTACAAATAATGTGAGCATTTTTTTGTTCCAGTCAAAGGAAGAAATTGAAATGCCATTTTTACTGTACCAAATAGTTGTTCTAAAATTTTAAGGTGAACTTTTGATAAGGAAATATTTGACAAGGGATAGTATGTTTTCCAACACCATAATAATGTGAGCATTTTTCATAAGGAAATAATTGATAGGGGACAATGTGTTTTCCAACACTAGAAATAATGAGAGCATTTTTCATAAGGAAATAATTGACAAGGGACAGTGTGTTTTCCAACACTGCAAATAATGTGAGCATTTTTTTGTTCCAATCAAATGAAGAAAGTGAAATACCATTTTTTACTGTACCAAATAGTTGTTCTAATATTTTAGGGTGGACTTCATTACATTCTTCTTGCGTATGTAACAAAAAACTTTTCATAAGTTTAAATAATTAACAGGGGACAATGTGTTTTCCAACATTGCAAATAATGTGAGCATTTTTTGTTCCAATCATATCAAGAAAGTGAAATATCATTTTTACTATAACCATAGTTGTTCTAAAATTTGAAGGTGGACTTCATTACATAACTGACAAGGGATAGTGTGTTTTCCAACACTGCAAATTCATAAGGAAATAATTGACAAGGGACAATGTGTTTTCCAACACTGCAAATAATGTGAGTAGTCAAAAAGTTAAATATTTTCTCTTTTGTAAATCCTTCAAAGATCTCCCCTTTCTTTTTCCAATCAATAACATTAGCCACCCTTTCCAATAAACCTTGTCTTGAAACTTGGTTATTTCCTCTTTCTTGATATCTCATATATAAAAAACTCACAATTGTAGAAATAACATAAGGTACTAGTAAGTGAGAAATATTTGTTAAAATACATATCATGAGGAAGTATTGCATCACGTTAAAGGATATATGTCACTTATTTTTTGGAATATTGGTCATGGTAGTATGAGAATAAATTCATACATTTGTATAAAGAGAATACTTACACTATGATGAAGGACAAAAAAGAAACATACTCTAGGGATGGATGGTTTGATAAACTATTTGAGTGTCATAAACTATTTTACCAAGATCTAGATTTGAAAGGGATATGAGGGAGAGAAAGAGCGAACAAGAGAGATAGGGATAGGTATAGAGAGTGGTAGGGTGGGAGGGATAGAGTGAAGGAGGGAGATAGTGAGTGGTAGGGTGGGAGGGATAGGTATAGAGAGAGTTAGGGAGGGAGGGAAGGAGGGATAGGTGGAGGGAGGTTATGTGTGTGTGAGAGAGGGAGAGAGAGGGAGAAGGATGGAGATAAGAAGTGGTAGGGTGCGAGGGATAGAGGGAGAGAGATAAAGAGGGAAGGAGGAAGATGGGAATTGGTAGGGTGGGAGGGATAGAAGGACCCAAAATGGACTTAGTAGGAGAGAGAGATGTGATGGTGGGTTGTGGGAAATTTAGGAACCCAAAATGAATCAAAAAATTGAAAATATACTTCATATTTATAGGATGGAGGATGGATAAGGATAATGTTTTTGGGTTATCATGATGGAGGGGGTCGGTGAGAAATGGTTTAGAATAATAATAATAGATAATTTATTGACTTACTATATTATTCCTGCTCTTGAGAAGTTGAGGATGGAGGATGTCCACTATGTGTAATGGGAAAATGGAAATGCAAAATTGGAGGAAATACGTACTAGAATGTATGAAATGAAAAAGGAATTTGCTCTAAATCACATGAAAAGAATTATACCAAATTAATTTTTGTATATTTGGAGAGGATGATTACATCCACCAAAAAAAGACCAGGAAAAGGTTTTTATAGAGGATTGCATCCACCAAACAAACCTTGTGTAATATTTGATTTTTGTATATTGGTCCTTCTATCCCTCCTAACCTACCACTCCCTATCTTTTATTATCCATCACTCTAAAACCTCTTTATTTTATCCACTTCTACATTTCCATTTTCCCATTACACATAATGCACATGTTCCTTCATCAAATTTTGAAGAGTAAGAAGAATATCTTCAATCAATTATTAGGTGAGGATTATGGAATAGATTGGAAATGTGGATGAGGGGTGGTATAAAATAAAAATGTATGGATGAAGGTATGGGGGATTATGAATGCAACAATTAAATTCATGAAAATTTTGAGGTCTATAAGATGATAGTAGTTACCAAAAAGGTATACTCCTTTATAATTATAATTTAATTTTCCTCTACCTTGTAGTAATGATTAATCAAATTCTATAAGAGAATAGTTCTCTTAAAATGAGAATGAATCTTAAAGTAAATACATGAAAGAGGATGACTATTAGATAGATGGAGAATGATATGGTAGGTGTAATGAAAAATCCTTCATATGATCTTACATTATATTTGGAATAGGACATGGAGAATTTGAATGTTTCCAAAGAAAATGGAGTATTGGTAGAAGACATAAAGGTTGCACAAGAGTTACAATGCTTATGAAGAGTCAAGAAAATGAAAAATCCCAATAAATAAATTAGAGAGAGGTGAGTCATTGATAACAAATAGTCGGGGGTGTTAATAGGTAAGAGTAATGGGGATGAGGAAAAATGTGTTGATGATCAACTTCTAGATGCAAATACAATAATTACAATAATTGCAAGTTGGAAAACACTATAAAAAATGTAGACCAAAATGAATATATGAAATGGAAAAGGAATCTACTCTAAAAAAACTTCAAAATATGTAGACCAAAGTGAATGAGATAGATAATGTATTGGTTTCAAGTTTCAAAAACCATATACTCAAACCCACTGTGTTTTCCAACCTGCAATTATACAGTGCATTTACAAAAAGAAAACAAATTGTGAACCATGTTAAATACATAAAGGAATTAGTCTATAGACTTTCATTTGTAGATAAGAAAATAAATGGAGGAGGTCAAATGCATTCTTGTAAATCTATTTCATGTATACTATGTTGTGCAACCACATATTTAGAATGATAACATCCCCTACTTACAACATTACTTCATTGTAGTTATTCATAGTTCTATATTGCATAGTTCTTTCTAAGCATCAATCTATCTACTTCACATTTGTGGTTGAACTAAGCATTCATATACTCATAATTCATGGTAAATATTTATGACTAATAATTCATAGACTCATAATCATAATGTTTAATGGGGTTATATACATCTTGCAACCCACATAAAACTAACCAAATTGACTTGAGGGGTGACTAACCAATTGGGTTGTTAGGTTAGAGGGTTTTATAATAGAATATAGGTTGCAGGTTCCTTAACACCCACTATTTTCCAACCTCTAATTATACATATCTAGTATAATCACTCACAACCCACTGTGTTTTCTAACCTACAATTATTTTATGCATTTATTTTTCCATCATATGAGGAAATTGAAAAAAAAAATTACTCTAAGTATATTTAGTTGATAAACTTTGAAAGTTCCTTTCATTACATTCATACTCTCTAAATAAGAAAAGGTTTTCATTACAACAATTGTAGGTTGGAAAACACTAGGTGCTATGAAACTTGAAACCCACATAGTATTGTAAAACCCTCTACACATAACAACCCAATTGGTTAGTCATCCCTCAAGTCAATTTGATTAGTTTTTTGTATCCCCCACCTAGAAATCCTCCCCAAGCTCTCTAGTGTTGAGAGGTACAAAGAGAGATATCTAGTGTGTGAGAGAGAGAGAAAAAGGGGGAGGGAGAGGTAGCGAGAGGGTAGGTAGAGAGAGGGATTTTTATTGAATACAACCCATGCATATATCATAATTGTTACTGTATGGCTTTTCATCATGTTTATATCAAATGTTATTAATGTTTTTTTGTAGGATTAAAATTATAATTCGTAATATGATTGGAACAAAAAAATGCTCACATTATTTACAATGTTGGAAAACACACTATCCCCTATCAATTATTTCCTCTAGCATAGTAAAAATTCCATTTCACAAGTTCTTCATAAGGAGATAAGGAAATAACTGATAGCGGACAACATGTTTTCTAGCATTACAAATAATGTGAGCATTTTTTTGTTCCAATCAGATGAAGAAAGTGAATAAAATGGCAATCTAAAAGTGGATAAACTCAAGAGGTTTTGTATTGCATATGAATTTGTGGAAGCAAAGGAAGTGAGAGATGATGCTATAAGTGGATTTGAACAAATGAACTCAAATATTCTTGAACTTAAGAATTTCATGAAACAAATACAATTAGAAATAAATCGAAAGAAAAGGAAAAAACATATCTAAGTGCAAAAAAAGAGAATTAGTTAGGTGGAGACATGAAATTCTTATTTAAAAAGGTAGATAACTTAACACACACACACACATGTTAACTAGAACGCACTTCAATTTTAAAGGGAAATAAAGTAAATAAATTTGTATTGATATCAAATAGGCTACTTGCATAATTTTGAATGTTTTCTTTGATATCCTAGTGCAAAAAAAGAGAATCAATTGGGTGGAGACATGAAAGTCTTATCTGAAAAGGTAAACAAGTATTTTAAAGAACTCGTTAAAAAAATATATATATTTTGTAATCATAAAGACACTCTCAAAGCTGAGCAAAAAGTAACTGCAAAGCTACATAAAAGTATTCAAGACATTGACAACTAAAATATCATTATTTATGTTGAATATATATAACTTATATTTAGTCTTGTATATATTTATAAAGAGACTTCTCCTTTGTACTATTTTTTTATCGATACCATCACTATTTAACAAAACTCTTTTCATGATCAATGACTCGCCTCTTTCTAATTTATTTATTGGGGTTTATCATCTTCTTGACTCTTCATAAGAATTTTAACTACTATACAACCTTTAGGTCTTCTACTAATACTTCATTTTCTTTGGAAACATTCAAATACTCTATGTCCTTCTATTCCACGTCTAAAATAAGATCTTACAAAGGATCATATTCGATTTGATTTTTTGTATATTTGGAAAACATGTAAAGCTATCATTATCTTAACTCAATTCCTTGAAAACCTGATTCTAATGCATATGGATCAAATTTTTGATGCAACATACATGATGACTAATTTACTTAATGAAAAGACCCTTTTATTTTACAAACCCAATGTTCTACACCCCTTATCTAAAATTATTTAGGTTGAACAATATGGATTTTCTCATCTAAATCTCATACGATAATTTTTTTATCAAAATTACTTTTTTTGACTTAAAAATAGTGACATATAGCTATAAACAACAACACACCAGTCAAATTCAACATAGATACAAGATAAAATATGTCACCAAATTATATTCATTAAATACCTAGAATAATCCATTGCATCAACTATCCTTATACCTTTCTAAAAAAAAATTTACTCTAAATTTCTTCTTGTACACCTACTTGCAACCAATGGATTCCTTACGTTCAACTCAATCAACCAAGTCTCACATCTCATTTTTTGTAGTTCCTCCATCTCCTCTTTCATGGATTTTATTTAAGACTCCTATAGAATTTGATTCATCATTGGTAGAAGTTAGAGGAAAATTAAATTGTATTTCTAATTGAGTATTCCTTTTTGGTAACTTCTATCATCTTATAGAGAGGAAAGGAGGGAGATAAAGAGAGGTAGGATAGGTGAGGAAGGTATGGAGGTAGTTAGGGAGAGAGGGAGGGGTAGGTAGAGAGAGATAGTGGAGAGAGTTTGTATGTGTGAGGGAGAGAGAGGGGGAAGGAGAGACATAGTGAGTGGTAAGGTGGGAGGGATAGACGTACATATAGAGAGAGGGTGTGAGCGGTATGTATAGAGAGATTAAGAGAGAGGGAAGGAGGGATGAAGGGATAGATAATGTGAAGGGTAGGTGGAGAGAGGTATAAATTTTTTATTCATAAGATTCGAATTGAGATGGATAAAATTTATCTTTTATGTCTTTCTAAATAAAATGGATTGTCATTCATTGAATCTTCCTATTCTAGGTAAATTATTTAATTAAATTTAGTGTTTATTCTTGTCATTCAAGTAGATACTTATGAACATAACATGAAAATAACAAGTCAAAACTAGATAATGACAAGGAAAATCAAATCATTTCTTCATGTTTCATATGATAAGGATGTAGGTTCTACTTTCCAAAATGGGGGATGTAGGTTCTATAAGTAATGTGCCCTCTTGAATAAAGCTAAATAAACAACCCCAATCAAAATCCCACTTTGCTCTTATCTTCTTATTTGGATTCAAACTGGTATTGCTTTGAACAAGCAAAATGAAATAACTCACAACCCACTATGTTTTCCAACATGCAATTATTTTGTGCATATATTTTTCATAAGGATGAATTTAGGATAGCTAAGATAATGAATTAAGGGGTTGTAGTACCCCTCAGTTTTCTTTTTTTTCTAAAAGCTACTTGGTTGTATTTGGACATTATGATACTTGGATTCATAGTTATGATGTAGTTGATGATACTTTATCACTGATGTTTTATGCTCATATTATGCTTAGTATATGGATTTAATGGATTATGCAAATTAATCTTGTTACGTGCATCATTTGATTACTTGATGATTGTTCATATCCTATTGATTAGTAATTGATTCTTGTACGTTGATGTATTTTGGTGAAAAAGAACAGTGTCGCATCACTCACTTGTGAGTGCCCTGCGACGCTATAACTTTCCTCTCACAGTGTGTTTGATTGTATGACTATTTACATGCTCGACTACGTGGTTGGTTGCAAGTTGCAAGTACTAGGCATCAACTCCACCCGAATTTCTAGGTTTGAGCATGCCTTAAACTTAATGAAGATTGTTGAAATGGAGATAGCATCTGGTCCCCTATGTTGAGCCATCATTCATGAAAAGGATGTGTGTGTCATAGAAAAAAGGACCCTTTGCTTGAAATGAGAATAATAAATGATATAATTTGACTTAATGAAGCCTTGATTCAAGTGTTGTGAGGCATTTTATGCATCCACATTAGGTCTTGGACCCTTGCAAATTGAATAGCATGTTTTTATCGACATCTTGTAAAGGTGTTGAGTCTTGTAAAGGACTTTCACACTTTTCCAGACTTAATAAACCTATTTCTCCCTAATTCAACATTATAGAATGTGTTTAATAATAATATTATGTCAATTTAGAAGGCTTTTAAAACAAATTTAATGATAAACTAGTGTTGTAATGTGTCTTGCACATTCACATTGGTTCTTGTGCCTTCCTAGGCTATATGGATCTCATTTTAGTGTTGTAAAGTGTATTTAATCACACTTTCACATTGAATTTTGTGTCCCAATCCCTATTTGACATTTACATCATCACTAATAGGCTTCTATTAACCCATATTGTGCATCTTGAGGCATAATTTGATCAAATAACTGACATAATCATCATATAAGCCTAATTTTCTTACTTCTCGACATTCCAACTAGAAAAATGGCCCCTATGGGACCCATTCACCATTAGTGGAGAATTATTCCCATCTAGGTGGGACCTATTCTCCATTAGTGGCAAATGCATCCCATTTGAGCCATTTTTGGGGTTTTGAGTGGGAAAAAGTAGGTTTTAAGTTTAATTTTTCACCATGTCAGCCTTAGGGATCCAATTAACCTGAAAATAAGGTGAATTGCCTATAAAAGTACCTCTCTAAACTCATTTTCATATCTCTTATCTCTCATCATTCATTCATCCACAAATCTTTCATCTCAAGTCAAGAAATTTAGGGTTTTATCATTGCAAGATATCAAGAAAGCTTCTAATGACATTCAAGGGCTAAATCTTCATGTTGTGTTGCAAAATTTCAAGATATATCATTATTTCAAGGTAATCTATTCCATTATTGCATGTTTCATTCCATTCTTTCGTCATTTTGGTTTAATTACCTAAACGGGGTTTGACCAAGGAAAACCCGAGCCATGCCCTAACATTCAATATTTCTTCTTCTCTTCTTGTGTGTTTATAGATTTAGATCTCTTAGAAGCTTGAAAATAATTAAAGATCAAGTTGCAAGGTATCTCAGGTTTTCTTCTCATTCAAAAACTCAAAATATCACCAAAATCGCATTTTCAAACCCATAAATCAGAGTTTCGGAAGCAGACACCTATAGGGCATCAAAGTGCAGATTGGAAGCTTCACAATCCACCTTTGAAAATCTAGAAATTCAAAAATGGACTCATTTTTGAGTCATGAATGAGTCCCATGCCAAGGTAATTTTTTGGTTTTTTACATTTTTACATACCCTTTTGTCAGAAATGGGTTACAGTACAGTTTGGTAGAATTGGGACTAATTCGCCCAAAATGGCGAATGAGTTCGTCCAGGCCTGAAAATCAGCATCTATAGTGTTTCAGAAGAAATTTCTAGTCTCCTTCAAGGTTCCAAGTGCACACTTTCAGTTTGATTCAATTTTGTTTAGTTTTGCACTCATTTCTAGATGATTTTGTAATACACAATGTGTTTTCCAACATAGCATAATTCTTAGATTTTTCATTCACAATCAGTCTTTTATATCACTTAATAGCATTTCCTTCACTTCATTTAATTTAAATAACATCATACACATCCTAATTTGAATGAATCCTTAGCATTTTTGGTCCTATCTCTCTCCTTTTAGGTGAAAAATCAACCCTTAGCTAGAGTACATAGGAGCCCAAAAATCAATGGTTCATTTTGGTGAACCTGCTTTTCAAACACTTCCTTATCTGATTTTGGAGTATTTCATCATAGATCTAGCCTTTCATTAACTTTTCATTAGGATTTGCATTAGTTAGTTAGCATACTAGGTTTCAAATTTTGCATTCATAAAAAGGTGAATTTTGCTTACATTTTTAGCATTTAAATTCATTTCAATTCTTTGAAATTATACATTTTGCAATTAGTTTTGCATCATAGCACGCATAAACCATAGAAATCCCTCAAAAACTTCTGAAAATTTTGAAAAAGGTCCATATTGGGACTCATTCACCACCCTAGGCGAATCAGTCCCTTTTGACCCTTGAAACTGCATTTTACAGAATTGAAAACTCTATTTTTCAGCTTCGGTTTGGTGCCTTAACTTACCTATATCAGTCAGGTGCATTTCTGTAGCATGCATTTCACTAGATCTCACTTAAAATAGCTCATTTCATGCATTGTTCCATTTTTCATTTTACATTTTTCATGTCATTTTTTAATTGGTGCATAGTGTAATCAGAACAAATACCTTGTTTCATATTTGAAAATTGCATTTCCTTTTGTTAGTTTACAAGTTTTTCACCTAGCTCTATATTCTAACACCCATGGAGATGACAAATGTAAACAACAGTTGAATCATAAATAATGATATTTTAATCTGATTCTCTGCTTTTTAAATAAGGTGGCAGCTACCTTATAAGATATGCAATGAATTTAAATCTATAATGCTTTTAACCAGAAAGAAAATAAGGTAATGCTTTTAACCAGAAAGCTTTGAAAGATGTATTTGAACAATATCAATCTCAACAATATTAATTTTAAAACATCCAAATATACCATAAAATGCTCATTCACAGATCAACATTTCATAGCAGGAGATTCCATATCGATAGCCATTTCAATATAAACATGCACTAATGACATATCCATAGAAAAAGAATAAAATTATGCACTGTAATTCAAAGATTATATCTGAATAATTCACCATAACATATTCATATCGAAACAAAATATTCTAAAGAAACTTTTTGTCTTTCTTCTGAGAAAATCAAAGTTTTCCCAAAAAGAGAGAGAGAGAGAGAGCCAGAGATCTCCCCACTCCCAATATTTAAAATCTTGAAAATAAGTCCCCCAAATAACAGTTTCTTGAAGACAACCATTTAAACATAACTTAAAAATAAAGTCTTTTAAAAGATAAATTAAAAAGAAAAAGAGCTAAACTAAGTGGATGCTAAAAATAGATAAGCATCAATCTCCAATGGCTCCATGCTCTTCATCTTCAACTTCCACTATCTTCTTGGTTTCTAGTGACTTTTCCTTTTCCCTCTTTCTCACTCTGTATTCTTGGTAGCTGGCAATTATTGCAGTAATATTCTTGCCACCTGGAGTAGTGGTTATCTGTAACCAGTTCTTCCATTTGTTTAAGTTCTTCTCAACATCAGTTACTGTTTGATCCATTTCATCCTGTGCTGTCTTGTAGGACTTCAAATAAAATTCCATTTTTTCGAGCTTAGAGAAGGACTCCCCAGTAGTTGTGGATGCTTTAGATATTTCCTCTTTAAATGTTTCTTTGAACTTCACAGCAATTTCATTGAATTCCATAATTTTCTCTCCAAACTCATCCATAATATCCACACCTAGGTTATGATAATTTTCTCTTATTTCAACTAGTACATCCAAGTATTTCCCCATTGCATTAAATTAGTCTCCTTGATGAGGTTATCATATATGTCAAACCATCATTCCAAATAATCAACCCAATTTGGATCAATTTCTTTGGGATCGCTCACAATTTTCTCTCCAATTAATGTAATTGGATCCAAATTAACCAAATCTATAACTTCTTTAGACAATACAAAAAGAGTATTTTGTTCCTTTCTCATATGTTGCAGTTATGCTAATAATTATTTCCTTTTTAAACTGACTTTTGAATAGAAAGGAATAATCTCACCGAGGTATAACAAAGCATTCTAGGAAATCATCTCCATCCATTCATTGGAACCTTTTGAATAGCTCATACTCCTCTTAACCTGTTGTAGAGTTTTACAATCAATGCTCTCAATACGAGAGCTAGTGCTTTCTTCAACCACAGGAGTAGCAATTAAAGAATAAATAAATTGATTGAGAGCAAGTACTTGAGATTGCAATTGAATGTTTTCTTTCCTTAAACCCTTGGCACGTTTGATTAAAGCATCCACAGAGAAACTGGCATGGTAGACATCCCCTTCAAAGGTAGCAGGTCCCATATCAACATGAGTGATCTTATAATCATTTGTAGTGATCTTATTTTCATTTAGCTCTCCTATTGGGTCAGCCACCTCTAGCAATTGATGTCCTGAGACTTCATCATTTATTATTCTGGACATCTTTCTAGCCTTCTTAGGTTTAGCAAAACCCTGAAGAAGTTTGGCCATAGTATCAACTTCCACCAAATCAGAAGGAATTGATTTTCTTTTATCTTCTACCACCTTCTTCAACCAACCTGGAGATGTTGCAGTTGTGTTGTCACTCATACTTCTGACAATAATTAATTTTTTTTTATGGGGAGTGTTAGTTGGATTTTCAGATGGGATGGGTGCATCTTCAAAGAAAGAAGGAATAACGCTATCATCAATAATATTTTGGAAGATATTCCCAAAATCTGCATATGTGAGTTGATCTTGATCCTCATTTTTCTTAGGGGAAGAGGAGGGTGGATTCTATTCACAAGTGAACTTTAGCTTAGTCACCTCTTATGGTTTTTCTCTGTCTCCCCCCGACTATGAATTTTACCAGATGATTTACCTGCAATTCTCCCTGTTGAAGGGGTGACATTCGAAGTCTGGGTCGATGACCTCGTCTCCTTTCCACCCAAAGATTTTGCACCATGGGTAGAACCCGCGTACTGCTTCCATTTACTAGCCAGCCAATCTTCAGTCTTTTCAATAACTGAAGCCAAGCACCCATGAATTTCAAAGCACTCCTCTTTATTCCAATCAACACATATAGAAAACTTTGATAAAAATTTATCATAATCAGGACAAAGGGTCATTGAATCTTCACATACATTCTTGGGAATACATAGAGGCAACTCAAAGTCTTGAATCTGTTTAACAATTAACCTCATATTATCTCTTTTGAAAACCTCAAACTCATTAGAACAATCTTCCCAATAATATTCAATATGTGGGACATACACATAGGAGCTTCCACCATGATAGTTTTATCTGATATAACTCTTGCTATCAAAATTGGTTCTCTCAAAACAACTGGGAAAATTGAATTATTTCAAGGCCTCATAGGCCTATTTGGAAACTTGATTACTTTTGCATGTGAAAGAAGAAAAGACCAATGGAAAAAGATATCCTTTCTTACTCATTTTCAAATATCTAACATTTACTTTAGCCATTTGTTTGCAAATCTCTAAGAACACAATAAGGTCACCTGGATATCTGGGTAGCTTCAATGGGGCACCTTCAAATCTGCCAATTCTTAAATAAGAAAACTTATCAAATTGAATGTAAAAACTTCCATATCTCATTATCAAGGATGCAGAGTCCGAAGAGAAGCCCGCTTCTAATTTTCCTTCCAGCCTCCTGGCAGTATCCATTAAGAAGGCATCATTGACACAGTGGTAATTCTCCATTCCAAAATGATCGGTGAGTTGCAGAACAAATGTATATATAGGCATGCTCGATACCAATGTATCCTGCATTTCCAACCCTAACCAAACATTTTTTTGGCTAGCCACAAGATATATTAAATAGGAGCACATATGAAAAGTGGCGCGCTTCCGATAATTTAGCAATTTCTCTTTCAAATGATAGCATATAATTTCACCCAAGTCAATAAAACATCTTCCTCACATATTTTCAAAATGAATAAACACATCCAATTTTCAAACTCTCAAAGTCTAAATTACCAACGACACGATGCAATAGAGTAATGGCATTAAAATTTTCATCCTTAAAATGTGTCTTTTTGAGCTTAGGAGTAATTGGGACTTACCTTTCCTTTCAAACTTTAGCTAGGTTTTATCCATTGAATTCTTGCACCAGCCTTCTCTTTCTCTGAAAAAATCATCATCAATTGCAAAAGACATCTTCTCGAATGGTAGGTCTATCGGGAGGCCAAGAGCTAGAGGTACAACTTCAAGAGTAACCTTGATAACCAATGACCCGTCCACTACTCTAATTTCTTGTGCTTTAGGCATGTACCTCCTCGCGCAGGGAACCACAATCTACCACTTCAAGTATCCCACCAACATTAGCTAAACCACTCACTATGAGCCTCTCATTCAATGCGGAGACCCTTTCACTTTCTAAGTGATCCCACAATTATTTTAAGTCTAGAGGTTTAATGTTTGTGTCCCTCACATTCAACAGGCGATCTCCTATGGCAGTCTACATAAGTTCTCAACCTTCAGGGAGATACACATGCTGAAATAATGAGAAAGATGGGTACGAAATACACTATGCAAATATAAGTGCAAATCTTCACCACCTCACATTTAAGTTTCCATCACATCTGCATGTACCGTATTTATGAAATACTCTACTCCCTTTTCTCAAAAGAAGGAAATATCCTTTAAAGATGCACACTTTTTGATATGATTTCACATCTTCAAGTTTTACGGCACCTTGAAATGAGCAAAAAAAGAGACATGTCGTCGGGTCACTTAGATTGGTAACTTGGTAACCAAAATCTAGAGTTGATAGGTTATGATAACCTCTGACTCCTTGACTTGCTTGAAGATGGCGTAGGGACGGACTATGACAATACTCAACTCACTAACACATGAAGTTACAAAACTTTATAAACTGATGACTAGGTTACAAACTTAAGGAAAGTTGCAACATGAGTTACATAACTCAGGAAACCTGTGACAAAGGTTATGAAAACTGAGAAAGTGGTGACCTTAAGAGATGAACTCAAGATAAAAGACTTGTAAGACAATAAAAAGGACTTCAAAGAGGGTAAATAAGGAAAAAAAAGTTCGTGGCCTGAAAATTTTAGAACATGAGTAACACTTTTTAATTCATTGCATTGCACTTTATTTACTTTCTCATATTAGTATGTGTTCTCTTAAAGCATTCCATGTTTATACAATAGCAAGTGGTTTGTATGATTCTATTTTTCATGAACATACTCTAGGACAACAAAGTAAAACATTTGAATACATTTTGCATACCCTCCTAGTACCTATCAGATTTGCAAGAATATAATAACACAAGAGGATGCAAGTGTAGATAATCTTGACCCTCATACTTGTTCTTCTCCCAATACCTCTCATATTAGTGATGAAGGTATTTTGGTGAAAGGAACTACAAGCATTGTGATTTTTTATTGTCCCTCTCCTCTTCAGCCTTTGGAAGACATTAGAAAACAAGAAGATGAAATCCTAAATACCACCTTACCTAATCTCCATAACCATGGCAATCAAACTTTTCCATCTCCTAATATTCCTCCTTGATTTCAAGAGGCTAGGCTGGTATTAGAAGACATCCCTATTAAGAGTCATGAGAATCTTGACTCTCCCTTCCCTAATGCTCCTTCCATTAGGGATAATCTATTTGACAACCATAGTGATCCTTCTCTTGATGCATCCCTCACTTGTGATGAAGCTACTTTACACACTTCAAACTTGGATGAACATATTACAAGCTCCCCTAGTCAAGTAGATAACATAGCACACGAGAATGAGACCTTAACAACATTAGACACTCAACCAACACCTTCTCATAACCACCCCCCTCTTCATAATCCCATCATTGATCATTCTCCTATTAGTGATGAAGTCATTTTGGATGAACCTAGCCTTACTTGTCAAAAACATGTGGCTTGTTGTTCTTCTAAACACTCTCCTTCTAGGGAGAATATCATGGTGCTAGAAAATGACAACAATAATCATGTATCTTCCTTAGATAAAATGGTGATTCTCAATTTCCCTCACTTAGAGATACATCAAAACAAGACTACTAAGGATATGAATACACAAGTTTCCATTCGATCCCCTTTGATCAATGGACCACATATATATCCCATAGGACATCTTCATAACCCTCTCATCCTTTACCCACCTTCATTTAGTCTCACACAACACACCCCTAACTTCTCCTTCACAATTAATGACCTCGAACATCATCCATCCCACAACATTCAAATTGGCATCTCACAAAACGCTCATGATTTGAATTTGTTAGATTTTTTATCCTCCTATAATGAAGAAGACAAAATCTCACAATCTACAAATTCTTGTGAAAGTATGACATATACTACTAGGCAAGATGTATCTTTGACCCCAATCACACAACCACCTTCTCCTCTTGATCAAGAAATTATCTTGTCAATACTTCTCCACAATAACTTGATCACTCTCCCTCCTAGAACTCTAAAGAAATGCTATTCCAAGACTTCATTTCGCACCTATCATAGAGTTCATGGTCACTCCACTAATGAAATTAATGCATTTAGTCATAAACTAAAACATTTTTAGGAGTTTTGTATGCTTCCCTATGTGGGGGCACCTCATTCCTCTAATTGTTATTGATTTTAACTCTAGAATTCATTTCATCAATCATTTCGACTCACCTTTGTCCTACACTAAGTGGGGGCAAGGGGTTCAATAGCCTTGTCCTCGTATGTCACTTGTGGTTGCTTTATTTGGCTAGTCATTTACCTTTCATGAATACATAAGAGCAAGCTTGGGATGTAGATGACATGCCTTAAGTTGGCTCGCAAATGACATACTTCTCTTTTTCATGATGTAGCTTATCGGAAACATTGCATAGGGATTTCTGAGTAAGCTCTCATGTCTTCCTATTTTTCTTCTACTTTAAAGCAATTGCTCATAGTACAGGTGCTTGCAACTACTTTAAAGTGGAGGCATACATCACCGCTCACATTTCATTATGTGATTTTCTTTTTCTTGTGATTCCCTCTCTTGGAAGCATTAGGTACAATGTTATCCAGGATGAGACCATTTGCACTTATCCTCTCTTGGAGACATTGGGCATGATGTTACCTAAGATGAGACCTTGCACAAATTAAGCAAAATCCCTTTGAACAATCCTACATTATTTTGCATTAACAATGTTTATAAGTATCAAAATCATTTTTTATCCTTTGTGGCACCTTGTTAAAGTTATCAGGAGGTATAACTTTAATATGGTTGAGCGGGAAGCCCACCTAGCAACATGACTTTTCCCCATAGCCACCTTTGTGTTTGTAAGTGCATACCAGCTAGCGTATGTTTCTCACATTTTGGGCTTTCTCACCCCGTGGACAATCAGAATTTTCATAGCCCCAAAGTGAGTATGTTGTGGACTTCTCACCCCATAGATGACTTGAAGTTCTGTGGCCCCAAAGTGAGTACATCTTTTTCACCCCGCCTTTCTTTCCTTTAGTTCTTGCCATTGCATGATTTTGTATCTTGATGGTTTGACTTAGGATCTTGGATCCTAGGGGATTGCGCAACCTCCTTTGATCTTTTTCATTCTTTTTCATATGCATTTGTACATGAGGATCTCTCTTGAATGTCTACTTTAGTGTGAGTTTGAAGCAAGTTCATCCTCTCACTAAAGTGGGGGCTAAATGTGTCATAAAAAAAAGGACCCTTTGCTTGACATGAGAATAATTCATGATAATTGGACTTAATGAGGCCTTGATTCAAGTGTTGTGAGGCATTTTATGCATCCAAATTAGGTCTTGGACCCTTGCAAATTGAATAGCATGCTTTTATTGAAATCTTGCAAAGGTGTTGTAAAGTCTTGTAAAGGACTTTCATGCTTTTCTAGACTCAATAAACCTATTTCTCCCAAATTCAACATTATAGAAAGTGTTTAATAATATTATTACATCAATTTACAAGGCTTGTAAAACAAATTTAATGATAAACTAGTATTGTAATGTGTCTTGCACATTCACATTGGTTTTTGTGCCTTCCTAGGCTATGTGGACCTCATTTTAGTGTTGTAAAGTGTATTTAATCACACTATCACTTGAGTTTTGTGTCCCAAGCCCTATTTGACATTTACATCATCACTAATAGGCTCCTATTAACCTATATTGTGCATCCCAAGGCATAATTTGATCAAATAACCAAAATAGTCATCATATAAGCCTAATTTTCTTACTTGGCATTCTAGCTAGCAAAAATGGCCCATGTGGAACCCATTCACCATTAGTGGAAAATTAGTCCCATCTAGGTGGGACCCATTCACCATTAGTGGCGAATGAGTCCCATTTGAGCAATTTTTAGGGTTTTGAGCAAGAAAAATTAAGTTTTAAGTTTAATTTTTCTCCATGTCGGCCTTAGGGATCCAATTCACAGGAAAATAAGGTGAATTTCCTATAAAATAATCTCTCTAAAATAATTTTCATATCTCTTATCTCTCATCTCAAGTCAAGAAATTTAGGGTTTTATCATTGCAAGATATCAAGAAAGCTTCTAAAGACATTCAAGGGTTGAATCTTCATGTTGTGTTGCATACTTTCAAGATCTATCATAATGGAAAGGTAATCTATTCCATTATTACATGTTTCATTCCATTCTTTCATCATTTTTGTTTAATTACCTAAACAGGGTTTGACCAAGGCAAACCCCCATGCCCTAACATTCAACATTTCTTCTTCTCTTCTTGTGTGTTTGCAGATTTAGATTCCTTAGAAGCTTGAAAATAATTAAAGATCAAGTTGCAAGGTCTCTCAGATCTTCTTCTCATTCAACAAGTCAAAATATCACCAAAATCTCATTTTCAGACCCGTAAATCAAAGTTTCGAAAGCGGACACCTATAGGGAATCAAAGTGCAGATCAGATGCTTTAGAATCTGCTACGCCCTTAATATTATTGTACATCGGGTTATGAATAGTCAGCTTGTGGCTATCTTAAATCTCTATTAAGTCATATTATCATTAGTATATTGTTATTTAGTTGTTTAGATCTGCCTAAGTCTTATATAGGCGTGTCTAAGTCGGCCTAGGTGATATCCTTAGCATAAATAGGTATATATAGGAGGTTGTGAGTCTTATTTCATCATCAAGTGTGAAGTGTGTTCTCATTAGAGATATTTGGAGGTTTCCCCCCTCAAAGTGGCTTGTTATTCTCAGTTATTATCAAGTATTTGCAGCATATTTCATATCATATTCTTCTATTGTGCAAGTTATTTCATAACAAGTGGTATCAAAGCATGATCTTGGCACCATAGAGGCAAGGTTTTTCTCAATTTTAGAGGCGATTTTGGGAAGAGCATATCTTTCAGATTTTGCGAATAGTTTTATGATTTTTAAAGGGTTTTTGAAGAACATATTGAAGAAGCTACAGTCCAGATTTCAGAAGAATTGGAGAATAATTAAATGAATTATTGTAGAATTAGGGTTTCTACACTATTTTTTTGGAATCTACATATCTCGCACATCTTGTTGAATTGGAGTCTAATTTTTATTGGGTTTTTGAAGACATAATAAAGGAGAGTACAGTAAAAATTTGAGAGAATTTAATTTTTATTTGTGTGATTTATTTCAACATTAGTGGTATCCATCATGTCAGGGCCTGCAACAAGGGGTAAAAAGAATGTCACTCTGGGGAAGACTCCTGATAAGGATGGTGAAACAATCCAGGATATTACTCATAATGAGGAAATCAATAAGGTCAAGGAAGAAATTTCCTCAATTAAGATGGATATGTGTGACCTAAGAGGAGATATATCAGACGTACGAAACATGTTAAGCACCTACATGGTTGAATCAAGAAAGGAGTTCTCAAGCGGCCAAGGTGAAAATTCTAGGTCAGCTACTACTGACACAAGATTTAGTACTCCTATGGGATCTAGGAATTTATTTCCAAAGGTGGATATGTGCAAGTTAGATGGTAAGGATCCTCTAACATGGATAAACCAAATGGAGAATTTTTTTGAAGTACACCAAATCCCAAATGGACAAAAGGTCACGATGGCTTCCTTATATCTAGAACCAAATCAATTCATTTGGTATAGTTGGCTTTGCACTCATCGAAGTAAAAAGGGGCTCACCGTCTCATGGTCAATTTTTATAGAGGAACTCCAAACACAATATATCAATAGCGTCACAGACAACTTCTTCAGCCAGCTAGCTAAACTTCATAAAATAGGATCAATTAAGGATTATATTCAGCAATTCCAAAATCTATCCTTAAGGGTGGATACAATTATGGAGGAAAACTTGAATGACTTATTCTTGGGTGGTCTCAAGGATCACATTCAACATGAGGTATGCATGTTTAGCCCTAGTTCCATAAATGAGTCTTTTATCTTAGCACGCTAGGTAGAGGAGAAGTATTTTGATTCCTAAAAGCAAGGGCTAATGTGATAAGAGAGAAAGGATATTCAACACAACCTACTAAGCTGACTCCACAACAAATTGAGGAGAAAAGAGAAAAAGGCTTGTGTTTCAATTGTGATAGCAAATACAATCGAGGACATAAATGTAGTGAAAATAAATTGTTTTATATTGAAGGTCCCAATGAGGAAGAAGAGGAGGAACCCATACAAGAAGATGAAAGGAGTCAAATGAGGAATCACGTGATTCTCAACCAATCATTTCTTATCATGCACTCTCAGGTTTCAATGCTCCACAAACTCTCAAGGTGGTGGGGTTCCTAAAGAAGCAGAAGGTAACAGTGTTGATCGACTTAGATAGTACTCATAATTTCATCAACAAAAAGTTAGCTACTCATCTAAATTGTTTCATATATCCAGCTCCAGAGTTTCAAGTTTTGATTGTAGATGGTGGTACAGTTAGTTGTTCAGGGAAGTGTCATAGCATTAAATTATCTATGGGAGATTATCAACTTGATACCCCAATGTATGTGATATCCATGGGTGCAGCAGATATTATTTTGGGAGTACAATGGCTTACTACATTAGGAACGATTGAGATGAACTTCCAAGAACTATTCATGAGATTTCAATTAGAAGGAAGGATAGTAGAGCTAAGGGGGCTGAAGGAAAAATCCCCACAAATGGTAAGCTCTCATCAAATGCAAAAATTGCTTAAGAAAGGAGTGGATGGATTTGTGGCCCAGCCATGTTCATTAGAAGTCTCTCAATCTAATGCTCCCACAAATCCAGATTTATAAGAATTAATTGAGTGTCACTCAGTGGTTTTTGGAGATATTCCCAAAGGACTTCCTCCTAAGAGGGACCATGATCATGCCATACAACTAGTTCCAAGGATCCAACCTCCCAACATCAGGCCTTATTGGTACCCACATATACAAAAGAGTGAGATAGAAAAGATTGTTGAAGAGATGCTAGAGGCAGGAATCATCAAGCATACCCAAAGTGCTTACTCCTTGCCTGTGGTGATGGTACATAAGAAGGATGAAAATTGGCACGTGTCTGGATTATAGAGTGCTCAACATGTACACCCTAAAGATAAGTTTCCTATTCTAGTAATTGATGATTTGCTAGATGAATTGAATGGAGCTATGTATTTTAGCAAGTTAGATAATAGATCTAGTTATCACCAAATTCTGACTGAGGAAGATATTTGTAAGACAACATTTCAGACTCATGAGGGTCATTATGAATTTTTGGTGATGCCATTTGGTCTTACCAATGCACCATCTACATTCCAAAGTTTGATGAATTCCATTTTTAAGAAGTTATTGAGAAAGTTTGTGTTAGTATTCTTTGATGATATATTGATTTACAGCAAGACTTGGGAAGAACATTTGCAACATGTGGACCAAGCATTAAAAATACTTGAAGATCATAAACTCTATGCTAAGCCATCCAAGTGTGCTTTTGGTCTTACAGAGGTGGAGTATTTGGGACACATAGTTTCACATGAAGGAGTAAAGGTGGACCCTAACAAAATTAAGGCTATCATGGAATGGCCTATTCCAAAAACCATTAAGAAACCGAGAGGATTCTTGGGATTGATAGGGTACTATAGAAGATTTGTGAAGAATTATGGTAGTATAGTAGCACCTCTCACCACTCTATTGAAGAAGGATTCTTTTCATTGGAACGAGTCTGCCAATACAACATTTGAGAGATTGAAGGAGGCTATGTGTACAACTCCAATACTTGCCACTCCTGACTTCACCAAGGAATTATTTGTGGAATGTGATGCTTCTGGAAATGGGATAGGAGCA
>VDFB02026320.1:66898368-66928683 GCA_007258455.2 Sequoia sempervirens
TAATTGTTTGGAAGGATATCTATATTTTTTCACTTCAAAGAAATAGTCTTAATGGATAGATTGGCTACCACTAGCAGAATGGTGGTATAAAACTTCTTTTCATAGCTCATAAAAAATGTCTCCATTTTTGGCACTATATGGATATCATCCTCCTTCCATCATCAATTAAGGTGTCCCCAAGAGTTCAAGCAGTTGAAGACCACTTGCTTCATCAACAACAAGTACTTTCAGGACTCAAGGAGAATTTAGCCATGGCACAAAATAAAATGAAACAACAGGTAGACCAACATCATAGTGAAAGAAGTTTTGAAGTTAGGGATTCGGTCTTCTTGCGATTGCAGCCTTATAAGAAAATCTCACTAAAGTAGCAAAGAAAAAATAATAAGTTGTCTCCAAAGTATTATGAGTCCATACCAAATCATCGCAGTCCGGTGATGTTACCTACAAGCGAGTTACAACAACAAAGATACATCCAATTTTTTCATATTTCTGTTTGAAGAGTAATTAGAACAATATTCCAACTCAAACAACACTTCCCAAGTTGGATGAAGGAAGAATCATTTTGGAACCAGAGTGCATTCTTTAAACACACACAAAGAAGTTGAGGAATAGAACTATCACTGAGTATCTCATCCAATGGAAGAAGTTACCAATTGAAGATGCCACATGGGAAGACGAGGAGTTCATTCAAAAGTTTCCAAACTTGATTAGCATTGAGGACAATGCTTCTTTGAAGAAGGGGGGCATGCTACGCCCTTAATATTATTGTACATCGAGTTATGAATAGTCCGACTGTGGCTATCTTAACTCTCTATTAAAATCATATTATCATTAGTATATTGTTATTTGTAGTTGTTTAGATTATTTCGTCTTATATAGGTATGTGGTATTCGTGCGGTATCCTTGGCATAAATAGGTATATATAGGAGTTTGTGAGTCTTATTTCATCATCAAGTGTGAAGTGTGTTCTCATTAGAGATATTTGGAGGTTTTCCCCCTCGAAGTGGCTTGTTATTCTCAGTTATTATCAAGTATTTGCAGCATATTCCATATCATATTCTTCTATTGTGCAAGTTATTTCATAACAGAATCCACCTTTGAAAATCCAAAAATTTAAAAGTGGACTCATTTTCCATGGGTGGTAAATGAGTCCCACCCCAAGGTCAGTTTTTGGATTTTTACATTTTTAGATAACCTTTTGTCAAAAACAAGTTCTAGTACAATTTGGCAAAATTGGGACTAATTTGCCCAAAATGGTGAATGAGTCCCTCCAGGCCTAAAAATCAGCATCAACAATGTTTAAGAAGAAATTTCCATTCTCCTTCAAGGTTCTAGGTGCACACTTTCAATTTGATTCAATTTTGTTTAGTTTTGCATTCATTTCTAGGTGATTTTGTAATACACAATGTGTTTTCAAATATAGCATAATTCTTAGATTTTGCATTCAAAATCGGTCTTTTAGATCACTTAATAGCATTTACTTCACTTAATTTAATTTAAATATCATCACACACATCCTAATTTGAATGACCCCTTAGCATTTTTGGTCCTATCTCTCTCCTTTTAGGTGAAAACCCCTAGAATAGCTAGAGAAGTACATAGGAGCCCAAAAATCTACGGTTCAATGAGTACCTGTTGGTCTTACCCTATCTGTGTGGTTAGTTCAAGTTAGTTTGTTGATGTTGTTATTGTATTTCCTTCCATTTCTCTAGTGAAGTCAATTACTATTGGATATTCTGTTCACTTGAGTTATTTCTTTGATTAGTGCCTTGATTGATTATTATATTAAAATAAAAGATTATTGTGGTCAAAAGGTATTTTTATAATTAAATAAATGCATTAATATGATTGTGGTTTTTCATAAATAAAATATTATTAATGTCTTTATTTGATTTAAATAAACTAAAATTATGATTTAATAAAGAAATATAAAAATAAATATATTAATTAAAACATGGTGCAAATAGAATTAAAGAAGTAAAGTTAAAATTAATGAATTAAATATTTTAAAGTTGATAAATTAAATGTAAAATAAATAAGGAATATGTTATGATATTGCTATCAGGATTCAACCATGTAGTTTCAAGTCAAACATGGGTCAATGAGTTTGACTTGAAACTACACGGTTGAATCCTGATAGCAATATCATAATTTGACACGCTGTGGAAAAATACCTCCTACTTATCAAGGAATATGTTTTTACAAATAAATATATAATTGAATAGTGGCAGTTAATAATGGATGCGAAATTTAATAAAATAAATAAAATCAAAGAAGTGGATGTAACAATGGATTAGGGAGTGGTAAATAAATTAGTTAAATTGCTAAAAGAAAGGGGCTTTTGGAGATTATCTAAAAACTAATCTTGCTTTCCATGAATAGTTGTTCTTGTATTTTTTGGAAGCTTTGAATTTCTTGTTCTTAGAGGCTCCTTCTAGTTTTAGGAATTGGGTTTTGCTAAGATTGTGGAGATTTGAAGTGTGTTGAAGTTGGATTGTAGTTGCAAGCTGGGAGTGTGAGCTCTGCATCAAACCATACTCTGGCAAGCGTGAGAAACCAGGTTTCATTGTTATTGACTTTTACCTCTACTTAACCTTGAATTGAAATTATTAGTAAATAAAACTTCTGGAAAAATCTATTGGTCCTCTCTGCAAATTATTTATGTGTATATTGTAAATATTTATTCTATTGTTTCTTGAATATTTAATTGTTCTTGGAGTATTTCCTATTATTACCCAATATGTATTTGGGCGCATAGTTTATTTCCCTGTTTTAGTGAATTTTTGTTTGGATCCATTGCATGTCCCTATCATCCTTGTTGAGTTGTATGCCTTCTCCTTTTCCCAACAGTTAGTTGCCTTAATAGTGCTTCAAATAGTTTTATTTGCTTGAACACCGAACTCTGCTTTATGATTTTTTTTAAAGACTTCATTATTTTCTCTCTAAACTTTGAAGGTTATACGATAGTGATTCCTTATAATTGATATTTAATAATAGTCCATTTTGACTCAGTCGTTGGCAATTATATTTTTACCATGAAGATTTAGTTTATGTCTATGGTTGTTGGTATTCTTCGAGTTCACCTTTTTACTAGAAATTTCAATCTTTCCTCGTCATGGTATTTTATTTAGCCTTAAAATCATATGCTTTAAAGGTGTAATATCCCTCTACATTGGTTTTAAAGGTTAAATGCCATGGTATGAATGAATCTAGGGCCTTTGTGTTAGGTCGAACTCATACTTGCTTCTAGTGCTTTTCTTTGGCTACGAACAGACTGGTCTCTACCTTTTAGTCTATGTTCTTTTGATAAACTTTTGCTATCGTAAATCTTGGCTTTCACACTTTTGATAGTGCGCAATTAAATTGGAAGATTATTGGTAGATGCTATATAAACCTCTCTTAAGCATTTTTTACCTTAGTATCTTAAACGTTTATTTACACTTAAGAAGACACCAGGTGATGCCACCGTGCTGCATTCTTGAGCCAAGTTGCATCAACTACAGTTGGTTGAATCTTCTATAGTTAACTCCAAGTTTATTGGCACGCATTATTTTAAGTTTGTACAGTGGTTTTTATATGTTTACTTATGCGGTGTTCGATTGTATGTAATCGATGGATTGTAATATATCGGCCTTTGATTTAATTACCTCGCAGTGCATGTTACACATATGAATATTCATTCTTTTCGAATGGCATATATATATATATATATATATATATATATATATATATATATATATATATATATATATATATATGTGTGTGTGTGTGTGTGTGTATGTATATACTTATACATATATGTATACACTTGTATAAGGGTTAACTGTATGTATCTATATGTATGAAAGGAGGCATGTATATGTTTTAAATTCAATAGAAGAACGTTGTTGCCTTAATTATTAGTTGAACATGTAATAAAAATAAATGAAAGAAGGAAATAAATGGGTTTAGAAAGATTGATATAACTGTAATTAAATAAATGAAAGTTATATGGAAAGAGATTATCTTTTGACTTAGACGAATATTTAGTAAACATAAAAAGGTTGATTGTAAACCCATTCTAGATTCCATGTTTCTACTATTGTTTTGAGATGTTTGTATGAAGTAAAGTGAATGATTATTGATTTGGGAATGATTGAGGGTTATTGTACAAATTTTTAAGTCATTTTGTGAGGTGAATATTAGAAGTCTTCTAGAGGCTTGGGGAATCGTGTTATTGGTTAAATGTTTATGTTGACCCTTGAACTTGGTTGATGTGATTCTTATGATGTGTTGATTTGGGTTTTTTCCACTCTTTATTTGTATTCTAGTTGTGTTTGAGAGTGATATGGTTCATGCCTTGCTTGGGATAAGTACTTTTGTGGTTTTCACACGTATGTGCATGATGAATTTACATTGTTAGTTTTATTGGGTCTTCTAGTTGTTAGTAGGGAGAGTGGCTCTCAATGAGGGCAAGCGCACAAAGTGGTGACCAAGATAAACCATGTGGGAGTTTCTTAAACGAGTGATAACCTAAATTAATAAACTAGGGGGTTGGGTAGATTCTAACTAATCAAAATAATTGGATTCCTCACCCATGCCTATAGTGCTCATTTAGGCTATGGGTTGAGAAGGCTTGGTTGGCAAGATCAACCTCCTTGTCCTCATGAAACAAAGTTGGTTTTGCATGTGTTACCCTATGGGGTCGGTGCCTAGTGTGAGGCAACCAAGATAACCATAGATGGGGTTCGGTGCCTAGTGTGAGGAAGCCAAGATAATCCATTCCAAGACCATGCGATGACACTCTCCCCTACTACAACCTAGTATTCCCTTGTCTTGTAATTCCCTTGATGTTTGTGTGCCTCTGGAAGCAGTGTTAGTATTGTGTGTTGTTATAATATATTTGTACATTGGATTCATGTTATCCCTTGTGTCGATCTCTTGTCTTCATGGCTATGTTGTGGGGGGACGTTATTTCTATCTCATAGCATGGGGGGTGGACCTTAGGGTTCCACATGGTTGAGTGGAATGTGCCTTGTACTCCATTGGGTTTCCCTTGTTGTTCATTTTTGTGGTGACTACTCTTGATAATGTGGAATACTACACTTGTTCCTATTTGAATGGAATATCATCATGTACTTGTACTAAATTGAAATTAGTTGTATCATGTATTGTAACTCTGATGTATAATCTCCCCAACTGATCTCAGGGAAGCATTGATGTAATGATGTAATGTTGTAATTCATTTTTGAACTCTCTCTTGCAATGAGTAATGTAAATGATGTACATTGTTATGTTAGTTAATGAAATTGATTATGAATGGTACCTATTGATGACATGTTATGGTTAATTCATATTGGTTGATCATTTAATATGATGGATTAATTGAACTCTATATGGTTAGATGAAACTAGTTAAATGTGATGAATTGTTATTCTTGTTAGTTTGGTTAATAGGATTCTAGTAGCGTAGTCATGGAACCTTAGAGGAATTAGGTTTGAAAACAAGTTATTGTACCATTTGCAACCTTTAGTATGTTGCATTTCAAAAAATAATTGTTCCATTTTTATGTATGGTAGCATGTTGTCCTCTAGGGTTTCATGGCAGGGCATTAAAGGGGTTTTAAGAGGATAGATTTAGGGGGATATACAAGATCCTTGACTTAAATTATGTGTCATCCAAGAAAATTAGTTTTATAAATAGGATATGGCTTAAAAGGGTACATAATTTCAGATAAGGGGTATATAATATTTGTATTTTAAACTATAAGGGTCTTTATATGGATTAAAGTAGTCACCATTTATGTATGCTTCCAAAGAAAGAATCTCTTCAATCAATACATTATCTACTTCATTAAATTTATTCATTATAAGGTCTTTCAACACCATATTTATGTCTCTATTTGGATTAATCCATAATTAGTCATTGCATAAATCCATTAGGTTAAACCTTAAACCCTAAACCTAACATCCATCATTATTGTCTTAATCTGACATTAGGTTCATTTTAGGCTAATATAAATTTATTAATCTAATATTTTTTCATCCATCATAGTCCTTTCATTATCCATGCATCTTTCCATCCTAATCATTAAATATCTCCCAAACCATTAACCTTTGATCTCCCCATGCTTATATTCCTATCCACCATCCATCACTCTATCCTACAACCTCATCCAATCATTCCATAATCCATTTTCATTGGTAGGTAGCTATAGGCTACTCCTACAAGAAATATAATTCCATCTATCTTATTATTCCATCACTCCTTCCAATCCAAAATTGTAATAAAATCGTGATCCATTCAATTTGATTATGCAATCTGCAAGAAATAATCCAATAACATATTACATAAAGGCTCCATTTGATATGGTGTCTCAAATGCTTGATTGAATATTATGAATGGTAGCACACACCTACTAGAAAATGTTTCAATGATAATGCAGGGTAAAGGGTTCTATTTGTTAACTCTTGTTGTGAGGGATGATGTAATTCAAGGATCAAAGGGTATAATAGCACTTTCCCTAGATGATCAGATTTTTGAAATTAAGAATTTCATGGAACAAAAAAAATTGGAAATAGATGATAAGGAAAAGGTAAAATTGGATCTAAATATAATGTTAAAAGAAACTTGTTAAATAACTTGTTAAAAGAAATATTTTCATTCTCTAATCATAAAGACACTCTCAAAGCTAAGCAGAAAGAGGCTTAAAGATAAATAAATTGGAAATATAATGTTATGACATGGTACAATTAATTAAGTAATTAAATTAATTAGTCAACATGGTGATGTTAGAGTGAATTGGCTGGGATGAATTAATATGCAGGATTAAATATCAAATATGGTGGAATTAGGGTGTCTACAACATGCTACAAAGTGTTTCTAGACATCTTAGATTTCCTACCTTTGAATAATTTCTAGTTTCTAATTTCGAGCACACATTCCAATCCTAATAGGTCTACACATTTGGTATACCCCTAGAAGCCTCTTAGTATTCATTGCACAGGTATACATTTTTTAATTCATAAGATTGGAATTGAGATGAATAAAATTTATTTTATGTCTTTCTAAATAAAGAGAGAGAGAGAGAGAGAGGGGTAGGTGGAGAGAGGTTGTGTGGGAAGGAGGGAGAGGAAGAGGGAAGGAGGGAGATAGGGAGAGGTAGGTATAGAGAGGTTAGGTGAACATAATAGAGAGATATATGTAGGGTGGGAGAGGTAGAGAGGTGGTGTGTGTGTCATTGATCATGAAAATATTTTTGTTAAACATTGATGGTATCAATAAAGAACTAATACAAAGGAGAAGTATATTTAGAAATATATACAAGACTAAATATAAGTATTTTTAGAATATCCAAATCAATAAATTCATATATTTTTATAAAGATAATACTTACACTATGGTGAAGGAAAAAAAAAACATACTCTAGGTAGAGAGAGAGGGAAGGGGGCAGATAGGGAATGGTAGGGTGGGAGGGATAGAAGAACCCAAAATGGACTTAGTATGAGGGGGAGATGTGTTGGTGGATTGTGGGACATAGGGACCCAAAAACACTTGAGAATAAGTAGACCAAGGTGAATGAGATAGATAATGTATTGATTGAAGAGATTTAACCTTTTCTTGAGATGTTGAGATTGATAAATAATTGCAGGTTGGAAAACACACTGGGTTGTGAGTGATTGCATTCTTCTTGTTATAAGCTCAAGGGTGGAAAGCTTGGGGAGGATTTCTAGGTGGGGGATACATATAATACTAATAAAATTGACCTGAGGGGTGACTAACCAATTGGGTTTTTATGTGTAGAGGGTCTTACAACAATATGTGGGTTGCAAGTTTCATAACACGCAATGTTTTCCAACCTGCAATTGTTTTAATGGAAACTTTTTCTTATTTAGAGAGTAAAAATGCAATGAAAGACACTTTTAAAATTTACAACTTTTACTTAGACTAAAAATTTTGTTTCAATTTCCTCATATGTTGGAAAAATAAAGGCACAAAATAATCATAGGTTGGAAAACACGATGGGTTGTGAGTGATTGCATTCTGCTTATTCGATGTCGGGGCACCAAATGCATTTTGTATTAATGTTGCTAAGTGAGGTATTCTGATAGGTTTAGGTGTGTTTTAATCTTTGGTGGTGCCAATAAGGTCATAATAGACCATCCATTATGTAATTTGAGGCATTTGGATGATTTGAGAGTTTATTGTGCAAAAATTGCAAAAATTGTGAAGTGTCAAAGTGGAAAAGTGCAAAAATGCAACTTTACGGAAGTCCAACGGTCATTGGAATTTTAAATGTTAGTTGGGTCAATTGATTAGTTTATTTTTAGGTAGGAAAAGTTTAAATATGCTTGGAAACTCGTTGTAAACATTCTCTTGAAAGTTTTGGTGAAGAAATCAATCAAGAAGCTCTCATTTTATGTGTTTTTAACTGGTAAATTACTATTGTAGACTTTTGTACAAGTCCATACAGTACAAAAAGGATCTAAAACCTTATGAAATTGTTAGAGGCTTGAGATATCTTGAATTTGGATTTGGTTAAATGGTGATTTTTTGTAAATCCTGGTGCATTTTGTAAACAAATTTCCAAAAGTGGGTTTGTACAACCAGCCATAAGGGTTTGAAGACAAAAGATGAATAAATGACACATTCCACCTATTGTTTCTATTGTGGCTTAGTGTAATGATCCAAGATGGTAGGATTATATGTAGGTATAAGATTTGGGAGTAGGAAAAATGTTTAGGAGTGCTTTTGGTTGCTATCCCAGAAGAAATTGGGTGAGTTTTGGCTTAAAAATGGAGTTTAGATGTTGGGTTTTGGTGAAATTTCCTTAGGAAAGGTTGGGAGATGATTGATTTGGTATAATTAATCATGAAAATATTGAAGTGTTTGAATTTTTGGAAGGGTAGGGAAGGCAAGTTGAGTGCTTGGGCATGATGCCCTAGGTGTCAAAATGATGTGTTTTGAGTGAAATTTGAGGGTTAAGAGTAAGAAATGGTTAAGAAACTCTTGGAAAATTTTATAAGAGTTTTTGAGCATGTGTAGACTCAATGAGAGGTGTTTGAGGTTTTTGTTTGCAGGTAGAAGACTAGGAGATAATATTTTCAATAAACCCTCCTTAAAATGTAAGCAAAAATGAGGGTTTTGTAATAAGTGGGTTTAGTGAGTAGTTCTCAGGCTAAAAGTTTGGAGATTTGAAGGTTTTATAAACTATTTAATGACTATCCAAAGGTATTTTTGGTTGGAAGATAGTTTAGAGAATAGTTTCCTTGCAAATTAGGCCTATTTGGCTTAAGGGGACAGTGTAGAAGCATCAATTTGAGGGGTTTACTCCAAAAGAGTTGTATGATATTTTGAGACATGTTGTTGAAGACCTTAATGGGTATTAGGAATTCCTTTTGGTTTATGGTTTTGTAAAAAAAATTGCAAGATAAGCACAAATTTCTAGGTTTGGATGGCTACAAGGAAAACTTGTTGAAATGGTGAAGAATTGAAGAGATGGGGTTTTAAGAGTTGCAAAGCTATTGCAAAAGACTTGAATTATGTTTTTTCATTGAAAACCTCCTTGCTCTGCATCAATTGGTATCATAGCTTAGGCATTAGATCATTTGAGGGTGAAAAGTGAGAAGTTGAAGAGTCAAGATGCCTCCAAGGGTAACAATGTGGCTAGGAAGATGCAAGAAATGGAAGAGAAGATTGAAAGGGAGATTAGGAAGTTGAAAGAACTACAAAATAGATTGGAAGCAAGGTTGGAAAGTGTTGAAACAGGTCAAAAAAGAGGTGTGGTTGTAAATAATGAAAGTGACTTTGAAGAGGAAGAGGATGAAGAGTATGAAGATGTGGAAGAAGAGTTGGATCCTGAAGAGAAAAAGATGGCAAGGCTACTGAAGGCAGTAAAGGGAAATAAACATAACCTAAAAATTGATTTTCCCATGTATGAAGGTAATCTTAATGATGAAGAATTGCTAGATTGGATTGCAGCATTAGATAACTACTTTGAATGTGAGGAAGTACCTGATGAACAGAAGGTGAAGATAGTAAAAACCAAATTGAAGGGGCATGCACTTGTTTGGTGGGATTATGAACAAGCTTAAAGGGGAAGGAAAGGTAAGTCCAAATTTGTTTCTTAGGACAGAATGGTAGCTAAATTGAAAGATAAGTTTTTTCCAAGTGATTATGCAATTCAAATGTTTAAAAATCTTCAAGATTTGAAACACAGGGAAATGGATGTTAAGATTTCTACTAATGAGTTTTATAAGTTGAGCATAAGAGTAGGTCGCATGGTTGATGATGTAGAAAACATGGCTAAATATCTTAGTGGAATAAGGTTTAACTTCCAAGATGAGTTGAGTTTGCACAATCCAAGGACAATTGAAGAGTGGTACGAAATGGCAATAAGGGTTGGAGATAAACTCAAAAGAAGGAAAGATAAACAAGTAAGAGGAATAGGAAGAAATTCAAGAGGAAGAGGCACATTTAATACTCCAAGGCAGCCACAAGAAAATCAAGAAAACTCAAGCAAGGTGCATGAATTAGTTGTTGATCAAAGGGGTGGCTTTAGAGGTTCTAGAGGAAGATATGGTGGAGGTAGAAATTTAAATATATTTTCAGGAAGGTGTTACAATTGTAACCAGTTTGGACAACTAGCATTTAAGTGTCCTGAAAGGAAAGGGTTTAATTCAAGTGGAGTTGAAAGAAGGAACTAGTTGGTGCACGAAGAATATAGTGAAAGTGTGAATTCTCCAAATCTAGTTGTTGTTCCAGAAGTTGGGGAGTCATTGATGGTGAGAAGAACATTACTCCAAGCATCCAAGGAGAAGGAGATGACCCAAAGAAGGTAGTTGTTCAAGACCAAATGCAAATGCAAAGGAAAGGTATGTAAGGTAGTCATAGATTCAGGTTCTATAGATAACATGGTGTCAAGTGTAATGGTTGATAATTTGAAGTTAGAAAGAATCCCTCATGAAACTCCTTATAAAGCATCTTGGGTGAATGATGAACAATACATACTAGTTAATGAACAATATTTTGTAGAGTTTCAAATTGGTGGCTATAAGGATAGGGTTCTTTGTGATTTTTTACTAATGGATTGTTGCTATTTACTCTTTGGAAGACCATGGAAATTTGATAGGCACTCACTTTATGATGGAAGGCATAACACATATCAGATTGAGAAGGATGGTATTACTTTCAAACTAACACCACTACAAGAGGATGATAAAGCAAAGGATAAGGCAGCAAAATTGATAATGTTTGGAAAGATAGAGTTTGTAAAAAGAGAGGAAGACAAAAGTGAAGAGTATGCAGCCAAAGAGAAAGGAGGTGTTGAGACAATAAGTTGGAAGAGTGATGCAATGTTGAAGAAAAGAGTTGATAAGTTGGTGACAGAGAAGGTCAAGGATGAATTGACCATGAAGGTGCAAGATTTCTTTGAAAAGTTTGATGGGATTGTGGTAAGGATAGTGATATGTCCATTGACAAAAAAAGGGGTGAAGGGGCAGTCTAATACTATCAAAATAGAGGTTGATAAGTTTGATGGGATAGGGGTCCTAAGAGCAGAGGGTCTGAAGATAAAGATGAAGACAGGAGATGAGGTGAGACAAAGTGCAAAGCAAGGACAAATAGGTGAGTTTGAGCATGTATCAAGAATGGAAGAGTGGAAAGTCAGAGATAGAGTTGGAAAATGGTTGCTTGCAGGTACCAAGGAAATTTTTACATCAATTTCAAATGGTGGAAAGATGAGAGAACAGTCAACAGGGTAGTTTGTAAGGATGACACATTATCAAGTTGGCAACAAGGTTAAGGGTGCTAAGCACAATGCACATCAACACTATTTGAATTAGTGGAAAGGAGCACCTAATGAAAGAGATTTAAGAGGTTATAGGCATGGATAATTTAGAGGTGGACAAGTTGCAACACAATTTCCAAGGGACTTGGAAAATTTTCAAGGTCGATTATATGGTGCAGGGGCACCAAATGCATTTTGTATTAATGTTGCTAAATGAGGTCTTTTGATAGGTTTAGGTGTGTTTGAGTCTTTTGTGGTACCAATAAGGTCATAATAGACCATACATTATGTAATTTGAGTCATTTGGTTGATTTGAGAGTTTATTGTGCAAAAATTGTAAAGTGTCAAGTGACAAAGTGCAAAAATTCAACTTTAGGGAAGTCCAACAGTCATTGGAAGTTTAAATGTTAGTTGGGTCAGTTGATTAATTGATTTTTAGGTAGTAAAATTTTAAATATTCTTGGAAACTCATTGTAAATGCTCTCTTGAAATTTTTGGTGAAGAAATCAATCAAGAAGCTCTCATTTTCTATGTTTTTAACTGGTAAATTACCATTACAAACTTTTGTACAAGTCCATACAGTACAAAAAGGATCTAAAACCATATGAAATTGTTAGAGTCCTACGATATCTTGAATTTGGATTTGGTTTGGTTATTTTTTGTAAATCCTAGTGCATTTTATAAACAATTTTCCAAAAGCGGGTTTGTACAACCAGCCATAACAGTTGAAGACAAAAAATGAATAAATGACTCATTCCACCTATTGTTTCTACTGTGGCTCAGTGGAATGAATCCAAGATGGTAGGATTAGATGTAGGGATAATATTTGGGAGTAGGGAGAATTTTTAGGAGTGCTTTTGGTTGTCCCAGAAGAAATTAGGTGAGTTTTGGCTTATACATGGAGTTTAGATGTTGGGTTTTGGTGAAATTTCCTTAGGAAAGGTTGGGAGATGATTGATTTGGCATAAGCAGGCATATTTTGAAGTGTTTAAAGTTTTGGAAGGGTAGGAAAGGCGAGTTGAGTGCTTGGGCATGATGCCCTAGTTGTCAAAGTGATGTGTTTTGAGTGAAATTTGAGGGTTAAGAGTAAGAAATGGTTAAGAAACTCTTGGGAAGCATTTTATAAGATTTTTTGAGCATGTGAAGACTCAATGAGAAGTGTTTGAGGTTTTTTTTTTAAGGTAGAAGACTAGGAGATAAGATTTTCAATAAACCCTCCTTAAAACAAGCAAAAATGAGGGTTTTGTAATAAGTGGGTTTAGTGAGTATTTATAAAGCTAAAAGCTGGAGATTTTAAGGTTTTATAGACTGTTTAATGACTTTCCAAAGGTATTTGTTGTGTTTAGAGAGTTTAGATCATAGTTGTTTTGCAAATTAGGCCTATTTGGCTTAAGGGGTCAGTGTAGCATCAATTTGAGGGGTTTGTTCCAAAAGAGTTGTATGAGCTTTTGAGAAATGTTGTTGAAGACCTTAATGGGTATCAAGAATTCCTTTTTTATGGTTTTTTAAAGTGTTTTTCAAGATAAGCACAAATTTCTAGGTTTGGATGACTATAAGGGAAACTGGTTGAAATGGTGAAGAATTGAAGAGATAAGGTTTTAAGAGTTGCAAAGTTGTTGCAAAAGACTTGAATTTTGTTTGTTCATTGAAATCCTCCCTACTCTGTATCATTATTCTAAGCTCAAGGGTGGAGATCTTGGGGAGTATTTCTAGGTGGGGATACAAAAAACTAATTAAATTGACCTAAGGGGTGACTAATCAATTGGGTTGTTATGTGTAGAGGGTTTTACAAAAGTATGTGGGTTGAAGTTTTCATATCACTAAGTGTTTTCCAACCTATAGTTGTTGTAATGAAAACCTTTTCTTATGTAGATTGTAATAATCTACACCATAAAATGGCCAAATGAGTAATTTTAAGGAATCATTAACTAAAAATTCTCTAGGAAAACTGCAGCTCAATCATCAAATAAATCAACAATGGAATATCAAACATGTTTCAATGATAATGAAAAATTTTAGATAATGTGACCATTTTTTCATAAGGAAATAATTGACAGGGGACAGTGTGTTTTCCAACACTAGAAATAATGTGAGTATTTTTTATAAGGAAATAATTGACAAGGGACAGTGTGTTTTCCAACACTGCAAATAACGTAAGCATTTCTTTGTTCCAATCAAATGAAGAAAGTGAAATGCCATTTTTACTATACCAAATAGTTGTTCTAGAATTTTAAGATGGACTTCATTACATTGTTGGTGTGTATGAATCAAAAACTTTTCATAAGGAAATATCTAAAAAGGGACGGCGTGTTTTCCAACACTACAATAATGTGAGCATCTTTCATAGGGAAATAATTGACAAGGGATGGTGTGTTTTCCAACACTAGAAATACTGTGAGAATTTTTCATAAGGAAATAATTAACAAGGGACAACATGTTTTCCAACACTGCAAATAATGTGAGCATTCTTTTGTTCCAATCAAATGAAGAAAGTGAAATGCCATTTTTACTATACCAAATAGTTGTTCTAAACTTTTAAGGTGGACTTCATTACATTGTTGGTGTATATGAATCAAAAGCTTTTCATAAGGAAATATTTGACAAGGGACAGTGTGTTTTCCAATACTACAATAATATGAGCATTTTTCATAAGGAAATAATTGACAGGGGATAGTGTGTTTTCCAACACTAGAAATAATGTGAGCATTTTTCATAAGGAAATAATTGACAAGGGACTGTGTGTTTTCCAACATTGTAAATTATGTGATCATTTTTTGTTCCAATCAATTGAAGAAAGTGAAATGCCATTTTTTACTGTACCAAATAGTTGTTCCAAAATTTTAAGGTGGAATTCATTACATTGTTGGTGTGTATGAATCAAAAGCTTTTCATAAGGAAATATCTGACAGGGGACAGTGTGTTTTCCAACACTGCAATAATGTGAGCATTTTCATAAGGAAATAATTGATAGGGGACAGTGTGTTTTCCAACACTGCAAATAATGTGAGCATTTTTCATAAGGAAATAATTGACAAGTGATAGTGTGTTTTCCAACACTGTAAATAATGTGAGCATTTTTTTATTCCAATCAAATGAAGAAAGTGAAATGTCATTTTTACTGTACCAAATAGTTGTATAAAATTTTAAGGTTGACTTCATTACTCTACCAAGATTTAGATTTGAAATTAGTTATTACTAGATCATAATAGAGGGAGGGAGAGAGGGAAGGAGAGAGAGAAAGAGAGAGAGAGAGAGAGAGAGAGAGAGAGGGAAGGAGGGAGATAGGAAGTGGTAGGGTGGGAGGTATATGAGGGAGAGAAAGAGGGAAGAAGAGAGATAGGAATAGGTATAGAGAGTGGTACGGTGGGAGGGATAGAGGGATGAAGGGATATAGGGAGTGGTAGGGTGGGAGGGAGGGAAGGAGTGGTAGGTGGAGAGAGGTTGTGTGTAGATAGAGGTAAGCTTGAAGGAATAAAGGGAGAAGTAGGTAGAGAGAGTGAGGGAAGATAGGGAAAGTAGAGAGGGAAGGGGAGATATGACTAGATAGAGGGGGAAAGTTGGGATGAATTTATAGGATGGAGGAGGGATAAGGATAATATTTTTGGGTTGGTATGATAAGGATAATTCATCCACTTTTTCATTTCCATTTGTGCATTACACATAGTGAGGGAGGGAGAGAGAGAGAGAGGGAAGGAAGGAGTTAGGAAGTGGTAAGGAGATATGGTGAGAGAATAATTTTAGGAGGGATGGTGAGAGAGGAGAGATAGAGTATAGAGGGATGGGGGGAGGGAGATATCTAGCAAGGTAGGATGGGAGGGATAAAGGGAGAGAAAGGAAATGAGTGAGACATGTAGAGGTAGGTAGAGAGAGGTAAGATTGAAGGAATAGATGGAGTGGGTAGAGAGAATGAGGGGAGATAGGGAAAGGAGAGAGGGAAGGGGAGAGATAAGTAGATAGAGAGGGGAAGTTTGGAAGGAGAGATAGGTAGAAAGAGAAGTGGGGTGGGATGTATTGAGGAGAAGGTAGGTAGAGAGGGAGAGAGTGAGTGGAGATAGAGAGAGGAAGGGAGGTAGGTAGAACTTGATGTGTTTCTTATTTTAGGTAGGTGGAGAGATGGATTCTTATTGAATACAACCCACGTGTATTATAATTGTTACTATATGGCTTTTCACCATGTTTATATCAAATGTTCTTAATATTTTCTCCATGGAATTCTTAAGTTCAAGATTCTTTGACTTCATTTGTTCAACTCCACTTATAGCATCATCTCTAACTATCTTTTCTTGCACAAATTCATATGCAATACAAAATCTCTTGACTTTATCCACTTTTTCATTTCCATTTACCCATTTCACATATTGCACACACATGTAGAGAAAATTCCTCTTGTGATGATGTTGAGAGAGAGTTGCAATCTAAAAGACATGAAGTTGAGAAAATAAAGACAACAAGTAATATTCCTATCCACATGTGGACTTTTTCCTACAAGTAAATAGTGATGGTATTGAAATATCCTAGCCTTTTTGCAAGCAATGGTCAAATATCAATCACCATCATCAAGATGTATCCTTCCCAATAATTTTGTATATTTCAATATATATCATTCTTATATGCAATGGGAAAACAATAATACAAAACTGGAGCAACATGTACTAGAATGTATGAAATGAAAAAGGATTTTGAAGAAGCAAACCAAAAAGAATGAGATAGATAGTGTATTGACTGAAGAGATTCTTCTCGCTCTTGAGAAGTTGAGGAAGGTGCATGTGCAATATGTCTATACCATTGTTGTAGAATACTAACCAATTGATCTAAGGGATGACTAACCAATTAGGTTGTTATGTGTAGAGGGTTTTTACAACAAGAAAGATAAGGGGTATAAAATATAGGTGTTTAAAACTAAAAGGGTCTTTATATGGAATAAAGTGCTTGCCATGTATGTTGTATCAAAAATTTGATCCATATGCATTATAATTGGGTTTTCCAAGGAATTCAGTTGAGTTAACCATATTTTTACATGGTGATGATATGTTAATCATTAGGACTAATCAATTGTTGATTAGAGAACTCAAGGTTTAGTTGGATTATAGGTTTGAGATTTAATATCTAGGAGTTATTTAAGATACATCCTTGGTATATAAATACATAGAAATATGGATAATAATAAGCTATATGGTTAAACTAGAGGAAGTATCTTGAGAATATTCTATAGTGGTTCTACCCTATATCTATATTGCATTCTACCTACATCCCCCTCCTTCCCCACTTCCCCCCCTTTTCTACTACTCTCTCCCCTTCCCTTTCCACTTTTTGTATCTCCCCTCACTCTCTCTACCTACCTCTCCGTGGATCTCTCATTTCTTCTCTCTCCCTTTATCCCTCCCATGCTACCTCGCTAGACCTCTCCCTCCCCCCATTCCTCTATAATTTCCTCTATCACTCCTCTCTCACCATCCCTCCTAACCTTCCTCTTCCTCCCTTTGTCCCTCTTTCCCCCTCTCTCTCTTTCCACCTACCCCTCTCTTTATCATTCACTCCCTCCTTCCCTCTCTCTCCCTCCCTCCATCCCTCCCACCCCACATCTCCCTCACTCTACCTACCTCTCTATTATTTTCACCTTACCTCTCTCTACCTACCTCTCCTTATCTCCCTCCTTCTCTCCCTCTCCCTCCATCCCTATCTCTCTCTATCAAGTACAAAGGGAGGGAGAGGAAGGTTAGGAGGGATGGTGACATATGAGATATAGAGAGAAGTATAGAGGTATGGGGGGAGGGAGAGGTCTAGAAAGGTAGCATGGGAGGGATAAAGGGAGAGAGGAATTTAGGGAGATATGGAGAGGTAGGTGGAGAGAGGTTGTGTGTGTGTATGTATAAAGAGAGGGATCTAGGTAGAGTGAGAGAGATAGAGAAAAGTGGTTTTTGTGAGAGAGAGAGAGAGAGGGGGGGGAGGGGAGGGAGAGGTACAGAGAGAGGGTTAGGTAGAGTGAGGGAGATGTGGGGTGGGAGGGATAGAGAGGGGGAGATAGATGGAAGGAGGGAGTGAACAATAAAGGGAGGGGTAGATGGAAAGAGAGAGATGGGGGAAAGAGGGACTTGAAGGTCCTAAGAATTTTCATTCAACACATGTCTCTTGTGTATTTATTATTTTAACAATATATAATTCAATCCTATATTCCTCCTATAAATGATCCACCCCTCATTGGCATAAATCCTCACCATTTCATTTCTCCACCTTCTTTACTCACTACCCCTTTGGTACAAATTCCTTGAATTGAAAATAATTTATATTTATTGCAAGCCCCTATAAAGTAACCAACCTTCTTTGATTTCATCCAAACATAACCAATGATCCTATACGCATTGTGGCGACCTCCCTAAATATGTCCTATCCATTATTTTAGAATCTCAATTGATCATCCCAGTTCCTCATGCACATAAAAAAGGTCCTAAGAATTATCATTCAACACCTCTCTCCTGTATTTATCATTAAGTGATAGTTAATTTTTCTAATCAATGCAAAGAACTAAAACATAAATACAACACCTAATTGATATAGGTGCCATCACTATCTTATAATAATGTACCCCTCCCTTACCTCTTTCTCTCCTTCCCTCTATCCCTCCCACCATACCACTTCCTATCTCCCTCCTTCCCCGTCTCTCTACCTCCTTCCTTCATTAGTTCATTATTCAATTTATTCAATTAATCATTTATAATTCAGATATGGAAAACATTGGAAAATTAAATGTATTAACTAAAACTCAATATAGGAATACATCATTGTATGTCCATAAAAGTATAACATATATACAATAAAGTCATAAAATTTTAGGATTGTAGATAAAAATTTATATAGGCATACATGTCATTATATATTCTTTTCAAGACTTGTCTACCTTTTTTGATAAGGGTTGATTTTTCCTTTTCCTTATCATATATTTCTAGTTGTATTTGTTCCATGGAATTCTTAAGTTCAAGAATCTTTCACTTCATTTGTCCAACTCCACTTATAACATCATCTCTAACTTTCTTTGTTTGCACAAATTAATATGCAATACAAAACCTCTTGAATTTATCCACTTTTGCATTGCCATTTACCCATTGCACATACTACGCACACACCTTCCTCAACTTCTCAAGAGCAAGAAGAATCTATTTATTCAATACATTATCTATCTAATTCACTTTGGTCTACTTATTTTTAAGTGTTTTTAGAGTAGATTCCTTTTTCATTTCATAAGAAACACATTGGGCATTGTTGTATTTATATTCTCAACTTCATGTCTTTTATATTGCAGCTCTCTCTCAACAGCATGAACCTCCTTTTCTTTTGATGATAAAATATTTTTTCTATCTTTTACTTCATTTTCTAGTGGTTAATTTTAGTCTTGTATTGTTTTTCCATAGTTTCAACACTTCCAGCTATTTCTTTTTCTGCACTTAGATCTAATTTTTCCTTTTCCTTATCATTTATTTCCAATTGTATTTGTTCCATGGAATTCATATGTTCAAGAATATTTGACTTCTTTTGTTCAAATCCACTTATAAAATTATCTATCACTTTCTTTGATTGCACAAATTCATACACAATACAAAACCTCTTGAGTTTATCCACTTTTGCATTGCCATTTTCCCATTGCATATACTATACACACACCTTCCTCAACTTCTCAAGAATGAGAAGAATCTCTTCATTCAATACATTATCTATCTCATTCACTTTGGTCTACTTCTTTTCATGTTTTTAGAGCATATTCCTTTTTCATTTTATACATTCTAGTACATGTTGCCTCTAGTTCTACATTTCCATTTTCCCATTGCACATAGTACACATGCTCCTTCCTCAACTTCTCAAGACAAGGAAGAATATCTTGAGTCAATACATTATGTATTATCATTCTTCCAAACTATTTGTCACCATCCCCCTCCATCATACCAACCCGTAAACATTATCCCTATCCGTCCTTGACGCTATAAATCCAATTTGGGTGCCTATGTCCCTATTTCCTTCCTTCCCTCTCTACTTTCCCTATCTCCAATCACTCTCTCTACCTACCTCTCCCTCTATTCCTTCAACATTACCTATCAAAATAAACTCAAAATAAAGTAAGCTATTGGATTGATTGATCTACCTAATACATATGTACTCATATCTAGCATTACTAAAAAATAAACTCAAAATAAAGTAATCTATTGGATTGATTGATCTACCTGATACATATGTACTCATATCTAGCATTAATGTAATTTCAAATAATCTTACCACTTTTAGGAGGGATGGTTAGAGATGAGAGATAGAGAGAAGTATATAGGGATGGGGGGAGGGAGAGGTCTCACGAGGTAGCATGGGAAGGATAAAGGGAGAGAGAGGGAATGAGAGAGACATGGAGAGATAGGTAGAGAGAGGTCTCTGACTTTCTTTTCTTGCATAAATTTATAGGATGAGGGATAAGGATAATGTTTTGGGTTGGTATGATAAGAATAATTCATCAACTTTTGCATTTCCATTTACACATTACACATAATGAGGGAGGGAGAGAGAGAGGTGAAATGAAGGACATAGGAAGTGGTAGGGTGGGAGATATAGAGAGAGGGAGAGAAAGAGGGAAGGATGAAGATAGGGACTGGTAAAGTGGGAAGGATAGAGGGAAGAAGAGAAATATTCAAGGATGGAGATATAGAGAGGTAGGGTAGGTGAGGAAGGTATAGAGAGATTTAGGGAGAGACAAAAGGGTGGGTAAAGAGAGATAGTGGAGAGAGGTTGTGTGCCTATGAGGGAGAGAGAGAGGGGGAAGGAGGGAGATAGTGAGTGGTAAGGTGGAAGGGGTAGAGGTACATATAGAGAGAGGGTGGGAGAGCTATGTATAGAGATAGTAAGAGAGAAGGAAGGAGGGAGGGAGGCAGGGAGGGAGAGAGAGAGGGGGAAAGAGGGAGGGAGAGAGGTGTAGATAGAGAGAGGTAAGGTGCAAGGAATAAAGAGAGATGCAAGTAAAGATAGATACAAAGGTAGGGTGGGAGAGGTACAAAGAGATAGATCGTGTGTGTGTGTGTGTGAAAGAGAGAGAGATGGGGAAGGGAGAGGTAGAGAGACTTGGGTAGGTAGAGAGAGGGATTCTTATTGAATAATGTAATGAATTCCACCTTCCAATTTTAGAACAACTCTTTGGTACGGTAAAAATTGTTAGTGTAATTAATTATTTATTACACTAGCATAAGTTAACTTAGGTCTTGCATTATTTATTCCTAGGTTGCATAAATTAGAAAATCATTAATAATGGGGTAATTCCCCTTTCCATATTTGTAGGAGATAAGATTCCTTCTAGAAGATGAGTTGTCCTTCTAGAACTTATCTCAATCTTTTATCATTCCTAGGTAGGGTTCACATGTTGCCACATGTAGTGTGATTTTGACACTTGTCAACATCTTATGCATTTTAGGTTCTCACTATTGCCTATTTAATTAGGCACATGTACTCTTGTAACATATCATATCATCATAATAGAATCTCTATTTGCATGCCATTATTATAACACTTTTTATGTGGTTGAATATCTTTCCCGGAAAAGGTCCTCCATTGAAGATTGTAGCTTCATCAGGGACACTGTGACTCCATCATCTCAACATGGTATCAAATATTTTCTAGTGAAACTTCATCCCAAATCAAGAAAGTTGGTGTGTGAGATTCTTTGTAGGCTTGGAGTTTTTCTTGCGGGGTAGTTGGTTCTACCTGAGAGCCAAGCTGATTTCTAGTCCACATCAAGTTCTCTCTGACCTCTCCATTGCATCCAGAAGACCCCAAACCCCATAGATCGCCTGCTCATTCGTCAAAAATTGGAGACATCAATCAGGAGCCATTTGAGGTATCATTTAGGGTTTGCATTATTTTTTACTATCCATACAAATTTGTAGGAAAAATCTCCCTTTCAATCCTCCATCATGGAAAAAAAAATAGAATCATCAGGCTATTTTTATTTCTCCATTCAAGAATTTTTTTATATAGTTCGAGCAAAAATTTAATTCTACAGGAAACCTAGTATTTTATTTCACATACAGCATATTTATTTATCCATCGGCTATAGTTTGGGCTTAATATTTGTGTTCGGACGGCATTCACTAATATTTTTGCAGATTTAAAATTTTAATATCAGCATTTTATTTTTGAATTGCATTTTTTGCAATATTCAAAAATATTTTGTCAGACTTCCATTTGCATTGATCTACAAAAACCGACCACTGTTGTTGTCATTTGGCCCCTCCACCGTCAGTGTTTTCTCCCAACGGTCACCATGCACTTTGTTGGCCATCGTTTCCTAGCTCCCATAGCCAAATTCAAGTTTTCAGCTATCGACGCCCTCTCCCACCAAAGACTTAGCCCTTCCATCAGTCTTGTGAAGATCCAGAGACTCTGCCATCCTACGTGGTGCAACCATCACAACCAATCGTGCCACCATCGCTTAGCCAATCTGCCGCTCTGACACCACCCGATTTGGGGGGCACTTTTTTTGCCTCTGCTTTGCCCACGGTCACATCAATGACCAAGGGCTTATTTTTTTTAGCCCTCAGGTGCTTTATTCTTACGCCTAGTTAGCCTGATCAATTCCATTACAGCAATGATCTTTTGGAGGCCGTATCTTTTGCATACAATATTAAAATTTGGAAAACAATATATCATTAGAAAGCTCTTGGAGTCTACTTTTCAATGGTGCACTCTATTTTTCAAGATTCTTCTATCATCAAAAATTCAAGTCAATTGAAGTCAACCCTCCACTTTGGACTTAATAGCTAATATCTTTGCATCAGATTGTCAAAATATGGTGATTCTGGTGGCATTCGGAAGATATTTCAGAGGATTTTTCATCAGTCCAATCACTTCCTTTAGTTTCAGCTCTAGGTACTCTTGCATTAGATTTTTTTAATTTGGTGCATTTGTTCAATAACTTGGATATCTTGAAGCTTTAGAAAAGGATTTTTGATCTGGGTGGCATCATTTCAGTTGTATATCATATTTGGAAGTCTCTATTTGTTGTTGGTCATTTTCTTTGAATTTTTGGAGAAATTTGATAGTACATTATGGGGCTTGCATATTATCCTTCTCTGACTATGTTGCACAAGGGTAACTATACACAATGGCGAGATGGGATCATCCACCATCTCCAATCACTTGAATTATTGTCACATCAGTATCGTATAGTTCCCCATCCAAGTGAAGGTATTCAAGAATATTCTTGGAGTTGTTGCAAATACATTGTCTTGGAGATCATTGCAATGCAAGTTGATTGTGATGTTTTGAATGCTATTGATCATTGTGATTTTCTTCATATGCTTTAGACTAATCCTTGGGAGATCTATGGAGATTCATATACTCCACCCTTCCCTGATGGTCATGATTCAGAATGTCATTCCTCAGATTAGATACCCCATAATGATATTGTTGTGCAGGAGGTTGTTTGTTTGGATTTCCTTGAATCTTCTGAAGAGGTTTACAATGTTTCTTCAAATGTTCCTTCTTCTCCATCAGAGACTATTGGTACCTCTTCACATTTAGTGATTCCTTTTCCAAATTCATTGATTGAGGCTTCCACCATCATTCATCAAGACACATCTAGTTTTCTAGACTTGACATCATAGGATGGATTTGTTTCAGGTATCACTGACTTGGCTACTTCTATAGGTTTGGAGGACATTCTTGAGCGGATATCACTCCTCTATATAGATCCTACTTTGGAGAGATCTCTTGAGTCTCCTCATCCCTTTGTCTCAACCTTGATTGGGGGTCCAGAGACTATCTTGGAGGCACTTGGTTTCTCTTCAGAGATTTCAAATATTATACTTCTTCCCTCTCATTTCTTTAAGGAGTTGGAGTTTCTTCAGCACCTGCCATTGGATCTACTTCTTCCTAGTGGGAGACATGTGATTTGGACACATTTTTTGCTTTAGACTTCTTTCAGTGGTTTTAAGGACACTTCATTATGTGAGGGAAATCTAGTCTCCATCATATTTATTTTATCATTGTCTTTGGATCCAATTCAACATCAGTTTCCGCATCATCCTGGTTTGTCACCTTCTTCATTGATTGGGTGTGTACCTAAGTTGAGTGGTATCTTCTTCATTAGGAAAGGAGAGACATGAGCAGAGTTTAGAGACATCATCAACATCCATATTCATCCTACCTTCCTTCAATTCCTATCTAGAATGGGAAGCATCCCTACACTTGTAATTGGTTTTGTTTCTTTCAAAAGGGAGACAAGTTGTTTGTCAATATTGGATCTTTTTTTGTCTTCAAACACTTACCGTATTTGCAGGTGATCACATATTCTAGGGGGGGATATATAGTCTCTCTATTTCCCTCCTATGGGGGGGCTAATGATTGTATTGTATCCATGTGACAGATGGTGTACTTGGTGGGTATTTGGGAGTCCTCCATCCTTCCCATCCTTTCTCACTTTTTTTTGCATTTCATCTCCTTTTTGGAGAGGGGTTTTCCCCTTTTCTCCATTTGTGGGAGATTTTTGGAATTTTCATATCATTTTGTAAATGGGTACCTAAAATGGCCATGTAGTAGTTAGGACCCATCATTCATTGTCTTTGCATAATCATTGCATTTCCTCCCTAAGTTGCACTTATGGGGGGGTGTTAGTATAATTATTTATTCATTACACTAGCATAAGTTAACTTATGTCTTGCATTATTTAGTTCTAGAACTTATCTCAATCTTTTATCATTTTTTAGGTAGGGTTCACATGTCATATGTAGTGTGATTTTGACACTTGGAAACATCTTATGAATTTTAGGTTCTCACTCTTTCCTATTTAATCAGGCACATGTACTCTTGTAACATATCATATCATCATAATAGAATCTCTATTTGCATGCTATTGTTGCAACACTTTCTATGTGGTTGAATATCTTTCCTGGAAAAGGTCCTCCATTGAAGACTTCAGCTTCATCAGGGACACTGTGACTCCATCTCAACAAAAATGACATTTCACTTTCTTCATCTAATTGGAACAAAAACATGCTCACATTATTTGCAGCATTGGAAAACACATTGTCCCTTGTCAGTTATTTCTTTATGTAGACACTGAAAATGTCTTGATTGATACTATGCATCTGCATCTGATCCACTAACACCATTTCTTCTTAAATCATCTCAAGAACTAATCAATTAATTCAATAATGAGCATTATTTAATTAAAATCAGAAAATTCGGCTATTAATCAAATAATTAAATTTATTGATTAATTCACCTTTCTTCTAACTAATTTCAATCATATTTAATTAAATCCCTCTAAGTCTTCTTATTTGATTAAAATAAATTAAATTAAATACCCCAAATCCCCTAACCTCTTCCAATTAATTAATTCTTAATTAATTAATCCTAAATCACTCTATAATCATCATTAACCAAATCTTCCACCTTTTAACTCTTCAAGAGTTAAATCAACCATGGTCAATTAACCAAGTTGCACATAAAAATAATTTCAATTAATTATTTAATTCATCTATTTTCCCTCACCAAGGCATATTCCAAATAATATTCCTCTCAACAACCTCTCATTCAATTTCCCTCCAAAGGTTTTCAAAAATCTATCACATCCTCTTACATTTGCATTTAATTCTCTTACAATCTTTCAAATACTCTTACATCCTCTCAAATCTCATTCAATTCCTCTTACAACAATTTCAAACTCTGAACCAACAACATTTACTTCTTCTTCATCCTCTTCCACTCACACATTTCCCAAAATGTGCTCCACCTTCATCTAATAGAATTGTGACACTTGGCACATTCTCATTGGTTCTCACTTTATCCCACATTCATCAAATCCTCTCATTCTTCAACTCTTAGCTTTTACAAATAGAGGCATCATTTTCATAATATGGATCCACAACTCCATGCATCTTCACTATAGCCATATGAATTCATAGTTCTTCATCTTTTTCATGCAATTTAGCTAGATTATAGTCAAATTCACTCTTGAATCATCTTCAACTTCATCAAGCTTATCAAGGGATTTGGAAAGGGCTTCTTCCCACATCAAAGAAGCACCAATCCGCCTATGGGATGCTAGTTTGAGCATTTAGAATAGTATTTCATTAGTAGTTTACTTGATGTTTTACTTTGTTTTCATGTTCTTATGTTCAAATGAATTTCATAGGGAATGCTTAATTTCTACTTGTTTATTGATTAATAATCACTTGTTTGTTCATGTTTGAGTAGGTCTAGGAAGATAATTCTACATTTGGTGCTATAAGGAGGGCATTAATCTTGAAATTAACACATTTTTCTTTCCATTTATGTCATCATTTCAAACGGTGACACTATCATTTCAACGTCGCTATATAGCGACGTTGTGTTAATTCTCTTGGAGCCGAGGTGATCAAATTCCAAAGAGCATCGCTAGTGAATATAGCGGCACAAACGTGGTCTCTATTTTTCCATAGAGTGACACTAGATTTAGCAGAGCAATGCTCAAATCTTCAAATAGTGACACCATTGTGGAAAGCAATACTAGGTCTAGGTAAAAAGATCAATTTTCAAATTTGTTTAGCATTTGCTTTATATATTGATCTCCTTTGACCATTGATATGTTTTCTGACTCTATTTTTTCTTTTAGGCTAATCAAATTTTGTAGGTTAAGTGACAAAGAAGAAGAGGAAACAAGGAGAAGGTTCTTATGACACTATTCCATGATTATAACAAGTTTTTTTAAACAATTTGGGGAAACTTATAGCCCAATATTTGGAATCTTGTTATCTTTCAATTTAGGACTCAACTACATCTTGTTTGGGTTTTAAAAAGAACACACAAAGGGTTAAAAAGAACATTAGAAACTTACTAGATTTGATTTTGGGTCTTAAAAATTGAACAAGCAACTTTCACACTCAAATTTGGTGCTATAAAAAGAATCCATTTATTGCTTTTGAGGATTAAAAATAATTCGTGTTTGTTCTTGTTTTGTAATCTTTTCCACAAAATATTATCATTTGAATGTGTTGTTGGCAAGAGACATTACACATGCTTTATGGTATTTTCATTGATGGCAACCCTTGTCAGCTAGTCGATCTACACATTGCATTTTGCTCATACCAATAGACAGATTGAAGATTAGTGTTTAATTGTTAAGCTTGAATAGAGCATCTGGTAAACCAGTGTTCTTCAATTCATATACAGATTTTCTGTTATTATTTTGTGTTGTGGATCTTAGGGAGAATTTTTTTATGCATAATCTGTGTTATCTACAAATATTGGTGCGTCGTATCAATCTGGATATAAATTAAGAGGTTCGGTTGTATAATTTTTTGTTCATCAGTGTATGAAGGCCGACTTGGTGGATATAGTGTGTTGTGAATATTTGAGAAGTTATTGCTTAAGTGTTTTTTTGTTTGAGCATTTAGTTTTGGGTCCTCACTATGTTGTGGCTGACTCTTGTGGATTCGAATTGAATATTATGAATGATTTGAAGTTGACAGTTTGTGAATATTTTCTTATCTTGTTGAAGTCAACATGGAGTGATCAAATCTCTTGTATCGGATATATATAAGTGATCGATTATATCATTTTTATATGTGTTCAATGTGAGTGGATGTATATTGTGAATATCAGAAGATCTAGAAAGCGATTAAGTGCAGTTTCACTTGCACATTAAGGACTTTTTCTACGAGTTGATGTAGAATAGAGCAAAAGAGAAGAATAATCAGTCTAAAGGAGTAGAATTTGATTGTTGAGCCTAATCGGAACTGTAATCATACATTTCTAGATGCTATCCTTCTCAGTTCAAATCTTTGGAAGTATTCCAAACTTTTTAAGGTAGTTAGCCTTTCTGATTTTGAGCAGTGAGCTCTAGGCAGTGTGTCTGAATGCAAGTGCATTCTCATTTTGTAAACATATTTTTGAGTATACTCAAATTATATTGTGGATTGGCCATCCACCATGGTTTTTCCCCTAATAGGGTTTCCACGTAAAAATCCTTGTGTTATGGTATTGTGGTTGCTTTCATTATGTACATGCATATTTATTTTGGTTGAATGTTATAAGTACTTTGAATATCATATTAATAAAGTTAAAAATTACACAACACTAATTCACCCCCCCTCTCAGTGTTGCTTGATTCCAACAATTGGTATCAGAGCTTAGTTCCTCGAAAGGAGTTTAACAACATGGGGAAGATCTTGGAAAGTGTTTCAATGGATTCAATCAGCCTTCAACAACAACTTATGGTGGCCCTAGATGATCTTGATCAATCTAAATCTGATGTTTGGGAATTGAAAGAAAATCTTCTGAATGTTGAGAAATTCATTAATTCATTGAAAGATAAAATCAATAAGTCTAGGGAGAAGAGAAGGGAACTCTATGATTAGATCAAACAAGATGATAGTAAACGCATTGAAGATGAACAACTGAATCAAGCCCTGAAGGAAAAGACATAAGAATGTGAAAAATTTTCCAGAGAGAATACAGTTTTGAAGCATGAGATGGAATCTATTATGATGAGGATGACTAAGGAGATTGAAGACAAAAAGAAGAATGAAGAAAAGCTTGCCCAAACCCTAAAAGAGAAATCTGAAGAATGCAATCGAATTACTAATGGATTCATTGAGTTGGAACATGAGTTAGAAAAAACCAAACACAATGAGGAAGTGCTTGAAAAGAAAATTGTTGATCTCATAGATGAACTTTCTACTACAAATGAATACAAGGAGAAGTTCAAGTTAGCTCATTCAAGCTTGATGAATTGATTAAAAGTTAGAGGACTAATGGTGACAAGCGAGAACTTGGATATGAGGAAGGAGAAAGTTTCAGATCTAGACAAAGGAATTCTGGGAAAAGGAGAATCAGAAAAGGAAATCAAATGAACCACATTGGAAGGTATCCAGTAAGACAACCTAATGCTCAGAGGTTCAATGGTTACTATTTTACTTGCAAAAAATTTGGTCATATGGTAGCTTAATGCAGAAGTAGAATGAATTCAAATGGTCCATCATTCTCCATTTAGTGCTTCAATTGTAACAAGTATGGTCATAAGTCAAGTGAATGCAGAAGTGTGATGAACTTTTATAGAGATGTCAGATGTTATACATGTAATAGATTTGGCCATATTGCTAATCAATGCAGATCGAAAGAAAATCAGTGGAGAAATTGGTCTAGACAAATAAATATGGTGTGCTACAATTGCAACAAAACTTATCACATTGCTATAGTTTGCAAAAGAGGTCCAGTAAATCAAAGAAGAAACATGCAGAAGGATGTAAAAGGAAAAGGGAAAGTTACTATAGATTAGATCAAAAAGCAGATAAAGAAAACTTGGGTGAAGATGAGTCCCTCTATTACAGAAAATGAGGTAGCACCAGAATCAACTTCTGGTAATTCCTCTAAGAATTAAGTCAAGGCTTCTTAACCTAGGGGGAACTATCAAGAAAATTTTCCAAACCCCCTATCAATAATTCACACTGGGATGTGGATGAGCACAATTATTACATTGGTGATCTACAAATGTTGTTGAACAATTGTCCAGAGAGTGTTTATGCAAAATTGAAGGTCCGCAAAAGAGTTATCTTTCACAATGCATGAAAACAAGGTATCCGGATGAGTTAGGGAAAAAAAAATTATTGCATTGAAAATTTTGGTGTGTGAGTGATAAAAAGGTTATTTATATCTTTCATTTGTCACTTTGCATGTTGAGAAGAAGAATTTTTTGAGCTCTGAAGCCAACTTTGGTGAAATTTGGGAGAATTCAAGTGTGAAGGTGATTCGAATCTCAAACCCTACTCTGGCTAAAAGGTATTTTTCAAAAAAACTTGTAAACCTGTGAATTTGTTGAAATGGATACTCCATTGGTAGTTGAAGTGAAGGATAGACCCCGTCCAAAATTCAAATGGCACCCTTTCAATTCTATTGAGACCGAGCCCTTAAGTGAATTTTTCATCTGTGTCATATGGAGTTTTACATATTGAAGACATTAGGGCATATATTCATGCTAATATTGAAGAGTTAGGAAGCTCACAGTTGTTAAACAAGTTTATATTCCAAACACATTGTTGGAGAGGATTTTTGTGTTAAGCCCAAATTCAAAACTCTAGAAGAGAAGAAATTCACGCAATTTGTGAAATTCCATGTGTTTGATGAAAAAAAATGGATCTAGTACATCTTGAGTCGAGTCCATGCCAAATTTATGTGGTTGAATCAACCTTTCAAGATAACAACAGAAGCCATAAGAGTTGTTACATGTCTAAATTATTTTGATGGTTTGTTGATTTTGAAGTCTGTAAAGAATCAGAAAATCACGGATGTGACTAGTTTGACATTGATAGAAGAGAAATGATAATTGATAACATCACCAATGTGGATGTGAAATTTTCCTCAATGGTCATTGGTTATAAGATATATCACTCTAGCAGAAAAAAATTTGTATCTAGTACTACCATATATGCAGCTTATCAAATGGTAAGGGAGAATGTAGAATATGACTTGTGTGAATTGCTTCAAAGTCATCTTATGGAGAATCTTGGAAAGATAAAGAAAGACAAGAAGAAATCTTTTAAATACAA
>VDFB02026320.1:66928783-66949160 GCA_007258455.2 Sequoia sempervirens
TTAGGTTTCGTTTGGTGCATTACCTTGTTTTCTCCTTATGCATTTGCATAGTTTTTGAACGATAAAATTGTGAGTCGCGTGGTTTGGATCTTGTAAGATGAGGGTGCCTTCTTCCAATTGTGTTGTCTCTCATTCTACAGATGGTAAAATTTCTAAAGTAGTGGGTCATTTGGTGTGGCGGATTTGGCTTCGTGGGGGGTTTGAACACGTGACCTGTGGTCTGCTAACATAGACTACACGGAATATTTTTATTTATGTTGCAATTTACATACTACTTGTTGGTTTGGGCTAGATTTGTAGATTTTGGGTAGCACAATTTAAAGGCCTTGCAATGTGGTTTGAATTTTATTTTTTTGTTTAATTTTACTTTAATGTTTTCCTAATTTTTAGTTCAGAGCACTTGAAATCATGTTTTTTTGTCACAACATGGGTTGGTGATAGTTTTGTTTTGGGTAATTGTTATAAAATTTTGGGTTTCTATTGGTACATTTTGTAATTAAATTATGTAGAAACAGACAAGATAGATACCTGGATTCAAACTTGGGACATCTTCTCAAACCATTTTGGCTATAGTTGCATTTGTCTTGGGTGAGCAAGGAAGGCTTTGGTTTATTGTGTACCATCTAGATAAAATTTTCTCTACCTTCTAAATTCAAATTTCTTGGAAGGCACTTTCACTACACACAAGGACCGAAGTTTTTTGTTGGCAGTTACATATCATGTTATATAATCCTTTCTAATTTTCTAGGTTTGAGATTCTATGCTAGAATAAGGATAGATTATGTATGCCATGACCCATGTATCTCTATAACCATTTTTTGTGTAATGTCAGCTTAGATGCGTGTAACTTCAAGAATATTAGACAATACAATGTCTTTGTTGATGTATATTTGTTCAAAATTGCAACAGGAAATTGTATTTTCTACTAGGAAATGATCTGATGTTAGGATCTAGGACTTGTTGCATGTGAATAATAACTTATTACAACAATTAAATTGGAGGTCTTTAAAACATAATTGAAATGTTTAATTTCAAATGTAACTAAAATGCTTAAATGAATAAAGCAATGATAAAGTGATGGACAAAATAGAGAGACAGAAGAGAGAAGACAAGGAACAACAAGTTGATAACAGAGTTTACTAAACGACTACATCTCTGGGTCCCTCTCCAACAAAGTGACTGATCCTATTATGCTCCAAAACTAGGATTACAAAGCTACAATTCTGACAGAGTCTCCTCACATCTCCCTAATAATGAAATTACAAATAGTTCCCTCCTTCAAGTACAAACAATCACAATGCCTCTTGCACAGAGTTGAACGAATCACTATCACAAAGGAATTGTTGGATGTTGTGGTGTGTTGATGATATGTGGTTGTCATTGACGTCAACACTATTAGCATTCTTGCATTAGAAGTTGTATATGTCGAGGATATTGAGAAAATTATAATAATAAGTGTTACAGGTTGTCAGTGGTGAAGTGAAGTTCAGTCTGTCAGTGTGATCAGTATGTTGCTAGTCTGAGGTTGTGGTTTAAAGGGTTTCTTTTTGAGTATATCTAGTTTATCCATGTCAAGTTTCAAAGATCCGTGTGAAGATTTGATCAAGTTATGAAGATTTGTATTCTGACAATTTTTTTGTTACTTCAATTTGTGTTCCTAAATGATCATGTGATTTCTATAAGTTCAGTCATTGTGGATGCTTCTCTGATGTTTCATGGTGTTTTTGGATGTTTCTAGTTTGTTCTCTATCTATGTTGCACATTTGCATTGATCGTTGTGCTTGTGATCAGATATTTTCTCTTGCATATTCATGTTTTTCATGTTCATGGCCGACTAGGTGTTGAAGCGTCTTGTGGATCTTCGAGGAGAAATTAATTGAAGTGTTTTTGTGTTGGAGTTGTTGATTTGGGTCTTCACTATGTTGTGGTTGACCTTGGTTGATTCGCATTAAAAATTATCTATTCTTTCAAGTCGACAGTTTGTATTCATTTTACTATTTCTTTGTGGTCGACTTGTAGCAATTTAATTTCTTGTTGCAGATATATAAGAGTGTTTGTTTATTCAAATTGGAGTGTTCTTTTGTATGATATGTGTGAATAATGTCGCAATCATTTGAAGGCAGAGCAAAGTGTGAAGAAGAGTGAAGAAGAGCGAAGAAGAGTATGAAGAAGTGTTCATGTGCTTAACCGGAATTGTAATCAAGCATTAGCAGATGCTATTTTCTTAGTTCAAAATCTGGATGGTTGTAATCTGAATCTTTCCGTAAGATAGTGTGTCTTCCTTTGTAATTGAGCAGTGAGCTCTAGGAAATGTGCCTAAATGCATGTACATTTCCATTATTCTTCATTATACTTTTAATAGGGTATAATCTTGTGGACTAACCTCCACCATGGTTTTTCCCCTAATAGGGTTTCCACGTAAAAATCTTGATGTTCTTTGTGTTTCTGATGTGTTGATTGTTTGTGGTTGTTATGAAATAACTTGCACAATAGAAGAATATGATATGAAAGATAATGCAAATACTTGATAATAACTGAGAATAACAAGCCACTTCGAGGGGGCAAACCTCCAAATATCTCTAATGAGAACACACTTCACAACTTGATGATCAAATAAGACTCACAACCTCCTATATATACCTATTTATGCCAAGGATATCACCTAGGCCCACTTAGACAATACCTATATAAGAGACTTAGGCCTCCACCTAAATAACTAAATAACAATATATACTAATGATAATATGATTCTATTAGAGAGTTAAGATAGCCACAGTTTCCACTATTCATAACCCGGGATGTACACACATATGGGCTTAGCATGCCCTTCTTCAAAGAAGCATTGTCCTCACGCTAATCAAGTTTGAAACTTTTGAATGAACTCCTCGCCTTCCATGTGGCATCTTCTTCAACTGGTAACTTCTTCCATTGGATGAGATACTCAATGATAGTTCTATTCCTCAGCTTATTTGTGCATGTTTGACGAATGCACTCTGGTTCCAAAATGATTCTTCCTTCTTCATCTAGCTCACGAAGTGTTGTTTGAGTGGGAATATTATGCCCAATTACCTTCTTCAAATAGGAAACATGAAAAACTAGATGTATCTTTGTTGTTGGTGGCAACTCTAGCTTGTAGGCAACACCACCGATCTTTTGCATGATTTGGTATGGACCATAATACCTTGGAGACAACTTACTATTCTTTCTTTGTTGCTTTAGTGAGATTTACTTATAAGGTCTAATCGCGAAGAAGACCCAATCCCCAACTTCAAAACTTCTTTCACTACGCATGTTGGTCCGGCCTGTTTTATTTGATTTTGTGCCATGGCTAAATTCTCCTTGAGTCTTGAAAGTACTTGTTGTTGATGAAGCAAGTGGTCTTCTACTGCCTAAAATTCTTTTGGGGACACCTTAATTGATGATGTGATGGAAGAGGATTGATATCCATAGCGCCAAAATGGAGACATTTTTGATGAGCTATGAAAAGAAGTGTTATACCAATTATCTCCGGCAAGTGGTAGCCAATCTACCATCGACCGCTTCCTCAAGTGAAACAACGAGATATCCTTCCAAACACTTATTAACAACCTCGCTTTGGGTCTATCCGAATGAGTGCGTATGAAGAGCTAAGAGCCAAATGAGTACCCAAACATGAGAATAAATCTTTCCAAAAGTGACTAGTGAAGATAGGATCACGATCACTAACAATAACTTTAGGTGTACCATGTAGCTTTTGGATATTCTCCAAAAAAGCTCTAGCCACTACACTTTAAGCGTAAAATGATGCGCTTAATGTAATGAAATGTGCATACTAGTGAGCCGATCAACTACCACCATGATGACATTATGACCTTTTAGATTTGGGAAGCCCTGTGATGAAGTCCATGGATAATTTTCCCCAACACCGCTAGGAATAGATAAGTGCTGCGCGAGACCGTGTCTTAATTGTCTCCCCTTTATGCCTCACACACCAAACATTCACCACAAATTTTTGAACATCAAATTCCCTTTAGCCCTTCCCAAAAGAAATCTGTTTGACTCGATGATATGTCTTCAAAAAAATCCGAATGACCAATCTAATCGGAGACTATGCAACTCGCGGAGAATCCTGATTTTGCTGTTGAATTTCTGCAGATATAAAACCCATTTTATACCAAAGAGTATCTCCCTTCCTACAAAACTTATCTGAACTACTACGGTCACTTTTTAATTGTTGGATGAGATTATTTGTCGCAACATCATTTTTCCACTCTATTTTGGCTTTCTCCACCCAATTTGATTGTAAAATTGAAAGGGCACACACAGGCTTCATCTTTTCTCATCCTTTCCTTGATAAAGTGCATCTCATGCATAATATTTTCTTTTCCCCTTTCTTATATACAACTTCAAAGTCATATCCTAACATCTTAGTGACCCATTTTTGTTGCTCTTCTAAGATAGTCGCTTGTTCCAAAAAATATTTTAGGGCTATCATGATCTGTCTTAACCTTGAAATGTCTACCCAATAGATAAGGCCGCCATCGTTTCACCGCATGGAGTATTGTTAGCATTTCCTTCTCATAAATAGGTTTTAGTAGATTCTACCTTTTTAATCGACTCACTCAAAAGCAATTGGTCGACCTTTCTTGCATGAGCACGCCCTATTCCATTTCTAGAAGCATCTATTCCACAATGAATTGGTGAAGTCGAGTGGCAAGCACCGAGTTGTACACATAGCCTCCTTCAATCTCAAATGTTGTATTGGCGTAATTGCTCCAATGAAAAGAATCCTTCTTCAATAGAGTGGTGAGAGGTGTCGCTATACTACCACATAATTCTTCACAAATCTTCTATAGTACCGCCAATCCCAAGAATCCCTCTCATTTTCATAATGGTTTTTGGAATAGGCCATTCCATGATAGCCCTTAATTTTGTTAGGGTCCACCTTTACTCCTTCATGTGAAACTATGTGTCCCAAATACTCCACCTCTGTAAGACCAAAAGCACACTTGGATGGCTTAGCATAGAGTTTATGATCTTCAAGTATTTGTAATGCTTGGTCCACATGTTGTAAATGTTCTTCCCAAGTCTTGTTGTAAATCAATATATCATCAAAGAATACTAACACAAACTTTCTCAAGAACTTCTTAAAAATAGAATTCATCAAACTTTGGAATGTAGATGGTGCATTGGTAAGACCAAATGGCATCACCAAAAATTCATAATGACCCTCATGAGTCCAAAATGATGTCTTACAAATATCTTCCTCCTTAATCTAAATTTGGTGATAACCAGATCTAAGATCTAACTTGGTAAAAAACATAGCTCCATTTAATTCATCTAGCAAATCATCAATGACTGGAATTGGAAACTTATCTTTAATAGTGTACATATTGAGCACTCTATAATCTGGACACATGCGCCAAGTATCATCCTTCTTACGTACCATCACCACCGGCGAGGAGTAAGCACTTTGGCTATGCCTGATGATTCCTGCCTCTAGCATCTCTTCAACAATTTTTTCTATCTCACTCTTTTGTATGTGTGGATACCTATAAGGCCTGATGTTTGGTGGTTGGATCCCCGAGACTAACTTGATGGCATGATCATGATCCCTCTTAGGAGGAAGTCCTTTAGGCATATCTCCAAGAACAATTGAGTGATGATCAATTATAGCTTGCAAATCTAAATAAGTAGGAGCATTAGATTGAGAGGCTTCTAATGAACATAGCTGGGCCACAAATCCATCCACTCCTTTTTTAAGCAACTTTTGCATTTGATGAGAGCTTACCGCTTAGGAGATTTTTCCTTCAACCCCTTTTGGTAGTTCTACTAGCCTTCCTTCGGGATTGAAATCTCTATGAATAGTTCTTGGAAGTTCATCTCAATTGTTCCTAATGGTAACTACTGTACTCCCAAACAAGACTGGCTGCACTCCATGGATATCGTGATACATCGGGTAATATCAAGTTGATAATCTCGCATGGATAATTTAATGCTATGGAACTTTCTAAAATAAGACAGTATCACCATTTGCAATCAAGACTTGAAATTTTGGAGCTAGATATATAAAATAAATTAGACAAGTAGCCAACTTTTTGTTGATGAAATTATAAGTACTACCTGAGTCAATCAACATAGTTACTTTCTACTTCTTTAGGAACCCACTACCTTGAGATTTTGTGGAGCACTAAAACCCGAGAGTGCATGACAAGAAATGATTGGTTGAGAATCGTGATTCCTCATTTTGACTCCTCTTCATCTTCTAGTATGGGTTCCTCCTCTTCTTCCTCATTGGGACCTTCAATATAAACAATTCTTTTCACATTTATGTCCTCGACCAGATTTAGTACCACTGAAACACAAGCCTTTTGCTCTTTTCTCCTCAATTTTTGTGGAGTCAACTTAGTAGGTTGTGTTGAATATCCTTCTTGTCATGACAGCCCCTTGCTTGTAAATTCAAATATTCTCTACCGCTAAGATAAAGACTCATTTATGGAACTAGCTAAACATGTATCTCATGTTGAATGTGATCTTGAGACCACCAAGAATAAGTCATTCAAGTTTTTCCTCCTCAGAATTGTATCCACCCTTAAGGATAGACTTTGGAATTGCTGAATATAATCCTTAATCGATCCCGCTTTGTTGAAGTTTAGCTAGCTGGTTGAAGAAGTTGTCTGTGACACTATTGCTATATTGTGCTTGGAGTTCCACTGTAAAAATTAACCATGAGATGGTGAGCCCCTTTTTTCTTCGATGAGTGCAAAGCCAACGATACCAAATGAATTGATCTAGTTCTAGATATAAGGAAGCCATCGTGACCTTTTGTCCATTTGGGATTTGGTGTACTTCAAAAAAATTCTCCATTTGGTTTATCCATGTTAGAGGATCCTTACCATCGAACTTGCGCATATCCACCTTTGTAAATAAATTCCTAGATCCCATAGGAATACTAAAGCTTGTGTCAGTAGTAGCTGACCTAGAATTTTCACCTTGGCCACTTGAGAACTCCTTTCTTGATTCAGCCATGTAGGTGCTTAACATGTTTTGCATGTCCGATATATCTCCTCTTAATTGAGAAAATTTCTTCCTTGACCCTATTGATTTCTTCATTATGAGTAATATCCTCAATTTTTTCACCATCCTTATCAGGAGTCTTCCCCATAGTGACAACATTCTTTTTACCCCTTGTTGCAGGACCCATCATGATGGAAACCACTAATGTTGAAATAAATCACACAAATGAAACTTAAATTCTCTCTCAAATTTTTACTGTAATCTCCTTTAGTATGTCTTCAAAGTTCCACAAAACACCCAATTCAACAATATGTGCGGGATATGTAGATTCCCAAAAAATAGTGTAGAAACCATAATTCTGCAAGAATTCGCTTAATTCTACTCCAATTCTTCTAAAATTTGGACTGTATCTTTTTCAATATGTTCTTCAAAAACCCTTTAAAAATTAGAAAAAAATTCACCAAAATCTGAAATATATGCTCTTCCCAAAATCGCCTCCAAAATTGAGAAAAACCTTGCCTCTATGGTGCCAAGATCATGCTCTGATACCACTTGTTATGAAATAACTTGCACAATAGAAGAATATGATATGAAAGATGCTGCAAATACTTGATAATAACTGAGAATAACAAGCCACTTTGAGGGGGAAAACCTCCAAATATCTCTAATGAGAACACACTTCACAACTTGATGATCAAATAAGACTCACAACCTCCTATATATACCTATTTATGCCAAGGATATCACCTAGGCCAATTTAGACACACCTATATAAGACTTAGGTCGACCTAAACAACTAAATAACAATATACTAATGATAATATGACTTAATAGAGAGTTAAGATAGCCACAAGCTGACTATTCATAACCCAATGTACAATAATATTAAGGGCGTAGCAGTGGTTTATCGTTCATTCATCAGATCTAAGATTAAGTTAAGTTTGAAAAGTTAAAATATTCTGTGACAACTAATTCATCCCCCCTCTCTCATTTGTATGTTCTTGTTTTTCCAACAATTGGTATCAGAGTAGGTTGCTCTAAAGAATTTTAAAAGCTTGAGGTGATCTAAGATGGCATCATACAAGAAGGATAGTTCTAGATTCGATGGAACAAACTACTCTCTGTGGAAAGCCAAAATGGAGTGTCATTTGAGGTGTATTGGTGAACCCTTCTAGAAGATTACAAAGAATAGATATGTTATTCCTCAGAATGGTCCTTCCACTCCTGATGAGATTAAAGAGGCTGAGATTAACATCAGGGCTATTGAAGCTTTGTTGAGTGCTCTGACGAATTCAGAAATGACAAATGTGATGGATTTGAAGATAGCTCATGAGATCTAGAAGAAGCTAGAGACTTTGTATGAAGGAGATGCACTTGTGAAGCTCACTAAGCTACAGAGTTTGAAAGGCAAGTATGAAACTTTGAAGATGGGTGAAGATGAAAATATTTCTTCTTTTATGTAAAGAGTAAATGAACTTGTGATGGGTATTAGATGTGTCGGTAGTACACTGGATGGACAAGAAATTGTAGCTAAAGTGCTCAGATCATTTCCTCCCTCTTACAAATCAAAGGCTCATGATAAATTGAAGAGCTCAAAACAATAACAAATGTGACAAGAGATATGTTGATTGGTAAACTTGTTGCCTTTGAGTTGAGTGAATTTGGTGATTCTACCCCTAAGACTGAATTTGCATTTAAGGCCTCTATATCCAGAAGAAACAAACAAAGATATGATCCGAGAGAGAGTTTTAGAAAGAAATTCAAGTATGAGGAAGAGATGAAACAACTTGAAGATGAAGAAAGAGAGGTAGAAGAGCTGGAAGTGTTGATTGTGAAGAAAGAAGGCAGAGGACAAGGTACGTATAAAGGAAAGTTGCCTATTAAATGTTTCTCTTGCAGTAAAATAGGTCATTTTGCTTCAAGGTGTCCTGAAAGAGTTCCTAGGTCTAAGCATAAAAAACCTAGATTTCAAAAGAAATGCTATTATGCTAAAGAAGGTGTGACTGATGAAGAATCTAATAAAGAACATGGAAATGAAGATGAATGGGATTTCATTGCTATCAAGGAAAATGGTCTGATGGCTACTGAATATGCTAAAGTTGAGAAAGCTCTTGCAGCCCGAATTGAAGAAAAGGATGAGTGGGTTATTGAAAGTGGATGCTCACATCATATGACTAGTGACAAAAGCAAATTTGTAAGTCTAAATAAATATGACGGTGGAGTTGTAAGATTCAGAGATAACAATGCTGGTGTGATTCATGGCAGAGGATCTATTTGTCTTGGTGGTAAACATAACACTAATGATGTCCTTTATGTTGAAGGCTTGAAGCATAACCTGTTGAGTGTTGGATAGATGGTGGACAAGGGTTACAATCTTCAGTTCAAAGATGGAAGATGTACGATACTTGGAAGTTTTGGAAATGAAATTGCTTCAGGTACAAAGACAAGAGGTAATATTTTTCACCTGAGTGTTGCTAATGTAATTTGTTTAATTGCTCAAGTAGATGAAAGCTGGTTATGGCATAGGAGGCTGTGTCATGTGAAATTTGATAACATTGTCAAGGTAAGCTCCACTCAAGTAGTAAGAGATCTACCTAAGCTAGTGAAGCCTTATAACATAATATGCAATGAATGTCAGATGGGAAAACATACTAGAGTTTATTTTCAGAGCAAACATCGTTCTAATGGAGTACTAGCGCTAGTGCATACTAATCTATGTGGTCCCTCCAGAATCAGATGTCTACAAGGAGAAAGGTACTTTATGTTGTTTATTGATGATTACTCTAGGATGATATGGGTTGCTTTCTTAAGAGAAAAATGTGAAGCATTAGAGAAGTTCAAAAGTTTCAAAGCTATGGCAAAGAATGAGATGGGTTTGAAGATCAAATTCATAAATTTAGACAGAGGTGGTGAGTTCACCTCCTGGGATTTCAATTCTTTCTGTGAAGAGCATGGAGTCAAAAGACAATTATTTTCTCCCCAAACCCCTCAACAAAATGGAGTTGTAGAGAAAAAAAACAGAAAAAATTTGGATGCTGCTAGAACAATGATGTTGGAAGGAAATGTGCCTCACATCTATTGGAGAGAAATTGTAAGCACTATTGTGTACACTCTAAACCAAGTAAATTTCAATGGTATTTCTGGTAAGACTCCTTTTGAGTTGTGGTTTGGTTATAAGCCTATTGTTAAATATTTTAAGATCTTTGGAAGCAAGTGTTATATTAAGAGAGATGAGTACATAGGCAAGTTTGATGCAAGGAGCAATGAAGGAATCTTTCTAGGTTACTCTACTAAAAGAAAGGCTTACCGGTGCTATAATAGAAGATTGAGAAAAATGGTTGAAAGTGCAAATGTCAGAGCTGATGAGGACTCTACTAGATCATCTAGATACTGTGGATATGATTCAGATGACCAGCAAGATAGTAGAGACAAAGGGAAGAATGCTCAAACATAGAATCAAGTTCATATTGTTTTGGTAAATCAAGAAAGTAGAGAAGGAGAGACAAGTGGAAGTGTAGAAGAAAGAAAAGAAGAACTAGAAGTGTGAGAGAATCCTAAAATTCTGAGGTATGTAAAGCTAAATCATTCTGAAGATCAAACTATAGGAGATAAGAATAAAGGTGTGCAAACAAGAAGAAGGATTGCAGAAGAGTATAATCTAATTTCCAAGACTGAGCCTAACAATGTCAATGAAGCTTGTAATGATGAACACTGGATAGAAGCTATGAAGGAAGAACTGATGCAAATTGAAAAGATTGATACATGGATTCTTGTTCCCAAACCTAAAGATAAAACTGTAATTGGTACTAAATGGGTCTTTCAGAATAAGTTGAATGAACAAGGTGAAGTGGTTGAGAATAAAGCAATATTGGTATGTAAAGAGTATTCACAAATGGAAGGTATTGATTCTGAAGAAACCTTTGCCCCTGTTGCCAGAATTTAAGCTATAAGATTATTTCTTGCTTATGCGGCATATAAGAACTACAAAGTCTATCAAATGGATGTGAAGTCAGCCTTTATGAATGGTGAGTTAGAAGAAGAGGTATATGTTGAATAGCCATATGGATTTCAAATGATTGAAGAAAGCTCCCAAAGCCTGGTATGCTAGACTAGATAAATACTTACTAAATATTGGATTCAATAAAGGTACTCCTGACAACAACTTGTATTTTAAGTTGGATCATGATAAAGAGTTTATTATTGAAGTCTTTGTTGATGACATTATTTTTGGAGGTGGTGATGATCTATGTATGAAGTTTGCTGATGAAATGAAAAGTGAATTTGAAATGAGTATGATTGGAGAGATGAAGTTCTTTCTAGGATTGCAAGTCACTCAGTTAGACAATGGGATTTTCTTATCTCAGTCCAAATAAGTGAGAGAGTTGTTGAAGAAGTTTGGCATGGAAGACTCAAAGCCTGTTGGTGCACCCATGGTAACCAAATGCAAGTTAACGCAAAATGATGATCCTCCTAAGGAAAATCAAACAAGATACAGGTCAATGATTGGCAGATTTCTCTACTTAACTCAAACTAGACCAAACATCATGAATGTTGTGTGTATGGTTGCTAGATATCAAGTTGATCCGAAAGAATCTTATGTGACTGTTGTAAAGAGAATTTTTAGATACCTAAAAGGAATAATTGATTTTGGGCTTTGGTATCCTGAAGATGGTGATCTTACCTTGAGTGTCTATACTAATGCGGATTGGGCAGGAGATGTAGATGATAGGAAAATCACTAGTGGTGGTGCCTTCTTCCTAGGGAAGAAGCTGGTGTCATGGTTGAGTAAAAAGTAGAATTCCATTTCCCTATCTACTATTGAGGTAGAGTATATTGCTGCTGCAAATAATTGTACTCAAGTGTTGTGGATGAAACAGATGCTTAAAGATATCAGAGTAGTATATGAAGATCCTATTTTCATATACTGTGACAAATCAAGTGCAATAAACATATCAAAGAATCTGGTGCTACACTCTAAGACCAAGCATATATCAATCAAGTTTCACTTCCTGAGGGAGAAAGTGAGTGAGAAAGAAGTCAGACTGGACTATGTGCCTACCAAAGAACATATTGTAGACATTTTCACCAAGTCATTTCCAAAGGATACTTTGAGTATCTCAGAGGGAAGCTAGGGGTGATTACCCCTCCTAATTAGAACTAAGGATGCATTGGTTTGCATCAATTCGTGCACTTCATGATCATATTTTGATCCAGATTGATGTTGAGGTGCTTGCTACTTAGGGGGAGTAGTCAAATATTCAAAAATTCAAGTGTTTAGGTATTTGGTTTATAACTTTCATAGAAGATATCTTTGCCATTGATGTCAAAGGGGGAGAAGAGCAATGTGAAAAAAAATTTGGAAGAGAAGAGTTGAGGAGAAGAGTCAGAACCTAAGGTGGAGTAAGTGTAGTTGTGTTGATGGTATTTTCACATCATGTGTTGCCATCAATTCCAAAGGGGGAGATTGTTGGATTTTTTGGTTTGCTGTTGATATGTGGTTGTCATTGATGTCAACACTATTATCATTATTGCATTAGAAGTTGTATATGTCAAGGATATTGAGAAAATTGTAATAAGAAGTTCTACAGGTTGTTACTGATGAAGTGAATTTCATTATGTCGATGTGATCAGTACGTTGTTGATATAAGGTTGTGGTTTAAAGGGTTTCTTGTTGAGTACATCTAGTTTATCCATGTCATGTTTCATTGTTCCGCCTGAAGATTTGATCAAGTTATGAAGATTTGTATTCTGACAATTTTTCTATTACTTCAGTTTGTGTTCCTGAATAAATATCATGTGATTTTTTTAAGTTCAGTTGTTGTGGATGCTTCTCTAGTGTTTCATGGTGTTTGTGTATATTTCTAGTTTGTAATCTATCTGTGCTACATGCCTGCATTGATTTTTGTGCTTGTGATCCAAGATCTTCTCTTGCGTGTTCATGTTTTTCATGTTCATGGCTGACTAGGTGTTGAAGTGTTTTGTGGATCTTCAAGGAGAAATTAATTGAAGTGTTTTTGTGTTGGATTTTTTGATTTGGGTCTTCACTATGTTGTGGCCAACCTTGGTTGATTCGCATTAAAAACTATCTATTATTTTGGGCCGACAGTTTGTATTCATTTTATTATTTCTTTGTGGTTGACTTGTAGCGATTTAATTTCTTGTTGTGAATATATAAGAGAGATTGTTTATTCGAATTGGAGTGTGCTTTTGTATGAGATGTGAAAATAATGTCCTAATAATTCAAAGGTAGAGCAGAGTGTGAAGAAGTGTATGAAGAAGTGTTCATGTGCTTAACCAAAACTATAATCAATCATTAGCAGATGCTATTTTCTTAGTTCAAAATCTAGATGGTTGTAATCTAAATCTTTCTGTAAGATAGTATGTCTTTCTTTGTAATTGAGCAGTGAGCTCTAGGCAATGTTCCTGAATGCATGTGCATTCCCATTATTCTTCATTGTACTTTTAATAGGGTATAATCTTATGGACTGACCTCCACCGTGGTTTTTCCCCTAATAGGTCTTCCACATAAAAATCTTGGTGTTCTTTATGTTTCTAATGTGATGATTATTTGTGTTTTATTGTTCATTCATCAGATCTAAGATTAAGTTAAGTTTGAAAAGTTTAAATATTCTATGACAAATGATTCACCCCCCCTCTCAGTTGTTTTTCCTTATTTTTCCAACAAGAATTTCTCTCACCATTCTCCACCACCTGGTTATCCCAACTCTAAACTCTCACCCCTCTTTTATACATAAAATTTACTCAATTTGGCCTAAAACCAAATGATTTTCAATATCACCTATATATCCTTTTACAAGTAAATATCTTGAATAATCCCCTTAATAATCTTATAATCTTTTGAAAATAACCTTTCAACCCCTAAATAACCCTTAATAATCTTTTAAGCCTTTAATAAGTTCAAATAAGGCCAAATTGAGAGAACAAAAAGAAATGAAAAAAATTATGGAAAAGGTTATGAGCTTATGAAACAACTTGGATATAGTGGAAAAGGATGTGGTGCTAGAGAACAAGGTATTTGTGTCCCTATAGAGCCTCAAACACAAGAAAAGACTAGTGTTCTTGGTTATTGTCCTTTGATAGAAATAGACAAGCCTTCACTTAACATCAACATTCTTACAAAATATTCCTCTAAGACGACTTTAACAATAGTGCATCCTAAATTGATAGACACTAGTGATATTGATTGTTATCATTTGAAAGAAATATAGAAGACCTCACTTAACATTAATGTCATCACGTAAAACACTAATGATTTGAATTTGATAGATTTTACGTCTTCCTTTAAAGAACTAACTCATTTGACTACAAAATATGATAAAACTTTCCAACAAAATATGTATAATTAGATGAATCATCGAGTACATGTGTATTTAATGTGAAATTTTCAAAAAAAATTAAATTTGTGCTCGACATTCGTCAAAATTTCAACGAACGTGATTTTTGTCACTTTTTTGACAAACATTGGGCATAAATTTTAATAAATAGAAGTGAGTTCGACAATTTACCTATACTTGCGATAGTGTTTTCATGCTATACTTGCAAATTTTCCCTACTTGTGAATTTTCTATACTTGTGACAATTTGTGGAGGTTATAGGCTAAATTTTTTTGGTGCAAAATATCAGAATTATTAGATTTTGTTACCTGTCTATGATTAAAAATTATTGGAGTGTGAGTTTGATATTTTTTGAAGATCTAAATATTCAAGCTTGGTAAAGAAAAATCATGTTAGATAATATTAGTGCAGAAAAAAATGAAGAGACACTTGCTAGATTGTGGGCTAGATTGAAAAGAAAGGGTGATGGGAAATGTTATTGTCCTTGCAATAATTGCAAGGGCTTAAAGACAAGATGACTTGTAATCACAATAGCTGAGAAACATTGTAGGTAGCATGGTCATGTTGAAGAGGGGCATGATTATCATCCATTGGTAAGTTGTTCATTATATGTCTTTATATTGGATTGAATTATGTTACGGTATCATTTTAACATTATATATATATATATATATAAATCACTTGACGCGATCATGGTTTATTTGTGTCGATCATTATTATAGCAAAGCACCCTAGGGCACATGATATGGATTAATGTCCAAGAATGGTTTTGCAAGTGAAGGAACATGGAGTTGTGAATATCGAAGATGAAGTTAATGATCCTATGGAAGAAGATGATCAGGTGCCAGAAAACATAGTTGAAGATGATGGTACAAATACATTGATCCATGACACATTTAGTGGCAGAACTGATCATGATGAGCAAGATGACTTTGATGATGTTCATGATTTACCTGTACTTGAGAAGGCATATGAGCCCCTTTATGAAGGCTACCAAACAACTCTTCTCTCTATTGTATTGTTGTTGTTGAACTTGAAGGTTATGAAAGGTTTATCAAACATAGCAATCTCACGGATGTTAAGGTATGTCATATATGTCACCTTTTTTCATCTATTTTAATTGTTGTTAGTTCATCACTAGTAAATAAAGGGTGAAATATGTACCATTAATATTCTTTATATGAACAAATTATTTTTTGTTGTAGATTGATTGGTGAATTTTTGTTACCACCATCAAATATTTTACCTCGCTCATATTGAGATTTATCTACCTTTATGAAAGATATCAGAATGGAGTATCAAACAATAGATGCATGTCCCAATGATCATAATATATATCATAAACAACAAGAATTTGCAAATGCATTCTAAAATGTCATATCAGATATCAAATAGATCGACTAACAAAAAGTGCCTCAGCCAAGCCAGTTCTTCGCTATATTCCTCGATTATTCCAATGTGACATGCAAATACTATTTAGGTGCAAAAGCTTAACTCAATTCTTATGGATTACCATGCACAAAATAGAAGTGGAGATGACATTCTCTTTGAATGCCTATGGATGGTTTCTATATATTTAGGACATGGAGGAAAATGACCGACTTTTAAAGAAGAAGAACCGTAATCTCAAGCTTCATTAGTAGTGAATGTTGTTGTAGACACCTAAAATGACCTAGGCCTGCAAGCTTCATTTTTATCACTTTCATCCTAGCATAATTATGACATTTAATTATGTCCTTGGTCCACATTCGACTATTGATTAAATAATTCATAATTATTTAATTAATTCATGTCCTTTCATTCTTCATGATTACTAAATAAATAAATCTTATTTATTTATTAAATACGTCATTAATTGTCTAAGTCTTCCCTTAATTAAATAAATTTCTTAATTTATTTAATTACCTTCTATTCACTTTATTCTTCCTGATTATTAAATAAAAAGGTTTTTTTGTATTTATTTAATATGTCACTAATAGTCATAATTAAATGAATTAATTTATTTATTTAATTATTAGTCTTATTTGCTAAATTAAATAATTAAATTTAATTATTTAATTGCCAAATTTGAGGATATTGGAAGAAACACTCAATATCACGGGTTGACTTCGACAAGATGTGATCCTTTTCCTCACACATATTCAAATTATCATCCTTTGGACAAAGCTATCCCTTAGATCATCATCCAACATCTTAGGATCTTTTTGTTCAAAAATACAAATCCAAATCAAAAGCATAATCAAAAGTCAAGGACAAAATCTCAAAATCTCAAAATCTCAAAATCCAAAATCAAAATCCAAAGTCCTAAAAAGCGTAGTGTCTCATTCAAGATTGATCAAAAGTCAAAAGCATCCATATCATCCATCCCTAGTATCATCATCATATCATCACCTTTGATCCTCAAAAGCATCCTAAAAACTTTCACTTTGGGACATAAAATAGAGATCAATCCAAAGAATCAAGAGATTTCATCTCCCATATTCTTGATCCTTGTTTTGTGGTCCAAACAAGATCTCAATACAAGAAGAGTATGGAAGCCAACAAAGAGACACCCACTTCAAGTGACCTTAGCCAAACCAATGCAGAAATGAATCCAAAAAAATCAAGCAACCCATTGACCCTCTCATCATCACAACATCCCCAAGAAGAAAATAAAGGAGAGGACCTCACTTTCAGAATGTCTCACGAGGAAATGGTAGAAATGCTCCAAAATTCAGACAACCATAGAATCATCAACATTATGATGAGACTTAACCCTTTTTTGTACATGATCGAACTAGAAAAACAAGGGGCCAAGTTGCCTTTAGATTTTGATGTGAGTACTATCGTAGACACATCATTTCCTCCAATTTCATCCACCATCCCCATCTCATCTACACCCCCATCTCAAAACGTCACACAAAATATTCCGCAAATCACAACATCGTTTGCTCCAACCCAACCAAATGTCAACAAGGGTAACACATTCCTCAATGCTCTTCAATCAAATCCCCTTGTTAATAATCAAAACATGGATGCAAACACCACCTTGGAACAAAGCATACCCGAAAACCCATTACACAAGAATGTTCCTCTCACATTCCATCATGATCCATCATCGTCATCCTTCCATGCAACACCACAAGCACCTCTTCTAACAAATTCACAAGAAGAGGTAGATACGTTCAGACTAGGGGGCTTATTAGACACCATGACATTTTCACAACAACTCACACCCCTTACATTCCCACCTCTCCCACCATTTCCATTATCATCCACACCACTCCTTGGTTTAGGGCTTCCTCCCCTAACAAGTATCAATCAAACCTACATCCCAACCATCAATCAAAGTGTTGCACCAAACACTCAAAATTTATCATTGATATCGCAACAACAAACGATAAACACACAAGAAATGGCAACATCATCAAACACACCCATAGCATTACAAAGAATGATCTCACAAGTACCAATCACATCAATACCATTATCCAACATGCAAAACATCAACACAACGTCATCATCTATCACCATTCCAAATCCACCACCACCTCCAACGTTCACCACATCAAATCAATATGATGCAGCATTGCAAGTTGCTTTCCAAAGAGGATACCAACAAGTCCAAAAACAAAAAGTCATGCAAGAAGCCACTTAAGCTGTACAAGTGGCCAAAGCTGAACAAGCTGTAATACAAGCACAACAAGCCACACAAGCTCAAGCTTTATTACAACAACAATAACAATAGGCTGCCCAAGCCGCACAAGCATTACAAGCACAAAGAGTCATGCAAGCACAACTCTTATTACAACAACAGGCTGCACAAGCACAAGCTTAAGCAAAAATACAAGCTCAATATCAAGCACAACAAGTGCAAGCACAAGCACAAATTCTTTCACAAGCAGCGCAATTGCAGGCATATCAACAAGCATTGAAGCAATACCAAGAGCAACAAGAAGTAGGAGAATTGGTAGCCCAACAAAAATCATTGTGGGAACAACAACAATCACAACAACAAGTGTTGTTGGAGCAGCAACAAGTGCAAAAACTAGCCCAAATCCTAGCGCAACAACAACAAGATCAACATCAGGCATCGTTCATACAAAAGCAAGTAGAAGCCTACTTTGCTCACCAGAACATGTAGATACCATCAAACAACACACCAACCAGCCCATCCATCCTACCCATAACCCAAACCACAACCCAAAACACTTTCATCCCACCCCTTGATCCCCAGAGTGATGTGATGACACAACTTAGGTTGCTGTTGCAACAAGTGCTCGACCTTCAATCAGGGCGAACAACTAAAACACCAAGCAACTTGTGTCCCTATCCATTCGATAGGAGCCTAGACATGAAACCATTCCCCAAAGGATTTGAAATCCCAAAATTTTACAAATATCAAGGGATGGGAAACCTTGAAGATCACATCAGGGAATTCCAGGTTCATTGTATGGAAGTTGCATATGACGATACTTATTTGATGCAACTATTCCCTAGGAGCTTGGTAGGTCCCTCTATAAAATGGTTCTCTCTCTTACCCATAGGAATTAGAACATTCCAAGAAGTTAGAGACACATTCATTAAAAATTATGCATGTAACATTGCAATGGATCTCAATCTCGAAGAACTCTCCGCTCTAAAGCAAGGAAAGAATGAATCTTTCGCTTCATTCCTTCAATGATGGCGATCCAAGGCCAATCAAAGCAAGTGGACCATGCTAGAGGAACAACAAGTCTGCACAATCATTTCCAACCTGGAAAACCGCTTAGCATTCCATCTCAAGGTTTAGGTTATCACTACATATGAATAATTGATCTCCAAGGCACTTAGCATCGAAAGTGCCCTTGTGACCCAACCTGCCAAATCAACATCATGTCATGAGCCACAAAACAATTGTGTTGATGGTGTTTTCTGCACAACAACAACTCAGACAAAATACAATATTCTATCTCTCTTGAAAGGTTATTTCCAATAATAAATCACTGAAAATCACCCCAAGGTCTCTCGGGTGTTAGGTCATAACAATGCATAAAACAACTTAGATAAAATGTGAAATGCTGGTAATCACAATCGGACCTTACTACAAGCAAACTGTATCCTTTCAATTTATCAGATCTGACAATATGGTGATCTTGAATCCTAAATCTAACTGAATAATTAAAGAAACAGCAAAAGGTAGGGATGCAAGGAAGTAATAAAACTTAAACTACTACAAGGACAAGCAATGTAAATGACATATATGTGGAATGGACCTATCTCAAATAACCAATTCCTGATCGACCCACAATGCAATCTTACAAGAACAGTGCAATCTTCTGAGGTATTTAAATTTTCAAATCATAGACTTGCATCTACAATCAAACTTGAGCACACTGAATATACAGTCCAGGTTGACTTTACCAGCCTACTACAATCAGATAGTTACTGGGAGTATAGACCAGAGATAGCTACAAACATTCCAAATATGAAATCACAAACATCATTTATCCAACCAAAACTAATTTACTTCTGAGTACTAAACCCTAAATCTTCAAGCAATTTAAAAGATAGAACAAAGGAACCATGCAAGATGAAATAACACAAAGGATTTCACCAGGAAAATCACAATGTCTTCAATTGTATTAATCACCAAATGTTGCAACAATTCAACCGTTCTGATACAGTATTTGCTTCAAGAAAAGACTAAGAAAATCTAACTATTGCTCTTGCTTATCTCTATTACTGCTCAGCTAACCAATGTCTAACCCTTACAATGAGGCAAGAATGCCTATTTATATCAAATTTCCCCCAAAACATGTCGGCCCAGCCAAACATTTTACAAAATAATAAAAACTGCCAAAATAGGTTGGCCAAGGAAACAAACTAAGGCACACATTTAATGCCATCATCCAAGTCGGCCAAGGCACAGTCCTCAAGGAAGTTTGGTCCAATGCATGCCCCATGATAATAGGGAAGCACAAATCTCGAACTTGAGCATTAACTGCCACTCCCCTTGTCCTTCTTCTGCACTGACGTCCCTTGGACACTCGAGAATATTCTATCCA
>VDFB02026320.1:66949260-66967774 GCA_007258455.2 Sequoia sempervirens
AGCAGCCCCCTGACTGGTTCAAAGCTTATGATTTTCAGTGGGGTGGCCCACATAAAATTGTGTGATATCTGGGCATTCCCTTCTCTGTTGACCCCTCTCTCAAAGACATGTGGTCGTGGGTCAAAGATAAGATCACCAAAAAGTTGGGCAAATGGCACAACAAAACTTTATCTTTGGCTGGCAGAATGCAGGTCTGTCAAAAAATTCTTTCCTCTTATAACATCTACTACTCTTCTGCCTGGATGTTCAGCAACTATCAAATCTTAGAAATCCAAAAAGCTGTCAGGAGCTTTCTCTGGTCTGATGGTAAAGGAAATAAGAAAATGCACGCTATCAAGTGGGAGTGGTGCCATATCAATAAGCTCCTTGGGGGGCTTGGGTTGAAGGATCTCAGGCTCCAAGGGATTGCTCTTGCCGCCAAGTGGATCTTTCACTCCCTTGATGGCAATGATCCTTGGAAGGTCCTTGTTAGAAGCAACATTGAAAGAGGCTTCCCCAAGAATGCGAAGTCTTGGAAGAATCTTCCTTTTACTGACCTTGTCATTGGCAACTTCCCTGTTCTTGTTCAAGGGTCTGCGGTTTTTAGATCCATCTGGAAAGCGTGGGGCCAAGTTAAGAAGTTTGTCTCTAACAAGGCTTTCCACGATGACTGCCATCTCTTTGGTGAAAGGTCCATCTGGTGGAATCTCTGCTCCTCTGACAAACCCCTTGCCCTCTCTCAAGGTTGCTCCGCTAGGCACTGGTCGAACAAAGGCATCTCCCAACTTGCTGACCTCTTTGAGCATGATGTTTTAATCAGCTGGGAGGATCTCAGAATCAAATATGACCTCCCCATCTCCCAAAAGAAAACGTATAGTATGATTGTCAAAGCCGCTAAAGACCTCCCCACCTCTTGTCATGTTGACTCTCACAGATTCCTTAACTGTAAGTGGCTTGATGGTACCGTGCTTTCCAAGATCAAAGCGAAGAACATTTATAATATTATTGGCCACTCGGAAGCCATCATAGACCATGTTAATTCGGTTTGGTACACCACGCTGGATGCTCATGCTTGGAAGAAGTACTTCGATTTTCTTTGGAAAGGTCCTACCGAACCTAAAATTAAGTGCTTCAACTGGCTTTTGCTGCTTGATAGACTCCCTATCAGAAGGGATCATACTGAGGCTGACATTTGTAAATTCTGTAGACTCCCCGAGACGGCTAGACACATTCTGCTTGATTGTATCTTTGTGAAGGAGATTTGGATCATGTTTGGTGTCACCTATCCTATGTTATTTACTATTCTTGATATTGTTACTGGTCATATTAATGGTCTGAAACATGATTCTAATCTCTTTTGGAAGATTCTTTCCTCTAATGTTTTATGGAAAATCTGGAAGTGCAGAAATGAAGAAAGATATCAGAATAACCCCCGTGATCTTACTGAGTCCTTTCGGAATCTCACCTTCCTTAAAATTTTTTTGCAGGTTCGCACTACCATGATAATTGAAAAGAAAAAACTCAGAAGGTTTCTGAAGGACGGATACGCCACTTTCTTCATATATGAGATGAAGGGAGGCTTCGCTTGGAGGGACATGCTAAACAATCGGATGCTGTTCGAGAACACGTGCAAGACCCTCTCCCAGGAGGTGATGAACAACAGAAATTCCAGCAAGGACATGACAAGAATGCTTGCCCAGATTCAGGAGATGAAGTTTATTGTCTGGACGGAAGGTGCCAAAGGCTGGATTGCCTGGGTTGATAGACTGGACGACATCCTTCAGTAGCTTGCTGCTCTTTGGGGCTCTTTTTGTAACGATAATGTAACGGATCTGTTTCTTTTTGTTTCGATTTTGATCGACTTTCTGCTCCTGAGTTGAGGCTCGGCCTCCTTTGGGCTGTGCTGTTCGCTCTTTGGATCTTTTTGTAATCTCTGTGACTCCTTTATACTTAATATAAAAAAAAATTTGGATATTTGAAGAATAATTAAATAAATAATATTTATTTAATTAAATGATGAAGGATTTTAAATGAATAATTAAATAAATAAATTTATTTAATTATAGTTGAAATATGATAAAGAGTAAATTAAATAATGATTTATTTAATTTGACAGAAAGAATCTGATTAATTAGTAATATAATTAATTAATTAAAAAGCGTTTATTTAATTAATCAGATAGAATAAAGAAAAGTGTGAATTAATTAAATAATTAAGATTATTTAATTAATAGAAGAAATAATAGAAGGTGAATTAATTAAATAAAATTATAGAAGAATATGGAAGTCATGACCCTAAACTAGATTTAGATTGTCTACAATAATCATATAAAATATATACCCTACACTCTTAGTATTTATTTTATGCCCCTTTATGTGGGTGTTCCAAGTACTTGCTCTTGCAAGATTTTGAGTAATTGGACACCGCCTTTGATACAAATTCCTAATTTTTCATAGAAATAGAATCAAATTCATTCGTAGAAATTTATCAAATCTTAGATTAACTTATTCCTTTGCGAGGTTCATTTTGCACCGATGGATTTGACCTATTTCAAATTAAAAAAATATCATGGATCCTCACCAAGTCCCTAAAATTTATTGTTTGTGTCATTTCTAATCCAAGACTTTCAAATTGGACATGTCTAAGTATAACAAAAAACCAGTTCTAAATCATATAATACAATATCCACCAATTATATCACTCATCATTACATAATCACTAATTACTTCAACATCATTATTGCATCTACTACTTTCTAACCTTTCACCATTAAAATTAAGTCAATATATTTTAAACTTCTTAATAATATTATGTTGTTGTTTCAAAAAAAAAATGACATAGATGGTCATAAGAAGATAGTGAATTCCAAGAAAAAAATCTCTTTAATACATAAAATTTCCAGTCAATCCCTTATAATTATAAAAGAAATAAAAAATTCAATTAATGTTTGTCTTATGGAGGAATTCAAATTCAAACAATTAGTATTGGAGGCATCAAGCATCTATGGACATCAATATTTCCCTTGTATTAGGCTAGTTGTGTCACTGCCCACTAATGCAAGGGCTACACTTAATGGTTACTAAGAATCTTAAGTTATTAATGTTTAGTAAATGAATTATAACCAATAATTGAATTGCCATTGCAAAAATTCTATGTACCTTACTGAGATCAACTAGTGAAAGGTCCTCAAATATTTGGAATTATAAAATGAGACATTCAATTAAATTGAAAACTACAAGGATACAATTGTTGCTTTAATGGTGTGGCAAGGAGGGGCCCTCTCCACCATGAAGCTTGTCATTTTATAGATATGCCGAAATATGGGTAATACCCTTGATTTTGATGTTGGGCTAGTCATGCAACATATATAAATCATTATTGGCTAACATTATGCATATAACTCTAATTTCCATTGTTTGAGTTAAAATCTAGCTAGGAATGATCAATTACTCTTTTAAAAAATTGTTGAGGGCTATTCTTATGCATCACCCAATTCAATGGTCAAAAATAAATTTTAATGAATAAAAATAGGATAATGATTAATTTTTAACAAATATAAGGTATACAATTAGTATTCAATATTCACTATTGAAAAGTATGATATTTAATAAAATTGTGTGTCTATTACCTTTTGAAAAATTATCCATGTTTTCTAGAAAAAGAGAGGGCAAAAAATAGAATGGAATCTCAAGTGGGGTATGAGAAATCTCTTCCCAAGGCTCGACTTCCATTATACAACAATTCTCTATTCAAATATTCCTAAATTAATTATATTGAAAACCGTACAAAGCATGGTATTAATGCTTGAGGAATTTTAAACAAAACAATTTGTAACAATAAAAAATTCTTGATACACTTATCAAAATTACATTTAACACTTCATTAACTTTTTGATAAAACTACAAAGCCTATTTTTTCGATCATACATCAAATGATATCTTGTAATCTTCATCCATCATTACTAAATGTCTCAAACCAATGTTTCAACCAATCTTGTAAAAAAAATAATACCCTCAATTCATTTCTACATGGGTTTCATGATTAATGCAAGACTAGAACTTACATTCTAGGACTATGAATGCCTTCCACATGGAGGCTGAAACAATTTACATATTTGTATAAAACTTGTACATAACATTTACTTTCAGTGTGTCAAGAAAGAACATAAATTTTTATGCTTGGAAGAAAGACAACCAAAAGTGTGAATCATCCATTTTTTTTCATTATGATCTACATCAAAGTCCAAATCCCTGTCATTGAACAGGAGCATTTCATTTACACACTGATTAAGATTGGGAGGCAGGCCAAGCTCATCATCTGAGGCTTTCCCTTTGTGTCGAATCCCATGAAGATTGGTGAATAAATGAAATTTAGAATATGCCAAACTAAACAAATATACCATCACCCATGCTCTGTGATGGACACAACATCATAACAAAAAAAGGGCATGATAGCATCCTAAACAAAATAAGAAAGAAGATTAGATTTAATAGCAATTGGAATCAATAGAAGCAAGTGGGCTTTTGATTGAGGTCTTTTCTCTACCTTAAGCTGAGAGGGCACATTGCTTCTATATCCAGTTACATGAATCAAAATATAAAACTCCTCCTCTTGCCTATCTAGGCAATTGTTGGCAATACCTGTAAAAGCACAGATTCATAAACCCATTATTTTCCATTTCACTGCTCGTTATGCCACAACTATAAAACTCACATAATGGAGAGAGAAATGGACATTCTGTGTACCTTGATCTGTGCCTGGTTTTCAAGTTTAACTTTTATTTTGCTCTATGCACGGTCTCAAACAATTCAACCGTGGATCATAGTTGCCTAAATGAAAGAATGAGCAAGATGAATTTTTAAAACAGAAAGGAGACAAATAGGATGATGGTAGCCTTGCAAATCTTAGTGTAAAACAATTTCACAGAGATCATACGATGCCTGACAGATATTTATTTAATAAGAATTGTTTTTAAAATATTATAATTATATAGTTTTAAATATTTTTATTGATTTGTCTTTTCATTATTATCAAATTTAGCTCTCTATTCAATTCAAATTGTTCTTTTTAAATATTTTTTACTAATTAATCTTATGAAATATTTAACTAATTTGAATTATTAATAAAATTATTATTTTCTTTTAGTTTTCATATTCCAACTATTACAATATGTGTTACTTTAAACATTTTATTTATATTTTTTTTATCTATAATATAAAAAATATACTTATTAAATAATTATTAAATTTGAATTTTGACATAAAATAAAAGAACAATACAATTTGACACTCTACACTCAATTTAAAGGCCTTCTCTTTTAATATTATTTAGTATCTTGTTATTAATGTTAAATATGAAAATGATATTTGTTCCCATAAATAAATTGACTATTGATATCTAAAATAGATATAAAAATTTGACTTGAATAAATGAAGGATTATAGTTCAAATATAAGAAAAAGTTTTAATATATACATGGTGAATGCTTAAACATTTTTCAAGTGAAAGTCAAGTCAATTTTGTTCAAAAATATATTTTAGCTACATTCATTCTACTTAAATTAGATCTAGACCATAGTTTTTTAATTGGAAGTGTTCATGAAATACAATATCACATCAATTTGAAGCCAATTTACAAAAGGAAAATGTTGTTCTCACAACTCCTATTCACATAAATAACAATTCAAAAAAAATAAAAATAATCTTTTGTAAATCTATAAATTTAGTTTTCAATATAAGGGTCTTCTCTTTTAACATTATTTACTATCTTATTAATTGTGTTAGATACAAAAATAATATTTGTTCCCATAATGAATCAAAAATTAATTTCTAAAGTAGATATAAATAACTGACTTGAATAAACAAATGATTGCAATCCAAATATAAGCAAAACCTTTAAAATATACATACAAGATGTTAAACATCATAAAAGATGATATCATCATCATTATCATCTAAATACCAAAACATGGGAAAATTGATTAGACATTCCTAGGTGTGAAAATACAAAAGAGAGGATGTAACTTGTGAGTTCCAGTGTTCACTATTGTATCATAGTCTTCTTCATGACCTGTTGGCATTTCCAATTTGAAGTTTTGAACAACCCTCCCAATAACTAAGGAGGCTATTGTCACTGCTTGTGTCCACCCTGCACACAACCTATTCCCAGAGCCAAACACCATATTCCTCTGAATATCCTCTTCAATTGGAAATGCAAGTTGTCTCTCTGGTTTCCACTCATTTGCATTTTTCCATCCTCCCTCGTATTTGTTTCCTCCCCATATATTAATTAATATCTAAAAATAAACAACAACAACAACAACAATATAATTAAGCACATTTCTTTTAAATTTCTAAGCATATTAAAAAAAATCAAATAAACTTACAATAATTTAGTTTAAGAAAAATAGATGATGGATTTCTATATAATTCACATTTACACTAATCTTTTTATTTATCTTTTATATTTTGATGATTATAAAAAAATAAAAATTAATTTTCCACTATTTTATTATCTCTATGTTTAACATTTATTTATTTTTAGGAATGTATCATCTATGTTTTGACTTAAATAATAGTAATACAAAGAATAGCATTTTATCTTTGAATTAAATTTTTTAGTTCTAAAAATATGCATTATTTCTACTTATAATCTAATGAAAACTAACAAAAAAAAATAAAAATAAAAATTTAAGAAGAGCATGCGTAATGTATTACATTTGAGTATGTTTTGACTTAAGTAATAGTTATACAAACGTAATATATTACATTTGAGTATGTTTTGTCTTAAGTAATAGTAATATATTGCAAGGCTGTGGTGAGATTTTTCGCTGTAATAGATGAATGATGGTCTATCATGGCCTGCAACCCACATTTACATTTTCAAGGACATTGATTTATAATAATTTCTATGTCAAAATAAAATGGTTTTATAAAAACAGGTTGAAGGCATAGAGTTTATAGGTAACAAACACACAACATGTGTTCTAACCTTTTATGAACTGATATGTCATCGAAACGCCAGTAAAGATGCCTGAGATTTTAACGTGTTGAAAGCTACTTACCTGTCTGGCAGCTTTGGCGGAGTTCAATACAACAACAGCAGATGCAAGGCCAGTGCGGACAGAGTAGACTGGACCGTAGCATTTAGCCCACTGGTAGAATGTTCGATGAGGCACCTTATCCTTGTGCAGAACAAGGTCCCTCACAACCATCCATGTACCCACACCTGCATTCATAATTTCGTCAGATTCACAGATTTTCAAATTAGGTAGGGAACAAAGAAAAGAATAAAGCAAACCTGGGGGATATTTCTTCTTCTTTGAAGATCTAGATTTGATGGCAATGATGATGAGCAAACCCACCACCATGACAGTCCAGGCTTCAAACATATTGCCAATCAGTATTTACTTAGCAGAGATACAAAATATTTAGTGTAGTGCATTTAGGAGGTGTGTTTAGCCACATTAGATATTTAAATTAAATAATATTAAATCATTTGTACAAATAAAATAAAATAACAATACATTGAAAATTCTAATCCAAAATTTTCCCTGATATCTTTCTTTTACCATAGTACTCTATCTTTTCTATAAGAATGTGTCTTAAAGAAGGATGAGAGAGTTAACAATTATATTGTTAATACCTTGTCTTTTATGGTTAAAATTTAGATTTATAACCACATGTTTATGGATATATAAAATGTTTATTATTATTTTTATGGGATCCTTTTGAAATAAATATTAATATTTTTATTAAATAATTTTAAGTACATTAGTTTCATTATATATTAGTGTCCAGGTTTGAATGCTTGAATTTTTTTCCCTATGTATTATTTCATTTAGTGAACTCATATTATTATAAAAATATATTGTAAGGTATCAAGCTCTAGCACCTTGTTAGAAATTTAATACCTAATAAGATTAAATACTTGGTGGCTATAGATCCACTTGTCCATTTATCTATGTGATGAATATCTAATTCTTTGACCTTTTATGATTAAACACTCTAGTCATGATTAATGATATTCTTTGAACCTTTTTACGTAAGAATTTTGTCTAATTTTCTTTCAAATTACATAAAGTAAGAATAAAGGTCAAAACTTGGCATAAATATAAGCCTTGGGCAAGGGTGGTGGAGTTCGCTGGGTTGAGTCGCACAACCTACACTACCCACAAAAGCATGGTCGGGGATAAATAACATAATTTAAGTACTCTTTTATTTATAGACTAACAAATATTTCTTATAATTTTCTAATAATTAACCATAAAATTTTAAAATCACAATCTAAGATTCTCCTCCACTTAAGAGTTAAATAACACAATTTATATTTTATTTTATTTATTTACTTTAAATATTTCTTATTTTTTTAAATAATTAAATATAAAATTTTAAAATTTCAATCTAAATTTCTCATCTTCTTTTCATAGTACTTTATTTTTTTTTATAAGAATACACTTAAAGAAGGATAAAACAACTAACTATTATATTATTAATAACATATTTTCTATGCTTTCTATGTTTAAAATATGTATTGCATTATTTTTATTGGACAATTTTAAGTGTATTGGTTTTACTATATGTTAGTGGGGTTTGATGGCCTAGATAATTTATCCTTATGCATTATGTGGTGTTGTGTTTATCCTATTATAAAAAAATATAGTAAGATATAAGATGTAATTTCTTTTAGAAAATTAATATTTAATAAGATTAAATACTTGGTGGTTATAGATGAACTTGCCAATTTCTCCATAATGAATATTTAATTCCTTAATATTTTATTATCAAACACTCTATTCATAATTGATAGTATTATTTGAGCCCTCTTATAAATTAATTTAATCTAAGTTTCTTTTCATTTACATAAAAATAATAATAAAAAATAAAATACATTAACTAATCAAATTACTCAAAATTATTTTTAAAATTTTATTTTATTAAAATAAGACATATAAATTTTATAAAATATAAATATTTACTTTACATAAAAAAAATAAAAACCATATAATTGATTTATAAATACACTAATAATAACCACCTAAACAATTTTAATTACAAGTAATATACTTAGTTAAAATAAATATTAAATTAAACAATTTTAGTTTCAATTTAACACATATAATTGGCGTGAAAACATTATGTAATATGCAATATAATATAAAACTAAATAATATATTATATTATTTAATGACATAATAAAGAACAAGTAAAATAATATAAGTTAAAAACATTGCATCTTAAATTTTATTTACTCGGGAGTTGAGGTAAAGTTCCATGACATTCCTCTAGGTCTGACAAACATGGGTGCTTTACAACAGATTGACAAATGCTATGGACCCACTAATATAACGATTATGTAATATGCAATATATATTTTTTTTAAAAAGGGGTAAAAATTTATTGAATCAACCAGCCAAGTACAAAAGCAGGGGCCACAAGCCTGAAAGAGAAAACAACACAAACAAAAGGAAGCCCCCGAAGGGGCACAACTAATCATCCATATCTTCTTTGACCAGCCTCTCAAGATCCTGAGCACAATCTGGAGGCAAGTGAGCCCAATCTCCTGCCATCCATCCTTCCCCATGATCCAAAGCCCACTTAGCCAGGCAATCAGCAGTCCTATTCCACTCGCAAGGAACATAGCAGAATGAGATTGCATCCAAAGAAGCACTCAGCTTAAGAATCTATCTACCCATCACATCCAAATGCCAATCCACATCCTCCATCCATTGCAGATTCAACATATCCACCACAACCTGGGAGTCAGACTCACAGATAATCTTACTCCATCCCAGAGCACAACCTCTTTCAAGAGCCAAGAGGACAGCAAGCGCCTCCATGTAATTATTGGTCTGTAACCCCTTATAATATGAGAAGAAGAAAATAACCTTTCCATAGAAATCTCTTCCAATTCCTCCAACCCCAGCCTCCAACCCCAGCATGCCCGGGATTTCCCCTGGAAGACCCATCGGTATTAATCTTAAAGGTCCCCAAAGGGGGAAGGGACCACTTTCCCTCCCTACAAACCTTTCTTTTAGCTTGCTTGCCTCTAACTTGTTGCTTCTTACAAAGGCCACCACTACAACCAACACAAGAAATATTCAAGTTTTAACCACTCACAGATCTCCAGGATCAATATCCTCAGAGAGGTCACACTTCACAGCAAGGGTTTCCTGAAGCATATTTATCACTTGCAACCACACCTGTTGCACCATCTTCTGCTTATCCTGAAATATCCTGCGATTCCTTTCCAACCACACTTGCTAGATAATAAATCTTGGACCAATGTCCCAAGCCACCTTAAGAAAGGAGGTCTTAGAAGGGGGTCTACCAAGACTATTCCAGAACTCAACCAAAGAGTTAGCATGAATATAAGCATGCTCCCAAGCTTCCCACCACCAGTGCCAAATAACCTTGGTGAAAGAGCAGTGGAAAAAGAGGTGCAAGCTATTTTCTTCATTTTTGTTACATAAAATACAAATAGAAGGCCCATGAAAGCCCCTCTTCTGAAGATTCTCTCAAGTAAGGCATTTATTCTGCACCACAAGCCACAAGAAAAATTACATTTGGGCCAAACTAACTTATTCCAAACTTTCTTCCACCAAGAACTGCCCATCCTATCAAAAGATAATCTTTCCAACTCTTGGTAACCAGATGCCACTGAAAACTTTCCCTTTGGATTAGGTCCCCAAGCGAGAGTATCAAATTCTCTCAAAGAGTTACATGCTCTACCTACAAGAATCCTAGCAAGAGTCTCCCTCTCGCCCTTAGAACCCCCTAGAGGCCATTCACAGGGTTCTTTCCATCTGGATCCCTCGCCACGACCCACCCTTAAAATCACCTTAAAATCCTCAACTTTACTCCAGCCAGCTGCAAGAAAGCTATCACAAAGAGGTTGCAGGTGGGGGTATTGAGATAAGATAGGAGGGAACCCATCCCAAGAATCCTCCCAGAACAAGGCATCTGAACCCCGATTACAAATCCAGAAAAGACCCTTTTTAACTAGCTATGCTCCTTTCTTCAAAGTATCCCAAACCATGGATCCCCTTCCTGTCAAATTGTATCTTGGTACATCTTTCCCATTCACCCCACCAAGATACTTAACATTAAGGATCTTAGCCCATCCATGCTCCTGGCTTATGCACCATCTCCAAAAAAGCTTAGCAGCAAGAGCCCTTCCGACCAAGCTCGTTTTCCTCAAACCAAGGCCCCCATCCTGCTTTGATCTCCAAACACAATCCCATTTGATCAGACTCCACTTAGAGGATAGAAAGTTACCTGTCCATAAAAACTATCTAGAAAGGGCATCAAAATCCTTAATAAAGCCAGCCAGGGCTGTTTGCAAAAGACACCTATAGATAGGAAGAGTCTGGACAATGGACTTCAAAAGAATCACTCTACCAATAGTTGAAAGCCACTGGTGGGTCCAATGACTCACCTTGCTTCAAAACTTATCCAAAATTTCCTGCCACACACCCCTTGACAGTCTTTCATCTGAAAGAGGGATTCCGAGGTACACAAAGGGAAGAGTTCCAATTTGAAACCTCAAAATTTGAGCAATCCTAGCTTGAATAGGAGCAGGGGTATTGAAGAAAAAGATATGAGACTTTTCTTCATTAATCTTCTATCCTGAGGCTTTCACATAAATATCCAAAGCTCTTCAGAAATTAATTGCCTCCTGAATTCTTGCTACACCCATCAACGATGTATCATCCACAAATTGAAGGTGGGAAGGAGTAATGCCATGCCCCCATTTCCAACCCTGAATCAGACCCTACCTAAATTGAGACTTGAGAAATCTTCCCAAACCTTCTGCCATCAAAATGAATAGGTAAGGGGAGAGAGGATCCCCTTGCCTAAGGCCTCTAGCCGCACCAAATAGGTCTCTAGGTTCACCATTGATCAATACAAGAAAAGAAGGTGAAGTAATGCAACTCATTACCCAACTAATCCACTCCCTCCCAAAACCAAAGGCCTGAAGAACTTTTTGCAAAAAACTCCATTTTACCCTATCATAAGCCTTGGCCATGTCAAGCTTTATGAACATGGATTTCTCCTTAGAGGCAGCCATAGAGTGCACAACTTCTGCAGCTATGATAACCCCATCCAAAATCTGCCTTCCTGTAACAAATCCCCCTTGCTCCTCGGAGATTAGATTATTGAGCCATGGCTTTAATCATTCAACTATCACCTTTGTGATTATTTTGTACATCACATTGCACAAAGCAATAGGTCTAAAGGAGTTAAGAGAGTTAGCTCCTTCATTTTTTAGAATGAGGGCAAGGAAAGTTGCATTCAAAGCCTTAAGCATCTGCTTATTGCTAAAAGATTCCTGCACCACTTCAAAGAGGTCCATCTTGACTATATCCCAAAAAGCTTGAAAGAATTCTATAGGAAAACCATCAGGTCCTGGGGCTTTACCCTTTTTCATTCCAAACACCATTGCTTCTATCTCAGATAGAGAGATAGGCTTAATGAGTGCCTCATTCATTTCAGGAGTGACAATGGAGGGGATGCACTCCAGCACCAAATCCTCCTCAACCCTAGCTGGATTAGAGTCTTCTGAAAATAGACTGCCAGAAAATCTAGTGGCCTCAAGAGCAATCTCCCTATGAGAGGAAACCAAAGTCCCTTCAGTTGTCATGAGAGAATTGAGAGCACTCCCATGTCTTCTATCCTTTACAGTGTTGTGGAAGAACTTAGTGTTTTTGTCTCCTTCTTGGAGCCAATTGATTCGAGCCTTTTGTTTCCAATAAATCTCCTTTCGTAGCTCCCATTCTTCCAATTCTCTCAGTGCCATAACTTCTTCTCTATATAGCCCATCAGATAGATCCTGATCTCTGATTTGACAAGTAATAGTGTCCACCCTCATCTAAGCATCTCTCTTGGATACGAAGAGGTTGCCAAAACACATCCTGTTCCATCTTTTTAGCTTAAGCTTAACATACTGTAATTGCTTAACCAAGGAAAACATAGTAGTTCCATAAGCAGGCTTCCCTTCCCCCCACCAAGCAAGCATATGATCCTGAAGAGAAGCATCTCTCAGCCACATAAGCTGAAACTTAAAAGAGGGATTCTTAGTCATTCAAAACTTAGAGGCAGACAAAAGAACTGGCCAGTGATCTGAACCTCTCCAGTCCAAAATCTCTGATCTGGTATTCCAACTATCTGCCATCCAGTAACAGGACACAAGAAACCCGTCTAACCTTTCAGCTATCGCCTCTGCCCCACATCTTCTATTATTCCAAGTGAATAAACCATTGGAAGGTGTAATATCCACAACCTTCAAAATTTCAATGTTACTTCTCAAAAGGCTCATAGAAGGGTCAAGCTTGGGATTACCTCCACGCTTCTCCTCCAAACTTAAAACTACATTAAAATCTCCTACTAGAATCCAGGGAAACAAAGGAACAAGAGAACAGACATATCCTATATGTGACCAAAGTAAAGCTTTTCCCATGAAATCAGTTGGAGCATAAACATTAGTGAAGAGAAGATGCTCACTGGTTTTGCAACAAATGGCTACAATAGAAATAGAAGACCTGCTAGAGATCCACCAGAGTGGGACCAACTTGCGAGGATCCCATAATAGAGCCAAGCCCCCCGAACATCCTTGAGCACCAATGCATTGACAAAGGCTTCTAGGCCAAATCTTAGCAGTCGTGGAAAGCATCCTATCAATAGATAACTTAGTTTCCTGAATAAAACCCACCTCAGGTGAATAAGACTTAATCAATTCCCGAATAGCCTTTTGACTAGGGATGCTATTCAACCCCCTTACATTCCATTAAAGAACAATCATTTCTGAGATAGAGGGAAGTGGGAATCAATGGTCTTCACAGAACCAGACTCCACTAAAGTCTCTCCCACTAGCTTCACCTTTTATTGGTCTTTCTTCCTCCCCACCTTAAGAGGCTTCTCTAAAGCATCTTTTTTAATGTTCTTTTGATGAATACCTAAAACAGAAGGGGATCCCCTACTTTTTCTATCCTCCTGCCAATCTTTCCCAACACAAGACTTAGATCGGGAAGGAGTAGAAGTCTCCTGCAACTCCTTGCCTCCACTGGCTCCCAACTCCTCCATAGGTCCCATGGAAGTATCTGTATCCATCTATACCCCAATCACTCCCTCCTGTAGATTGATCTGAATGGCATTGTTCTCATCCCCACCTATTTCCCCTGCCTCCAAGAGATCTTGTCCAGTAGGCATATTAGCAATAGTTCCATCAATCTATTCCAGATCATCTAGTGCATCAAATCTATTGAAAACTTCATCTACTTGTCTGTCCTTAAAAGTCCTCTTTTGGCCCCGACCCTTATTACGAGCTCTTACAAGAATGAAACCCTCCTCGTCCTCCCTCATGGGGGCTTTCCCTTTATCTTGATTAGGAGGTGCACTAGCCGACCCCATTTTTGAATCCTCTACAAGCTTAGATTTGGGACACATCCTCTACAAATGCCCATATTCATGACAAAAATGACAACGAAACGATAGTGTTTTGTAATCAAGTTGTTGAATCCATGAGCTTGATCCCAATCGAATTTCTATAGAATCAGGCAAGGGCTTATTCAAATCAATTTCTACACACACTCGAGCATAGGTAATTACCTTCTTTTCCATAGTCTGTCTTGAAGGACCAACTAGTTTTCCAAGCTGGCTTGCAACTAGGCTGAAAATATCCTCTCTCCAAAATTCCAAAGGAAGCCATGGCAACTGCACCCAAACCAGAACCTGTGAAGGAAGCTCTTCTATAGGATTGAATCCAACATGCCAGGGCTTGATGAAAAGGCCCACTTGATTGTAGAAATAGGGCCCTCCTTCAAATACTTTATTTCTATCTGACATGCAAGAAAAAACCACTTGAAAATAACCATTGGTTGCCAACATGACATCCATATCCCCCTCTGGAGACCAAGTTTGATGAGCCCATGATTCCAGAAAGGGAAAAGACACCTGGATCCCCATAAACTTACAGATCAAGGCATGTTTTGATAGATAATCGATATTGTCTACAACTGACTCAGGCTGAATCTCAACAATCAGCCTATTATCACTCTTAGCAAGACACCCATTCACCTTTGAAGGCCTAAAACCTCCAGACAGATAAGAGGGCTCTCCCATTCTTGATCCATTCTCACCAAAAATTGGATTCGCATGCAAAAGCACTGATTGACTGCTTTCCACCACAGTATCCTTAAGAGACAACCCCCTGCCCCTAAAAGAAATTCGACTAGGAGCCATGCAAGACATCAAAAAGAAAACTCAGAATGGGAGACCATAGTCCCACCACCACAAAAAGAAACCCCAAAATCATAGCCCACAAGGGCAGGCAAAGAACAAAGCCCACACCCCCCTGAAGAAACAAGAAAGACCCCCCACCAACCAACAAAAGAAAACAACCAGAAGGCAATGCAGGAAATAAATTAAAAGGAAGAGAGGCCAAGGGATACCCCCGTGCAACCGAGCCCCTCCCACACCCAAAACCACCCCTAAATAGCAGACAAAAACCCCTATGCACTAAACCCAGGCGAAACCCACCCGAGCGCAACACATGCAAGGCCAAAAAGCCAAAAGGCAATCCATAGCCCTTACCAGGCCACGGGCCTAACTTCCTCCTCCCACACGCAGCTCACCATCCTCCATTTGCATATTAGAGTTCTATGTAATATGCAATATAATATAAAACTAAATAATATATTATATTATTTAACAACATAATAAAGAATAAGTAAAATAATATAAGTTAAAAACATTGCATCTTAAATTTTATTTACTCGAGAGTTGAGGTAAAGTTCCATGACATTCCTCTAGGTCTGACAAACATGGGTGCTTTACAACAGACTGACAAATGCTATGGACCCACTAATATAATGATTAATAGCATGATGCATGGATGGATGGCCAGTGTATTTGTGGGGCTGGATAATGACAACCAATGAAGGTTACCTAGTTGGGACGTTCCTTTAACAACAATAGTAAAAGAGTGTGTATGATTTAGTAGACATAATTAATAATTAATTAAAAAATATTGAATACTTTGAACTAAATTAAAACACTATCATAAAATAAAATATCTAAACATCCAAATTTTTTTAGAAAAGAAAATGCGGGTCATTTAATAATTTATTTCTGGTAAAATAATAAATATATTAACTAAAAATATTATTAAAATATTTCCAAACAATAAAATGTAATTTTTTAATGAAAAAATCAGAATGATCAAACCAAAATATTATTATGGAGCTAAAGAAATTGTGAAGACTTTTTACCGTGACCGGCAGTGCTGGCGGGACACACCAACCGGTACCACGGGAGCGCCGGAGAGTCAAACCCATGGTGGGCACCCTGCGACAGGGAACACCTTAACCAACTGGGCTCAGACCGATGCCCCAAGAAATTGTGAAGATTGAGTATATGATGAGGAGCTTCAATTTGTGATATTTCAAGTATAATTAATTTATCAAAGGCCCATATGACCAAGCAATCCACAACGACATTCCATTTTCTAGGAATATGACTAAAAAATATATAGTCATAGTTTTCTAAAAGGAAAAGAACTTGCTTCATAAAATATGTCGACCTCTAGGATGATTCATGAAACCCTCACTATTTAAAAAGGGAGACCAAAATCATAGAATCAATCTCATCTTTAACTTCTTCCAACCTATATCACATGATTTTTTTAGACACATGAATGACTCAAGTCTCATTCTAATGATTAGTACTGAACCCCATAGCAAAGGAAAAAATAAGTGAACTAAACCAACATTATTCCGCCCATCTCCACTAATCCCCAATGCACTTAGATGTTTAGTATTACTTTTGAAAAACCCAATGGAGAATGAAACCATTTACTTTTTATATTCACTTTATCAGTGTAAGAGTCATACAACAAACTTAAGCATCTAAGATCACCTACACAACAAAAAATAACCTTTCACAAGAGAGTATTAATAAATGAATGCTATCTATTATAGTTTATGTAATATAATTCAATAAGATACATAATGTACAAGAGGAGTCTTGTGTATATAGGAAAGGTGCAAGATATTACAACATAAGATTATGACAAGCATCACAATCATATGACATGAGATACAAAAGGTAAATGACCCAAAAGTACATTAACTAAAATTAACTAAGTGTTAATATGACCTCTATTTTCAAAGAAAAAAATTCACTAACTATACCAAATAGATTTTTAAATTTATCCCATATTTACTAAGGTGTTGTATAATCCTTAATATGGAACAACAAGCTATGAAAATATAAAGTAATGGAACCCATAGGTTCATCAAGTTTGTTGGTAGAAAAAAATATCTCTTACTTTTTATTGAAATCATGTTGAATATGGGTAAGTGCACAAAGATGGTTCCCAAAAAGGGGGCTTAAGTGGCCACTTTTTTCTAAAATCAGGAAATACTGACCTTGGACATGAAATTGAGGATAGCTACACTCAAGATTTTGAGATGGAACACAAACAAGGATTGAAGTGCTTCGAGTATACTTTCTAAACTACTAATTTATTTTGAAAATGGTTGAGATTAAGGAGTTCAAACGAGGGATGTACACAAATTGTTGTTGGTTTTGTCAAAAAAACATAACATAGCAACTCTTGTACGACCCTAGCACAGTGAACTTTTTTGTAGTATTTTTAAAATAACTATATTCAAAAGTTAGTCAACAGTATCTAGTTAATGTACAATTTTTCTGATAATTTTTTAATGAATATTTGATTTTTTACTAATTTTCTAAGTGGGCACTTCCTAAAAAGCAGAATTTTGGCCATACCCCCCCTACAAATTTTGGAAAGTAATAGATTTTTTTTAATTTTTAATTTTTAAAATTTGTAGAGTGGAGTCTAGTTTCTAAAAATGTAATTTATTTGAAATTTCTATGAATGGTTAATTTATAACAAAAAAAACACCAAACACTACTTTTTGACAAAAAATAGACATACAAACAAAATAAATTATGGATCAAAGGCCTAACATTGTTAGAAAGTGAAAATAATTACATCGTTGGAAAGCTAAGAGAGAACCTAACATTACCCATGTGTTTGATTTTGTTGATATTGAACTAGATGCAATCCTAACGGTGAGCATGAACCCGATTATGTGAAAAATTGTAAAATTTGCAAAAAACACGTCTCTGGTCATTGGGAATTCCCTCCAAGCCTTTGGGTTGGTATTCCAAGGAAAATACCAAATGTAAGGCTCAGGGATTTCCAAAGAAAGATATAACGCAAGCACATTATAATGCATTCACGTTATGTGTTAGTTTTGACATTTTTTGCTTCTTTGGGGAACATGTCTAGCAACACATAACACGCTTGCGTTATGTCTTCCTTTAGTTAAATGCCACTTTATTGAATTTTCGTTGATATGTTTGTATGTATATGTATGTTGGTGTGTCATGTATGTATGTATGCATGCATGCTTGTATGTATGCCTCTATGTATGCATGTATGCTTGTGGGAGAGAGGGTGGGAGTGGGAGAGAGGGTGGGAGAGTGTGGGAGAGGGTGGGGGAGAGGGAG
>VDFB02026320.1:66970281-66983158 GCA_007258455.2 Sequoia sempervirens
CCCTCTATCTCTCTCCCACTCCCTTCCTCTCTCTCTCTCTCACTCCCTCTATCTCTCGACCCTCTACCCTATAAATCTTAAAAAAAACCAACTTTATTATAATGCGAGTGCATTATGAATAAGTAGAGACATGGCTGTTTAGCAAGAAATGACACACTCGCGTTATAACGAGAGCGCGTTGTAACGTGAGCACATTTTTTATTGCACTAAAAATGGTAAAAAACACAATATACCCATGATGTCGGTCCACATTCTGCATATTCTCCTAGTTCTGCACATGCTCTGATAAAAAGTAGCGTTTTGGTGATTGAGTGAAGTGTGCATGCATGATTTTTAGATTCCACCACCTTTTTCATGATATTTCCATCACCTTTGCATGAAATAGCAGAGTTTTCACATTGAAAGGCATATAATATGAATTCAAGTTTGAATTACAATGATAACTGATATACAATTGAAGTTTGGAGGGGAACAAGCTTTCGGAAAAGTCAAAATTTTTGAGGAGTTTGAGGAAAGAAGAAGCAAAGGCTACATAATTGGGTAGAACTCTTCCATTTGAAACTTTGGTTTTTAGGTATGTGAAGTCTTTGTACATTTTCTTTCATTCTATTATGGCTTGCTTTCATTTTTGTTGTTTTGCTTATTTCATGTTGATCAAATTGTGTGTTTGTCATGTTACAACCTTAGGTTGTCAATGGACATTTTAAATTACACAATTCTATACACTTTCCTATTACATTTTTAAACCACATCTCTTTGAGGCATTTTGTTAAATTTAACAATTGACTTTCTCTGTGTATGCTTCCAAAGCTTTCATTGAGGTATTTTTTCAAACAATTATACAAACCAATTGATTTCCTTGCTATGCTACCAAATTTTCCATACATGTCTCTAAAAAATTGGAATATACTCCTAATGCAGTAGGGGGAGGCCTACAACATACAAACACAAAACTCCAATCTACAAACAAATTTTCAATTTTTCAATTTCAGCAGGACCTCTTCTTTCAACAAATTCACATTGTTTAGGTTGTAGCATATCAAAGTCACTCAATCAGATATAATTCCCCACATAACCTTCTCACTTCTCAATAGACCTCCAAATCTGAAAACAGTCTTTACTTAGGTCTCAAAAGAAAATATTTTCCAGGTTTTAGGACCTTGCATGCTCAAATAGGTTTCCAATACAAAAACCCTCAATTTGCTCATAAATATCTAGGGTTTTCTATATTTCACAACTCCAAGGACTTCCAAGCCTCACCAAAGCATCAAACAAGTTTGTCAGGGTTTGCAAAAACAAAATAAACCTTCACTAGCCTTTAGCCTCATTAGATCTCAAAAACACCACTTTAGTTCCTCCTTTTCATGCCAAAAACTCACATTCTCAGCCTAAGAGAACATCACTAGCCCTATAGACGCCTTACCACTATTAAAAGAAATATGAAACTTGAAAAAAACATATTACAAGCCTTTCCTCCAAATCACAGGTCACCATAGTAGGAGGAAAGGCTCCATCTTTAAATTAAAGTAAAACCCATACCTTGCTGGTCTGTACAGGCTGATCATGAAGAATGGAGTTTTTCATTCACCAAAACAACCAAAGGAGTCTCAAAATAGATTGAAGTCCAAGTTAAGACCTTCCACCACAGTGATTTATAAATTTCTAATCATGGGAGGCCTGTACTGGGCCGTACACAAGAAAAAGAGACTGAAAACACAAAAAAAAAACTTGAAACTCCACAGTTTAGGCTTTGAGTAGAGCACCAAATCCTCAAAAGAAATTCATTGAACCCTTTATTTAGGCTTGTATGATGCTTTTATACATTTTCAAATTAGGAGTCCCAACTTCCTTCAATTCCCATAGCCACCCTTGAATCACCAAACCTTCATTAAGCCTAAAAGTACTAGTATTAGCAATGGTTTGCTTAATAAGCTTCATTATGCAAATTTGTTGTTCTACAGACCTAGGACCATTTAGACACCTTTATTTTACCCATTACAGAGCCTTTCAACATATCCAACAATCACCAATGCTTTTTTTGTACCAAACTGCACTAGCACCAACACCAACACACAAATTATCAAGTTTTCTACGCTTTTAAGGGCCCAAATTAGCCCACTTTTACAAAGGAACCACCTTCAAAACTTGTCCAAATCTCCTAAAACCTTGGGGAAGCACTTTATATCTATAAAAACTTCAAATTACAGCATTAGATTGTAGAGATTCAATCATTTACCACCCAAAACATAAAACCCTCTCCCTAGGCTTAGAAACCATATGTTTTATTGAAAGTAGCACTTGCCAAACACTCCAAAACTTGAAAACTATTGAAACAAACCTAATATACCTTGCTCATGCTCAATCAACATAAAATAACACTGCCCAACTCAAACTCAATTTCAGCCACCAAAAGCTCAATTTTGTTAGGAAAACTCAACATTTCCTCATATGGTTTGACGCCCAATCCAAGATCATCCTCCATTCAAGTTTATCATGGCCTTTTATAATGTTTCCCTCTTAAAAAAAACACTTCAACTTCAAAAACTAACATTTGAAAGAGGTGACCGTTGGTCTCCCTCTTTAATAGACTTTTACAACCCTTCACTATTAGTTAATTTGACTTGACTTAGCACTTTTTGCACAAGTAAAATTATTTGTCATGTTGAAGAAACAAACTATTAAAAGCAAAAAACTAACAGAGGATCAGCTCCAAGCCTTCAGAGATAAAGAGAAAAAATGGATGAGGGAATATTATGAAAAGTAGAAATTGGGAATGATTGACGAAAACAAGCCTGTTGAAGAGGAACCTCAACCGTCAAAAAGAGAAAAGAAATTGGTAGCACAAAGGGCACAAATGCGAGAGTCGTGCTAGGGGAGATGTAGATACCATAGTTGGAGACACAACCTCTACTGCAAGTGAATACGAAGGGACACCATTAAGCACAAGCGAATATGGAGGGACATGACCATCTACCACAAGTGAGTATGGTTGGACACCATCCACCACATATGAAGTTGAGAGTACATCATCACTCGGATTTGAAAAATAAGGTATGCCATCATCCCCAAGTGAACCTCAAGGTATGTATTCTATTCCACCCTCGATCAAAGGTACACAATCTAGCCCACCTCAATTAAATATTGATGAAATTCCTAATGTCAAGATGTATATAGCTAAGAGAACACCACCTAGAATTTTGCATAGAAAGCCAAAGTTTTTGATTAATATTGATGAGGATATTTTGCAGCACATGGAAGGTAAGATTCAAGAACGCACTTGTAGAAGATATGCTGATAAGATTTGGAAAATGTTCTTTGAAAGGCTAAATGAGATCGGAAGATGTCAACTATTTGTTCAAATGATGTGGGGTTTAAAGTATAGAAACATCATGAAGACTCTTAGGTTGAGAGCATCAAATGCATCAAGTGAAAACACTATTGTGAAGAATATAATTGATGCTTATGAGAGTGTGGGTAAGACCTCACGCTCAAAGGATAGTAATGTCACCTGACGTGTCATTACATCGACTTTGGTAAGCTATCAAACAAAGAAATCTCGTCTCATTAAAAAGACAAGTGAAAAAATGGGAATTAGTAGAAATTTTTTATCAAAAGCCATTCAAAGGCGGAAAAGAATTGAGGGCACCGATTCAAATGAATTATGGGAATTCTTGAGAAGACTGCCACATAAATATAAAAAAATTGTTGAAGCATTGAGAACACTAATTGAAGATTATTGGAAGAATAATACGAGGCCATCTTTGAATCAAAGGGATGTCGTAAGAAGGAGAATTGGTAGTCAGAACCGTGAGCCACATCCAAAGAATTTTTTGGATACGAATCATGAGAATCTAGTGTATGAGTATGCAAGGCATACCCATAGAGCCTGATGGCTAGACACACAATTCAAGCTATGCAAGGACACCTTTCTAGTTGGCAACATAGTATCAGTGGTTGACTTTGTAGAGAACTACACTCTACAACCATAGTGTGAGGTGCAGTCACAGTATTACAACTCCACATAGGTTTCGATATTTTTGCACATAGCATTCATTCATGCAACTGATAGTACAGAGGACCAAAGGAAGGTATTGAGGGAGTATCACTTTTATATTAGTGATGATCACACACATTCTCCATAGTTCGTGCAAGGTTGCTTCCAGATGTTCTATAGTGATTTGGCTTAGAGGGGCATAGCATACAGTCGACATATAATATGGTCGGATAACTGTGCAACATAGTTCAAGAATGCACACATGTTCTATTGGTTGTGTAGGATGCATCTCACTAAAGGTGTATGTGGAACTTTTGTGAGGTTGAGCATGGAAATGGGGAGCATGATGGTGCAGGAGCATGCATGAAAAGAGAATTAGCACAAGAAGAGTTAAAGTATAAAGACAATGCAAAGTTGGCAGATGCAAATTCAATTGTCGAGTGGTGTAATGCTTCGATGGGTCCAAGTAATGAAAGTACGTATTCAGTTCATAGATTTTTTTGGCTGATGGATGATACTAACATTGCACCATATGAGGATTGTTGTACACTAACAGGATCAAGTGAACTACACTCTTTCCTTAGCTCAAATGCAGGTTCATGGAGTATCGATACACGTAAGATGGCATGCTTTTTTTCTTCATGTACAATGCAAGCCTGGAATGATTGTGAGTCAGGGGAGTGGGTTGACAAGTTATCTTAGCTCGCTTCACACATATTGCCCTCCAACAACATTGGAACTAACACAGATGGAATCATCAATCGAATTTTACCACATATCAGATCTAGTTCAACCAGGTAATATATCTACTTGCTTAGTTTTTGAAATTCCATATTGTTATCTTACTTTGTATTGTATTCCTAATGTTGACTAATTTCAAGTGATTTTCTGCACATATCAATGCAGGGCATGTTTATGTAGTTATTACAGATGAAGAAAATGAAGAGGGAACAAACTATTACTTGTGTCATTGTGTTGAGGCCAAAAATAAATTGGAAGCCCTAGTTATAGATGGAGAAAACATCAAATACCCTATAGGCTTAGTTGTTGTTACTAGAACGTGGCTTAGAAGGTACCCACATAAGAGTGTTAAACATTGGCTATTTGAGGACTTTGACATGCATCGTAAGATTCTTCATTACTCAAACCTTGTTGTGGCATCCAATGTTCATTTGAGAAAATATGGGGGTAGACCTTGCGGAAGGTCCATGAGTCTGACCATGAGGCAATACTTGACACAATAGGAGCGATGTAGCATATGCATAATGGTTCTTATTAATTTATACTTGTATCCACATTAATTTTTTTGATGCCAATGCTATCATGTCTTATTTTACTTTGCGTATTTGTAAGTAACCCGGTAAACATTGAATGGTGTCCCCTTGTAGAAAATGCAGATTTATGAGCCATCCAAGAGAATCTCAGGCATAAAAGCAATGCAACAGCCCTATTTTGATGATCTTGACAAATTTCAATTATGATTTTCGGCCATTACAAAAGTGCGTGCGAATCTTGGTGAGGTAATTTCAAGTTATTCATTTGAATTTAACCTTATCATGAGCACCTATGATGGAGACATTATAGGAGCATCTCGAATTTCAAGATATTCTAGATTCATGAGAGTTGTGTGTGATAGGTATCTTGGAACTCATAGTGAAGATGTATGAGTAGGAGTGACTAAGTTGAGAGACTACCATGCCTATCTGTAAGTGCCTTCCATCTATTTTCATTTCATTTCCATTTTGGACATGAGTCAAGATTCTTTTTATTCTTTTACTTTGCCTATTTGTAACTAAACTAGTAAAAATTGATTGGTCTCTCCTTGTAGAAAATGCTGATTTTGGACCCATCGAAGAGAATCTCAGCCAAAAAAGCAATGCAACATCCTTATTTTGATGATCTTGACAAATGTCAATTTTGATTTCAAGCCATTATAAAAGAGCGTGTGAAGCTTTGTGAGGGAATCTCAAGTTTCTCATTTGAAGTTAACCTCTAAATGAGAACCTATGATGTAGATATTATAAGAGAATCTCAAATGTATGAGTGACATTGTAAAATATCTGTGAGAACAAAGTACCTAAGGCATTATAATGAGATTTACTTGTAATGACATTTACTGAAATAATGAAATTTGGTGTAGGGGCAACAAGGTTATTGAGAAAATTTGGTTCATGGAAATCTTTTAATTTAGTTTTGTGTTTTGAGTTTTTTCAATTGAATAAGGTCATAACACATCCACAATTGATTTATAATGCAATAAGTCATGTTAGTTACAAAAAGAACAGTTAGGCATGATTGGAAAGATGTAGAATCATTTGTAAAGGTTATTTAAAGCCTCTTGAGGGATATTTAAGGCAATATTTGAATTTGAAGCCTTGTGAAGGAAAATATTTGAATATGGTTGTAAATGTACTATTAGTGAGATTGAGATTGTTGACCTTTAGAGAGTAGCAATATTTATGTGTATGAAATTTCCTTTAGATGCAAGGATTCAAAGTACATCAACCATGTGGTACAAATGATTAAAACCAAGAGATGATCTGTAGCAATGAAAGAGTCTGAAAAGGAAGAGTGAGCTACACTGGTGACTCAGTAGAAACTTTAGTGATGCAAAGTCAAGGTGGAGAAGACTCAAACAAATCAGATTTCAGTAAATCAACAACCTTTGTTATTTCATTTGGCCATCTTGGAACAACTACCAACAAGAAGGCTTCCAAAGTCAACAATTTGGCTTAAATTTTAGAGAATGCCTCTCAAGGACCATATCATCATCAATATAGCATCTTCTCAAACCCCCAACACCATTCCCAAGCTAGACATACAAGGTTTCTTTGCAATTTCTTAGAGATCCTTCAAACTGCCCTACAAAAAGGCTATAAAATTAGCCTTGTTTTACAAACAAAATGCTCTTTAAAATTCTTCTAACCCCACAAGCTCTTGGATAGTCATCAAATAGGTCACAAAACTCCCAATTCCATAGGTTTTAGAAAAGCACTCAACATCTAAGCCATAATTTCTTAAAACCCTCAATTTCCTAACAAATACCTAGGGTTTTTAGCATCTCACAACTCCAAGGCCTTCCAAACATCACCAAAGAATAAAATAAGTTTTTTAGGTTCTACACACATATAATAAACCTTCACCTGGCTTTTAGACTCAGTAGATCTCAAAAACATCACTTTGGTTCCTCCATTTCAAGCCAAAATTTCACATTCTTAGCCTAAAACATCACTAGCCCTATAAACTACTTTGAGAGAATTCCCAGATTAAGTAGACTCAAAAACAACTAAAGGTGTATAAAAAATAGATTAAAATCTAGGTTAAGACTTCCACCACAATGTTTCATGAATTTATATTCATAAGAGGCCTGTACTGGGCCGTACACAGAGAAAAGAAACTGAAAAACTCAAAAAAATGTTGAAATTCCACAATTTTAGGCGTTGTGAAGAGCACCAATCTTCAAAAAAACTATTGATTGAACCCCCATTCAAGCTTGAATGATGTTTTTAATACATTTAAAATGAGAATCATCTCCCTTCAATGCCCATAACTACCTTTGAACCACCAAACCCTTATTAAGCCTACAAATACTAGTATTTAACAACGGTTTTGCTTAATAAGCTTTATCATGCAAATTTATTATTCTAAAGGCCTAGCACCACTTAGACACCCTGATAACATGAATTTTAGACTCTTTCTCTGTACTCCCACCTAATTTTAACATAATTTTCCTTTATGGCAATATCAACAATTATTTAATTCAAGCACATTTGTCCACCCTAACCTACTAATTCCCAAAGTACATAAAAGATTGGTCTATTAGACCTTATTCAAGACAAAAAGACCTCAACATACTAAAATTTACAACTTTCCTCCCAATTTACCATAAAAAAATCACAAATTGAGGGTGAGGTGTGGGTGCTCCTACACCATTCAACTTTTAAAAACAAAGTCAATTAGGCTGGCAGACGTCTGGATCAGGCTAGCATTTGGTGGAAGAGGAAGAAATATGACTAGAACTCTAGAGGACCACCATACTGGATTTTGGTATTAAACCATGAGAGTAGAAGAGAGAGTTGATATCATGTATCAAAACATTAAGCATGCATTCTTCCAACCAATGAAGAAGGAGATGATTACTTTGCTTCATTTTCATTTGCATAAGCATATCAAGGCATGGGAACCAAGAAGACCAAGGATGTCTAGTTTTATGTGGAGGTAATGGATGTGGTCCAAACTTTAGGAGGGACAAGAAGGTCAATGTATGATCTTGATGAAATTGAGGAAGAACAACAAGAGAGGGATAGGAAATTAAAATCAATACAGAGTTTCAAGGATTTGTCAAGCGAGTAAGAGAGCTATGGGAGCAGCCTCATCTAAAAGATTTTGAACTAGAGTTTGATATGTACCATTTAGAGAGCTTGGTTTTCATGGAGTTCCTTTCAAAGCCTCTACTTTTATTATTCTTATGGTAAAATTTTTGGTAGAGTTGGTGGAATTACCTTTCTTAGTAATCGCTATTAGTGAGATTGAGATTGTTAACCTTGAGAGAGTAGGACTTGGGCAAAAGCAATTTGATATGGCTATTGCTTTCAAAGACTTCAAGTGGGATGTACTCTGCATTGAATCCCTTCCTCAATCTTCACTTGATGGAATCAAGGAATGGCTAAAATCCATGGTTATAAAGTATTATGAAAGAAAAATGAACTTGTACTAGCATCCAATTTTGAAGACTATTACTGATGATCCAAATAAATTTATTGAATATGTTGGTTAGGAATTTTTGAATATGGAAGCTAGTGATTTTGATTATGATAATTTAGAAGAGTTAGATCAAGGATATGAACCCTCTAATGTAGAAGAGGAATTAGAATCACTCTTCATGTTGCAAGTACCAACTTTAATACCAACTACAATGGAAATATTAAAATTCCACAGCAATATTTATGTAAAGGAAATTTCCTTTAGATGCAAGGATTCAAAGCACATCAACCATGTGATATAGATGATTAAATCCCAAAGACAATTTGTAGCAATGAAAGAGTCTGAAAAGGCAGAGAAAGCTACATTGGTGACTTAGGAGAAACTTCAACTTTCAAAAAACAAAGCCAATTAGGCTGGCAGATGTGTGGATTAGGCCAACATTTGGTGGAAGAGGAAGAAAGATGACTAGAACTCTAGAGGCCCACCATACTAGATTTTGATATTCAACCATGAGAGTAGAAGAGAGAGTTGATATCATGTATCAAAACATTAAGCATGCATTCTTCTAGCCAGTGGAGAAGGAGGTGATTACTTTCTTCATTTTCATTTGCATAACCATATCAGGGCATGGGAACCAAGAAGACCAAGGATGTCAAGTTTTATGTGGAGGTAATGGATGTGGTCCAAACTTTAGGAGGGGCAAGAAGGTCAATGTATGATTGTTAACCTTGAGAGAGTATGACTTGGGAAAAAGGCATTTGATATGGCTATTATTTTGAAAGACTTCAAGCGGGATGTACTCCGAATTGAAACCATTCCTCAATCTTCACTTGATGGCATGAAGGAATGGCTGAAATCCATGGATATAAAGTATTATGAAAGAAAAATGAACTTTCAGAACTGGTGGCCAATTTATTGAAGATGGTGGTTGGGAATTTTTGAATATGGAAGCTAGTGATTCTGATTTTGATAATTTAGAAGAGTCAAAAAAAGGATATATGAGTTCCCTCTAATGTAGAAGAGGAATTAGAATTAGATTTCATGTAGCCACCATCAAGAGTGTTACAAGCCAAAAAGATGGAGGGAATTCTTATATAAGGATAATTTTCAATGTAGCAGGTATCAACTTTAATACCAACTACAATGGCAACATTGAAATTCCCTAGCAGTATTTATGTTGAGGAAATTTCCTTTAGATGCAAGGATTCAGAGCACATCAAAAACATGTGGTAAAAATTATTAAATCCCAGAGACGATCTATAGCAATGAAAGATTCTGAAAAGGCAGACAGAGCAACATTGGTGACTTAGGAGAAACTTCAGTTTAAAAAAAAAATCCAATTATGCTGGAAGACGTGTGGATCGGGCCAAAATTTGGTGGAATAGGAAGAAAGATGACTGGAACTCTGGAGGCCCACCATACTATATTTCAGTATTCAACCATGAGAGTAGATGAGAGAGCTGATATCATGTATCAAAACATTAAGAATGCATTCTTCCAGCTAGCGGAGAAGGAGATGATTACTTTGCTTCATTTTCATTTGCATAACCATATCAAGGCATGGGAACCAAGAAGACCAAGGATTCCAAGTTTTATGTGGAGGTAATGGATGTGGTCCAAAATCTAGGAGGGACAAGAAGGTCAATGTATGATTGGTGCAGGAGCACCATTCAGTAGGTTTTGTTCATCAAGGCAAATAAGGAGTAGAATATAGGATTTTGAGTTTTGTATTAAAATAAGGTATATAAGACCATTATATTATGTATTTAGTCATATTTGAGCTTTATTAGGTGTTTAGGAGGTTGGGTTTTTCAAAAAGTGCAAAATGTTTAAAAATTGCAAAAATGTGCAAAATTTGCAAACTCAAACGTTGTAAAATTGCAAAATTTGCATTATGGAGGGAATGTGAAGAGTCAAACCAATTAAAAGGTCAGTTAGGAAGGTAAATCAGTTTTTAATTGGTGGGAAAGAGTTTAAAAACATGGATAACTTGAATTGAAGGTTGGATTTTGTGATTTGAAGAAGCAAAAACAATAAAAACTTAGAATTTTCCAGAATTTTTTGTATTTTCAGCTGTAGCAGTAGATTGTACGGCTTGCATTTCAATTAGTTGATCTATATTTGTTTATATTTTCATAGTATATGGAGTTAAATGTATTTTTAATCCATTTAGAATGTTTTCCATAATGTTTTGTGTATTTTATCATCAATTTACTAAAACTGGCTCGAACTTGTACATTTGAAGGTTTTGAGTCAATAAAAATGGATTTTTGACCCATTCCTCTTTCTGTAGCCTCTGTAACTTGAGGAATGGGTCTTCAATAACATTATTAAGGTGTGGGAATGATGTGTTAGTCTTGGGGAGGTCTGAAAGTGAGATGGGTGTGAAACCCATGTGTGTAAAAGTGAGTTTTCTTTAAGAAAAATGGTGGTTTTAAAGAGTCAAATTGTGTTTTTGTGTAGGGCAGCATTATTTTATGATTGTTTGAGCTTGTGTAGGGTATAAAAAACTTTTTTGAGTAATTTTTAGGTTGTGGTTAGCTTTGGAAGTATCATTTTCAATAAACCCCTAGGGTTTAGGCTACAATAGAGGGTTTTGTGGTTTACCCATTGTACGGTGGTATAACTAAGATCTGATTGTGGATTTTGAAGTTTTGACACCTTATAATTTCTTCCCCAAGAGTTGGTAAGGTTTGGATAAGTTTAGAATATAGACCCTTTGTTCAACTGGATCGATCCCTTAAGGGTCCAAAGGGCAAAATGGCTGCAAACTTCAGCATGAAGTTACTCAGACACGATGATGCTTAGAAACTTCTCATCTGATCCTATGGGATAATTTTGAGACCCTCTACAATAACCTCTCTCATTTTTTGTTATCTCTGAGTGGTTTTCCTGTGGTGTCCAGTTTTCAGTTGATGGAAAAAGTGTCAAATAGAAGCAGTGGAAAGTTGCAAAGTGGTGCAACTTTCGTCTGCAACTCGTGTGACCAAACATACTATTCCAACACGTCTAAATAGAAATTTTTATGCTAGGAATGATCCTCTTTTGTACCTAAACATGTGGAATCACTCTGAGCTACATTCAACTAGATTGAACCCTTAAGGGTGCAAAGGGCAAAATGGCTTCAAACTTCAGCATGAGGTTACTCAGACACCGTGATGCTTAGAAACTTCTCATCTAATCCTATGGGATTGTGTTGGGACCCTCTACAGTAACCTCTCTCAGTTTTCATTATCTCGAAGTGGTTTTCCCATGGTGTCTAGTTTTTAGTTGATGAAAAAAGTGTCAAATGGAAGCAGTGGAAAGTTGTAAGGTGGTGCAACTTTCGTTCTGCAACTTGTGTGACCAAATGAGCTATTCCAACATGTATGAATAGGAATGTTCATGCTAGGAATGGTCCTCTTTCTCACCCAAACATGCAGAATCACTCTAAGCTACATTCAACTAGATTGATCCCTTAAGGGTTTGAGTGTAGTATGTTGAAATAGCCCATTCCACCTATTGTTCAAGTTGTGTCTCGGTGATATGGGCTTGATGTAATTAGGATAGGGAGTAGGAATAAGAAAATAACATTAGTAAGGGTATTGGAAGAGATTACTAATGCTACCCTGTTGAAAATTCAAAATTGAGGCCCCTTAAATGCAAGGCTAGAAGAGGTGAAAAGAAGAAATTGCTTGAAAATAAGTTAGCATAGGTTGGAAATAGGGTGAGATTGTGGAGTTTGATGTGTTCAAAAGGTCTGCAAGGACAAGGGAGGTCAAAAGTATGTTATGGCATGACATGCCCTAGTTGGGAAAATAGGGGTTTTGAATGAAAAAGAGAGGTTTCAGGGAGTAAACATTCGTAAAGTCAAGGGGAAACATAATTTAGTGTTCAATTAAGTTTGTGAAGGAAAAATGAAGAGTGTTGGAATAGGTTTTGAGGTTCAGGTTTGGGGGTTTGGTTTGCCAGTTTGGCCAAATTTTTTTCGAGGGGAGTTTAGTTTGTTTTGGGTTCGTTGGTACAAAAAACATGTAAAAACAAAATATATATCTATGCAACCTAGAAGCATGAATTAGGATTAGAATATCACATATCATCATATAAACAAAAAAACTACCATAAACTTCAATTTCATTTAAAACAACAAAATTTCCAAAAAAAGTGTGTTTATAACTTGCAAAAAATGTGAATAAAATC
>VDFB02026320.1:66984579-67038197 GCA_007258455.2 Sequoia sempervirens
ATGCTTTGAGTTTGAAAGATGTGCAATGCAATGCAATGAACGATATGAATATAAACTACAAAAATCTATTTTTTACAATTTATTAGTTAAACTCTTTATTTTATTTTCTCTTTATATCTCTATGCTATGGAAATGCCTTTAAATTTTTTAAAACAAGTTTTTATCTCTTGTTCTACTTTTTTTTACCTTTTTTTTTTTAATAAGATTTTTTTCGACTTTTTCCCGATTTTCTCAAAAAATCTTATACTTTTCGTTTGCTGATTTTTTCCCCAAAATATTTTTTTCTACTATGGTATAAACACATATGTTTTTGTAATATCAAGGATACTTTTTGAAACTTCCATGCATTGCTAATCTAAAAGGAAAAGTCTTTTGCCTAATTTGTATGCAGCCATGGTTTTGACATTGTCAAAAAGAGAAAAACTTCTTGAATGATGCAAAGGCATGGCCAAGCAGTTTTAACTCTTCGCATGAGAGAAGATAGATGTTGGAGAGTACATCAAGTCAATGAGAACAAAAGTGTAATGTGTTTTAGTTTGAAGTATTCCTCTGTTTATCTACAGATGTGTCATAAATTCTCAATTCAAATATGGACACCAAATATCGATAAAAAACATTTATATTAACCAAATAGCCATGTACACATACATCAATATATGTTGATATAAGTATAAAATATAGTTACAAAATAGCCATATAGGCTTACGAGAATGCCATATAGGCATACAACAAAGGGCTCTGGAATCAAAATTCATTTCTCTCCATGCTCTGGAAATAAATTATTTCCCTTTGTTTGGTGATCTGATGGCGATAAGTCTGTCACTCATTTTTGTTGTGCTCGAGGAGTGCTCCTGCTGCTCCTAGAATTTAGCTCTTGGTGAAGTTTTAACTGTTACAATAAGAAGTAAAGACATTAATATATAGAAATTGCATTATAAAAAATGATATATTTAACAAAATAATCACTTACGGCCATCTCACGATCACTCTCCATGATGGAAATATTTGCATGCCAATCCGAGGGGTGCTCAAGCCCTGTATAAACCATCCAAATAGGAATTAAACTATGAATCAATAATGGTTTGATTTTTCACTAGAACTAACATCTATAACAATGAATGTAAATTGAAATTTAGTAATTTGCCTCATAACTCCCCTATCAGAGCCATCGAGAATTGTACAGCGGATGAAACACCAATATCCATTGCCCTCACAACATTTGAAGGTGTTTTCACAACCAACATCTGAAAATAAAACAAAAAATTATTCAATCACAAAAAAGTTACAATAGCGATCCACATCACATGACTTATAATGTATGAGATCTAATGAACAAAATTTTGAGTACAAGTATTAAACTATATATTTCTGATTGTCATGCTTACTATTTTCCCTATCCATATATTTTTGATTATCATGCTTACTATTTTTCCTAACTAAAGGAAATTGAGTGGAAGGGTGCCTTGGTGAATGATGAAAGAGTGGATTGTTTAGTGACTCTAATTAGGTTTCTTGTGCACGGATCAATCATTTTTGTTGATAAATAAGATGTTTGAAGCTTGAGGATGATAAGAAGAAATATTGAAATGAGTTGGCTTGTTGTTGCCTTGTGGTTTACAAATGAAACAATGTGATTTTTGATGAAAAGAGAAAGAAATTTTAGTTTCTTATTCAATTTGATCTTCTCCTGATTCAATTGGGTCAGACATTGGTGTAGGAGCACCTAGGTCATCAAATACTTTTCAATTTTGTAAAAGGGATGAATGTTCAAATTTGTATTGAGTCAATCACAAAAGGTCATGGAAAAATGATGTAAAGTGCATGTTCAAGGTCATATGAGGTCTTATTTGAATGTATTTAAGGTTATGGGTAAGTTCTAGGTGGTCAAAGTGGGAAAATGCAAACAATGCAATAATGTAATATTGTTAAAAGTTGTTAAATTGACAAAAACAAGGAAATCGGGCATATTATGTGTTAAAAGGGGTAGTTTAAACTGATGGAAAGACAGTTATGGAAAAGGAAATATATTTAAAAGGCATGTAAAGGCGAGAAAAATTAGAAGTTTGTGTTCCTGTAATTAAATTTTGAAATAAAAATCCTTGTTTCTGAGTTTGCAGCATTACTTCATTATTTTTTTTCTTGTGTTGGTAATTGAGGAACACCCAAAGTTAAATCATAGTGTGAATACATGTAAATAGGAGTTAGTTTCCAATTTCAAGAGTTGGAAGGTTAGTTTTAGGAAACAAAAGAATAAAAGGAAGTTTCTAGTGCTCGATAGAGTCCTTTTAGAAGCAAGTTTGAGAGTCCAATAGGGTTTTTCTTGACTAATCCACCAATGTAGGTCAAGTAAATTGGTGGAGTAGGTTAATGTTAGGATTTTTTTGCATGGTTTGATGATTGTAAGTGTAGGGAAAAGCAAGAATACCATGGTGGAGTTGCTGCTACACTAGAAAATAGAGGATTTTCCTACACAAAGTGATGCTATAGTCATGGATCATGAATAAATAAAGCTTGCAGAGGATTGGAAATGATGTAGAAGGTCTTGGAAGACATAAAAAATCATGTTCCAAGTGGTGGATAGATAAATATAGGTTTGCAAGAGTTTTTCACAAAACCCTCCTTGATTTGTGCTTTTACACCCTATAAACGAGGGTTTATTGGATCGAAACATTTTCATGGTTTTCAATCCCTATAAATGGTGAAATATTGACTTGTAAGACATGCTTGAATACTTTTTTGAGGTTTTGAGTGATTTGGAATGGTTTTGAAGGGGCCTCCTTTGTAAAACATGCCTAATCTACTAGCCTTTCTTCAAAGGGTAGTCTAAAATCTGATGATTTTCATTATGTCAAAAGTCTAAGAACTTTGATATGTTGTGATGTGATGGAAAGTGTTTCTAAATGTGAATTGAGTTTTTTAATAAGATTTGAGATAGGAATGTAACTACCCAATTCAATGGTTGATAAACCTACTAGAGGAATATGATATTGTCTAGTCAAAACAAAGATGTTTGTTTAAACAGTGGAAAGGATGCTATTGAGTGCTTGATTACTAATAAACTAATGACATGATCAATGTTACTAAATTTGGTTAAGGTGTATAAGATAGGTTTGGTGACTTTGATGGTTGAATGGGTGAGTATTATGAAGCCTTTTGAGCAAATTGGTGATTAACCACAAGATGGTAATCAAGATTCTATTGTAGCAGGAGTTTGTAACCTATGAATAGACTTCTGCAGTCAAAATATGGTGAGTACAGTGCTTGATAATGGATTGATAACAATGAGGTATGGCTTAGTTGATTTGTTGCCTTGGTGAATAAATGAAAGGATTAATTGTTCAAGTGTTAATAATCAGGTTTATGTTGTTTTTATGGTGGCTGAGAATGATGTGAATCTAATTTATTAAGTCAAAGTTTTGTAATATGATTTTTGCTTTGAATGAGTCAATTGGAATACTGATTAGTGGAATGATAAATGATGGCCTATGGAATGGCTAAGAGAATTTGAGTGGATGTTGGTTGAATGAAAAGTAGATTTATGATGAAATTATATTTGATCTTCTCTTGATTCTATTGGGATTGAAATCCCTTGAAGAAATGATGTTGATGGTGTTTTTTGGATGCTTTGCATTAGATGTACCTGATGATTGAGTGTTTTGATATGATGCTCTACATCACTAACTACCTTGTCTATGCTATTGCTTACTATTATGGTTTCATATATTTTTTCCAAGCATCCATAGTTTTTCGTGTTGGTGCACCTTTGCAAGCACATGCCTCCATGTGAAGTAATTGCATCGTGTTGCTTATGTTGACTTTCTAAACACCTATATTGTACAGTTGAAATTTTTTCATCTATCGGCATCTAGTTATTAGTTATGGAATTTGAAGTAATGCTTTGAATTTGAATGATGTGTAATGCAACATAACCAACAATATGAAAATAAACTACACAAATCTATTAAGTAGAATTCATTAGTTAAGTTCTCTTTATTCTATTACCTCCGTGTATGTTTGAGTAAATCTACTGGCACTAGGAGGTGTTTGGATAAAACCTCCAATATTAGCTTGTTCAACATCCAAAATCACAAATTCAAATACCATTCGTAAAACAATGCTATTAACATGTAATAAATTTATAATTGTTTACTAGTTACATACCCCATTGATAGGTGTACTATAGAAATAAGTAGGTGGAGGACAGATGTATCCAATCTCAACACTATGACCCTGCAATTTAATTAAAATAATAAAACTAAATTTGTTAATCTTGCATTTCAGAATCGAAATTTAATAAATTAAATTCAATGACTATGCTGAGTTTTACCTGACTATCAATGCCATATGCATGATGCAAAATGTCAACCATCCTCTCCATCCCTATAGTAGCATACAAATCTTGCATAGCAGCATATGGATCCTACGTAGCAGCATCTAGATCCTATGTAGCAGCCTCCTGAGTGTCGGTGGGGTCTTATGAACAAGTCGCCCCACAAGATTGACACACATGGGTTCAAAGGCCACCACTCAAAGAATCCCCTAGATGGCGTTGTACAATAGGGCTAGTATGATGGATGACACTCTGGGTCAAAGTGTTGATTTCTTGCAATGACTCTACGTCAACACTCTCCTTTGCAATGGTAGGCATAACAATGTGCTCACGAGGTGGCCTAGTGAGATGTCTCCCTTGCCGCACAGGATCCGGCTGTGCACCAAGCCTATCCTGAGCTGACCCCCTACCTCTCCCCTGGAACTCCCTCATATCAAAATAATTTGGGATTTGGTTCAATACAAACTCACTGTATAGTTTCCTAAGAAAATATTGGGAGACTTCACAATTGTTGCATAGTGGGTAATCAAAGACCAAGTACCACCTATCATAAAAATGGTTCCTAATCTCTTGGTGGTGGCACCAATGAATAGGAAACCTCTTCACATTGAGGCTAAGATTTTGATTTGTTCTAGGGTCAGTGAATAAAGAGCACAAATCACCTTTAGTAATTTTTAAATCTTTTACTTGTTTATATGATAGTTTATCTGCATAATATGCCTTAGCTACCTGTCTCCCATCTTGCCATCCTATTATTTGTTGGGCTATTGAATCTACATTTTTTAAAATCTCTTTCATTGAATTTGCTAGGGTCATTCTTTCTGTGGTTGAAGCATTTGGATCACTCAACCTATTGATAAGATCCTCAATTTGTTTTTTGTTGTTCTTAATTTTACTCAAATTTTGTTGATTGCCAGGAGGGTGTTGAGTGATTGGTGGGGGAGGTTGATTTTGTTGAGGATTTTCCTGTTCTTATTATTGAGGATTTTGAGGATTTGTAGGATCATTTTCATCTACTATAAATTAAAAAAAAATCTTGAATCTAACCTAAAACAAACAAAATCAACTTGAAACTAAGAAATTCAAAACAAATAGAAAACAATACTTACCTCCTGCACTTCTTTGTCATTGTGGCACCATCTTTGCAAAGAAAAAAAATTGTTGTTGATGAATTTTGTAGAATGCCTCCTCCTAGAACGCGGGAAAGAAAATGAGGGTTTTTGGCCTAGGCAGAGCAGAAAAACAGATAATAGAAAATAATCACTTTCACTTCTTCTTTTTGCTTTTAAAATAACATAACGCGAGCGCGTTATAACACGCTCGGGTTATGTCATTTTCAATTTTTTTTGGAATTGGCCACAAAAGTGTAACCCAACTTCATGCACCCACCCATATCACCCAATTTAGACCATAAACCATTATATAGGAGTAATCATTACATCTTTGTTTTCTAAGTATGATAATTATGAGTAAGAAGCTCAAATGAATCATAATTTGGTACTAGAGCAATACCAATAGAGAAAAAAAAAGCAATAAACAACAATAATATATTAGATAAGTTTCAAAATATGAATCAATATTAAAATGAAGCCCCCTAAGTTAAAACAAATACCAGTTTTAACAATTTAGAAGTCTAGGCCAAAAGGCCAAAATCACTTCAAACTAAAATTTTGATATTTTTACGTAAAATATAAAAAAACACATGTATGAGTGTATTTCTCAAAAATACCTATCTAAAGCCTATAAGAACTCCAAAGTCAAATACATTACAAAAATTTATGCCTTTCAAAATATACCATCTATGGGAAAATCGAATGGGGTCACAAAGATTTTTTTTGGTAGTAGGATTAGCTAGTACATTGCTAGTTTAGGGGTATATCTAAGTGATATATTGATGCACCATTTTAGTTTTCCATATAAGTGGTCGTCAAGTGAATTAGTGGAAAAGGGGTAAATGTTAGCCAAAATGGGCATAAGAGAGATTGAAGTAGGGTAAGTGGTATTGGTCATGTCACTAGGGAATAAGATCCCTACATCTAATTGTGTTTGTGGGCTAATATCCCCATAAGACTAGGAACCCAAAAAATCTATTTGTAGATTTCAAAATAATAATTTAAAATAAAGACTATGTTGCACTACTACAACTACAAAATGACGATAGAAGAGGTTCAAGGCTATTGCAAGCTAAAGTTGAGATGTCAAAATATATTTTGCTAACCAATTTTGATGATGTGATAGGTTCATATGGCAAAAATATGTATTGTATTGGTTCTATATCAAAATTTTGTATGAATTTTTTTACAAACCCTTAGCCATTTTAAGAACATCCAATCTCTCAAATTTTATGTCAATTTATAAGTATTTGAGCCTTTTGGACTTAATAGAGAGGTCTATTTTTTTTAAAAAAATATATCCATACAAAATTTCCACTAAAACCACTCTCAAATGTAGAAGAGACTTATAGATTTCAAGCTTTGATACCATGTAACAGTCACACAACATAATCAATAATCAAGGATCACCTATAAAAATAAAAACAACCTTCCACAAGAAAGTAGAAAGTTCAATGGATGCTAGATTATATAATGCAATAGGATTCAATAGGATACATAATGCACAAGAAGAGCCTTGCTTATGATGAGAACTATATATGTTGCAATACCAATTATTGGGAGATTTAATCTCTATCAAAATATGACTTCAATGAATGAGATACAAGGATTACACTACTAAAATATGAAAATTTTAAACTTATATACATTTATTTGAAATTAAGTTGCCTTAATATAGAATTACCATGATTAGATCCATCTTCTTTATGATTCTAAAAATTAGCCAACAAACCATTCAAGTATCAACACTAAATTATGTGAACTTATAACAACAATAGATAAATAATTTAACATCACCATAAGATAGCAACAATGAGGAACAAATCAACAACAAAAGAGTAGATCAAATAACATAGGATTTACATGGAGAAATTGTTGTAGGAAAAAAATCCACCAAGAAGAGAGACCAAGTATGCATTATCATCAAATAAAAAGAGATTACAATACATTCTTTTCCATTCTCCTCTTTGCCTCCAAAATGGAAGCACATTTGTACCTATGAAGAACCTCTTATGCCTCACCCTATCCTTATTCCAATAGAGAAAATCTACATTCAGTTATTCTTCATAATTTTTGGGTAATCTCACAACACTGAGTCCCACTTTTGGGACAATGAAGTTTTTTGAGGGAGGAGGAATGTTTTTACAAAGCACCTTCGAGTGAAGAAAAAAATTCATTTGAAGGACCTTCAAGCAAAGGTGTACAATCAAGCACCTTTGAGCGAAGGTATATGCCATGTAAAAATATTTTTTTACACAATCATCTTCACTCGAAGGGGCCTTTGAGCAAAGGTTTAACCTTTGAACAAAGTTAGCTTCATTTGAAGGTCCTTCGAACAAAGGGGTTAAGTATGGAATTTTTGGTTTCTACTTCAGATTCTCCTCAAAAAATCCAATTTCAAACCCTAGGTTGGACCTTTAGATGTACTTAAATTGACAATATATTTTACAGGATTGTAGTCCTCAAAACAAGCTTTCCAACAAGTATAGTTTTGATATGTTTTCATTTTATCTTGTATTCAATTTCAATTTTAAAAAAAACATAGGTTTTTCAATGAACATCAAGTTCCTCATTAGACTACAGAGATGGAAAAATAGTAAACCATTGTAAAAAAATAAAAAAATACCTTTTCCCTAAGTATTGATGTCCTTGTTTCACCAAAAAAAATAAATTGAATTACGATATATACACAACAAGTTATGTTGGACAAAATACAAGTTTATGTCCAAATTATAGTTATAGTGACTTGAAAAATTAATTAAAATAATTTATGTAACAAAAAACTATGAAAAAAATATCCATTCCCTAGATATTGATGTTAAGAATCTATATTTTAAAAAATAGAATTTTATCCTTTCTAAAAAGAAAGTTATGCTGGACGAACATAAACATTAAATTTTGAAAATGTTGTTTATTATTTAAAACTATTTATTAAAGGATATGTTGAAAGAGTCATGGTTTATTTAAAAATAAAAATAAAAAATATATTTAAAATCTACACATCAATCACCACAAATCACTAGTTCATATCATTTTCCAATTCTTAACGGTTTAGCAGTTATAGGTATTAGAAACTATATATTTCTTATTAGTCTATATAGACAAGGTGAACAATAATACAATAGAGGATTGTGAAAAGTGTTACACTCATGACATTAGACACAAAAAATTAAATGAACTAAAAGTTCCACATGTAAACTTAATTAGCTAAGTGTGAGTAGGACCTAAATGGGATTTGATTAAGTCATATACTCCATTCACAATAATAATCATATTGTTTTATCTTAGAAATATAAAGAATAGATCCAACCAAGTGACCCAAGTCTTATTTTTTGAAAATTTTAATATCATAAGAAACTAAGACTTAATAAATAGAATACTTGGCCTCCAAAGTTTCTTTAATTTGTCCAAATTTTTCTAGACATCCAAAATAAGACTCTAGTAGCCTTGAAAGATCTAGTGTTGCTTTTCCAATCAAAATTTTCAAAGATTAAAGAGAAGACTGATATCCCAAGCCACAAAAAGTAAAGAAGCATAAATAGGAGGACATTCGATACTATCCCCAAATTCAAATACAAAATTAGTATGAACTAGAGGCTAGTTCCAAATGTGTCACCATAGTATCCAAAGACCCTAAAAAATGAGCTCTCAAAGAAAAGATGAGATACACATTACTCATGAACCCCATAAAGAATATATTTAGGACCTTGGAATCATCTCTTTCCTATGTTTTCCTAGACCTAAGACATTTATTTTGAAAAAATAGAGGAAAAAATTATAGAGGAAAAAATTATATGTAGGCCCATAATAATTATTTCATATATAAAAATATTTGTACCCATATTTTTCATCTTGTAAAATATAGTATCCTTGAGAAATTCAATAAACCATCTAAGGATCATAGCCCCAAGCAAGACTCATCAATTTCCTTTAGAGAACAACATGGGTGATCTACCAAAATAGAAGACAGGGCCACATGAACATTAGGATTTCCTCCTGAACACAAGGAAATAGGGTGCTCCACCTTTTAGGAGATGGAACACATACAAAGGGGGTAGATCCTCCTCCTATTTCGCTCTTAGTTCATTAAAGGAAACCATAAAGATCTCAACCTAATGATCCAATTAGGAAAAGAGATTGCTACAAGGTCTCCTTAGGTGTGATTAAATAGGGGGGTTCACCACTAAGCAAATAATTAGACAAAAATAGATGAAAGTATTACAATAATGTTATGAAATAACTTGCACAATAAAAGAATATGATATGAAATATGCTGCAAATACTTGATACTAACTGAGAATAACTAGCCACTTCGAGGGGGAAAACCTCCAAATATCTCTAATGAGAACACACTTCACAACTTGATGATGAAATAAGACTCACAACCTCCTATATATACCTATTTATGCCTAGGATATCACCTAGGCCGACTTAGACACACCTATATAAGTCTTAGGCTGACCTAAACAACTAAATAACAATATACTAATGATAATATGACTTAATAGAGAGTTAAGATAGCCACAAGCTGACTATTCATAACCCGATGTACACTAATATTAAGGGCGTAGCATGCCCCCCTTCTTCAAAGAAGCATTGCCCTCAATTCTAATCAAGTTTGGATTCTTTTGAATGAACTCCTCGTCCTCCCATGTGGCCTCTTCAATTGGTAAATTCTTCCATTGGATGAGATAATGAGTGATAGTTCTATTCCTCAACTTCTTTGTGTGTGTTTGACGAATGCACTCTAGTTCCAAAATGATTCTTCCTTCTTCATCGAGCTCTAGTAGTGTTGTTTGAGTGGGAATATTATGCCCAATTACCTTCTTTAAACATGAAACATGAAAAATTGGATGTATCTTTGTTTTTGGTGGCAACTCTAGCTTGTAGGAAACACTACCAATATTTTGCTTGATTTGGCATGGACCATAATACCTTGGAGACAACTTATTATTCTTTTTTTGTTGCTTTAGTGAGATTTTCTTATAAGGTTGCAATCTCAAGAAGACCCAATCCCCAACTTCAAAACTTCTTTCACTATGATGTTGGTCTGCCTGTTGTTTCATTCAATTTTATGCCATGGCTAAATTTTCCTTGAGTCCTAAAAGTACTTGTTGTTGATGAAGCAAGTGGTCTTCTACTGCCTGAACTCTTGGTGACACCTTTATTGATGATGTGATGGAAGGAGGATGATATCCATAAAGTGCCAAAAATGGAGAAATTTTTGATGAACTATGAAAAAAAGTGTTATACCACCATTCTGCAAGTGGTAGCCAATCTACCCATTGAGACTATTTCTTTGAAGTGAAACAACGTAGATATCCTTCCAAACACTTATTAACAACCTCAATTTTCCCATCTAATTGAGGGTGGTATGAAGAGCTATGAGCCAATTGAGTACCCAAACTTGAGAATAAATCTTTCCAAAAGTGACTAGTGAAGATAGGATCACGATCACTAACAAAACCCTTAGGTGTACCATGTAGCTTTTGGATATTCTCCAAAAAATATTTTCCACTGCACTTGTTGTAAAAGGATACGATAATGCAATGAAATGTGCATATTTAGTGATGCAATCAACTACTACCATGATGGAATTATGACCTTTAGAATTGGGAAGCCCTGTGATGAAGTCCATGGATACCTCTTCCCAACACTAGCTAGGAATAGATAAGGGTTGCAAGAGACCTAGTGTCTTAATTGTCTCCCCTTTATTCCTTTGACAAACCAAACATTCAACCACACATTTTTGAACATCACCTTTTAGCCCTTCACAAAAAAATTCTTGCTTGACTCAATGACGTCTTCAAAAATATTGAATGACCACCCATTGGAGACTCATGCAACTCTATGAGAATCTTGTGTTTAAGAGTGGAATTCTTGCAGAGATACAAATTCTCTTTATACCAAAGAGTATCTCCTTTCCAACAAAACTTATCTGAACTACTACAATCACTTTTTAATTGTTTGATGAGATTACTTGTCGCAACATCATTTTTCCACTCTGCTTTGGCTTCCTCCACCCAATTTGCTTGTAATATTGAAAGGGCACACAATAAGGCTTCATCTTTCTCATCCTTCCTTGAAAGTGCATCTGCTACAATATTTTCTTTCCCTTTCTTATATACAATATCAAAGTCATATCCTAACATCTTAGTGACCCATTTTTGTTGCTCTTCATAAGATAGTCTTTGTTCCAAAAAATATTTTAGGCTATCATGATCTGTCTTAACCTTGAAGTTTCTACCCAATAGATAAGGCCTCCATTGTTTAACTACATGGAGGATTGCTAGCATTTCCTTCTCATAAATAGGTTTTAGTTGATTCTTACCCTTTAATTGATGACTCTCAAAAGCAATTGGTTGACCTTCTTGCATGAACATTGCTCCTATCCCATTTCCAGAAGCATCACATTCCACAATGAATTCCTTGGTGAAGTCAAGAGTGGCAAGCACTGGAGTTGTACACATAGCCTCCTTCAATCTCTCAGATGTTGTATTGGCAGACTCATTCCAATGAAAAGAATCCTTCTTAAAGAGAGTGGTGAGAGGTGCTGCTATACGACCATAATTCTTCACAAATCTTCTATAGTACCCTGTCAATCCCAAGGAACCCCTCAATTTCTTAATGGTTTTTGCAATAGGCCATTCCATGATAGCCTTAATTTTGTTAGGGTCCACCTTTACTCCATGTGATTCAACTATGTGTCCCAAATACTCCACCTCTGTAAGACCAAAAGCACACTTGGATGGCTTAGCATAGAGTTTGTGATCTTCAAGTATTTGTAATGCTTGATCCACATGTTGCAAATGTTCTTCCCAAGTATTGCTATAAATCAATATGTCATCAAAGAATACTAACACAAACTTTCTCAAGAACTTCTTAAAAATAAAATTCATCAAACTTTGGAATGTAGATGGTGCATTGGTAAGACCAAATGGCATCACCAAAAATTCATAATGACCCTCATGAGTTCAAAATTTTGTCTTACAAATATCTTCCTCCTTAATCTGAATTTGGCGATAACCAGATCTAAGATCTAACTTGGTAAAATATGTAGCTCCATTCAATTCATCTAGCAAATCATCAATGACTAGAATATAAAAATTATCTTTAATGGTGTACATGTTGAGCACTCTATAATTTAGACACATGCACCAAGTATTATCCTTCTTACGTACCATAACCACAGGTGAGGAGTAAGAACTTTGGCTATGCCTGATAATTCCTGCCTCTAGCATCTCCTCAACAATTTTTTCTATCTCACTCCTTTGTATGTGTGGATACCTATAAGGCTTGATGTTCGATGGTTGGCTCCCTGGAAAGTTAACTGTATGGCATGATCATGATCCCTCTTAGGAGGAAGTACTTTAGGCATATCTCTAAGAACAATTGAGTGATGATCAATTATAGCTTGCAAATTTGGATGAGTAGGAGCATTAGATTGAGAGACTTCCAATGAACATAGCTAGGCCACAAATCCATCCACTCCTTTCTTAAGAAACTTTTACATTTGATGAGAGCTTACCATTTGTGGGGATTATTCCTTCAATCCCCTTATCTCTACTACTATTCCTTCTGATTGAAATCTCATGAATAGTTCTTGGAAGTTCATCTCAATAGTTCCTAATGTAGTAAGCCATTATACTCCCAAAACAATATCTGCTACACCCATGGATATTGCATACATTGGGGTATCAAGTTGATAATATCCCATGGATAATTTAATGCTATGACACTTCCCTGAACAACTAATTGTACCACCATTTGCAATCAACACTTGAAACTCTGGAGCTGGATATATAAATAATTTAGACGAGTAGCTAACTTTTTGTTGATGAAATTATGAGTACTGCATGAGTCGATGAACACTGTTACCTTATGCTTCTTTAAGAACCCCACCACCTTGAGAGTTTGTGGAGCACTAAAACCTAAGTTCATGACAAGAAATTATTGGTTGAGAATCATGTGATTCCTCATTTGACTCCCTTTCATCCTCTAGTATGGGTTCCTTGTCTTCTTCCTCACTTGGACCTTCAATATAGAACAATTTCTTTTCATTGCATTTATGTCCTTGACTGTATTTGCTATCACAATTGAAACACAACCATTTTTCTCTTTTCTCCTCAATTTTTGTGGATTCAACCTAGTAGGTTGTGTTGAATATCCTTTCTCTCTTGTCACATTAGCACCTTGCTTCTTAGGAATCAAATACTTCTCTACCCTGCATGCTAAGATAAAAGACTCATTTATGGAGCTAGGGATAAACATGCGTACCTCATGTTGAATGTGATCCTTGAGAACCCCCAAGAATAAATCATTCAAGTTTTCCTCCGTAATTGTATCCACTCTTAAAGACAAATTTTGAAATTGCTGAATATAATCCTTAACTGATCCTGTTTGTTGAAGTTTACCCAGTTGGCTGAAGAAGTTGTCTATCACACTATTGCTATATTGTGCTTGGGGTTCCTTCATAAAAATTGACCATGAGATGGTGAGCCCCTTTTTCCTTTGATAAGTACAAAGCCAATGATACCAAATGAATTGATTTAGTTCTAGATATAGGGAATCGATTGTGACCTTTTGTCCATTTGGGATTTGGTGTACCTCAAAAAAATTCTCCATTTGGTTTATCCATGTTAGAGGATCCTTGCCATCGAACTTGTGCATATCCACTTTTGGAAATAAATTCCTAGATCCCATAGGAGTAATAAATCTTGTGTCAATGGTAGTTGACCAAAATTTTTCACCTTGGTTGCTTGAGAACTCCTTTCTTGGTTCAGCCATGTAGGTGCTTAACATGTTTCGTATGTATGATATATCTCCTCTTAGGTCACACATAGCCATCTTCATTGATGAAATGTACTCCTTTACCTTATTTATTTCCTCATTATGATTTCTATCCTCTATTGTTACCCCACCCTTATCAGGAGTCTTCCTTGGAGTGACAACATTCTTTTTGCCCCTTGTTGCAGGCCCCGTCATGATGGGAACCACTAATTTTGAAATAAATCACACAAATGAAATTTAAATTCTCTTAAATTTTTACTGTAACTTACTAGGGCCAAAATAACTCACCTAGAGAAATATCCAAGAAATAAGTAGATTTACAGTGTGGAGAGTGATAATTGTGAAAAATTTAATTTTTCAATAACTTACGTATTTATGCTCCAATTCATCCAAATATTTTACTGTAATATCCTGTAACATTTATTCAAAAACACAATAAAAATTAGACTCCAATTTGACAAGATGTGTGAGATATGCAGATTCCAAAAAAAATGTGTAGAAACCCTAATTCTGCAATAATTCGCTTAATTCTACTCCAATTCTTTTTAAATATAGATTGTAGATTCTTTAATATGTTCTTCAAAAACTCTTTAAAAATAAGAAAAAAATCACCAAAATTTGAAAGATATTCTCTTCCCAAAACCGCCTCCAAAATTGAGAAAAAACCTTGTCTCTGTGGTGCCAAGATCATGCTCTGATACCACTTGTTATGAAATAAATTGCACAATAGAAGAATATGATATGAAATATTCTGCAAATACTTGATAATAATTGAGAATAACTAGCCACTTTGAGGGGGAAATCCTCCAAATATCTCTAATGAGAACACACTTCACAACTTGATGATGAAATAAGACTCACAACCTCCTATATATACCTATTTATGCCTAGGATATCACCTAGGCTGACTTAGACACACCTATATAAGTCTTAGGTTGACCTAAAAAAAAAATAACAGTATAATAATGATAATATGAGTTAATAGAGAGTTAAGATAGCCACAAGCCAACTATTCATAACCCGTTGTACACTAATATTAAGGGCATAGCAAAAGTCTTACTATATGACCTAGAAAATGGAACTTGAAATTAGATCATTAAATAGAAAGATAAAAAAATGTACCTAGAGGATTAGAGATGACTAAAAAAGACCTAAAAAACCTAAAATTTGTTGTTGTTGATGTGTACAAGGACTCATATGCCAGACTAGATGATTTAGTGCTAGTCCAGGGTTTCTGGGTGAATATGATATCTGCAACTGGAAAACTAAGATCTTCAAAAAATGGCTGAAAAGTGGTATACTAGGACTCATATGCCCAAGGTGGTGATTTAGTCCCAGTATTAGAGTTTTTTCAAAACTCTAGTATTGTCTACTAATCTTCTATAGCTTCTCTCTTCTCTGATCTTCGAGTCTAAAAGTTTGAATTATGCCCTATAGATGACTTTCTGTGAAGATGACAACTTCTTGTCAACTTTCTTCAATCTTGCAGCTTTCTCTTCAAAGGATCTTCAAGTATCAAATCACCTAGATCTACAATCACACATGTAGAGAGAGAAAAACATTTATTTGTTAGTGGATAGGGATTTGCCTTGGTCAAACCCTATTTTGGTAATCAAACTTTGAAATGAAATGAAATAGAATGAAGGAATGATGAATGAACAATATGCAATGTTGCAACTCACCAAACCATTGAAATAAAGGCTACAATATTGTATGAAATGGCTAGCATGAATGTAGATCTTGACTCTTGATTATTGATATGAGATAATGCCTTTGAATTCTTGCTTGAATCACAAAAACCAACATCATAAATGTTAGCTCAAAAACACACATGATGCATGATGACTTTGACATGATTCTTGAATATTGAATTGGTGCTTCAAAGTACTTTATAATTAGCTCTTGAATGTTCTCTTGATCATAAATTTTCTATAATGCTTGAATACTTGAAAACTTAGGAGAAAATATGTGAAATAACCTTGTATTTATAATTGATTATGCCAAATTTCCTAAAATTACAAAGCAACAAGCCAACATCAGATCTAGGAGAATAAAAATCTACCAAGAATTGAATTCAAAATAGGTCCAAGCTAAAGCGGGACTCATATTCCAGTTGGGGTGTATGAGTTCCAGTAGCCTAAGCTTGGGACACAAAAGATTCATAAAATGAATCCTAAGATAGCCTTATTAGTTTGTTCCTTATGACATAGAACTTAACATTTCTTGAAATTTGTGTCCCAAGCTTAGCCTATCAATAGATAAATATAAGGAATAGAGTTATTAGTTTGTTCCTGACAAACCTTGATGAAGACACTATCCATCTTAAGTTTAGAATCATGGAAAATTTTGTTATTACGTTCTTTCCAAATACCCCAAGCAATATATGAGGCCATGAGATCTTAAAGCCTTCTAAGAATGGGGAGGATGAGGGGAACTTCCACTACTCTGCAAAGATGTAGAGAGAGTCCAGAAAGACCCAACCTAGATTGCAAAGAGCAAGAAACTTTCCCCAGATGAGAGAAGAAAAATTGCAGCCAATGAGAAGGTGAAAATCACTCTTTGCATCTGATTCACAAAGCACACATCTATTAGGAATTGAAAATACCATTTTACAAAGATTATCATGAGTTAACACTTTGCTCTGAGGAATGATATTGGTAGATTCTTGGGTGCAGTGGCACTCCCATTGGGAAATTAGACCAATCACTATGCAGAAGCTGAGGTTGCGTTCATCAATATTAAGTTTTCCATGGAAAAGTGCTACTCTAAAATTTGGGTGGAGGGTGACTCTCTAAACATTGTCAATTGCCTACGTGGAATCCAAAAGCCTAGCTAGACTATCAAGTAGTTGTGTAAGGATACTATAATGATGTTGAGATCATGTGAGGAAATTCATGTTTCTCACATCTATCGAGAGGGAAACTAATTATCATATTTTTTTGCTAATGAGGCTATCGGAAATAATGAGTATAAGTCATGGGAGGAGTACTCCCCCCTTACCGAGGGAGCTAAGGTTTTAATGAGAAATTATGGATATGGATGATCTTATTTACTGGCATTATATTACTATTTGTATCTACATTATTGTTGTACATTTTGTGGGTATCTCTTTGCTTGGTGGCTATCAATTGAGTGTATTTATCTAAGGGTTTCTATTGCTGGTTATTATGAATATGGGGGGTGATCAAAGTAGAATTGAACCCCATTCCTTTGTGAGTTTGAGGAAGAAGAGGAAAATTTGGAGGATCCTTGAGCATGATAAATTTATGCCTTTCCTTAAAAGGCTTCATGGACATAACCACAAGGCTTCAACAGAGTTTGTTTCTTGCTGACATAATCGTAAGCTTTAGATTAAGCGAATGGTTTTTGAGATAAATGAGGATTTTATAGTTGCTATTATGAGGTTTCCTATTGTTGGGTGCAAATTCTTTAAAGATTAGAAGAGTAATGAGGAGGCTTTTGCTCAATTATTTAAGGATGACAAGCAAAAGAAACTTATCAAGTTGGCATCTTGGGGCTACAAGCAGATGTCCCTCAAGAAGATCTAGACAGATATTGTGGATATTATTATGTGCGGTATGTGACCCTTCAAGGAAGGTTTGCTGCAATATTAGGCCATCATTTTGCACTATTAAATCATTTTAGGCATGGGATTTTTTATTTCATTTCCTTTCTTTTTGTTGTCCTCATTGGAGGTGTCTGTGTATGCGCATTTGAAAAATGGGAGGGCGTCAATTCTATACAAGGGTCTCATCTTGCTTATTATGGAGCATGTGAGGGCCCACATTCTTGCTAAATATTTTAAGGGCAAGGAAAATACTTTGAGTAGTGGATCTCATTTTTCTGGCTCAAACACTAGTGCTAGTGGGGAGGAGTGGATTTACGAAGATTAGGATAGGTCTTCTTCCCCTATTGTCACCCCTTCCAAGAAGAGGAAGAAGGGAAACCCTAAAGGAAAATGAGCTTCCAAGAGGGTTATTATAAAGGAATCAGAGTCCCAAATGGATTGTAATGATATGGAGGTTGGTTCTAGGGACTCTAGGTCTAAGGAAAATGTAGTTGTTAATGGCCAGAATGATGTTGTGGTGGGAGGTAAGGAGGAGGGTTTGTAGGAGAGTGTTGTGGTAATGGAGGCCAAGGAAAGTATGAGAAGAGCTTCTTGAAGCATCTTGCAAAGCTAAAAAATCAATTTCTAGAAGGTGGTGATCAAGACACAATTGAGCATCGCAAGGAGAAGGGCTTAAAGGAGAAGATAGTTGAAATTGATGATTCCCCAATTTGAAACTCACCTAGTGTGGAACCCTCTGGTGAGAAAACTATGCGAGAGGAGGAGGGTGTTAATCAGAAGTTTGGTAAAGTAGAACAGGTCTCTCAAAGTTAATTCACTGTTGGAGGACTTCTTTTATCTTAATGATGATTCCACATCAATGTTCAAACTCCTTGACATGGCACATGTGGGGGCCACTGGGACTTTCAAGTTGGCGAAGTGGAATCTATAAGAATTCAATAGGGTGAACATTAAGATCAAGGGATTAAAAGAAAATGTGTAGAAACTTCCAAAGGGCTCTACCTCAGACATTTTGATTGATAGAATTATGGATTTAGAATGTTCTTTTTTTGGCTTCAAGTCTTTATGTGAGCAACATCTCTTTGATTTGGAGGCCAATGTTTTGGACACCAAAGAAGACATTAAGAAACTATTGCAAGCTTACCACATTTCTATTAAGAATAGTGTTGATTCCTTGGAGGTCCTATTCCAAAAGATTAGTGAGATAAGCAAAGACCAACTCTACTTTACTGAGTTGATGGAGAAGGACCAAGCTACTAAAGGAAAAGGAAAAAAGGTTGGGAAGGATGAAGATAAAGGCCCTGCTACTAGAGGAAAGGGAAATTGAGTAAATCATTTGAGGAAGAGAAAAAATAATTGTTAGACACAATTGGTCTCCATAGGAACCAAGAGCTTGAGGTGGCTAACACCTTAAGGAGCAGGAAATAGTGTCTAGTTTTGTGTTTTGTTGTATTTTTTTGCTTGTTCTTGGTTCTTTGTTTGTTTACTATTGTTTTGTTGATTTTTTTCTATTAGTTGTTGTTGATGGTGTAATGTTTTATCTTTGAGCAACATTTTGTTTGTTCTTGCGGATGGTTGCTATTGATGGCGTATTGTTATTTTCTTTGAGCAACATTTTGTATGTTTAGTTGTAAAGGGTTTTGAGTCCCTTCAAAACCCGCTTTTCCCATATAATCACAACAATTAGGATCCTTTCGATAATAAATGTGAGAACCATCCACTAAGTTAGAAGCATTAAATTTTGATACTTTAGACTAACCAACATCTAAAAATATTTTACTCAAATGGAGAATATGGGGAAATAAGGAAAGAATTGGGTGATGAAAATCCCATGAATCTATCTAAAAAGAAAATTATGCCCCAAATTTACAATCCAAAATAGATCCTATTGAACAAGTGAAACATCCTTCTTGGCAGTATTCCAAATTAGAGAGCCTTTCATAGTCAAACTTATTCTAGAAATCTTAGCAACATCAACACTTCATAAATATTTATAACGAAGAATTCTGGCCCACGGTTAATCTTGCTGCCTAGATCATATCCAATAAAATTTAGTAGCCAATGCTTGAATATTCAACTTGATAATACTAATACTTAGACCACCATTTTATTTAGGCCTACATACTCGGTCCTAGCTATTAAGACACTATTTTTGAATGTTAAGATTATTTTCCAAAAAAAAATATTAGAGGAAAATTTAATTCCTTTAGAAAAAAATTAGGATCATAAATCATCGAAAATATATAAACAAGAAGAGCTTACAATACTTATTTTAAGAGGGTAAGATACCCAAAAAAAGGTAGCTATAAAAAATTCTAGTAAGAAATCACATTCTAAATGTGTCAAGAATCATTTTCCATTAAAGTCAATTAGGAAGACTAATTGACAAAGGAATACCTTGAGATAATCCAAATTAATTTGTCCAATATTAAACCATAAGATAAGAGAAATCCTTGTTGAATGGACAAAAGAGTAGTATAGAAATAAATACAAATTTATGTTATAGATTTTTAGTTTCTGTCAAATTAATGGAGATCAAGTGAATGATGAAAGCATAATCTATTATTTTATTGGAAATGTGATTCCTAGGGTTTAACTAGGATTAATAATCTTTCACCTAAAAAAACATTGGGGAATTCAAGATGGATAAGGACATGAGATTAACTTGCAGCCTGAAAGGTGAGTCAACCAATCCTTGATCTCCAATCCCCTTTTTAATTTGTGTGTGTGTGGATTTGGAAATGTATTTTTGATTAAAATGTAATGATGCAACTAGCAAGCTATAAAAATGCAACATTTTGAGATGAATACAAACAAATTGGAAACTAATAACCAAAATTGAAGACATAAAATGCATAGAGAAGATATTGATGCACCTGTGATTTAAGTTTGAGCTTGATCTGGGTGGAAAAGGGTGCTCTACACCCTAGACTAGGGATCTAAAACTAAAAATCAACTTCACAATCCTCAAGTCCCTATTTTGTGGCTTCTTCCTTTCGGATCTTGTTATCAGATCTTTGTTTGTTCGTAGATAGTTGAGTTTTCGTATCTTGTCAAGTTGTAGGGATTGAATGCATAAATGAGCAAGTTGGCTTGAATCTTCTTCCAATCCTCTTCAATCTATACCTACACACTCAAAAGAAGAGGAAGGGTTGTGCCATATAGGGGCTTTCCTCAGTCAAACCCTGTGTTGGTATTTGTACCTCCACAATAGAAAAATTGATAATAAAGAGAGCTTATCCTTTTGAGGGATAGAGGCTAAAAGATAAATGTGTTGGCAATTGTTGTCATTGATGTAAACAATGATTTGTGGGTTGTCTTTTGTTGTATGTTTGGTTGTGGTTTTCATTAATATCAACACTAATTGTTAGGATATTTTTAGTCATTGGTGTCATTACTTGTTTGCTACGTGGCATTGATTTCCATTATTGAAAATATTCAGTTTGGTCTAGCATTGATGTAGAGAGGAATTGCTGAAGTTCATGATTGACGCCATGCCTTATCTAAGAAGAGTTGTTGATGTTCATGATTAGATGCCATGCCTTAAACTGATTTTTTCTGAAGTTCATAATTGGATGTCATGTCTTATCTAATGTTTACTAAAGTTCAAGGTTGGATGTCATGTCTTATCTAAGAAGTAGTGAATATATTTTTTGTTAACAGAGTTGGTTTCATAATGATATATTAAGATGAATATTAGAAGCATTTGAGATTAGTATTAGAGGTGTTGGTGATGTTTCTAAAGGTCTACAATATGTCTTATGCTCTCTCTCGATGTTCTTGATAAAGCATATGTTGCTGAAAGAAAGATCTGGCCTCCACAAGTTGCTTAAGTGTTTTGGGCTTAGGAAGTTGCTTTAAGTATGCTTGGGAGAATGCTCCACATTCCTCCTTGTTGAAGATATGGTCTTGTAGTTTGGCATTCAAAGTTAATGCTATGTGGATGTTGAACTCCTATATTTTTAGGTCACCAGTGTTGTTGAGGAGTATTTAAAGATTGACATCTCATGTAACTTCATTTTTCAACATTTTATTAGCAACAAAAATATAGTGTAAATTTATAAAAAACTATATTCAAATATTTTTTTAATTTTTTTTTAAAAATACAAACATAAAATATACTAAAAAACATGCACATGTTATTAGTTTACATCATTTCAAAATTTAAAACATATGGAAATTTTTAGTGATTCAATTTTAAAAGTTGGATTAGTGTTCGTTGTTTCCTTTATAAAGTGTGACACAACTTTGTACTTTCACCCTATTGGTTGTCTAGACTAGTTTGAGAAATGCTCCACATTTCTCTAAAATGATGTCTCTTCTCTTGTGGCTTGGTGAATGTTCTCCCAATTTTTGTGTAGTGTCTCAGTTCCAATTTCATATGATGAAGTGGTCTGCAAGTTGTTTTGTTAATGCCATAGCTCATGTTTATGCATTTTGTACTTCTTGAATGAATTTTTTTTATTCCTATTTGATTTGTGATGGCTATTGATGGCATGAAAATATGAAAGAAGTGTATGGAAGTATTTTTGGATGTTCATGGAACATCCCGATGTGATCTACATGTTTCTTATTGGTCTCTTTGGTCCTGCATTGTGTCTTGGGTTATTTGTAGATATCTGGACGACATTGATTGTTCTCTTGCTTGTGCCATGTGCTTGGGGTCTGTTCCAACAATTGAATATGGTTATGATAGTTTTAGTTCCTAACCTATATTTTTTGGGACCACATCAAGATAATTTAATTGGAAGTATGTTTTAGGGCCAATTGGTTATGTGTTTCATGTTTCATCTACATGTTTCCTTTATGTCGAATTAGTTTGATGTGTTCCAACGTGTGAATTATTTTAGATCACATTGGAAGATGTAATAGGTTTTTTTTGGTCCTCTCTATCCTCGAGATAGGACCACATTATGTTTTGGTGGTTGACTTGTTGAACTCATTGATTATATTCTTTCCTAGCTGACCTAATTGAAGTTTTGAAGAATTGTGGTGGATATAAATGCAAGATCATTGCAAATGCAAGGTGAACATAAGAGTGTACAAGTGCAAAAAAGGTGTGAATGTGGAATACATTGAATATACAGTAGAGTTAGTGCTACATTGTGAAGAGGAAAGATTAGGTGTTTTACAATGCCTCAGTCAACAAAGTGTTATGTTAATAAATATTGTAAACTTTATCTAAATCATGTTGTATTATGCTCTGAGATAGTGAATCTCATCAAGTCCTTATGTCTTTCTTTTGAAGTTATGTTTTCTTTAGTCCTGCAAGTCCTTTCAAGTGATGGTTTTGGAAGTGAGCCTTTATATTGTGAGTTGAATGCCATTTTGGTTTTTCCCTCATTGGGTTTTCCATGTAAATCTAGTGTCATCTTATGGATGTTTGTTTCTGTCCATTTATTATTTTGCTGATTTGATTAGAAGTTAAAATTACTATATCTTTCATTGTTAAAGTTGCTAAGGTTTAAATTGCTATATATTTCTACTAATTTGCTTAGGTGTTTAACGTTTGTATTATGCTAAGAAATTCAAGATTTGGAATGGTTTTTGTGTGTATTGATTCACCCCCTCTTAGTCTCTAGGTGTGTTCAACAATCAGTATCAGAGCCAAATTCCTTTGAAGAAATCTTGACTGCTTGAGGAAAAGATCCGAGATGACATGAGATGTGCATGATGATTCATATAAGGTTCCTAGGTTTGATGGGACTAATTATGCTTTCTAGAAACTAAGAATGGAAGGCCAACTAAAATCTATAGGGTTTGATGTGTGACAATCGATCAAGGATGGTTATGTTGCTCTTGCTACTCCTCCAATAGATCCTACTAAAATTAGATTATATGAATGTAATGCCAAAGCTAAGAATGCTCTCTTATGTGTATTGGTAGATTCAAAGCTCTTGAAGGTGATGAATTGCAACTTTTCTAGGGATGTTTGGGAAAAGCTTAGCGGTATATATGAAGGTGATACAAAAGCAAAGCAAGCCAAAATGTAGGTCTTTAAAAGTAGATTTGAGATTATAAAGATGATAGAAGATGAAAACATTGCAAGTTACATGCTTTGGGTATAAGAATTTGTCTCTGGAATCACTGGTCTTGGTGGAGAAGTAAAAGAAAACTTGATATTGTGAAGGTATTGATCTATCTCTCCCTAAAATGTTTAGTCATAAGGTGTTTGCCATTGAAGAATCTAAAGACCTAGATAAATACTCTATTGATGAAATATTTGGTACTCTTATTTCCTTTGAAATGAAAGAGTTTTCAATCAAGATGTTCTTAGAAAGGAAGTTGCATTCAAAGCTAACAAAAATATTGAAGATGAAGTTGCTGATAAAAATGATGACCTTGAAGAGGTTGAAGAAAAGTTTGTAATATGATTGAAGAAAGGCACTGTCAAGTACAGAGGTAAGATACCTTTCAAATGTTGCAATTGTGGAAGAATTGGTCATTTTGCATCTAAATGTCCTAAATAATAAGATGATAACAATAAAAGATAAGGCTAAAAATAGTCTCTACTCCAAAGAAAGCAGTGACTGCTCTTAAGATGAGGAGAATGATTCAAATGATAAACCCTCTTTATGGCCTTCAATAATGTTGACAAAAAATTTAAGGTTAAAAAATTTAAGGAGTCCAGCTCCTTGAGTGATGAGGACATGTTTTCTTCTTATCCAGAGATAGAATAAATGGAACCTGAAGGTTGGGATTTCAATTCAGATGATTAGGAAAAAGATTTTGAAGGAAAACTTCAGTCTTCTTTGAAAGACTTGAATGAAGCAAGGGGACTAAATCAGAAATATGAGAGCTTTCTTGAAAAATAAAAGGGAGAAACTAGAAAATTGAAAGCCAAGGTAAAAGAAGGTGAAATCAAATTAAAATGGGTAGAAGGTATGATCTTTGATCTAAAAGTAAAGGTTGAAGAAGGAAAAAAGGATTGAAGATTACTTGAATGTCAACCTCAATGACAAAACAAATTTAAAATGTTTTGAAACTTGAAGAGGAAATTGTCACTCTAAGGAATACCCTAAAAAGAGAAAAAGAACAAATTAATAGAGGAGAGAAGTCTAGTCCTGAGGATAGCTCCAAATTTGATGGAAGGTGAAGTAGAGAAGGAGAAAGGTTGCATTGAAAATTCTAAGAAAGATGGCTCTAGAGATGCAAAGACTGTTCAAAATGGCAAGAAAGAAGGTGGATCAAATTCTAACCAGAAGCAAAAAGGATTTAGAAGTCCTCCACCTACAAGACAACATTCTCCTACCAGGTTCAATCAATCCTTTCAAGGTTATTATTTTTCCTACAATAAATTTGGGCATAAGACTGTTGATTATAGAGTTACACAAAGAAGGAATGATAATATGGGTAGAAGATTAGTTGTGCCTCAAAGAAACAATATTGTCTTATTTCATGGACATTTCTATGATTGCAACAACTATGTTCACAAGGCTAGTGAGTGCACATCTAAGGTGAAGAGGAACAATTTTTTTCTAGAGAACAACATTGTGGGCTACAAATACAACAAGATGGGAGACAAGGAAAACCATTGCATGAGTGGTTTTTTGAAGCCAATTATTCAGAATCAGAAAAAGGGATGAAACACTCAATCAAAAAAATAAGAAAAATGAAAAGGTCTAGAAAGAAGACCATGAGAGGAAAGATGATTCTACACTTGTGTACTCTACACAAGATCCTATAATAAAATGAGATAGAGCATTATCTTAGGGGGAGATTTCACTTGCAAAACTATTTTTGCCCTCTAAAAAAGAAAAAAAGGTGTTGAAGACTTCAACATAAAAGAAGAATTGGATCATATCATTAGAGATGAAAATGAAGGTGTGTTGAAAATAAGAAAGTTGCAAAAGCATCTGAATAAGGAAAATTGTGCTTTCTATCAACAATAGAGACCAAAAACATTGTTGATGTTAGCAAAGATGATAATTGGATAAAAGCAATGGAAGTAGAACTGAACCAAATTGAGAAGAATTAGACATGGGAATTAGTTCCTTATCTAGCTGATAAGAATGTGATAGGAAAAAAGTAGGTATTTCAGAATAAGCTAAATGAAGATGGTGAAATGGTAAGGAATAAAGCCATATTGGTTTGCAAGAGCTATTCACAAGTTGAAGGAATTGATTTTGAGTAGAATTTTTCTCTAGCAGCCAAAATGGAAGCAATAAAGATGTTTCTTGCTCTTGTTGCTAATAAGAAGTTCAAAGTATATCAAATAGATGTCAAGTCAACTTTCTTGAATGGTGATCTAGAAGAAGAGGTATATATTATCCAATAGGGTAAAGAAACTTTGTAATATAGCTTATGATTATATTTCCTCCTTTTGTAATTCATAAGTTGACATTCAAGATTAGATTCATTAGCAATATTTGTAGAATCTTCGTGTTGCTACACCTTTTAATACTCATCCATTACTTGTTGAAACAACAAAAAAGTAGTGTTCCACCTTTGGGAGGTGGAACTAAAACTAGGTGTTTAGGGACCTAGACCTATTTCCCTCAAGTTTCATTCAAGGACACCTTAGAGATGTCAATGCAAAGGAGAAAGAGGTCTTGCAATAGGGTTGTCCTAGGGGCTTCCTGTAAACTAATGAGGGGTTCACCACCAAGCTAGGGATTGGAAAGACAAATGAAATGCAAGATGTAATGCTAAACCCTAATATGATGCAATGCTTCACTAAATGACCTAGAAAAGTATGTAAAACAAAACAAAAAGCTACAAGATGGAATGTGTGCACCAAGAAACCTGAAGATGACTAGATGGGGCTCTAAAATACTAGAAATTCTAACTTTAATGCTGAGTGGGACTCATACACCAAGCTGGGCGAATCAGTCCGAGATCTAGGTTTCTGTGTAGAAACAAGAATTTGGCAAATGGGTATCTGAATATGTGAAAATCTAAAATTTGACCTAAACTAGGACTCATACACCAGAATTGGTGAATTATTCTAGTTAGGGTTTTCTGGAACTTCAAGCTTTGAATTTGATCTTCAAAGTCTACTTTGGACTTCCTGATTGATTTCTGGATCTGAAACCTTGATTTCAGGGTTGTAGGAGACTGTTTAGTGAAGATTACAACCTTGCAAATGGGGAGACAACTCCAAAATCTTTCTTCAAGCTTGGAACCTAATCTTCAATGATCCTTCAAGCTCCAAGACACCTAGATATGCAATCACACATGTAAAGATGATAAAACTTGTTGATTGTTAGTGAATAGGGGTTTTCCTTGGTCAAACCCCATTTAGGTAATTAAACCAAATGATGAAACAATGAAACAAGGACATGAAACATGAAACATGGGACATGAAACATGGACAATGATACCTTAAATGATGCCTTGTAAATGATGCTTTGTAAATATGCAATCTAACATGAAATGGCCATGGAGGATGTAGATCTAGGTCTTGAACTTTGGTATGGAACAATGCTTGTAAATGAATCCTCAATGCTACATCAAAACACTAGCTCAATAACATGTTTGATGCTTGATAACCTTGACATGATGATGGATCTTGAATTGATGCAACAATTGATGAAGAATTCTGCCCTTGAATGCCTTATAAATGATCTTGAATTGCTTAACTCTTGAGTTTTTGACTTGATAGGATGAATGCTTGATGAAATAATGATTTGTGACCTCAATTATATAAAAAATATATCCAAATGACTATTTATTAGATCCCAAAGGTTGACGTAGAAGAAATTTGAATTTAAAACCATGTTTTCTCTCTTTAATCCTTAAAAATAGGCCAAATGGGACTCATACACCTTCTGTGGCATATGGGTCCCACTTGGATAGGACTCATACGCCCAAGGTGGCATATGGGTCCCACAGGGCCTATTTTGATTGCTAAAGTGTCAGGGAGTGTGTAAATTAAGCTTATTTGAGGTTTGTTGGGATTTTAGTTAAAATATTCCTTGGGATGCATGCATAATATAGGGTCTTAGGGGCCTATTAATGATGATATTAAGGTCATAAATACAAGAGGGCCAAAAAATTAATGTGAAAGTGCAAATAAATATACTTTACAACATTAAATTAAGGAAAAATTAGGTCTATTTAGCTCAAAAGGGGCCTAAATCCATATAAATATACTCTACACCAACATGGTAGTAGCAAGTCCACCAAACATATCTTGTTCCCACGACTAATTTGATCTTTCATGAAATTCACAATGAATTTTGTATACCCTTCCAATGCTACACTATCATCATTCAAGCAAGAAAAACTTCATCTGATGTTAGGCATACCTCAGGCTTATGCACATCCCAAAAATAGATTTCCCCTTTCATAGCCATATCCAACCTTGTAAAAAATGTCAAACCATTCATTTCATTGTGCTTAGTAGTCTCATGTATTTGACATTAGTCTGAAAAAGCATAATAGGATAAGCCCTCAACATACATCTGTCTATTTAGATCCTCTTGAAACTGTGGAATATCAACCTTACGATTCTTTGTACAACAAGAGAAAACAAACTGTTTTTTATCCATATATATATTTTTAGTTTTTTTATTTTTCAAGTTTTGGATTTTTGAGATATAAAGAGATCTATCATATTTCAGATTTATAAAGGTGTATGCAAGAATTTGAGTCCACTTTTTTGCCAAAAAGTGAAAGTGTTTTCCCTAATTTTCAGAATTTGTCATATTTGACCTTAAAATTTGAAGCACCTAGAGATGGAATCTTAAAAAAAGTCACTAATCATAAAATGTAGTACTCAGATTCTAGTTTCCAAATATGTAATTTATTTCAATACCCAAATGATAAAAATTGATTTTCAATAGATGTTTCTAAAAACCATTGTTTAAAAGTCACCTTTTTTTACCATACCATGCACATGTACGCCATCCATATTTTGACCTAAATAACCATATTTTTCTAAATCCTTTTGGGAAAATATTCGTAACTCACCGAAGCACGTTTTTGATAATTTTTTTGTAATTTTTTATTGAATATATATTTTTTGTTAAATTTTTATTGGCCATATTTGTTGTTTTGAAAATCATCGTGTACATCACACATTTAAGATGACCTATTTTTTTTTTTTTCAAATTGAAAAGAATTATCTAAAGTACATTTTGGTGCAATTCGTTTTACAAAAAAATATTTTAATAAAAAGTTATTAAAATACTAAAAACCCCTAATAATTCAAGTTTATGGACCAATTTCATTAGAAATTAATTGAAAAAATAGAAAATATAATCGAATTGTAAAAAAAAATTACATAGTTGGAATCTGCACTGTCTCATCTATAATGAGTTTTAATTTCATCAAAAAATTATGCAAAATAGGTCTTCAAACATATGTCCAAATTCACTATTTTCCTGTGACATTGACATGACCTTCAAGTTGTGGGTCAAACCAAGTCCAAAGCTTAGGTTCGGGTCCCCAAGCCATTTCTCGAACCAAAAACCCAAACAAAAATTTATATTTTAAAAAATGGGATCCTGTTTCATAAATAGGATCTTCTGAAAATTGCCAAAAATGGAAAGTTTTCAAAATGGGATCCCATTTTGAAAAGTTTCCAAAAATATAAAGTTTTCAAAATGGGATCTTGTTTTGAAAACTTTCCATTTTGGAAAATTTTCAAAATGGGATATCGTTTTGAAAATTTTTGAAACAAAAATTTTTCAAAACAAGATCCCATTTTGAAAAATTTTCAAAACGGGATCTTGTTTTGAAAAATGAGATCCCATTTTTAAAAAAATCGGGATCCTATTTTTAAAAAAATCAAGATCTCGTTTAGAACTTAGGCTAGAGATCTCAAAGCTAAATGGGATCCCGTTTATTAAAAAATGGGATCCTATTTTTTGCAAGTCAATTTCATTTTTTTGCCTAAGGAAAAAACTTCCACATTTCATGGACTCATCTTCTTGCATTTACCCGTTACATGAAAGCTCATTTAACTTCCAACTAATTATCCATTTTCGTCCTTCTAGCGCCAATTCTGTTGATGAGTGTTTTTTCATTATACAACACAAACAAAATAACTAGGTACCCTATCTCTTGAAAGGAAATATTTCCTCAGAAAACTTCAGAAATTAACCCCAAGGATTTGTATGTCTGGTCTTGACATTGCAAAAACAACTCAATGGTTTATGTATTGCTCATTTCACAAGGGGCCTTTATGGTTCAACTAGAATCTTCTAAAACAAGGGTTTTATGAAAGCTAAAAATTTGGTATGAACCCTAACTATATTTCTAGATCTACAATTTGAAAATGATTTTAATCATCAAATATGGAAATTTTATGATGCTTTTCTTCCTAAAGCTAACCCAAATTTTTAAAATAGAGATCAAAATATGAGGGTTTAGAAATCCTAATTCTAAAAACCTAAGGAAAATTACAATAATGGCTAATGCTTTAGATAGGTGAATCCCTCACAAACTAATTCTTGCTTAATCAAGGTTAAACCCACAATGCTACAAAAATAGTGCAATCTTCAAAGGAAAACCAAAAGATTTCCAAATAGTTACAAACATTCATACATATATCCAATTGCTAGCATAAAATGGACAAACATTCATAGTTGAACCATTGCAAATAAAAGCTTAGACTAACCATACACTACAATTTACAATCAACAAATTGCAAATGGTATGAACTAGAGACCTATCAAAATACCTTCAACACTTCACCATTACTACAACTAAACTAAAACTAAATAACTAGAATTGAAATTTGGAAGTAGGAACTATGCAATATTTAGAAGCAAAAAGAATTAGAGCACTAAAATTCAACATCTTGAACTCCTTGTATTAACTTCAAAATGTTATTACAATAATTCTAGATCAACCCTTCAAAATCAGGAAAAGCTCCCCTTTATAGATTTTCTAGTACAATTCAAGGGAATTGAGATTCATTTATAATCAATGGCCCAAATCAATCCAAACTAGGGTGGTTTACATTTGTATTTAATATTGGAGGTGAATTAAATGCTTACAAAATATTCCCCTTTTATCTCCAATTAATATTTTTGTTACAAGCTTGATATTGGCATTTTTCCTCATTTAAAAATTTAAAATAAATCCTTATTGTTGATCCCCAAAACACTTTGCATAGCTAACACATACTTCGGCATAAATTCTTATGTGTACCAACATTAAATCCTCAAGTTGCATTTAATATTTTGTTTAATATAGTTATAATCTTTGTCGAAATTTTCTCCTAGCACCTCAGAATACACAACACCTCCTAGGCTAGCAAGCATTGACATGACTCTATATGCAGGCCCCCTTTTGATTTATTTAATCTCCTTCCAATAACAATTTAATGATAGCTCCTCTCTTCTCAGCTTGCATCTATGAGTCAAACAAGAACAAAATTCCCTTAGAAATCTAAATATATCAATTTTACCTCAAATTATAAGGAAAAGAACCCACATTTTCCCACATTTAACAAATATCATTATTATCAATTCACATGCTAAAAAGTCAATCCTTAAAACATCAAAAATAAACCTTTTCCAGATTTTGGTTTCGTCATAGAATTTTAGAATTTTAGCCATCACAAAATTTAGGAGATTTCACCTTGTCATGTACTTTAGGAGATTTCATAGGCTATGATGAATTTTAGGAGATTTCGTCCTATCATGGATTTTAGGAGTTTTCACCTTGTCATGGATTTTAAGAGATTTCATCCTGTCAAGGAGTTTAGGAGATTTCACCCTATCAAAGATTTTAGGAGATTTTGGCTTGTCGTGGATTTTAGGAGATTTCGCCTTGTCGTGGATTTTAGGAGATTTCACCCTATCGTGGATTTTAGGAGATTTCACCCTGTTGTGGATTTTAGGAGATTCCATGGGGTGAAAAAATATCAAAAAATGGGAAATTTAAGAAATTTTAGAATTTTGCATGTTTTTTGAAAGTTTTGGATTTTTTCACAAGAGGTGAATTTCCACGAAATGCAAATTCCTCAAAATAGAAAATTCCTTGAAATGGAAAAATTCCCCACAATGGAAAATTTCTCGAAATGGGAAAATTTCTTGAAATGGAAAAATTTCCCAAAATGGATTTTTTTCCATATGGAACATTTCCTGAAATGGAAAAAAGTCCCAGATACCTTCTAACCAACAATTAATTATTTCCAATGACTTCTCACTTCATCCTTCTTAGTTGCAAACACTCAAATTTTCCCTATTTGCTGAGAAATTAACAAATAACTGGAAGGTTGACTCAAAAGAAAAAATTTCAAGGAATTTTCTCCTTAAGGGAAAAGGAAAGAAACCACAAAGCAAAAGAAAGGAGAGAGGTGGTCATCATAATTTAAATAGGGCCTGTGTGCAAAAAACAACATATTATACCCATAACCTTAAACCATAGACACCCTATACTATCAACCCTAAACCCTACACTTAACCCTAGGCTATAAATCCTATAGACTCTACCCTAGACCTTATACTTTCAACCCTAAACTCTATACCCATAACCTAAAACCCTATACACTATACCATCAATTCCCTAAACTATATCCTTCAACCCTAGGAACTAAAGCCAATAGGTTAAACCCTTAACCATATACTCAACCCTAAACCCTACACCCTCAACCCTAAAACCTATATCCTATACCCTCAACCCTAAACCTTATACTCTATACCATCAACCCTTAACCATATCTCTCAACCCTAGGCCTTAAAGCCTATAGGCTAAATCCTCAATCCTTAACCCTATACCATATACCCTCTTGAGCCTAAACCCTATCCCTCAACCTTGGAACCTAAGGCCTATGTAATAAACCCTTAATCGTATACACTCAATCCTAAACCCTATATCATATACCCTCAACCCTAAACTATATCCCTCAACCTTGGGCCTTAAGGCCTAGTGGATGAACCCTCAACCCTACACACTCAATCCTAAATGATATACCCTCAACCCTATACAATATATGATATACCCTCAAATTTGAACCCTACACTCATCCCTAGGTCATAAAACCTATACACTCTACCCTAAACCTTATACCTTCAACCCTCAAGGTTCCTTTACCCTCAAACCTAAACATTATCACTCAATATTATATTCTCAACCCTAAATCCTATACCCTATATCATCAATCATCGACCATAAAACCTACACCCTATGACCTAAACCTTAATACATAAACCTTAATAAAGTATACCCTATATGTTAAACCCTAAAACCCAACATTAATAATTTAAAACTAAAACCTACATAATTAAATTTAATCCCTAAACCTCAACTCTCAACTCTCCATCATAAAACATCAAGAACATGAAACTTAGAGAGATGTAGAGAGAGTTAAAGACTAAGGTGGATGGAGAGAGAGCTTGGTAGTTAGATTCAAGAACATGATGCTTTTAGTGCAGGCCAAAAGACACTCACCTTTGGTATAATGCTAATATATTATACAAATCTATAAGGATAACTATAAAATATAGTGAGTAGATCAAAATCTATATATATAGTGTTTATCAATTCATTATAAAAAAATTATCTTTGGATTATTATCGAAGGTCATCCGTATGGTTTACTAAAGGGAAACCACTTAAGAGGACTAATTTACTCCAAATGATCTTACTACAAAAGGGGTATTATTATTATTTTTATGTAAGTGGACAACTTAAAACTCTATAATAGAACCAACTGTCTTAAAATCCCCCTAAATTGCAAAAATAAAAGCTAATTGAATGCACAATTATAATGCTTATATTAACTAATTACCATCTTGTTTGATTTATGATTTAATGTTAGCATATATTATATATTATTGACATGAGAAAGTAACAATAGATTTTAGAAATCAATATGGGTACTTAAACATGAAATTGAGATTCTGTTGATCTGCCTTTGCATACATAAATACATAGTTTCCCAATTTTAAATTTAAACTAGATATATAAATATAGTAATGCCCACTATACTTGATGAATGGAAATATTCCTTGAATAGAAAGGATAAATAAGTTACAAAAATAATTTTTATTGAAGCTACGTTAAGAATTGAAGTTCATACTAATTTCCTCTAAAATAAGATACTCAGTGATTTTAGTTTTATCCCCTCTTTAATAATTTCATTTTCTCTGCATGATTCATGAAATAATAATTTATTTATTTTCTTTATTTGTTTACCTAAAATTTTACAAAACACATATGTGTTTTGGCTTGTATGAAGCACATGCACGTTTTGGCTTGTAGAAAAAACATACTTGTTTTGACAAGCCTTAGGCTTGGATGGCTCATTTTCCTCATTTTCACATGAGTTTTTCTCATTTTCATCATTAGGTTTGAAGATTATAAATAAAATATTAGTAAAATTACCACCATAATTTCACATGTCTTCTAATCTTTGTAACCATATAATTTTTTTAGATTTGAACTACATTAACACATTTATTTTTAATTTCTTTCACTAATATTTCCATAGTTATCAGGGACATATGTGTTGACTTTTTTTAATAACTTTTGACCTACTTGTCCAAATTTGAAAACAAAAAAAAAATATTATTCTACACTTCATTCTTTATACATTGGAAAAAAATTGCATTTTCAATTATTTTGGTGCAAGTTACGTGACATGCATGCTTTGTGCTATGATTACATTAGTATGCATCCAATTTGAAAAATCATAAAAAATACTCAATAAAAAAATACAAAAAATATACAACTTCTAGTATTCATTTTCAACTATATTTCTGCCAATGAGTTTTTAAAAATACTAAATGCAACTAAAAAATTAAGGGGCATACACCAAACAATATATTATGCTTTGCTGAAAAAAGAAGAACACTTTTGTGTGCACAAAGAATTTGATCCTCTTAATATTATCTATTTTTGAAAAACTTCAGTAGTTTAGAAACTAGATTTAGAGTACTACAATTCTTGTTGTTTTAGTTTCTTCAAATTTTGAGTCCATGAATCTCAAATTACTCCTCCAAGTTTAGGTTTAGTTGATTTTAGAATAAAAGTGGCCATTTTTTACCCCCTTTTTGTGCACCATCTTGGCGAGCTTACCCCCTATTTAAATCCTATTTACATGTTAATTCCACTTAGGTCCTAGGAAGGAATCTTTTTAGTTAAGCATTAGTTGTCACCCATCTTATCTAGTTGGCTTTTATTTAATGTTGGTGTCCTAGGTAGTCATGAGTTACCTGTCTTATGTGATAGGATTAAGACACTTGTCATATGTACATTGTATATTTATGCCAATAATCTTCCATCCATAATCATAGCATGATATTTATGCCATCTCCCTTGTGAATTTATTTTTTCTTGCAGGTGATCCTGGGGTGTTGAGGAGTTCACCATAAATTGTTACAAAATGTTTATATTTATGTTCCATTTCAAATCAATTTATCAATAGAAATAAAATTAACCATTTCCAAATGAAAGTCAATTTTTTTCAAACATATATTTTAGCTAGATTCATTCTACCTAAATAAGATTTAGACCATAATTATTCGAATTGGAAGTGTTCACTACATACAATGTAACATCATTTTGGATCCAATTTTGAAAGAATGAAGTTATTACAAAAAATATTCTCACAATTTCTTTTTACACAAATAACAATTGAAATAAAAATAAAAATGCATTTTTCTTAAATATATAAATATAATTTTCAATATAAGGGTCTTCTCCTTTAAAATTATTTACTATCTTAATACTTATATTAGGTGTACACATAATATTTGTTCCTACAATGAATCAACTATTGATTTCTAATGTAAATATAAATAATTGACTTCAATAAAGAATGGATTGTGGTTCAAATATAAGAAAAAAATTAGTACAAGATGTTAAGAATCATAAAAGATGATATCATCATTAATATTATCATATAAATACCAAAACATGGGGACATGGATTATACATTTCTAGGTGTGAGAATGCAAAAGAGAGGATGAAGCTTGTGAGTTCCCGTGTTTTCTATTGTGTCATAGTCTTCCTCATGTCCTATTGGCATTTCCAATTTGAAGTTTTGGACAATCCTCCCAATAGCTAAGGAGGCTATTGTCACTGCTTGTGTCCACCCTGCACACAACCTATTCCCGGCTCCAAACACCAAGTTCCTATTAATATCCTCTTCGACTGGAAATGCAAGTTGTCTCTCTGGTTTCCACTCACTTGCATTTTTCCATTCTCCGTCATAGTTGTTTGCTCCCCATATGTTAATTAATATCTAAAAAACAAACAACAACAAAAATAGAATTAAACATGTTTCTTTTTAAACTACGAAGCATATTAAAAACAATCAAATAAACTTAGAATAATTTAGTTTAAAAAAATAGATGATGAATTCACATTTACACTAATCTTTTTATTTATCTTTTTCTTTTTAATATTTCGATGATTATAAAAAAAATAAAATTTAATTTTCATCTATTTTTTCATCTTTATGTTTACCATTTATTTACTTTTAGAAATGTATCATCTATGTTCTGACTTAAAATAATGATAATATAAAGAACTTATCATTTTATCTTTGAATTAGATTTTTTAATGTGAAAAATATCTTCAGATTTGTTTATAATGTAATGAAAACTAGCAATAAAGTTAAAGAGAGCATGAGTAATATGTCACATTTAGTATGTTTTGACTTAAGTAATAGTAATAATAAAGCACATCTTTCTACCTTTCAATTAGACTTTTATTCTTAAAATCATGTATCATTTTACTTTTAATCTAATAAAAATTAACAATAAATGTAAAGAGAGTAATATATTATGCTTATTTCTTGTTAGAGAAAGTGGTTGCTACATTTGTGTAAGGCACAATTATTTAAAATTAATAGCTCTCCTTACAATTATATAATTTATTTTATGTTTAAATAGCTCGTTAAATACTTTAAAAAAATTGTATTAAAAATATTTGTTTAATAAATTTATAATTTTTCTTTAACTAATTAATCAAAATATTTAAAGTTAATAATATTTAATTTTTAACCTTCATTTAGTCCAACTTTTTGAATGATTTGTTTTTAAGCTCTAAAAGGTAATGATTTATGGGCCTGTAAGAATAGACTATTAGTGTACCTGCCACCCTGCTGGAACATGATAGCCGTTGATCTCCACATCCTCATCGACCACACGTAGCGACAATAAGGGGACGGGAGAATGCCTGCGTACTGTCTCATAAAATATTGCTTTAAGATATGCCAACTTTCCCAAATCCTCTTCCTCTACCGCTTTCTTTCCACATACTTCCTCTATCTCCTTGTAAAGTCGTTCCTGTTGCTCACATGGTAAGATATCAGAATTTTGCATTGAAATAGAATGATTTTATTGATAAAAATGAGAAAGCTTATAACAAAGTACCTGAGCTTGAGGATGCTTGGCCAGGTTGAAGAAAGCCCAGACCATAGCCACATGACTTGTAGTAGTGCTTTCAATTACAGGCTCCCATATTGCAGTCTCCAGCTGCTTCTCGCTCAGAATCTTGCCTTCCTTTAACAGCATGTCTAGATATCCTTTCGACTCCTTCACTCATTAACACAAGATCTAATAAATATTCAGTTGAAGAAGCAAGCAAACCCCAAAAGTATATGCGTTAAAGGAGTAATTATTTCATCTTTACAAGAACATTTGTATTGCTCAAAAAAAGAGGATCTGTGAAAGTGATACTATTAATAATACTATTTGAGAATCTGAGATATAGGATTAATGGGTTTCAGCCAAATCAGGGTAGAATACGAAGCTACCTTTCCTGAGGATAAAAGTTCCCTCTCTTGGCGAATGAGAGCCGTCACAAGAGCTGTCCTCCTCCTCGTCACATCACTTAACATTCTAAGTAGTTTCTTGTTAGAAAGCCATCGATTAAAGTAAGGAATGAAGTCTCTCCAATTGATTTCTAGAGCAGCAGTTCCAGGTTCCCCAACTATAATATCATACATGTCCTGCACCGATATAATTTCACTACCCAGCTCTTCAACGTGTAAGGGTTCCACAGTTTTTCCCATCACCTGTAATCCAAGCCAAACAAATTCAACATTTTAATGTAAATACAAAAACAACAGGTGGTAAGTTGGTAACCCAGTCAACTACTGATAATTTACCAGTGGAAATCTTTCTACCATTGAACTACTGAGCTTTTTTTGGTATCAAAAAAGTTACCAGTTGACCCCCAGTGGCCTAATATACATTCTGGCATTTCCTTTTAATCAAAAATACAAATGTACTTTATTGATAAGCCTGTTCCAAATCTACTATTAAACTATAAATAATGCAAGTTTAAATGTTCCAAATATGATGGGTCCACATTATAGATTACTGTGCTAGGAAAGTTACTTGATTTAGAGCAAAGGGAAACAAGTGATCGAGAATGATCTTGCTCATATTCACTGTATCATTGCAAGCGTCCTTCAACTCAACATACACGGAAGCTATTAGCTTCTGCACCATTTCCTCTCGCATGAATGCATTATCTCTCTGTTTAAACAAATACATGTAATATATATTATGAAGAAAAATACTATCAAAAACAGGAAAAAAGGCTAACATACTTGATAAGCAGATGGGTATATTATGAAGAGAATACTTGAGGAGCTGTTCCGAGGAGGTGTGAGACCATGAGCTTCTTCATTAAGCGATGATCTCTTCCATAGTCAGACAAGGCCACCATTGTCTTATCCAACGACAGCACTTGCAAGGCTGTCGTCGAATTTTTCGCTGTAATAGACGAATGATGCTCCGTCATGGCCTGCAACCCACAGTTACATTATCAAGGACTTTGATTTATGACAACTTTCTGTTAAAAAAAAAAATGGTTTTATAAAAACAGGTTGAAGGCATAGAGTTTATAGGTAACAAACACACAACATGTGTTCTAACCTTTTATGAACTGATGTGCCATCAACATACCATTTTAACAGCAAAGATGCCTCAGATTTAACTTACTTGTCTAGCAGCTTTGGCTGAATTTAATACAACAACAGCCGATGCAAGCCCAGTGCGGACGGAGTAGACTGGACCGTAGCATTTAGCCCACTGGTAGAATGTTCGATGAGGCACCTTATCCTTGTGCAGAACAAGGTCCCTCACTATCATCCATGCACTCACACCTGCATTCACAATTTCTTCAGATTCATACATTTTCAAACTAGATAACAAAGAAAAGAATAAAGCAAACCTGGGGGATATTTCTTCTTCTTTGATGATCTAGATTTGATGGCAATGATGATGAGCAAACCCACCACCATGACAGTCCAGGCTTCAAACATATTGCCAACCACTATTTACTTACCAGAGATACAAAATATGAGCCCTCCACCCCCTAACATATATAGTTAGAGAATGGCTAAATAATAATTTAAACATAGTCAAATAACTACTTAATGATTCATAAAAATCTCTGATCATGACTCTCTACTTCTTAATTAAAATAGGTATGATGTACTTTGTAAAGGAGGCTGCACCTTAAGTGATTGTCTCTTACTAACATAACAAAAAAGTAAAATACGTACGTTCTCTCAACATTAAAGATTAAAAGACAAAAAATAAGAGAGAAAGCTGGCAAGTGAAAGAGAAGATGCTCCTTCTCTGACCATTAGTCGACGAATCATAGTTAGGACGTCCCTTTAACACGGCAGTGAAAGAGGTAGAAAACAAAACCTACAAAACCAAAAAGAGTAGCAATAAATGAATGATAGGTTATAAAATGCAATAGAATTCAATAGGATACAAAATGTACAAGAGGAATCTTGCTTAAAAAGAAAAGTTGAAATATATTATAAGTTTATGACAAGTTTGACAATTATATAAAAGGCAAATGGCCTAAAATTGCTAAAAGTAAACTTACCTAAATGAGAATAGGATCTTTATTTTCAAAGCACAAAATTTACTAAGTATACCAAATAAATTTTTTAGTTTATCCCGTACTTGCTAAGGTGTTGTATAATCTTCAATATGGAATAGGAAGTCACAAAAATTAGGTATTTAGTAATCAAAGCCATATCCTCATAAAGTTTGGTGCTAGAAATAAATATTTAATATTCTTTATTGAAACCATGTTGACTATCATCTAATGTAGACCATAAACTCTTAGGAGTAATCATTGCATTTTTGTTTTCTATGTATGATAATTATGAAGAGTGAGAAGCTCTAATGAATCATAATTTGTCATTGGAGCAATACCAATAGAGAAAAATAAACAATAGATAATATACAACAATAATGTATCATAGAAGTTTTCAAATATGAATCAATACTAAAATGAATCCTCCATGTAAAATAAACTATCAATTTTAACAAATTTTTTTAGAAATAGAAAAAAGGACCAAAAACCACTTCAAAATAATTTTTTGATATTTAATGTATAATCTAATTAAATCACATGAATTGTGTAGTTCTAAATAATACCTTTCCAAAGATTATAAGAACTTCAATATAAAATATTATGGGTGCAAGATATGACTTATAAAAGAATACAAGAAAATCTAAGCTTCAAAATTAAATATCAAGAACCTACGACAAAATTTTAAAAAAAGTACTTGTAAGCATTGAAATTGGAAAAACTAGAAATTAAAATAACATGAAAACATAAATTAAAATCAAATTAAACCTCTACTTTACCGATCCCACTAATTTTTCTTGCTTGGATGTGGATGTAGATCTTAGTAGCTTAACATTAGACTTGATTGATGATTGATTGGATTTATGATTTTGATAGAGTTGATTTGCATACAATGTGAGATATGAATTTGACATGATGGATTTGCATAAAGATGTGAGATATGAAAATTATGAATAAGAGACTATGTTTATAAACTTTTCGAGGAAAAATCAAATAGAAGATGAGGATACAAATAAATATTTAAGTTAACTAAACTAACTGTGGAGTCAACTCAAATGATAATTCGAAAATCTACATTTCAAATCATGAAGAGATAATAATGAATTACTTAATTTGATAATAGATAAATGTGCACATAAAGTTTCTATTTGAAGATTGAATTGACTAGTCGATGAAGAAGAAGATTCTAAAATGAAGTGGAGTTAACTAAGGACTAAAGATTGAGGTGTTAAATGAGGACTAAGTTAATCAATGACAAAAGAAAGAGTTAACTTTATGATTTGAAAAGAAGGGCCACAATGTGGCTTGTGATGACATGATGAACACCTAGGCCATTCAACAAGGGCCTGTGACTTTCAAAAAGAATCTCTAGTTCCTATCTCAGGAATGGAATGCAATTACTGATCTCAAGCTATTGGGAGACCTGTAGGTGCCCTATGGTTCTATGCTGGTCCCAACTATGGGGGTTTTTTGGTTGTTTTATTACTGGTCAAACTATTTAAGCTTTAGTTTCTATTTTCTTTTTTGGATTTTTCACCACTCATGAGTTCCTCGTCTGCCTCTATGGTTTTTTTGTAATGGGTATTGGCCCTTCCAGTTTTAATCTAATCAAAACTTTATGATTTGAAAATGGGTATTTAACTCACATTCAATTAAATAATAAAATATTATTTAATTAAATAGGGGTGATCCCACAATAGTGGTTTACAATTTTCGGCCAAACTGGACACTGAAATTATTTTTTAAAAATAAATCTTCACATTCGGGCACCTATAGTGGCTAAACCATGAAGAATTTGAAGATGATGAAAACTAGAGTCTCATCACATTTTGTCTATAGATTCTAAAAATATTTTTTTCAAAATTTTTGGAATCAGATTGCACTTCTTTTTCCATCTCCCACAAAAAATGGTTTTTAAAAAAAACAACATTTTTAAAAAATGATGCACACCGTATAACGCATAACTTTTTTTCCATGAAGGATAAAATTATAATTCTTTCAAATTTAGATTTTTAACTCGATATCTAGTGCTTCCACTTAGTTAGATGTTTGTTATTGAATATTTTTTCTTTAATCAAGTTTCAAAAAGTCAAACCCACAATTTGAGCATAGCGCCACGATAATGCATAATCTTTTTTGCATATCAAATTTTTTTTTGTTTTCAAGGGACTTCAATATCTAGTGCACTCAAATTTTTCAATTTTTTTTTGATAATCTACTATTTTTCCACATGTGCAGAACAAAGACCTTCATTTTTCGATGAAAAACCTATGTTTAATAAAACTAAAAAAAAAATACATAAGAAAACCAAAAGATATTAAAACTAGATAGAAAGAACTATCTCTAAAACCTACCCTTAGGCTTGCCTTTATGCTACTCAACAACTGCTACAGAATAGGAACATGTGCTTGCTGGGTCAAACTCCTTGGGCATCAAAAACTAATATCCCTACTTTGCAGCCCCTAAAACTACTCCAAAAGGGTACTTGAGTGAAGGAAAATTATTTCCTTGACCTTATCCACCATTAAGGAACTTAAAAATAGCTCCTATATTCCCTCAAAAGGCTCAAACTAAGTCAAAACTGCCTCCAAAATTATCTCCATCCATCTTGCAGCTCCTTAAACTACCCCCTAGATATTTGCAACTACTTGTGAGTGCTCATTTCTCTTCTAAAGAAATTTGCATGTTCATAGGGCATGTGGAAAGAAGATTTGAAATAGTCCAATGTCTTTTGGTGGAACAAAAGATTATTTTTAGGACAAGTATTTGATACTATCATGAAGTTGTGACATATCTCCACTCTTGTAGAAGGTTGTACTGTGAAATTTTAAATGACTATGCTAGGTTCCTAATGGTTGCCTATCTTCAATTCCATTGCATCTCTATTCCATAGCCATGCTTGCTAAGATTTTCCATTAGACCTCTAAGATCCTTCATCTTCTTGACTATCCTACCATCATCACCCTTGATTGTCAAACTCTTTCTTGATTGGCTTCCATTTACCATTATCCACAACCGTATAACGCATAACTTTTTTTCCATGAAGGATAAAATTATAATTCTTTCAAATTTAGATTTTTAACTCTGATATCTAGTGCTTCCACTTAGTTAGACAGTTTGTTATTGATTTTTTTTCTTTAATCAAGTTTCAAAGTCAAACCAATTACAATTCAGACATAGCGCGACCGTATAATGCATAACTTTTTTTGTATATATCGAAATTCAATTTATTTATTTTTGTTGGATCAAGGACTTCAATATCTAGTGCACTCAAATTTTTCTTTTTCTTTTTGATAATCTACTATTTTTCCACATGTGCAGAACAAAGACCTTCATTTTTCGATGAAAAACCTATGTTTAATAAAACTAAAAAAAAAATACATAAGAAAACCAAAAGATATTGAAACTATATTCGTTGGATAGCTTGTTCTGAAGATTACCTAATTCAAGTTGGGTTTGTGAAGATTCTTCCATTTTCATCCTCAACCCAAGCTCCGAAGTGCCAAAATTTAGGTTTTTTTTGTGTCTCGGAGAGGGGATGAGTAATAAAGGGGGTTTGAATGAACCCCTAGGGGTTCGCTCGAACCAGGGTTCATTCGAACCCCCCTTCTATAAGGGGTTTTGATGACTTTTTTGGCGAGAAAGTGTTAGGAGGGTTCGCCTGAACCTAGGTTCTAGTGAACCCCTAATGGGTTCGGTCGAAACCAATAGGTTCGTACGAACCCCTAAAATCAATTTTTTTGCCATGCATTCATTTTATGTGAGTTTTCCTTCCCCACTTCAATTGTAAACCACTATTGTGGCTTCACCCATAGATAATTGGATTAATGGGAATTATTAAATGATTTGTGATTTGATAAATGATAAATGGGAATAAATTATCATAAATGGTAAATTAATGTGATGATTAATAAATGGTCAATTAATAGATGTAATTAATGATTTAGGGAATGATATGATAATAATTAAGGTCAACGATTAGGAGGAATATTTTAGGTGTCTATATGTTACCCCTCTTTGAAGCAATGATCAAAGTAATATTGTTTGAAAGAAAAGAAAACTATGCAAGAAGAAAAATTAGAAGAGATGATTGATACCCCCTCAAGAGATTATTTGTGCACAAGTGATCTCTCAAAAGAAGAGAGGAAGAAGAAAGTGTTAGATGAAAGATGGAAAATGATGAATGAAAAAGATTAAAATATGAATACAAGGAAAATGATTATGAATGTGTTATGTTGACTTTGATATTAATAAACTTTATTTGATATAGCAATAGCTATTACACACTAAGGTATATAAGATTGAGGTGACAATGTATCCAATGCATGGACCAACTCTTAAGAAAACAAACAATAGACAATAGGATGCCCCATAACTCACAAGGTGTATGACACTCTTAGTGGATCTATGATGAGACAACCATCAAACATGAAACACAAAAATAATAGACCTTGCTCTAGTTTATGCCATATCAAAGCACACCATGATATGAAATGATCATAGTGACATTGAATAAGCATAGTGGTTTAAAAGATAAATCCAAAGAAAGATCGAAAGATTGAAAAGAGAAACCACAAAAAAGATAAGAAATGATCAATAGAAATACAACAATACTATCTTTTTCCAAGGTTTGGGAAGGACTAAAGGATAAATTTGGATCATGTTTGGTTTCAAGAAGGAAACATATCATATAAGACAAATTTTTAATTTTGAGAAAGAAACATCTTGTATAAGACACATGATGGGTGATAATGAATTATTCACAATGAAAAAGGTTTGTTTTGACTGCATGTTATCTAGGTTGATGTCGATCTCTAAGATTTTATCAGTTGAAGTGCATGCTTCAAGTGTGGTATTTGATGGTATGAAGCACATGTATATGTTTATGTTTTCTTGTGTAACTTATTAATGGATTGATATGTTAAGGATGGTATACTATAAGGAAAATGAAAAATTCATATTAGTAAAAGATACAAAGAAGCAATAAAGCAAGCATGCACAAGGATATAAAGAAAAACATGATATTGTCCCTAGTCTAGCTGAAAACTAATTGATTGGTGGATGATGATGGAACTTGTTGATATGGGAAGGACACATCTTGTAAAAAATGTGAGGATTGAGAAATACATATCACGTGATGATGATAATGTGTCTAAAGAATCAAGGTTTACAACAAGGCTAGGAACAAAACCAAGGTATGTTTTGGATGATGTGATGGATTACATAACAAGATCATATGGATTAAGATAGTTGTATTTGGATGGACTACTCTTAGATTTGGATGGGACTATGGAGGGATTTGAGCTAGGTGGATTGGAATCTCAGAACCAATGACAAGGGAAAACCAATTATTATGATAAGTATGAAAGGATAAGGGATTTCTTTGGTTGAGTATAGGAGACATGTAGATTATTGGATGGGTATTTAGGATATGATTGAGCCAAGGACTATGTTGATACCATATAGGAATAACTTATTTTTATCCAAGATATAAGGTTTGATAATGCTACATAGAAAATGCCATGATATTTTATGGTGCATGGATAAAGGATGGACATTTCAAGAGTTTTCCAAAGAACGTTTTAATTTTGTGCCCCAATCCTTATTAAGATCAAGGTAGATAGGAAAGATGGGTGGAAATGGTGTAGATTGGATAGATGGATGGAAATGTCATGAAAAATGTATAAAAGATGAGAAATTTTTTCCCCAAGTGTGATGGTCTGCATAGATAATTGGTCTTACTCATGATTCTTTTTTTCCAAGTTTTCATCATGGTACTTATCCAAAGTGCCATAAGAATGATTTTCACTATTGGATAAAATTTCCTCTTTACTATTTTTTTGCATTTTTCATATTTTTTGGTATTTTTTAGATGGCCTTGATGTTTATATAATCATTGGTTGCTCTGAATAATACTATGATGGTGTTGATTTAGATGTTGGTGTCATGATATGTCAATAGTGATATCTATGGAGGAGTTGCCTTGTCAAGACATTGGCACTTGCATACAACTGATGGATATCATTGTGATCCTTTATAATACTAGGGTTGGCCTTGTTTAAATACTCACAATGTGATAGAGTTCCATGAGAGTCCCTATAGTTATTTTTTTTGTCAACTTGGAAATCCTTTCATTCTTTAAAAAGATATGATTTTGGTTGTTGGTGTCTGAAATGGTTTCTAAAACCCTTCCAGGTTTTGGCACGGTTGTCACAACCATGTGTTACCCCATCATTCCCATGTTAAAAGAATATCAATGCCCATTCCATTGAAGTTCTTCTTAATGGTTTATAAAACCATGACGAGACCTGAAAGGGTTTTCAAAACTTAGTCAAAAGCCAATATTAAATAAAATAAGTTGAGTACTTAATTAGATCTGGTTAAATTTTAGGAGTTTCAAAAGTCTTATAGGTTTTTTAAACATATGTCAAGATCTAAAATTGTCTTAGAAACCTCATTGAAATTTGACCAAACAATGGCTTTGAACTCAAGCATAAATTAAAAATTTGACTTCAAATATAGGTTTTCCCAAGTCTTGAGCACTTTATCAAGAAAAATTAGTTATGGGTATGTGTAGGATCATCATGGAAAAAATAGGCCTTTAAGTGGCAAAAAATTCAAAAAAATCAAAGTTAGGCAACTTGACGTAAAAATTTGAATAAGTTATCTATATTATTTAAAAAATATGTAACAATAGAATCTATAGAAAATTGAATGTAGTTTCTAAACTACTAGATTTATTTTAAAATAAATAATTCTATTTGGTGAAAATATGAAATTTCAATGCAATAGTACTTAAATTCGGGAAAAATAAATAAAGTAGGTGTCCATCAATCACCTAACTACAATAAAATGATAATATTTTTTATAATATTTTATATATAAGTAGACTCATGTCCCCGATGTGATGCATATTTTTTGTAATTTTTTCCAAGTAAATAATTAATTATGATTTTTTTATTACAAATTTTAAAAATATAAAAAAATGTATGTCTACCACCTTAACTTGGTAATAACTTCATGATTTTTTTTTTTTTAAAATCCTATAGTATGGAAGCATAGAATTTGATGCATCTTTTGGATTCAAAAATGTGATACCGTTTGAAAGCTATAGATGTTTTTCAATCAGCCTATCAATCAGGACTTTAGTCGTAATTCAAATAGAAAATGAATAATAATTATTTATTAAATTCAAAGTAAAGAATAATTTATATTGGTGGAAACCTGAGAATATTCTTTAAAAACTCTTTTCGTTTCATCAATTTTGGGTAAAAAAAAAAGTTGTTAGCCACATGGGCCATCATATCAATTACATATTGCCACTTTTTGGCCCATCATGATCCTGCACATACCCTTATTTCAGAAATCAATCAAGGTTTTGAAACCTTTTTCAAGACCTTATGAGGTTTTGATAACCTCTATAAAGGTCCAAGAGATGTTTGTTATGAAATTTGCATTATTTGAAAGGTATATTAACAAGATCCCTTGGATAATCATCAAAGTTTCAAAACCTTTGCTAAACCTTGAAAAGGTTCTTGAAACCCATGGATTCCTCGATAAGCTTTCATAGTCGCTCCCTTTTCAAAATTTGAAATGTGTAAAAAATAAATGCAAGATGGGAAAGCTCACATGTGCCAAATTTTAAATGTTCCATTAATGTTCACCTACCACTCCTAAACATTAATTAAAAACATTTATATATAAATATTATACTGTCAAATGAATTCATTTTTACAAGCATTCGGGAGCAAATTTTGCTGGCAATGAAAGAGTAGAATTATGGAAGACCTATGAGTAACTTAGTGTTATAGTATTAAATCCTAACACAAAGGTATAGTGAATTTCTTCTTGGCGTAGCATATCATAAGATAACTGAAGGAGTATTCTTATAAATTTTGGAATTGAGTGTTCTTTTAATATCCCATATGATTCAGTTGAATCATTTCCTAAGAATGAATTATCACAATACTCATTCAAATTGTATTCATAATGAGGTATAAGTACCTAGGTTATGAACATTTTTATGGTTTGTCGAGTATATTACCAAAAATTGGGGACACCAAAATAGGGCATATAATTAGGAATGATGATAGATCCCCAATTACTTAGAGGTTTATTGAAAGTGGGTTGCTACAAGCCGTAATATTTCCTATGGTAGTGCAATATACAGACCTAGTCATAGAATCTATTAACCATTATGACTCTAACACAAGGGAAATCAAAATGAATGATAAATTTCTATTGTTAAGATAAATAGGGATACTTTTGCCTGATTTCTATTATTTCTAGAAAGAGAAGTGTACACAGACTTCAATTTCATTCTTTCTCATCAATGTTTTTAGCAAAGGAAGGGATAATACAAAAATGTTATTTTGTCATGGAAGTGTCCACCCTCGTTGAGATGATGAAATCACTAAACCACCTAATGAAACATGGGATGATCTTCTTGAGTGTGGGATTAGATGGTGGACATCAACCTCTAGAGAGGGTTGGTTCCCTTAGAAATTCACCTAATCTAATCCATGCTACTACTACTCACAAAGGAAAGATATAGGAATTGACATGAAAATAAAAACCTAGGATCCTAAGGTGATGCCACAAAATGGTTTTCAACCCTATAATACAGTTTAGACTCACATATGACCAAATGAAACAATTTGCATGCACAAGTCAGGTTTCTACATACTTCTACATAAGTGCTTCATAAGAAGGTTGGAACTCAACAACCTTAGAAAGGAAAACAACTATTTTATAAAAAAAGGATTTTTTGAGTCATCACACAACTTATAACCTGCATAGAATATGTATATTTCTATATGAAGGTACTCAAGAATGAGACACAAAATTCAAGAATTGAGTATAAAATCACAAAAAACACATCCATCATTCATTATTGCAAACAAGATATATATTTGAGAAGTAAAAATTCTTGTCAAGTTATTGATCAAAATAAGTTATATATAGTTGCTTACAAGCTTGAAAAAAGTGATTTTCATTGTAGCTCCAATTTGAAAGAAACTTCAAGAGAATTACAATACAAAACTAGATAGAAAGAACTATCTCTAAAACCTACCCTTAGGCTTGCCTTTATGCTACTCAACAACTGCTACAGAATAGGAACATGTGCTTGCTGGGTCAAACTCCTTGGGCATCAAAAACTAATATCCCTACTTTGGAGCCCCTAAAACTACTCCAAAAAGGTACTTGAGTGAAGGAAAATTATTTCCTTGACCTTATCCACCATTAAGGAACTTAAAAATAGCTCCTATATTCCCTCAAAAGGCTCAAACTAAGTCAAAACTGCCTCCAAAATTATCTCCATCCATCTTGCAGCTCCTTAAACTACCCCCTAGATATTTGCAACTACTTGTGAGTGCTCATTTCTCTTCTAAAGAAATTTGCATGTTCATAGGGCATGTGGAAAGAAGATTTGAAATAGTCCAATGTCTTTTGGTGGAACAAAAGATTATTTTTAGGACAAGTATTTGATACTATCATGTAGTTGTGACATATCTCCACTCTTGTAGAAGGTTGTACTGTGAAATTTTGAATGACTATGCTAGGTTCCTAATGGTTGCCTATATTCAATTCCATTGCATCTCTATTCCATAGCCATGCTTGCTAAGATTTTCCATTAGACCTCTAAGATCCTTCATCTTCTTGACTATCCTACCATCATCACCCTTGATTGTCAAAATGATCTCATGATGTTTTTGTACTTCAGAGTTTATAGAAAAAATGATCTTCATAGTACATAGTTTAATTTGAATATTTGAAGGAGGTGGCAATTTGAAAATAGGTTTCTTGAATTTTTTTTTTTGTTATCAAAGAGTGTTTGGTAACCATGAGTGATAAGCAAAGACAAAAAAAAAGATGTAGAAAGTTAATGACACTTGAAGAAATTCAAGCAAATAAAGATAAGGAGGAAAAAAGAAAAAGGGAAAGGAGAGAAAGGATTCATCAAATGAAATATTTGGAAGCATCTAGTTCCAAGAATGTTGAAGAGGAAGCCATGAATGATGAAATGAATGTAGATGATGCAAATGTGGAGATGGTGAATATGGAAGAAAATGCAATTACGGAGACAAACCCAACTGTGCCTTCAACTTCAACTTTGAATGATATGCAAACAACTTCGGGTGTGTCTTCAAATCAACCTCCCAATGATATGGAAAATGCACCTATTCAAACAATCTATCCAGGTATGTGTTCAAACCCAAGTTTTCATAATATTGATATTGCTTGTTTAGATGAAGCTGATACACCATTGATGAGATCAATAATATTAGGGTTGAAACAATGCAAAAACAAGAAAATGATGAAATTATATCTTATGAGAATGTAAATGAGGATGAAATCCCTAATATTGATGAAAAATGAGATGAAATCCCTTTACATTTGAAAATGAAAATGAAACCCCCTTGTGTGAATGAAAATGAAACTCCATCTATGGATGAAGGTGAATTTTTTTTTTTTACAATTGAAACAAATGTGCTAGATGACCTTCGTGGTAAAGCTTCTTCAAGACAAATTAGAAATTATGGAGATAAAATATATAAAATATTTTTTTATAGAAAGAAATTAGGATTCCAATGTCAACTCATGGTGCAATTGATGAGAATGTTGAAAATGAGAAAAGTGATGAAAAAATTAGGTGTTTTTGTAAAACCAAAAAAGAAAGATGATTCAGTAGAACAAGTCATATCTAGTGTTACAAATGCTATTGATGTTATTGGTAAGAAAAGTCGATCGAAAGATAAGAATGCGGCTCGTCGTGCAATAACAACTGCTCTAGTTGATAAAGCAGCTTGAAATAAAAGAATGTTAAGTAAGATTAGTAAGTGTATAAACTTAAATCCTAGAAATTTGATAAGAGCTGCTAAAAGAAGAGAAAGTATTGAAAAGGATCCTATTAATCAATGTTGGAGTTTTAGTGGTAGACGCCCAAGATCAGACATGAAATTAAATCTTTAATCAAAATTTTTTGGCATGATAATACAAGAGTATCACCTAACATTAGAGATGTCTTAAAATTAAGGGTGGGTTCCAAAATTCATGAACCTCATCCAAAGCATCTCTTAGATATGACTCAAACTAAATTATATAAAAAAAAATTAGATGCTTCAATCTTACCATTGAATATTAGCATAAGTCAAAGATCATTCGAAAAGTGTAAACCTTTTTATGTTAGAATTAATAAGCAACAAATCTCTTGTTGTTGTAAGACTCATGTACAATTTCATTATTATTATGATATATTTCGATATATATGATGCTTTGCATGCTAGCCAAATTATGGAGGACATTTGTGGTATTAATTATGCCACCTAAAAGAATCAAATATTTTATAGCAGGTTTGTTTCTTTGTAATCCCTCTTTAAATGGAAACTCATTTTTTTTAAAAGCATGCATTTCTAGAGAATGCGAGAGATGTGGTAACTTTTCATTATTAGGAGAATGTATGCATGAAAGTAGTTTAGATGAATTTGGAAAATAATTAGTGGATGTAAAAAAATTTAAAAATATTGAGTATTCTTTAAAAGATGGAAAAACTGGAAAACGTGTTGAGCTAATTGTGGAAAAAGTTCGTGTGCATGCTTTTATTACTGAATTTAAAGATAAGTTTGCACCTAAATATGTTCAACACTCTCAGAATGATCATTGGCTTGATAATCAATTTCGTTTATGTAAAAACACATTCCCAATTGGAACTATATTGTCAGTTGTTGATTTTGCTGAAAATTATACTCTTGCTCCACAATAAAAAATTCAATCACAGTATTATAATTCAGTGCAAGTAGCTATATTTGTTCACATTGTTTATAGACATGCTGAAGATAGTGCAAAAGATAATATAATTTTTTTGAGAGAGTACCATTTTTATGTAAGTTATAATCGATTACATTCATCTAAGTTTGTACAATATTGTTTTGATATATTTTATAAAAAATTAAAAGAGAGGAATTCAAATGCTAGAACATCTCATATGATCAGATAATTGCACGGGTCAATTAAAAAATGCTAGAATGTTTTATTGGTTATGTAGAGTTCATAAGGAAAATAATATCCAACACATATGGAGTTTTTTTGAAGTTGGTCATGGTAAGGGAGAATATGATGGAGCATGTGCATGTGTGAAAAGAGCTCTTGCTAGAGAGCAACTAAAATTTGAGGATGTTGTGAAATTTAGAGATGCACGTGCAATTGTAGATTGGTGCAATACCAAATTATCTACAAGAACAAGTGAGAGGTCAATAATTCGACACTTCTTTTGGTTAGTTGAAGAAAATGATATTTTTTCTGGACAAGATTGTGAAGCAATTAATGGAACTACAAAATGGATTTCATTTAAGAGTTCGAATGCGAATACATGGACAATATGGAGAAGGGAGTTGGCATGCTTTTGTTAATTTTGTATTGTAGGTGATTGGAAGGCATGTAAAAATATGGAATGGGTTGAACAATGGCAACAAAGAGCTTTAACGCCTACATCGACACATGTTCAACATGGAACATTTGACAATTGAAGATAATCAAGTGTTCACATCAGATGATTATGATCATGTTTCGGATCTTGTACAAGAAGGTACGTTATTTATTAAGTTGAATTTTGTATGTATGCATGTTAATATGTGAGTTAAATATAAGTCACTCTTTATTGAATTTTGTATTTATTTTTGTAGGACATGTGTATGTTGTTGTTGCACCTCAAGGGAATGAAGAGCAAACAGAAGTACTAGTTGGCTAGATGTGTTGAGAGAAAACATAAGTTGGTACATACTAGAGTGGATGATGACAACTTTGAGTATCCAACCGGTTCAATGGTTGTTGATGGTAATTGGTTTCAAAAATATTTGATGAGTCAATGGCTTTCCAGATTTGAAGATTACAGTGAAAGACATACAAAATATTATACATTATTCACATTTGATTTTTGGCAAACCAATATAAAACTAGTATATCAAGGAGGCCTTCTAATAAAGTTTTATGGACACTTTCAAAGGGATGATCATGAGACAATCATAGATGCATTATGTAAAAAAGAGAGGATGATGGTACAATAGGAGTAAATAACATCGGTAAGTAAGCATTCCTTAGTTGTATATATATTTAATTTATTATATATATTTGTCTTAATCACTTTAAATTAAAAGTTTTATATCATTTTTGTTTCGTGTCTCCTAAAATAGATGCTTTACAAAAAGAGAGAGGAGATGTGCTGTATATTACAAATGGAATTTAAACCTAAGAGACAAGTAACTTATATAGTTCTAGATACATTTTAATTGATAATTTTATAATTGTTCTCTATATCCCCTTAAGCCATTCTCTTAAAACCCCTTAATTCATCCTCTTATGTACCATTAATCCATCCTCTTGCATCCCCTTAAGTCATTCTATCAACTACCATTAATCCATCCTCTTAGGACCCCATAATCCATATCCTCATATATCTACCCTTAATCTGTACACTTGCATCCACTTAAGTCACTCTCTCAACACCCCTTAATTCATCCTCTTAGGACCCCTCAATCAATATCCTCATATATCTACCCTTAATCCATCCATTTGCATCCCCTTAAGTCACTCTCTCAACACCCCTTGGGGTTTAAATTCATTCTATCAACTCCCCTTAATCCACCCTCTTCCATCCCCTTAAGCCGTCCTCTTAGAGGACCCTTAAGTCATATCCTCTTACATCTCCTTAATCCACAATCTTGCATCCCCTAAGTCACTCTCATAATTCCCCTTAAGCCATCCTCTTAGGGCCTATTAAGCCATATCATAAGGTTCATGACATGCATCCCCTTAATCCACCATCTTCCATCCCCTTAATCCACTCTCTTACATCCCTTCAAGTCATTCTATAAACTCCCCTTAATCCAACCTCTTACATCCCTTCAAGTCATTCTATCAACTCCCCTTAATCCACCCTCTTGCATCCCCTTAATCCACTCTCTTACATCACTTTAAGTCATTTTATCAACTCCCCTTAATCCACCCTCTTACATCCCTTCAACTCATTCTATCAACTCCCTTTAATCCACCCTCTTACATCCCTTCAA
>VDFB02026320.1:67038297-67185297 GCA_007258455.2 Sequoia sempervirens
TGATCTAAAAAATCATAATTAGGTCGACCTTAATGAAAAGTATGCACCTAAATGTGCACCACCAAAATAGGTCATCACCAAACACTTTCGCAGTGGAAAGAAGTGAAGGAATCACCACACCCAGGGTTATCTAAGACCCAAATCCACATCACCACGCTACTCAACACATCCATAATCCATGAGGTACCTCCACAAATAACACTAGCACACCAAGTTGGCCAAACTTGAACTAACACTAAAAGTGACTACATACATACTTCTCTAGGTCTAGAAACAACATATGGACCACACAACAACACTTCTCAGCATTCATACAACATCTCAAAATATTCTAGCATCATCAAAATATTTTGCAACACTACTACAACCACTTGAAACAAAGAATACTTTCATTATGTGAAACTAGACACACCGGCTCAAAATACAACTCACTAACGAATCTTATAGAACACCTTAGTAGCTGAAACCTCAAGGGAAGAAAGTTACAAACAATATAAGCACATTCCCAAATCTACAAGATAAGAAACCTCACTATGGAGAAATGCAAAGCAATCTCATTTCTCCCAGACAACCTTCAACATAGATAGACATACTATCAAACATAACTTCCACTATTGCACAATATAAAACATCTAAACACCTTCAAGATCATTATATCCAAACCACACAAGCATATCTTCAACCATGAAGAAATGTGGAGCACAACACTAAACACATCTCTGTCATACTGCACACACTTTTATTCAAATTTTCTCAAAATCACTTGGAACCAAGTGAACTTACTGTGACTACAACATCTATGATCCATCAAAACATCAATGATAATACTGATGACAACACCACAACACCTTTTTATCAAACCACAACACATTCCATACTAGCACCAACACTTGACAACACCACACTATAAATATTGTTGGCATCAATGACCAACTGTTGGCATCAATGACAACACCAGCAACATACTTGCAACAAGACCAAGTAGACAAATCTAATCTAAGGTTGTGTTATTGATATTTTTAATTGGGTCAAAACCTGGCTTCCAACGACATAGAGGCATGCTATGTTTACCATGAAGTTGTTTTAATTTTTACTTATTTTTCATTATTGAATGAAATTATTCTATAATACATAACTTTCACTAAAAAAAAAAATTATCATAATTTATTGGAATTAGATAATTAACTCCAAATGTCTAGTGCATAACATTTTTTTATTTTTTTTACTAATATTTTATTTATTATTAATTTAAAATTATCTAATAAAAAATTAAGAGTTATATTATTCCACTACACATTTATCCTAGCATATTAGTTAAAGTAAATTATTTTTCATTGAAACAAGAACATCTATGTGGAGTGCAATCTTTTTTTTTAGAATTTTCTAACATCGCTTGTTATTATTTTAGTGCCTTGAATAGATTTCATTGTTTTTTCATAATGGAACTACATTATTATCAAAATAAAATATAATATAATATTAAATAGAATAATAAATATTATGATTTTGGTAAAGCTAATAGTAAGGGATACATCATTTCAAAATTATATTTTCAAATGAATTCATTATGTTCCCCAAAAGGGAAAGATTTTTTTTGTTATCATTCTGATAGGTGTGGAGGAGACTCCATCATGGGTTTTGTTTAATCCTAGGAAATTTCTATCAAAATAGTTTTGGATTAAGGGGATTTGATCTAGCCTCATTCGATCAAACCTCTTTAGATGGAACCCCTTAAGGTTTAATCATTATTATTTTATTTCAATGTAATTTCAATAAAAAATCAAGATGTCCCACAACTAAGTTACACTATTGTGGGATCATCTAGTTGTTTTACGTAAGGAAGGGGGGATATATTGGAAAGCATAAGTTTTTGGACATAAGTTTTCTCAATAAAAATGAATGATAATTTTGTATATGTTTTGATATTTTGCCTCCATGATTTTTTAATATTATAATTTTTTGTATTATATTCAATGATGAACTTGGATAAACCAAATATTATTGGATATTGGCATGGTATCATAGCCTACTTTAGGCTACACTAATCATGCCTCTAGGGACAAAGAAAATAATGACAATAAAATATATAGGTTATAGAAGATTAAGGGAAGAAAGAAACTATCGATTGGGTCATTAAGTATCCAATTAGTGTTTTATATAAAATAAATTTGATCTCTACTATAAATTTTTGATAAGAAAATATAAGATTTCTTTCATCAATTAGGGATTCTTTTATAAAAAATTAAAAATCATAGATTCAAAAATAGTTTGAAATTATGTTAACACACCATGAATTGCAATCTATGAAATATAAATGTACAAAATAAAATACCCTATACATATAACATTTAATAGAAGAAAAAATGTTAATTATGCATATATAAATTTTTAATTATGGTAAAGACACGAAGGTCCTATACCCATTACAAATCAACAATTTATGTTAATTATACATATAAAGCTATCAACCCTAGAAAAACTAATAAAAAAAAAGAGAAAATAATTATCAATATTGATATTATAATAGTTACCTTAATATTACAATTATGGCATTGATATGGCTATATCTCGTGTCTAACAACTATGGCTATAATTGGTCATATAAGTGATTATTCCCCTTTATATTGATCATACATCCATTCAACTATCATAATCCTTACAAAACAAAAAAGCTAATTCTTTGGCTTGGATGACTATTGTTATTAATATTTTAAGGATTTTTAAAACTCATATCTATATATATTCATCCATATATGTGAGTTTTAAATACATAAAATATCAATTACAATAGTCATCCAAGCTAAATAATTGACATATTTATATTGTAAGGATTATGATAGTTGAATGGAAATGTTATCATTGGAGAGGGGATTAATCACTTATATGGCTATTATATGGATGAATATATATAGATATGAATTTTAAATCCTTATAATCTCAATTACAATAGTCATCCAAGCCAAATTATAACTGACTATGTTTATATTGTAAGGATTATAATAGTTGAATGGAAATATTATCATTAGAGAGGGGATTAATCACTTATATGGCCAATGATAGCCATGTTTGATAGATGTGGTTTATACATACATATATCATCAACAAAGGGTTTATAAGGCTCACTACCATTATATTAAAATGTTATACTATCCATTACATCACCTAGGGTCATACTAACAATATTAATTATATATAAATATTTAATATTATATTATATCATGATAATGTCTTTTATCAACAAAGTGTGGTGATTCCTATTATATTATAATATATATTTATACAAACTAACAATAAATATTTATATGAGGCATGCATAAAGAGGGTTATCACAAAAAATATCAATTATCCATTACATCACCTAGCATCATATAAAAAATTCATCTAAGTTGTTGACAGTTATGATGGCTACTAAAGAAAGCTTGAGAACCAAAAACTACTAGAGGATTTTATAGGACACATGGCTAATAGAGAGTTGCATACCTTTACCAGCCAAATAATATAGAATAGACCCATGATCTAACCAAAAATATTGAAATCTAAAATTATAGTGATAGTACATTGATTAGACAATATCACCTAGTATGGAAACAAATGTACCATACAATGAGCCTTTAAACACTAGGAATAATTAATCTAACTTGACCACTAGTAACTTTGTTAAACCTTGGCCCATTTCTTAAAACATGAGTAAGGATTTAATATGTATAGCTCTAATAAGGATCTTAATGGTGATCCACACCTTCACCATATTTCCTAGTAGAATATCCATGACCCTTTCAAGTGGATCCCTTCAGCCTACAAATTCCATGCATGGCTTGATGTAACCAAAGTAATACACAAGTAAAAGTTTCTACCCTTCCATCTCTTTGACCAAAGTATGAAAATTCTCTATAAGCTCAATATGAATAGCCATAGGGACACTACCATTAGTCTTTACCCCACTTGACTTTATTTTAGCAAAGTCTAAGATGACCTGTAAGTTGTCCTTCATTGTAATCTTGATGAAAAAATGTGTGAGTCTTCATCACAACTTGGTCATGGATATATGACATAATTTAATGACAAATTTTATTACATTTTTGTTGTTAACTTTTGATATCTCATTACCCATCATGTATTCCTCTCCAAGAATAACAAATTTCTATAGTAGGGACAACAATAAATGAGAACTTAAAGAAAATAACTTACCTTGAGATTAATATTAGTGTATATGGGTTAGATAAAACCATCACTGATTTTTACATTTGCAGCCTCTCTCTTTCCATGGTACACTAAAAATTATAGATCTTGGAATAAGTGGTTAGAGGGGAATTTCAAATCAAGAATGCACAAAACATTTACAAAAATTCCCTTTAATAAATGATTTGCATGTTTAGCTAGACATGGTTACCATAGATGTGTCCTTCCTATTATTGTTATATACTTAAAGGATTAAATGACATTACTACCTTAGGATAATTGAAACCACCATTTGTTCCAAATATTTTGTACAGTACACCAATATTTGGTATCATTTGAAACAATGATCTTAGGTGAAAGTTCAAACTTGTGATAGTTTTATAAAAAAAATAGTCAAAATCTAGATTTAACTAGATTTTTTTGAACATGATGTGGAGTTGGCTCCCTTAGGGAAATATACAATTTCTCAAATTGTGAATCGCCTATCTAAACCAAATTGTGGATCTTTAAGGAAGAAGAAAGGGTTTAAGTTAGATGTAGAGAAACTTCAATTGGAAGGTAGGAAAGCCACAAAGGAGGAAACTCAGTGGACAATGAATGCTCTGCTCTCTCAAAGCAACAAAAGAGATTAGATATGAGGGCCTTAGGGACGAATTCTTATAGATTCTCGTATTATTTAGTGTACCCTCTCTCTAGATCTGAGGCTTTTATTTTATTTCCCATTTCCTCTTATGGACTATTTGTCCTCTTCTTCTTAGTCACTTCTCTGAGTTCTTTCCTTTTCTTTCTGCTCCTTGCTTTGTAGGTTTGGAACTTGTTTTATTTTGATATAATATTATATTTGGGAGTGGTCCCTAATCCCACAACTTACTGATTAAAAACTATTATCTAACTATCCTAACATTTATTTATAAATTAACATCTACATGCTAATATATTTTATCATCTAATCTAATATCTATTTAATGATGTAATACATACAACATCTCTTCCCTTTCTAGTATTTTCTCAATGGCTAACATTACTTTATCCTCTTTAAATAATTGTTCAACATCATGAAACTAGTTACATTATTCTCCATATTTATAGGATTTTACTACTTTTCTATTGATACCAACTTTTTTTTTTGGATCCCTTCTTTGTGTGTGGGATAGCTTGTGATTATTACATGTGTGGGAACAACTCTTTGTGAGTATTAGAATATGATCCTTTAATTGCTTATTTCCTATGTAGATTATCTATGCATCCTTCTTGCATGTCTCAAAATTTTGTAGCAACCTGTAAGAAAATCATTTTTTTTTATGTGGTCTATCACAAAAATGCCAAATTAGAAAACTAGCACACTTTCATGGATCATGACTAATTTATCCATACCTGGAGTTACATGAGAATTCATGACCTTAATTATTATTTCTTCCACCTTTCTAACCTTTTTGGTTCTTTTTTCTTCCTTTCCATCTAGGCTTATACTATGGCTAAGGTGCACAAGGTGGTAGTGCATCTAATAGTTGGTGTGGATATCAAGATTACTTAAATAGTTCTTACATACTCATATTCATGAACTATGCTCCCAAATATATTTTCACATTTAATATTGATACCACTTAATAAGTATTGGTTTCATGAGTAAGACTCCCACAAAATTCACACCAACATTTTTGGTAATTCATATTTTAGTAGTAAGGTGTAAGATTAACTAGCAAACCACCCATTACATATGGTGTAAATTTTAATGTGATAACAGTGTTGAGTAGTTTTTACCACCCAAGCTTTCACCATCAAATAAACATCTATTGTATTCCCATTTGTATGAAATATTGAGAACCATGCATCGTGTTTTATTTCCTATCTTGTTTAATTAATTCCATATGCATTTCCATGAAACCATATTTCTATCTCTCCATGTTGCTTCCCTATATTCGTATGGTTCTCCCACAACTTCAAGCCATAGTTTGTTCTTTTGAATAGAGAAGGTTCTTTCAACAAACTCCCACTAAATCATCACTATCAAATAATAATTTATTTTATTCCCATTTTTATGATATTGTGAGCACCATTAGTTGTGTTTGATATCTTATGTTTTTGCAAGTTATTCTATATGCACAACGATGAGACCATTATTTTATCTAGGAAAGTTACTTCCCTATATTCTCATGGTTCTCCCACAACTTCAAGAAATGGTTTGCATTTTTTTATAGTGAAGGTTATTTTAAATAACTCCCACTAAATATGGGTTCTTAAAATATCGATAAAACATTCCTACTAAATGACCTAGGGTCAATTTATTTTTAATACTTGCCACTATTTCGTTAACACACTTGTCATATTTGTAAATCGATTCACCTATTTGTTTCTTTAATGCATTTAGCATACTATATTAGTATGTTTGAGTTCATGGTACTTGAACTCTTACAAAATCTTGCTTAATATTAGCCAATGGTCCCAAGACCATATAGGTCATACCTAGAATACTACTTTTAAGGATCACTTCCCAAAGTCACTACAAATAGGATAATCTAGCATAGAGTGCCAATGAAGTTCTTCATGTGTAAAGTTATCTCATAGTCTTTCTAATTCTAAGGAGCATCTTTATTCCTTAGGAATTTATTTATTGTGGTCAACATTAGCTCTACTACTTACTATATGAGTCACAATTTGCTAGTATAATTTGATTATCAAATTAAAATATCTACTAAGTGTTTCTTTTATCTCATACAAATTTACTAAATTAATGATAACTCCATAATGGATGGTCGTGTTAGGAATGTGGCTATCTCATCTCCCTCTAGCAATATTTGATTGTTGGAAAGTAGGTGGTTTTATTTTATTGTTATATCTCCCTTTGATCTTACTTCTCCATATCTTCAAACTATACTTTTCGTAAATATAATTTATCTCCCATATCAACATGATTCCTTCTAGCATTATCTCTTTTGTGTATATTGTGACTTAGATATTTTTCTTTCAATGTTGAACTAGATATTTTTCTTTCAATGTTGAACTTGAGAATTGGATTGACTTAATCACTTCTTCTTTTTTTCTAATTATATAGTTTTTCTTCCTTTTCCTTACTTATTGATTTAATTTCTTAAATTAATATAATCTCTTATTATTTTATAATTCAATTTTTAAGATTTCAATATTTCTCTATCAATAATTGACAATTAATCTATTTTTACACTTTCTTCCATCAAATCAATTGTGTCGATTCTAGAATCTTCCCTCCCCTCGTCTATTTAACTAGCGAGTTTGCTACATAACTATCTATTCTCTTCTCTTATTTATCATCTTAATGATGGATCATTTAAAAAATATTCACACAATTTAATTCAAAAATTACAAACACTTTATTTTAAATGAGTAACACAACACCACATCACATCATTTTTTTTATTTAAAACCCATGCAGCACTTCTAGCATGGAAACCTATGGTCTAGGTAGACTCAGGTTAGCTATTAGATTCTCATTCTATGGTAACATCTTAGGCAACCATGGTCTTAAAAACCATATGAAATGTGGCACATCATAAATAGTAATCAATTTGAAAATTCGAACTCTGAGCGAGATCATCTCATTGCCTGAGAGATTTATATCCTTACTTTGATTTGACAAGTGATCCAAGACACACGACAACTTTTTATGCATTTGAGGACCCTTGATATAGCCAGAAACAAAATACCAAGAAAGGTTATCCAAACTTATGAATCGAGTCGATTTGAACCTCACAATTTTTTGAGTTGTCAAATCTAGGGAATCGAAATGATTTTGTCTCTTTATGATTATTGTCTTTGGAGTCAGAAATTTTCTGTGCAAGCTGTAACGTACAGTCACTCCAACTGCGCATGTATTCCATTTAAAGGACTCTGTCAGGTCAGAGTGGCAAGGAATTCAAGGAGATTTATGTTGCATCAACGTAAAATACAGTGAAAGACAGATGTAATCCAGTGAATAAATAAGGGAGGTAGTCAAGAATGGCAGATATATAACTCACATTCCACTGTGATGCACGGACCTCAGTCCCCCACACAGCGTTTTGCGTTTATAATCATCCTACATTGTCAAAATTTTCGTGTCCTTTATTAAATTTTATTTTATTTTACCTGTCAACCGATTAACGAGCGAATGCTCTATCCAAGGAATTCCACGGATTTGCAGTGATATGCGTTCAGTCAAGATCCATGAAATGTCAGTAGAGTGAAAAGGGTGAATGCTCGATCAGAGGTAAGCAGCTGGCTCATGTGGTGATTGGAAGACTGACAATCACATGAAGGTTTCAATGTCTAATCAAACCAAGTTGATGCTTCCATTAATTGTAGCATGATTTAAGATTTCCCAAATAATAGAATAGAAGATTTTTAACGTCCACCAGATCAAAAGGAGGTCTATGGGACAGTGATCCCTGCTATTTGAGCATTGTGAAGTGTTGTTCTCCTGCCATTAAGTTTGATAATGAGTTCTCCCATTCTGCCCAACCATTCCATGCTAAATAAATCTTGAAAATTTGCAGCTGTTAACCCACTTGTGTAGCTTCCTCTGATGTCACTGTAAGCTTTACAATCTAGGATAAAATGTTTTTCAGTTTCCACTTGCCCATCTGCACAAAAGATACAAACCCTCTCTTCCCAAACTTCTTTTGGCCTTTTCCATCTCCCTGTTTCACACCGAAGACGATGTGAGTTAGTCCTCAGTTGTGCAATGAGAATCTTTGATTTCCAAGGAATATTTGCCTCTATATATGTTTTTTGTTGATGGTGCAAATGACTGTTGTTTTAGGTAATTCAAGTCTTGGATTCAATTCTTGATTTGTTCATGAGGGTTCATTGCACATGTTCGATAGGTTATAAGGGGTTCACCTTATAAAGAGTTAAGCTCAAACTTGTTGGACTAAACCCTTGATTCCTCTCGGTTAAAATACCTCCTATTTATCACCTTGTAAAGAGTTAAGATCAAAATTGTTGGACTACACCCTTGATTTCTCTCTTTTAAAAAAGAAAGAATATGATGTGGGCTGAAATTTGAAGCTTCACTAAAAAGTTTGACTATTAAAACAGCATACTAGTGAGCTCTTAAGATTGAAATAAGTAATGAAATTTTTAAAACATAAGTATTGAAAGTAAATAAACAAACAAAATGCAATTTGAAGCTTCACTAAAAAAATTGACCATTAAAAAACATACTAGTGAGCTCTTAAGATTGAAATAAGTAATGAATTTTTTAAAACATAAATATTGAAAGTAAATAAACAAACGAAAAATAAATAGAGGTTAAATACAAAATGTTTTTAGATGATATAAAATCATATTTCAATTTAAGATATTTTTACATCAAAAAAATTTAAACATCAAAATTTATAAATTATCAAAAAATGGAAAAAATATATTCTTTGACAATTTTATTTGTTATTTCAATTTAAGCATCTCTTAAATCAAATTTGTAATAATGTTGAAATATTCTATAACAACTTGGATACATTATTATATGGAAAAACATATAATTTGTTATTTTTTAATAATACTTTTACTAAAAATATACATATTTTTAAATTAAGATATTCTACCAAACTTCTTAAATAATATAAAATTTATCTTAAGAGTCTTACTTAGTTGTCTATAACATATAGTTCACCCTCAATAATCCTAGTTTGTTGTCAAATATATTACTTATTTTGTAGGAAGACTATTGAGTGTTCTACACCTATAAAATTATAATTTGTTGATGAATAAAATTGAATAGTTTTGATGTTTTGTTTGTTTTTTCATTTTTTGTTTTATTTTGGTATAGAGCTATTGTACTCCTCTATTTTTTTCATTTTTTATTAAGTCATCCTTATATTCCTTTGATCAACATTACTACCCATGTTTTGTTTTCTCCTTGTTATCAGTATGCAGGGAATTTGAGCAGCAATGAGTGTTGCATTTTATCAATTGAGGAGAAGATTGTAGTAGGAGCATAGATCCACATGAAGATACTCAACCTATTAGAGTTTGTCTAGATCATATATTTGAGGACACCCTCTATGTTGTAGGAATAAGCAAAGACGAAGTTGTCAAGGAGAGATCACAACTTACAAAATTATTGTGTGATGAGGCTTGCGAAAGAACTACTAGATGATAGTGATGATGACTTCATTGAAGATGAGCCACTTGTTCTATTTTGAAGAGGCCAACACTTTGAAGACAAGGAGAGATGTAGTAGAGAATATTTAGATGTTCAATAGTCTAAAGTGCTTGTGGATCAAAGAAACTATACTTCATTATGGTTATGAGACATACATGTGAGGATTGGTGTTCAATAGTTCAGAGGGGGATATGAAATCTGGAAGTTCAACATCATACCTTTATGAAGGTGATGAGACACTTCATATGCAAATGGTGTCCAATGATGTTGGGAACCTAGATCATAGGTAGGTGACTATACTTGTAATTGGGAGCAGCCTGAAGAAGTCTTACTTGTTCGAGAACTGTTTAAAAAAATTAGTTTCTGCATAATGTATTGTTTAAGTTGTTATTTAGTTTATTATTGTAAGCATTAAGAGGGGGTGTTGGACTTAATGTTAAAAAATAAACATGTGTCAAAAGTCTTAGTTGTCTATAATATCAAGTTCGCTATCAATCATTTTACTTTGCTATTAAATATATTAACTATTTTGTAAGAAGACTATTGAATCTTCTACACTTATAAAATTGTAATTTGTTGATGAATAAAATTGAATAATTTTGCTGTTCTTTGTTCTCTGTTTTTTTGTTTTATTTAATATAATATTATTAAGAAGGCGAAGCGAAATCAGAGAAAGTTATTGGGCTAGAAGTGATTTAACCACAATGCACAAAATCCATTAGTAACTATATTTAATTGATTTAACTACACGATTGAATCCTGATAGCAATATCATAACTATATTTAATGTTTAATGTGGTGAGAATCTTACACGCTTACCAACAAAAGATATCCTCACATGCCACAAGAAAGCATCTTTACTGACTGTTCGTCACTGAATGGTCTCCCTAAGTCCAAGTCTTATAGTCATTTGTGTTCAACGATTATATTAGTATTATTTAGCCTTCTCTACACTTATATATGTATGTAGGATGGGGGAGAGTGAGAGATCATATTTTGTATCCAATACTGGTTGAGCAATATGTTCCAGTATCTGTTTGTAGCATGGACTGCCATTCAGGTTGTAATGGTGGTGGGTTCAGTACTCATCGCCTTCAGATCTAGATCATCAAAGAAGAAGAAATATCCTCCAGGTTTGATTTGTATATCTTGTCTTGTGTTCTTTGTTGCTTAATATGGAAGATGACTAATGAGCAAATGAACTTCAAATGCAGGTGTGGGTGCACGGATGGTTGTGAGGGACCTTGTTCTGCACAAGGATAAGGTGCCTCATCGAACATTCCACCAGTGGGCCAAATATTACGGTCCAGTCTATTCTGTCCGTACTGGCCTTGCATCTGCTGTTGTTGTATTGAACTCAGCCAAAGCCGCCAGGCAAGTAAGTTGCTATATAAACCCGCCCAGACTAAATATCATGCCCCATTACAGTCAAAAAGTGGGTTGATTACATATCAGTAGATAAACCCTACAACATACTAACTTACACGGAGAGTGGTGTTACTCATTGACCAAATGCTTTTAATACTTTTTTAAAATCACAGAGGTTTATCTAAGAGGACTTCTTTCAAGTTTTTTTCAAATGCATTATAAATAGAAGTTCTTGAAAATGTCAAATGTAAATGTGGGTTGCAGGCCATGACGGACCATCATTCGTCTATTACAGCGAAAAAACTCAATACAACCTTGCAAGTGTTGTCGTTGGATAAGTCAATGGTGGCCTTATCAGACTATGGAAGAGATCATCGTTTAATGAAGAAGCTCATTGTTTCACACCTTCTCGGAACAGCTCCTCAAGTAATGTTTTCAGTACTAGGTCTTGTTCTTAATGTTTCCAGTATGGTTTAATGTCATCTTAACAATAACAGTACATCTTGGTTTTTATTTGTTTTCATAATATATGCTATCAGCTTTGTTAAAAAGAAATACTCTTTACTACTAATTTCATCAACTTTTTACTTAGCCACATGATTTTTATACCCATCTACTTATCAAGTACCTCAACTTTTCTCTCCCTGTTTTTGATACTATTTTCTCTGTTATACTCATAATATATGGTACATCTATTTGTGTAAGCAGAGAAATAATGCATTCATGCGAGAGGAAATGGTGCAGAAGTTAATAGTTTCCATGTATCTTGAGTTGAAGGAAGCTTCCAATGATACAGTGAACATGAGCAAGATCATTCTTGATCACTTGTTTCCCTTTGCTCTAAATCAAGTAACTTTTTGGAAAGCCTCATCCATCAAATACATTTGTAAATTTGATAAAAGTGGCAGAAAGTTTATTAGGTCAACTGGTAACTTTTTTCATACCAGAAAAAAAAGCTCAGTAGTTCAATGGCAGAAAGATTGTTAGTTCAACTGGTATATTATCAGTAGATGGCTGGGTTGCCACCAGTTATTTTCTAATTTACATTAAAAATATCGAATTAATTTGGCTTGGATTGCAGGTGATAGGCAGAACTGTGGAGCCCTTATACGTTGAAGAGCTAGGTAGTGAAATTGTATCGGTGCAAGACATGTATAATATTATAGTTGGGGAACCTGGAACTGCTGCTCTAGAAATCAATTGGAGAGACTTCATTCCTTATGTAAATCGATGGCTTCCTAACAAGAAACTACTTAGAATGTTAAGTGATGTGACGAGGAGGAGGACAGCTCTTGTGAGGGCTCTCATTCGCCAAGAGAGGGACCTTCTATCCTCAGGAAAGGTAGCTTCGTATTCTACCCTCATTTGGCTGAAACCCATTAATCCTGTATCTCAAACAGTATTATTAGTAATATCATTTTCACACATTCTCTGTTTTTAAGCAGAATACAAATGTTCTTGTAAAGATGAAATAATTACTCCTATTACCATATAATTTTGGGGTTTACTTGCTTCTTTCAAGTGTATACTTATTAGATCTAGAATGTGTTAATGAGTGAAGGAATCTAAAGGATATCTAGACATGCTGCTGAAGGAAAGCGAGATTCTGAGTGAGAAACAGCTAGAGACTGCAATATGGGAGCCTGTAATTGAAAGCACTACTACAAGTCATGTGGCTATGGTCTGGGCTTTCTTCAACCTAGCCAAGCATCCTCAAGCTCAGGTACTTCTGTAAAATCTTTTGCATTTTTATCAATATAGTCATTCTGTTTCAATGCAAAATTTCTGAAATCCTACTATGCCAACGACAGGAACGACTTTACAAAGAGTTAGAGGAAGTATGTGGAAAGAAAGCAGTAGAAGAAGAGGATTTGGGACAGTTGGCATATCTTAAAGCAATATTTTACGAGACAGTACGTAGACATTCTCCTTTACCGCTAGTCCCACTACGTGTGGTCCATGAGGATGTGGAGATTGACGGCTACCATGTTCCAGCAGGGTGGCAGGTGATAATAGTTTATTCTTCAAAGGGCTTTATAAAATTTATTTATTATTTTTGTATGTGAATGGGTTGATAGATGAAGTAACAAGTGTTCTTTTGAGAACAATAAATTCAAATTCTTATTTTTAATTATTAAAATAATTGTAAAAAATAACTACTTATAATTTAAGTAAAGATACCAACCACTCCCTCTAATGAAAATCAAATATAGTATATTACTCACTCTCTTTAAATTTGTTGTTGATTTTTATTAGACTATAAGTGAAAATAATACATAATTTTAAAACCAAAAATCTAACTAAAGAGAAAAGGATGTGTTCTTTATATTACCATTACTCAACTCAAAAGATACTCAAACATAATATATTACTCACACTCTCTTTAAATTTATTGCTAGTTTCTATTAGATTATAAGTAAAATAATATATACTTTTAAAACCAAAAACCTAATTGACAGATAAAGGGGTATGTTCTTTGTATTACAACTATTTAAATCAAAATATAGACATGCATTTTTTAAAACAAATAAATGGTAACTTTAAAGATAATACAGTAGTGAACAATTAAATTTAAAATGTTTATAATTGTCAAAATCTAAAAGCTAAATAAAAAGATGAGTTAAAATATGAATGATATATAAATTCATCGCTTATTCTTTATTTTTTTGAAAGTAAATTATTGTAAGTTTATTTGATTTAATATGCTTAGCAATTGAAAAAGAAACATGCCTAATTTTTTATTGTTGTTTATTATTTAGATATTAATTAACATATGGGGAGCAAACAACTATGAGGGAGAATGGAAAAATGCAGATGAGTGGAAACCAGAGAGACAACTCACGTTTCCAATAGAAGAAGATATTTATAGAAACATGGTGTTTGGAGCAGGGAATAGGTTGTGTGCAGGATGGGCACAAGCAGTGACAATATCCTCCTTAGTTATTGGGAGGATTGTTCAAAACTTCAAATTGGAAATGCCACCAGGCCATGAGGAAGACTATGACACAATAGCAAACACAGGAACTCACAAACTACATCCTCTATTTTGTATTCTCACACCTAGAAATGTCTAATCCATGTCCCCATATTTTGACATTTGGCTAATAATATTGATGATGATATCATATTTTATGTATATCTTAGAACTTTTTCTTATATTTGCATTGCATTCTTTTTTTTATTCAAGTTAATTATGTATATTTACATTAAAAATTAATATCCAATTCATTTTGGGAACAAACATAAATATCAAGATATTAAATAATATTTGAAAGAACATCCTTATATTGAAAATCACACCTATAGATATCTAAAAAGGGCACCTTTTACTTTTTTCAATTGTTATTTATATGAATAAAAGTTTTGAGAATGTCAATATTTTTTTTCTTTTAAATGGAATCAAAAGGATTCTACATTGTATTTAGTGACCTCCCTAGGAATAAATACTAAGATATGTTAACTAAAATTTATGTTTCTAGTTGTTCTTTACTTCTAGGAGATCAAGAATATAGTTTTTTTTTTTTACTTTATGTTGATTGGTGTGTCATCTAGCTAGACAATTATTTTTTATTTCAACAATCATGATGCTAGATGTGGAGGGGTTTCTGCCTTTTTCTCTCTTAGAAAACTTCAACATTTTTAGATTAGTGTTCTATCCCTACTAATAGGGTGATATATATCCTTTTAAATAGTGAAAATGATTCATTTGCTATATCAATGTTTATGCTTCTAATGATGTTATGGAGAGATCTTTATTATGGCAATAGATTTTTCATTTGTTACTTCTTGCAACCTAAGCCATGTGTAAACAATTTAATATGGTGGAGATAGAATATGATAAAGATAGGGTTTTGCCTATGCATTAAACAGTTGGTGAGAGGGAGACATGGTGCTACATGCATAATAATTTGAGTCTTTTTTATCCCAATATGAGTCATACCCACAATCATTCTCAATTGTATACATGGAATAATTTCTAGGTTGAGCCTAACAAATTCTTTAAATTCTTTGACCATGCTATGATATCTATTCATTTTTTCTTCTCTTTTTCTAGTTGTCCTTATTTGACAATTGTCCCATAAAATCCAATATATAGTGGCAAGAGTATACTTCCAAGGCTAATAAATCTCTATTTTGCTTAATACTTCCCTATTAACTTATCAACCTACGTTGGACCACATTTGAAGGGTGTAGAATTTAGAGGCTAGGCCTTCTTATATGACTATATGGATTGCTTGGTGGAATAGGGCCATAAGGCATACTTATCACTTTCTTCATATATATGGATATCAATTGACCAATTTTTTGTCGATGTGTATATGAGGCTAGACCACCTTAGATCTCTATTAGGCTACTACTATGCTCAATGCTAACCCTTTCTCTCCTCATTTTTAGTTCATGGTGATTAAGCTTCACCATCAAAACAAAATTGCTAATAACCACTCTACTAGAGGTTCTCAAATCATGGTTGGGTTATATTAGCTAAAAGTATGTGATATAGCTTATAAGTTGTTTTTGAATCTCTTTGGTCTCACCATATTTGTCAAGTCATTAAGCATATCAAAGACAAGTAAACTAATCTTAAGGATATTTTGAATATTCAGTAGGCCTTTGTCAAGAATCATGAATAGGTTATCAAGGCTCAAGATAATTCTTGTATATGTGACCATGCATTGTAGGAATGTCTCAAGGTTGTTTCATATTGGAATTCTTCCTCTCAAAAAATGTTTTATGATTTATTTATTTGTATTATTGATCTTTAGGAAGTAGTTTCTACTACTGCTAATGATAAATCCCCTAGGAATGATAGATTCATCTATGAATTTTAAAAAATATTTGGTACTACATTGGGGAGGACTTGTATAAGTGGTGCAAGAAAATTTTGGAGTTTTATCAAACTACCAAACTTAGTAGCTATAAAGAGTTACAAATTCACTTTAAAAACATAAATATAAGTTTCACTCACTATTGTCAAAATTCAAGAGTTGAACCAATTATTCAAGAATTGAATTAAATTAATGCAAGATACTATTTTATTCCATTCAATTTCTCACAAGTATCAAATAATTAAAAAAATTAAACTTCCTTAACTTTCCTTTATACATTGGCACACCCCCTCTTTAGTCTTCCATTGGTCTTTATTTTTTCTACTTATGAATTCTTTGTGCCAAATCTTCACATCTTAGTTGCCCCTATACTTCTCTTTGTTTTTATTTTCCAATTTTCAAATTCTCCTTCATGTTGTGAACCCGTTAGCCTCCCTCTTTTATATATTTGAATTTCTCTTTACCGTGTCACTTCCCACACCCCTTCATTTACTACCTCTTATATTTTTGTTTTGTTTTATTTTTTCATTTCTATATGCTACACCCCTTACATTCTCTTATTTTATTCTTTAAATATTCCCTTTTTTTTATTTCCATTCCTCCCTCAACATATTGTTTGATTTTCTTCCTCTATCTAGTAACTTGGCACCTAGGTTTTTTTCACTAAATAAATCATGTGGCTAGGCAAAAGAAAATTAATTTAGTTTTTTAACTAGAGTCTCATATTGGTTGTGCCCCCTTTCAATTCTTTCAAATTTTGATTAGAAATTAGTATTTAAGACTATATAATTACATGCCTCTTGTAATCATATAATTATATTTATTCACCCATATTATGAAGATAGATACCAATATTTTACTATGGATAAATAATAGTCATTAATACTTTAATAAAATTTATAGCATGAGAAGAGTAAAGCAACATTATTTTGGACCCCAACAACTATATAGTAAATCATGAAGAAAGTGAAGAATCTTCATGAGATTTAAAACTAGAGGAGACTAAAACCAACAACCAAAATAAAAAAAAGCACTAAATTTGAAAAAATAAGAAAATTGTGAGTAGGATTTCCCATGAACTTGGATTCTCTTGCATTAGACATATTAGGTAAGAATAAATGTTCCACTAGTTGTGGCTCATGAATATTTTTTGAAACCTAGAATGGTGACTTTGTATTTTTCAATCTCTAACACTCTCATCCAAATTGCATCATTTTATGTTTGATTCTTCCATTTTACCAAATATTCCTTATATTAAATTTTCCACTCGTCCTTTTGACCACTTGATAATTAACCACAACATTAATTTCTTCAAATTATTTTTGGACAGTACTATATCCAATCTGATTTTATTGTAAATTTGAAATTGTACTTGTCAATCCCACTTGTTTCCCCTTCATAATAATACTATAAAAGAGAAAAAATGAAAATTGGAGAGATATCTATTCCTTCTAGTAGCTCAATTTTATATGTACTTGATGAAAATTTCCTTAGCACCTTACATATTCTTATCTTTTTCCATTTCAATTTATTATAGATTGTTTGGGGAAACCTATCCTTTTGCAAATGTGCTAAAACTAAATCAATAGAAATTTTTTTATCATTCATACATTTTAACCCTACAAGTTGACAAGATACAAAAACTGCATTATCTTAGTGACAGACGAAGATCCGAGAATGATACCCGAAAGAAAGAAGATACAAACTAGAAACCTAAGGCTTGTAAAGTCGGTTTTTGGTTTTAGATGCCTACTTTATGGCATCCTGGTTCCTTTGACCACCTAGATCTAGCTCAAATTTAAATTATAAGTGCATTTGGTATGCCTCCAACTATTTTGGAACTTAAATTTATTTATTTTCTTTTAGTTAGTCATAATTCATCTTAGAACATTGTATTTTTATAGTTTACAAATTTACATAATTGCATCACATCAAAAATCAATTTCTAGCCCTCAAAGGATCAGATCCAAGGTTAATTGATTCACCTTTTAGGTTCTAATTCAATTACATGCCCTTGCCAATCTACAATTCTAATGTTTTGTAAGTGAAAAGTAGCTAACCTAGTTAGATCTAGGATCACTTTTCCTATGAAACAATATGCCCATCTGTAGAAATCATACCATCCCATTTAAACTTAGGGATTTTCTTTCTGAACCCTTAGGTGGCTCATGTATCTAATTTACAAGAGCTAATGGGCCTATAGTTACTCTCCAAGGTATTGTAAATTGTTGAGCCGGATTATTAATAAAAATAATAGTCAAAGGAACAACAATATTGTATAACATAAGAACTTGAAAAGTCTGTGAGAAACTTATATTCCTAGGTAGAGAGTAGAGAAGAGGGTCTACTTTCAGATTTAACCCTTTTGATTAGAGATAATAAATTCAAAAAGTTCTCTTGTGATTGTTGACAAATTATAGAGATAATTTTATAAATTAGTTGTTTTGATGTTGTTGGACTTGATTTCTTTTGACATGGGCTCTTGGAATAGCAACAATTCTTTCAATGATTTTGACTATCATCCTAGATGAAGCCTCCTAATTTCCTCTCCCAAATCTTCTTCTTCTAATACTTGATTAAGACGATGACCTATTCCTTGCCACTTCTTCTACACCTCTAGGCCAAAGTATTTAATTGGGATATAATGTTTTTCTTTCAACTCATATCCAATTTACATTTGGTGTTGGTACAATGATATCATTATTATGTGGAAATCCCATGACTGCTCATGAAGTAAAACTTAATATACACATAAGCAATGTTATTAATATTCATGTTCGGTCCCCATAAGAGTTCCCAAAAAAAATTTGGTAAAAAAATTATGCACTTTCTAAAATTTAAAATTCTTTACTCTATTTCCCAATCTTAATGCAAATTAATAGCCAATAGTTGAGTTAGCTACTTCTATGTGAAATAGTTTCTCTCTAAATTTTATGAGGTATAACTCCCTCTTCTAATAAATAATATATTCTTTTCTAAAATTTTGAAACTGAAAATGTGGGTATACTTTTAACCAAAAATTAGGAAAGGCATAAAAATGAAATCAAATACTTATAAACCTTTCACTGAAGTCCATTAAATGAATTTTAATCATAAAAAATATTCAACATAGAATAATTGCATTTCGTGAAATATTTAGTAATAAATTCTACCAATCAAAGACAATCTTAAAACTAAAATAGATTCAATAATTTGAAATTATTTTACATTCACACAAAAATACAATAACCAAAAGAAATTGATTATAACACATAGATTATAATAGATCTCATTCATTCATTAATCTAAACATTACTCACAAACACACGACTTTCAATTTCAATTGTCTCCTTACTATTCCTTTCTTCCAAAAATTGCTAAGAGAGTTCCTTAATAACATCATATTACATATATATAATTGCAAGTGTAAATATTTCTTCGAATAACTAAAAACTGAAAAATTCTCTTTAACTTCTTGAGACATTGTTCATTATAAAATATATTCAATAAAAACAAGAAAATTATTGATAAGGTACACATTTTCAATGGTTCCTTCTTGTGATGATTGAGTAGCTGATGTGGAAGTTCTAACTTTGTAGATGTAGAATGCCTTGACTACTAGAGGCATCTCACTATGTTGCATGATGATTACATTCTTAGTCTTCAACTTCCACAAAACCTTATTTTCTCTTACAACATCTATCTTTCTTGAGTACATTGTTGTAAGTCTAAGGAATTGAGATAGTGAAAGATCAATACCATGTAGTCTTCTTATAATTTCCATGCTGAAATTTTGCTTATCATAGAGACTCGTCATCAATTATTTAAATTTTCCTTTCAAAATTTCCACATCCTCATCATGAGGATCATTTTCTTTCTAGAGATAGATGCCAATACCCAAAAGGTTCTTTTGGATCTCAACTTTCATTTGATTACATTAGTTAATTAATTTTCCCTACTCCAATATATTTTGTTTCAAGAATAAAAGCTTCCATTCGTTACTCCTTTTCTACATAACACATCTAATCTCATCAACACTTGGAAAAATTTGTTCAACCACCAATTTTTCCATTCATATTTCAATCATTTATTTAAAATTGTAGCATCATTTTTTAACCAAACTGACTCCTCATGCTTGGTTGTGGTAATATCCTTATCTATCTCAACCTTCAACACTTCAATGTTGTCACATATCTTCTTCATGTTAGTGATGAATTTAGTTCATGTAACCAAGATATATGTAGTCTAGTCTTATCATCCCATAGGTTTTATAACCATGAATCTTACTAACCATATCTTTCCCTATAGATGAAGTCAGATCAAAAGGAGCATTCATTTGACTAATTGGTTGACAAATGGGTCAATCAATTATTTTAAGCATTCAATTAAGATTTTTACTTGATTCTTCAACTTATCTTTGCATTGCTTATGCCTAGTCATCCCCTCCATTAGTCTAGCAATTGTTACCTAAAAATTATGTACATCCCCATCTCTGGTGGAAGGTCCCAAGTTAACTTAGTGATATCAAAATCACTGATAGCTCTACCTATTCTACATACTTTTGTATAGAGGGGTGTGCTACTTGTACATACATATTTTTAATATCAATATCCTCCATTAATTTGGATGTAGTTTTTAATTTCTTATAATTAGGGGTCCTCTGGAGCAATCAACCAAGAAAATCCTTATTAGGGAGATTTAGCTAAACATTTTTTCATTTTTTTGTTAGTATTTTCTCTAAATATGAGGTAGAAGTGGGAGTATTCATGGACTTGGTACCAGGAGATGTGAATTGTAGAGCTCTCCTAAGGGAAGGAGTATAAGAGATTATCACCTCAGGAGAAGAAGGTGGACTAGGGCCTATCCTAGGTGGAGAGTTCTATGGTACATTTGTTGCAGGAGAATTGGGAGAATGGGGAGAAGAAGAATCACTTACTTGTGATTGAGAGGAAGGCACATCAACTATTTCTTCTTTTGTTACAAGTTTTGTATCCTTCTTCCTTATTTTCTCTTGAACATCATCCCCACAAATTTTCTTTGGCATCCCTTTCTTTGGAGGATCCTCATCACCATCTCCTTGTCCACCTAGGATAAATTTTTGAGTAGAGGAGGATGATTGTATAGTCGAATATTATGGTTCTTGACTACTTTCCCCTTGATACTAAGCATCTTGAGATTTTGGAGACACAGTTGTTTATTTTTCTATAGTTTTCCTAGCCACCAAATCCTAAGATCTCTTGAGTACAACTATAGTCTTGGCATCTATACTTTCCACTTCTTTAATATTCCAATCCATGAACACAATTAGATGCATCTATACATGATTGATAAAAATTGGGTCAAGTAGGTCAAATTCATCATCTTCTATACCTTGAATATCCTAATTTAATCTAAATGTTAGATTTTTACTACTTGGATAATCTCATCCAAGTTCTTCTTTGAACCTCATACTCATATATGTAGTTTTCCCAATAATCCTCTAGATGTGGAATATGGTAAAATCCTGACCCTAATTCTAGATTATCTTTGATAAAAAAAAATAATCTCAAAGGGGAACCTCCTTTCATAAAATTGCATTGTACCTCGCTAAATCTCTTTCAATATTGAGGGGATCTGAAATTGATTTGCAAGAGTAATATCCAAGGCCAATAGGGAATTGAATATCTACCTTCTTCCTCTCTTGACATATTTTATTTACTTTTGCAACTTGTCTACATACTTCAATGAGAACTAATTTATCCTCTACATATTTTGGTAGATTGCAAGGGAGTCCATCAAAACCTCCAATTCTAATGTTAGTAAATCTCTGAAACTATATGAAATAGCTACCATAAGTGTCAATAAATTGAAAATTTCTAGAGAAATCCTCAAACCTACACCCCTTTGGAACTCTCTTCCAATTCTCATGGTGAATGCATCATTCACTCTTCTAAAATTCCTAAGAATCATTTCCAATTGGAGTTGGTTATAATAATTATATACTTGGAAATATTCATCCTGAACCTCAATTGGTCTCAAAGTTATCCAAGGTTTGGTACATGTAATAACATAGAAAAAATAGGAAGTCATATAGAATGAATTATTGAGGGGTACAAAATGATCATAAAATGTATTTGATTTTAGATAAGTTGAGCCTAATCAAGATATTTTTCACCATGGATAATTATTTGTATAAAGAAATACATTCAATCTTCAAAATCATGATCCCTTCCATTACCTCTTAGTCTATAAAAATGAATGATCATTTTAAAGATCTCATATACAAAATGGGTTTTGTGTATCTTTTTAAGTAACTTTGATTTTTCCCTTCTTTAAGGTGGCAAACCATTCTCGAGTGATAATTGTTGATATGTTTTGTCATGCCTTAACAAAGATAGTCACTAAAAGGTTACAAGGTGTTTTATAAAGCTAAATTCTTATTTATTTTTTGATCCCAAGCATTTGGCATTCTTATGAGGAAAACGACAAAAGAGAAATTTTAATGCTATTTTACCAAAAATGAAAAATGAGTTTCCAACACCAAGGTAAAACTTAGAAGGAAAGAGGAGTAAATGCTACAATTTTTGGAGGGAGTTAACTTCACCCATGTAGCAATAGAAACTTAGGTTTTTAGTTGATTTTTTAAAGGATTCCAAGGGAACTCATAGCATGGAAGGAATATTAGTTTATTTCTTGAGATCATAGGAATTTTGGAGAAAATTTGTAAGATAGAATGACACATTTTAGGAAAAGAGAATCTTGTTGTCCCTGCTCAAACCACATTGAAGAAGGATTCTAGAAGTCAAACTAGATCATAACCATGTGTTAAAAGCTCTCAAAGTGCAGTAGCATGTTAATAGTATGTTGTTCCTTTCAACAAGGAATAAATATACCATCATCAAAGTGTTTTCATGATTCATCACGCAAATATGCTCATCCTTAACCACATATAGAGGTAGTTGGAAACTATGTGACTATTTGTGGTGAATTTTCAATTATTAGAATGTAAACATGAATCATGTTGTTTTTTATGCCCCTAAAATGTAATAAAATTCATAAAAAACCAAGAAAAACACTCGGATTAGATGATAGGAAAATCAAACCAACATAAGAAGCCTCATGTTGTGTTGATTTTCCCATAATGTGTGATTGGGTGTGTGCTCACTCTAAAATCCGGTAGCATAACGGTGCTCGAATGAGAAATGGGTGAGAGAGATGAAAAATGGCTAAGTGTTGGGATAAATAGATTGAAGGTTTTTGGATGGTGGGCTAGGATTGAGAGTTGAAGATCAAGGGTTGAGATGCTTTGAGGAATCTCAACCCACAAGATTATGACACTTGTCATCACATGGAGAGAAGAGAGGATGAGGTGAAGGGTACTTGCAAGTACCCTTGAGAAGGATGTAACAAGAGGGAATATTAAATTCCCTTGTAATCCTTATGGGAAAGAGGGAAGGAATTTAAAATTCCTTAAAGGACCTTCAAGGAATAAAAATGGAATTAAAAATTTTCTTATGCTGATGTGGGAAGATTAAAAAGAAATTAAAAATTCCTTGGGAGGATGAGAAGCATTGATTGAAGGGTTGACCAAGGGGTAGATTAGGATAATTAATGAAGGATTAGAGGAAGGTTAGGTGGGTAATGGTGATTAGGAGCCCACTTGCATGAGGATGTGATACCTTCCTAATCAATGATTAGGAATGTGCACATCATTAATAAAGGATTAAGCAAGAGGAATTAAGATTAGGAATAGACTATGGAGGATGGGACAAGAGGAGAGAGAAATGGGAGAGGGAATTAAATTTTTAATTTAATTCCTAAAGTATTTGTGACTAAAATAAATAAATAATTAGTCCATTTATTTAATTTAGATAAGAGAGGTGATAAAGTATTTAATTAATTAACTAAATACCTTAGGGATTTTAGAGGACTTTATGGATATTAATTAAATAATAGTAATATTAATTAATTAATGTGGATAAGAGGATATTTAGATGAAAAAGGGATAAATTTGACCAAACATATGTGGTCAAATTTAGGTGTCTAAATTTTTCCCCTCTTTGAGATGGTGTTATGAAGTAGCATCATTTCAAAGAAGATTAAAACATAGAACCAAGGAGAAGATGGTTAGATTAGGAAAGATTCCCTAGTAATTCAAAGGAGTGACTAGGAAGAAAGATGATGTGAGTGAAGATAAGGATTAGGATAGAGGATGCCCCCTCAAGAGGACATGCGAGTTCAAGAGAACACATGTGTGCTCTCAAAATGGATGAGATGATGAAAAATGATGAATAGAATGTAGGATGGGAGGAGGGATGGATAATGGAAGGATGAGATGATAAGAAATCAAGCATAAATGGACACAAGGACAAATATGATGTTGCCCTAGTAGAGCTACAAGCTAAGATTGATTGATGATGGATGTAGTGTTGTTGATGAGGGAGTGATATATACCAAAACAACACAAGAATTAGGAAGGATACATCCCGATGATGATAATGATGGGAGTTTTGTTGATGAGGTAACATTATATCCTGAAACAACATGATGATTGGGAAGAATACATCTCAATGATGATAATGATGGGAGTGTTGTTGATGTGGGAATGATATATCCCAAAAAAGCACAAGGATTGGGAATGATACATCCCAATGATGATCATGAGGATTTGGATCAAGGCTTGCAACAAGACTAGGAACAAGACCATAGATGTGATTGGTTGAATTGTGCTAGATTCAAGGGGTGAGGATTGGATTGAGATGTGAGATAGCTGAAATGAATGAAGATGATGGAGGAAAAGATGCTTAGAATAACATATCTATATTATCCTAATAATATGAAAGAGATAATGAAATGATGATGGATGGATGAAAAATGCTTAGAATAAAAAATCTATACTATCCTCAGAAGATTAAAGAGATGATGATATGATGAGGATGGAGGAAGTAGGTTGGTGAAAATAGATAGGATAGATGGATGAGGGAGAGTGATAAAGGATGAATGAATGAGAAATATGTAGGGTGAGTGGATGGAAAGATGGATTGGGAGCACCATATCAAAAATACCATGTAGTGAGTACTTAATTTGATATAGCATGAGATAATTTGCATTAGGGTATGAGGAACCAAGGAAATTTTGTATCACATGCATAGGACTAACACAACAAATGAGAAGGTTCATCCAACCTCTTGCAAAGTCACAAAGAGATTTGGTGGGGTTGATATTGGAAAACCACAAACACAAGAGGTTGCCTCAGCATAACATAATACCACAAAGGATCTTGGTGGGTACTACGTGGGACAACCAGGAAAAAATAATCACACAAAACCAAGATATGCCTCTATTTCTACCAATCAAAGTACACCATGATATGATAGATCATGGGAACCTCGAGTAGGTATAGTAGGAAACTCAAAATATAAAAAAAATGCAAAAGCACCAAGAAATCACAAAAAATCTCAAATATCCTTTTCCATGAGAATGATAGGTGGATGAGATTGATGTAGTCTAATTTGAGGAATGATATATCTTGCTAAGACCAAGGATGGATGGGGTAGATAGTAAGATCAACATGATGTGGGATAGTTGAGATGGATTGGAACCTCTAGGGTCTATCAATTTTTTTCTTATGAGAACTAGCTAGATAGGAGCTCTTGGCGAAAGGAAAAACATGAAGATGGACCCTAAAGGACAAACCTAGGCCTCAAGGGATCATCGATGATGGCCTTGCCTACATGAAAGGAAAAGGAAATTTAGATCAAAATACCAAGATGATAGACAATGGATGAAGCAATGTGGGACCTAATGATGGGCCTAGATGATGATACAAGATTGGCCTTATGGATCTAGCATGCTCGATATGCATAATATAATTTCAATTGTGTGAAGCTCAGGAAAGGGATAGATATCAAAATCATCAGAAGATGAATTGGGAGGATGGAATGATGGATAGAGGAGTGATGAAAAGTGATAGTAGGTTAGCAAGATATGGGGTAGAGGTAGAAGTGATGATAATGGGATTGATAACATTGGATTGCATGAGGAGTAGCCTATAGCTAGATACCAGTGACAAGGGATTAGGGAATAAAAGGATGAGTTGGTAGGATAAATGGATGGAGAGATAAATATTTGGAAATGGAAAGATGATAGGAAGGATGGATAGAATGCATGTGGATTTGGATATGAAAGAGGGGAGAGGGCATTGGATGGATAGGAAGATAAGGATGGGAAGATGGAAAAGGATTAGTGGATGGATGGATGGGAAAATAAGATGGGAAGATGGAAAAGGATTAGTAGATTGATAGAGGGGAAGATGGAAAAGGATTATACGATGGATGGATAGAGAGTTAAAGATATAGAAGATTGAAGGATGAGTATAGAAGGGGATAGGAAGATGAGAAGGGGGATATGAAAGGATCATGGGATGAAGGGATGGAGCTTTTGGAAGGATTAATGAAAGGAATATGTGAAGATAGTGATACTGGGATGGGAGCGATGATAGGATGGGTGAATGATGCCACCAAGGACTATGTCACAAAGGAATAATATGCCTCACTCTAGATATGTCATGTATGATGAGGTAGAAGGGATGGAAGATAGGAGGATGGGAAGATAAGGGAGATAAATGGAGGAGAATATGATGGGTGGATAAGGGACAAAGATGGATGTGGATAGAATGCATGGATAACGAAGGTAGATGGGGAGGAGAAGGAATATGATAGTGTATGGATGAAGAGAATGCATTCCAAGAGGTGTCCAAAGCATGCATATGTTTCACCTATCTATATCAATATTACAAGGAGGATGGAGAGATTGAGATAAATGGGATATGATAGGTGGAATGGGCATGATAGGCTAGAGGGAGGAGATGAAGAATGGGGAGGCTTAAGAGGAAGTCTCCCCCAAGTTTGGAAAGAAAATGGATGGGGAATTTACACATGAAACTTATTTGCTAGTTTTTCATTATGGTACTTTCCCAAGGTGCTTATTTGCAAGTTTTTGCCATTGGATGAATTATTTAATATCTTTACTATTTTTTTTACTTTTGCTTCTTTTTCATGGACTTTTTTAATTTTTGGAGATGTGGATGGAGGTGGATGAGGTTAGGGATTTGGATAAGTGGATTCAAAAGATAGGGAATAATGAGATGGAGGAAGGACTCAAGCATCAAATTTCATACCAAGTTAATAAGAACACATGATTGAATGGACTAATGGATGTTGGTATAACCTTATTAGGATAGATGGATTATGCGAGGGAATGGATTAAAGGGATCTAATGGGAGAGATATGTTGGATAATGGATGCGGTGTTTGAAAGTGTATGGATGGAAGGATGGAAGAGGATTTCATTTGTGGCCTTTGGGATTGATTACAATTTGGGATTGAATTTTTCTTTACTTCATCATGTCTTTTTGAGGAGACATGGTGAACTCTAGATTTATGTGGATGTTTAGATTTATGTATTTTTACTTTAGCATCCAAAGTGATTGTAATAGAAATGGGATGGGTATGAGGAGATGGATTATCTGAAGAGAATATGAATGGAGTGATAGAGGTAAGATTTTGGAGATGATGAATACATGGATGATGTGGGATGACATTCATGGAGGGGTGCCTTTGTTGATCCTAACTAGGGATTATGAGAGTAGGATTTTTATGATGGGTGATAGGGATATGTGATTGATGGATGAAGGGATGAGTAGGATGAGATGGAGGAGGTGATTTTGGGATAGAAGATCCCAAAATGGACTTAGTAGATGAAGGATGAGTGATGGTGGTTGGTGGAACATAAGGACCTAGAATGGATTTGGAGGATGGAGGAATATGGATAGTTGAAATTTGAGATGATATGATGGAGGAAAGATAGAGACAAATGGTTTTTTGGATTGATGGGAGGAGCTTATTATTCTTGTGGAAGAGGCTTGATTTAGATGTACATAGGTTGTACCAACATTTTGGATTGTGAGTCTTGAGATATATATCCAAGACCTCGCGTACATGGATTTTCTTTGACATGAATGGACTCCATTATACCTTTCTCATGAATACCTAAGCCTTTTCCTTGATAGTTCATGGTCTTTGGTCACGCCCACAAAAGGATATAAAAGTCACAGCAGAACTAAACCTGGGAATTGGATATTCCAACAGGCGACTAACATCTTTTCATGGTCGTTCATTTACTTTATCAAACTAGGGTGCATATACTTGAAATGGAGCAGCACAGTATGTGCACTAAGAACTAGTTTCCAGTCACCATCTATAGAAAATAAATGCTTAATAGTAATACAATGTAAAGCTTTTTAACTTAAACACAACTCAGCTAAAACAGAAATCATAGTAGCTATTTAAAGGACAAATTGTGAACTAGCTTTATGCTGCAGGAATAGACACAGGGATGGATTCCCGATGCTGCAGGAACAATACAAAGCTAAGTTTGTGTTGAAATCTACAGAAATAGATTCTAACTAGTAATCAACATGAAATGAACAGTTAATCACAAAAACTTGCTACAGAATACTTACTAAGTGGGCCCCCTTAGCAAGCATCAACTTAGATTACACAAGAAGTTGACTCAAAGCTTCATCGATTTTTATTCATATTCATAACCAGGATACATCAATTACTCTATTTTGAAAATAAAACTTAACATAGAACTTTATTACTTGTTCAACTTAATTCTAATGCATACTATTTCATCCTCGTTCACTCACGCAGGAGGAACGGTTATTTAAATGAAAAAGACAACTAACTAATTAACAAAGGAAGTCATGATCATAAATACATTCTAAATCCACAGAAAAAATATTCATAAATGAAAGTCTATCTGCTCGACGCGACCCAAAGAAAATATAGCATTACACACTCCCTAAATTAAAGGACCGTTTAAGCATCTTCCCAAATATTTGGTCAAAAAGTTATTACTAGAATGACTTCTTCAACAAAGTAAAGATTCTTGCGGTTGATTAGTTTCAGCTCCCTCCAACAATCCTGCGATAAATAACATAGGCGAAGGAAAGCATACACACAAGTGACACATCATCTATTCATTAATCACATGTTAATCCTATTCCATTATCCAAAATCATAAGCATACATCAGAGATGCGGGCGGTCAAAAAGGTAATTAATGAAGTTATCAAGCTACAGGAATATAGAATTCATTGTTACAGGATACTACCCGAAAAGTCTTTAATCAACAAATTTAAACAACTATTAACAATAAAAGTAAGAGTATCAAAGTTTCAAACTATGAGCATATTTAAGGCTTATCAGTCTTGAGCATTCAGTTTGTGGTAGGATGATTGTTATTCTATAAATATGATGCAAGTCCATTATTAGGTGGAGGAGGATGGGTGGTGTATATTATTTGTTCTTCAATTGCAAGAGAACCACCATGGATGAATATAAGAGGACCAAGAGGATATATAAGTGATGTTGGGATGGTCTGGGTAGGTGATGATAAAGGATCATGAGATGGAGACAATGGGATGATAGGACCTTGATTTGGAGGATCAAGTGATAAGTGATCATAAGAGGGATCATGGGAGGGAGTGGTAAAGATACTATGATCTTGAGATGGGGTGGATGAGATGGTAGAATCTTGATATGGAGGAGTGGGTGATATGTGTTCATGAGATGGATTAGGTGTAATGGTAAGATCTTGATTTAGATGATGGGTTGTATTGGTATGATTTGGAACAAGCTCTTGGAATGTTTTAACTTTTATGGATGTAGTGATGATGGGGGAGTGTTTGATGGGCTCATCAGATGAGGCACATGGAAGGATAGAGGAGTCAGAGAGTTCATGGGAGTGGATTTGGTTAATGCTAGGAGTAGGAGAAGGGGATTGGATGGATTCAGTGGGTTTGATGGTTTCAACGATTTGGATGGTGTTAGGAGTGGGAATAGTAATGATAGGTGTATGATGGAGAAGGGTATCATCATAATGACCACATGTGGTGGAGTAGAGTGACATGACTCCACAAATTTAGGATGTGGATTTGGTGATGGCTTCTTTGTCATGAGTCCTTGGATGACATCTAAAATGAAATACTTATGTATTTTATTCTTAGATGGGGTGGTGGGAATAGATGAAGGATTATAAATGGCTGGAGGACTAGGATGGTGAAATGGGTAATTAGTACTAGATGGAGGACTAAGCTTAGGTGGAGGATTATGATTGGTGGGGGGATCAATATTTGATAGAGGATAAATGTATGATGGATTGGAGGTAGGATTAGGATATGATGGAGTGGAAGATGGAGTGATATAGGAGGATATGGATGGTGGATTGAGATAGGAAGATGTGGATGGTGGATTAGGATGGGAAGATGTGGATGGTGGATTAGGATGGTAAGATGTGGATGGTGAGCTGAGGTAGAAGGATGTGGATGGTGAGTTGAGATATAAAGATGTGGATGGTGGATTGATATAGGAATATGGGGATGGAGGATTGGGACCATGAATTAGAGGACTAGGATTATGGATTGGGATATTGTTTGGGGGATAATGGGATTGTGGATTTGGATTAGGGATGAAGGTGATAGTATTGTTGTGTGAAGATGGAGGGTGGGATATGGCTAGGGGAGGATATGGAGGTATGGATAGTGGATTAGTGGAATATGTGAGTGATGGATAAGAGGGAGATATATATGGGAAAAAAGAGGGATATGTGGATGGAGGAGATAATAGATTTCCCTTGTAAAAGGTAGCATAAGGATTGCTAGTGGATGTGGATGGAGGCATGATGGGCTAGATTGGATGAGTGATTGGATTTTGAATAATGCTTGGGAAAAACTTACTAGTGATGATAGCATCAAGGGCATCTATTTCATACTCATCTTGATCAACAAGACTTTCAATGTCATATTCAATGTAAATGGGATATCCCTTGACTACTATTTTTGGTTGCATTGAGGGAGGATAAGGATTCATGATGTTGGATTGGATGGGTATGGATGGAACAGATGGAAGTAGTTGATTAGAAGAAAAGAAGAGATGATGAAAACATAAATGAAATGGATTAGAAGAATGTGGAAGAGAGGATCTTAATATTTTTTGATATTAGATCTTAGATGTGGATGTACTAAAGCTCAGATTGGGATCTAGATTACACTTAGATTAGGGTTTGATTAAGATTGGATTAGGATGATTGCAAGATATGGTGTGAGGGGATCCTAAGCTCAAGTATAAAGATAAGCTAATAAGCTGATTGTGGATGGATGAAGGATATTATCCTCTCAACTATGGTCAATAACCTATGTTACATTCAATTAGATGGGTTTCCTACTTGAAATAGGCTAAGTTCTCAAGAAAGAGGAGACATTGATACAAAATATACCTCTGGATTGAGGTGAAATATTTTAGATGAAGGATTACCAACTTGGCATAGGCTAACTTCCCAATAAAGCATTATGATGGATGATTGATTTAGGAACTAGGATCTTGATTAATTGTTTGAGGTTGGATTTTGGATTGGAGATGACTGGGATGTTGATTATGGTGGGTTTAGTTGAATCATTTCTCAAAGGGGATGGTGCTTGGATAGATTGATGGTAGTTGATGAGATGAAAGTGATTGGTTGGAGATGGATATGAAGAGGGAAAACCTATTGGATTACAATTTTGGACTCAAGAAGATGTAGGCTAATCGTGATAAGAAGGATTGAATCTCTAGATTTTCTATGGGAAGTAGATTCACCCAACAACAAAGTAAAATCACCTTTGTAGGTAGCACAGATGCCTAAGTGAGAAAATGCCTATCGGAGTAATGGATTCACCTATGTTGGAATAACTTATAGATTGTACAAATGAGGCTAGCAAGATTTCCCAAGAATAAAGCACATATGCCTATGTAGGTTAATTGAGTGTATGGGTGGACAACATATACACCTATGAACAAAGATCAAACACTTATCAAGGATGATGACTATACAGACAAGGATGATGAATTTTTCCAATAACAGAGTGTATTCACCTTTGAGCAATAATTACAGTATAGACGAAGAGTGTATATGCCTATGAGGGATGATGACTATACATAATAGGAGAGTGTATATGCCTGTGAACAAAGCACAAATGCCTATGAGGGATGATGATTGTGTGGATTGGAAAGGTAGATTCAACCAAGAATAGAGCAAATTTTCCTAAGGGGGATGACAACTAGGATGAAGATGCAAATTCCCATCAACAGAGTGGATGCACGCCTTTAGGGAGTGGATATTCCTATCAAGGATGATTGATCAAAATGACTAGACTAGACTAGGATGCACAAATTCCCTTTTGGAGAGTGCAAACGCTCGTAAATAGGGAAGATTCACCTCTATAGGGAGAAAATACACCTATGAAGGAAAAAGGGAAGGAATGGAAAAGGAAAAATAAAAAAGATCAAATAGAAGATAGTAAGACAAAGACAAGGATGGACTCAAGATAATCCTTGGTATGCTTAATAAAACACACCAAGAAACACAAACCTATATTATTCAAGTGGTTTTGTAAACTTAGTGTAGGATCACCACCCTAAGGGGTTAATACTCCATGATACTAAGGTGGAACACCCTTTCTCATGAAGGTGGATAGGTAGAGATCTAGTGACACAAGGTCATCAACGAATTCCATAGACACACCATCTCGCTCCTCGAGAACTATCAAAGTTCACTTGAAGATTCCTATCTCAACCTAAGGGAGTACATGGTGAGTACCTTCGGGGTATGATCTGCATCCCCTACACTACACTAAGCCACGAATGACAACAGGTCTTAAGCTAGGATAAACAAGGTAATATAGGGAGTCCTCTAAACACCAAGAGGGTGTGTGAGGTGCATGTCCATGAACACCAACACATCATAAGCATGGGTTAGGAACTTTTGGTGATAAATCTCAAACCAACCCTACATGCTTGACTTGGAATCACCTAAGTATCATCACTTCACTAAACACAATGTGACTAGATTGGGGTACAACTTTCATTCTCCCCACTTTATATACCATATCGGTTCATGTAGTTAAGGTCATCCCTTGGGGTGATGAAATCCCCAAGAAATCAACCTAAAGGGAAGGAAGTGTTAGGAATTTCTAATCCCTAAGCTTGCACATAGTGCAAGGGTAGAGAATACACGTAAATTAACAACTCCTAGGTAAACACAAATAGACTTGACTTAGTTGTGATTTTTGATCCCCAAGCTGACCATTTGGTGCAAGGGGAGAGAATATTTCAACAACCAACTCCAAAAACAACAAGAAAGTTAATTGAATCCCCTATAGAAATTGAAGTGTTACTAGATTAGTGTAAAAAATCACTTATCGAGTCTTTGACCGATCGTCCTAGAGATAATTTGTTAGTATTTTTACCCATCGATCTTGGAAAAATGATAACAAGCTGCATAAAAGGATAATTAGATGCAAAATAAAGTGATGAAAGGAATATGAACGTTATCCCAAGGGGGGTTGGAACACCCAACCCAATGAAAGGCGAATGATAAAGCGATATAGAAATTCAATAAAAATTTGATGGTTTTATACCTTCTATTTTTACCAATGTATAGAGTGGAATTGACCAAGAACAAAGTGCATACACCTCTATAACCTGTAGTATAGGAAATAGGGTTCCACCTTTTTGGAAGATAGAACAAAAGGGGGATGAGACCCTGCTATTTCACTAACATAACATTCAAGGAGACCCCTAGAAATCTAAAGCTAGGGATGAAATGAAGGAGAGAGAACTTGTAGTAGGGTGTCCTAGGTTCTAATTAGAGATTGAAGAGAGGTTCACCACCAAGCTAGGGATTGGAAATACTAATGAAATACAATAAAATAGGTTATAAACCTAGTGCAATTTAACTAAATGACCTAAAAATGCATGTAAATCATAATAGAAACCTGAGAGATTAGAGGTGTGCACCTAGAAATCTATAGAGGCCTAGATGAAGACTTGAAATGATAAAAACACTAAAATTAATGCCTACTAGGACTCATATGCTAGGCTGGGAAATTTAGTCCTAGAATAGGGTTTCTATGCAAAAACAAGAATCTGTCAGTGTATGACTTGAATCTAGTAAAATCTAGAAAAATCCATGTACTGGGACTCATACAATTTGGAGGGTTAAGGCCTGAATTTTGTCTCCAAACTCTACTCTTCCTTCCACACTCTATTTTCGGGTCTGAAACCCTGATTTGTAACCTATAGGTGACTTTTAGTGAAGATGACAACCTTGTGATAACTTGATGACTTTGTTCAACCTTGCAACCTAATCTTCAAATAATCTTCAAGCCTCAAAATACCTAGATCTACAATTACACATGTAGAGATAAAAATTTGTTGATTGTTAGAGAATGGGGGTTTTCCTTGGTCAAACCCCTTTTAGGTAATTAAATGAAATGATGAGATAATGAAGTAAGGACATGAAACATGAAAAATGAATAATGATACCTTGAATGATGGCTTATAAATCAATAATATAACATGAAATGGCCATGAAGTATGTAGATCTAGATCTTGAAATATGTGTAGGAAAATGCTTAATCTTGAATCTTGAATATAACATCACAACACTAGCTCAATAACATGCCTGATACTTGATAACCTTGAAATGATGATGGATCTTGAATTGTTGAAACAATTGATGAATAATTCTTCCCTTGAATGCTTTAGAAATTCTCTTTTAAACTCCCTTAATGCTCTTGTGAAGGCTTGTAATCATAAACAGGTTATTAGGAATGCTCTCTTCAAAGTCTTAGGTGAAAATGAGTGAAATAACCTTGCCTTTATACTTGTTTATGCAAAATTTCTAAAAATTACAACACTACAAACCAAAATTAGATCTAGGAGAATAAAATCCTACCAATAATTTGAATTAAATTTGATTTTGGGCCACACGGGACTCATACACCGAAAGTGGCATACGAGTCCCATTAGGCTTAACTATGGGACACATTTTTGATAAATGCATAGAATGATGCAAAATCATCGTGGCCCCAAAACCTAGGTGGGACTCATACGCCCAAGGTGGCGAATGATTCCTACATCACTAAATGTGGGCCAGATAATCTTAAAATACATGAATTATGATTGGATGTTGGTTTATGTCAGGGTTATCCTTGAAAAGATGCATTAAGGATTGTGGATGCAAAATAAGAATAAATAAGGCATAAAGAAGCCCAATTTATTAATGAAGCCCCAAGTAAGTGTGAAAGTGTTAGGACACACTTTACAACACCCTAAATAATGGACAATTGAGACCATCTAGTTTACAAGGGCCCAAAACTTATTTTGAAGGTTTAAATGAATACACTTTACAACACTAAATTAAGGAAAAATTAGGCCAATTTAGCTTAAAAGGACCCTAACCCTAATGTGAATGTGTAAAAAAAATTAAAATACTAGATCAAACTAACATTAGGTCTATTTTAATTTCAATCATTGATTATTCCCAAATTAGGCAAGGAATTGTATCATCTCCAAAAAGGGGGTACAATTTTTGTCATTACATAACCTTCATAGAATCACCACTATAAGTTGTAGATACGCCTTTGTAGCACTAGTAGGATTGCCTCTAATGTTGTGGATACACCTATGTATGCTAGTAGCGCATACACCCCTATAGCTCATGGGTTCACCTTTGTAGGTGTACAATGTGGAAAATAGATGCTTTATGGTCTAGGTCATATAACACCACTATTCTCTAATTGTCATTCGAGGATGTCCTAGGAGTCCTAATTTAATTGACTATCAACCTCACAAGGTGAGTCAATTCTCAACATGGAAGACCTAGGAAGGGGTTCTTTAAGCTTTTAGGGGTTCACCACCAAGCAAATGCTTGGAAAAGACAAGTAAACATTCAACTCAAAAAATATAATAATGCAAGCTAAATGATTAATACAAATGATGAAATTATGCAATAGGAAGTTAGGATAAATGTACCTGGGAATTCTATAAATGTGATAAGGATTCTAGAAAGGCAAAGAAGCTTCCAAAAAGTGCTTAGGAGGACTAAGACGCCCTTATTGTTGTCTCAGTCATGCTGTTGTTTTTTAGGGAAAATGAAGAATCTTCGGATGTCGGAACCGGATCTAAAAGAATTTCCAAAAAATACCCTTAGGGGGACTAAGATGCAATAGGTGGTGACTTAGTCCTATCTAGAATTTCTGAAATCTCTGAATGTGATCCTGAGGTCCAAAGTCTGCACTTCCTTCTTCTTAGATCTTAGGTCCTGAAACTTCTGGATTTGGCCTATAGGTGAGTTTCCATGAAGATGACAACTTTGCAATGTAACTTTGCAACTTTGCACTTCAAATGATCTTCAAGTCTTCAACCTAAATCTGAAATCTCAAACATGCTAGCGGGAAAAAACTTGTTGATTATTTGTAAATGGGGGTTTGCGTTGGCCAAACCCCTTCTTGGTAATTAAACCTTGAAATTAAATGAAATGGAGGGAAATAATGAATGAACAACATGCAATGTTATGACTCACCAAACCCTTTTTGCGAAATCTACAAACTTGTGTGAAGTGGCTAGTTGGGATACGGATCTTGAATCAAAGGAATGCTTGATAGATATGGACTTGAATTGCTTGCTTGAATCAAAAAATTACATCACAAATGTTAGCTTAAAAACACACATGATGCAAGAAGATCTTTGATATGATGCTTGAATCTTGATGATGGCTCCAAATTCTTGATGAACTACTCTTGAATGCTCTTGTGAACTCAATTATGCTATTATGAATGCTCTCACAAAAGACTTGATTTGAAATGAATGAGGGAACCTTGTATTTTATACTTATCACACTTAATATCCCAAAATTACACCACACCATGCTGACATATGAATTCATTAATTAAAGGAGGCTAAATCCTACCAAAATTTGAAATTAAATCATGAAAATACCTCAATGGGGACTAAGACTCCCTAGGTGGTGTCTTAGTCCTGAGGCATGAAACTCGAGGCACAAACTCCAAAAAGGGACCTCTTTAAGGTGCATTCAAAATCAAGGTCCCAAGACATTTGGGGGATAAAGACACCCTAGGTGGTGTCTTAGTCCCGACCCAAAAATCAAGGACACTCAGACAAAATCATTAAATTATCATTTACCCTTTGAAGTTTGTTGGGATTATCTAGAAAAATATATAATTCATTGGGCTTTTGGATGCAAAATAGCACCAATTAAGACATAAATAGGGATAAATAAAGTAAGGCGGGCCCAAACAAATGTGAAAATGCAAGGGTATGCATTTTCCTATACTACATTCAACCCCCACTTTAGTGAGAGGATGAACTTGCTTCAAACTCACACTAAAGTAGTTACCACGCAATCAAGAGGGGTTCAAATGTACAAATATTAGTAAGATAGTGTTGATGGGTGTTTTAGCACTTCTCAACATAGGTAATACATAAGTGCATCACCTCTCTTGAAAGAAAATTTTCTACAAGTAAATTGCAGAAAACTATCCCAAGGTTTTGAGTGTTAAATCATGACTTGCATGGAATGTCTCAGTTGGTTCATGTTATTTGCTAGTAATCACATGGCAGCCTTATGCATGTTAAGTTGGAAGGGAATTGGTTCTTTAAATGGAGTTTATAAAATTCTAAAATGTTGTTCTATTGCTACAAGTTTAGGACAACAGTTTGAAACTCCACTTTTGTCACCAGATTTGGCTTTACAATGATGCTATAACTTTTTCTAAACTACTATTTTAAATAAAGGCCAAAATGGAAGGGAACAGATTAAGTTCCTAGACCTGAAACTACCGATGAACAGTGACAATGGAGGATGTTACAATGGATAGCCTTCCTGAAAATAAGTTCCACTTAACCAAGTCAACTAACAATCTCAAGAAACTAGTGCAATATTCTAAGGTTTGCATATTTTCAATCATTCATTCACCAAAAAACATGAATAAAAGATGAAATTTAGTTCAAAAATCAAAGTATGTTCAGACTAGCTTTACATTGCTATTTATCATTAATAAACAACAAAAAAACATGAACAAGGGCATCAACATAGTAGAATTCTTTAGCATCAATGAACAACATTAACCAATCTGCTAAAAGCATGCTAAACACATAGAACAACAAAGTAAATCTACTCAAATCTATTAATTATGAGGAGATGAATCATGAAACATGAATGAAACTCAATAATCCACCAAAATCAATGAATTTCTATTAGAATTTTAGGAACATGTCTTTACAACAACTCAACTCTCTCTTGAAAATGAGAGGAGACCCTGTATTCATAGTTTTCAAAAAGAAAAATGAATGGCTGAGATTTAATCTCATTGTGTGGCCAAGATTCACTACAAATTAGGGTTTCACCTACCCCTTAATATTTTACAATTTAAAATTACATTCTTGTCTTCTATCCTATTTTTTCCTCTAGTGCTTGATGCTATAGCACTTTTGTCTTCTAGTAGATTTCCTTTGCAATAGCTACACCATGAGGAATTCATTATCAATGATCGAATTTCCTTCATTCTTCTTCACTATGGTGTATCCCATGAGTTGTCCAATCAACACCTGAAGCTTATTCAATTCCATTATGATGGATTAGAGCACTTGGAAGTTCAATTTTCTAGATTTGTTAGTAATTAGGTCCCAATCTTTGTTGCATTTTGGTGTGTTCTTGATTACCTACTCTAATTGAGTGAAGGATCAAGTAGAAAAATCCATAAAATCTGGCATTAGTGTATCGGTGGCCCTGTTCTCCATCTTCTTTTGGAAATATGGCCTTATCCTCTCAAGATCTAGCTTGACGATAGGCATGTCATAATCTGTCATGAGCTTTAAATATTCTTCACAGGATGCCCAATGTTCTTTGACCCAATCTAGGTCTAGCTCCACTTCATGGAGCACTCGCTCCAAAACTTCACTTTTGTGATGAAGGCCTAACTTCCAAGTCTCATTGGGCTACTGGTCATCCTTCTCTAGGGACAATTCCATTTCCCAGGATCTCTTAGGCATCTTGAGGATAGCCTTGAGTTTAGGGTACGTGATCCTATATAGTTCCAAGAAGTCTGTACAAAATTTTCTCATGCCTTCAAGCTACTTTTGTACCTCCCTGAACTTATTTGCTATCTAGGCAACATAACCAATACTCATATCTTCATTGTAAACTACCTGTCGAAACTAGTCTTTGGTGGTCTTACTACAGTTCTTCCTCCTCTCCAATTTGTTGATGTGATCTTTTCAAAGTAGTAGAGGAGTGGTCAATGATGTTGTGGGTAGTTCCTTAGCACAAGACCATTGTTGTATATAGGCTATAAGATTTGCCACTTGTGCCTTCAATTCCTCCTTGGAGGATTGATCTTTGTTCATCTAGTGCACAATTGTGGCGACAGATCCCTAGAGATGGTCTATCTTTTATTCCCTTGTGGTTGTCCCCAGGTCAATGGTGGAGATATTGTAGCTTACTCCTCCTTTATCCATCACTGGAGTAGAAATTTGTAAGTTCCTCAACCCCAATGCATCCATCATGATATGAGATCGGACCCTTGAATTCTCTTTCTTTGCTCCTATTTGAGCTCATGCTAGGATGGCATCTAGCCTTTCTTTGGGATCCATAAGCCAAGCACCTTCTTTTGCAATTTTTTCTCTAGCCATTTGGGCATCTTAGATCCCTCCTTTGGTGATTCATGATCACCTTCTTCTTGTTTCTCATGTTGGATTTCCCTTTCTTGATGACCTAGAGCTTCTTATTCTATCTTATCTTCTTCCTCTTCATCTGAGTTGCGGATGAATATAGCATTTTCTTCTTGTGACTCAATGGTAGCTATGTTTTCCTTAGAGCTATCTTCCCTTTCAGATGGATTTTCTTCTTCTTCTTGCCCATGCTCTACATGATGCTCTATCTCTGTGCTTCTTCTTATTTCAGCCTCTTCTTCAGGCTTGCATTCTTCTTGAGCTTTCTCCTCTTTCTTTTCTTCGTCTTCCCTTGTGGGAGGCATATCTCCATCATGGCTAGGGCTTTTGTATTGTTCCTTGGTTGGAGGCTTTGTGGATACCTCCATATCTTCATTTATGTCATTTTCTTCAGAGTACTATCTTTCAAATTCCTCCCCAACATCTTTGAGTTGTTGGGCCAACTCTTCCTCAAGTTCCTAATCAAAAGTCTCCACTATATATCTGGCACCAGGGTCTTCAACATCTTCCTTAGAGAATTGTGTTCCTTCATCTTCATGCACCACTTCATCAATGATTAAGTGTTGATGTTTTGGATGCTCATGGTAGTCATCAGATTCCTCATCTATTTCCTTAGTTGCCTCCCTCTCTTGTCTTTCTAGCTCTTCAAATATCCACATGGTCATCTCCATTTTAGGAAATTTGGTGAGAGAAGGCATAGGGAAAATGGCCACAACTTGAGCTAAGGAAACTTACACTACAGTGTTCATTAATAGTCCAGAGAGCTCCATAGGTATGTTTTGCATGTGTTGAGAAAAAGTTTCTGGAAGAGTGAGAGTGGGAATTATTGTTGTAGAGGCTAAGGGAGTAGTCATTGATGGAAACATGGAGGAAGATGAGAGTGGAGAAGTGGTGGAAAAAGAAGAATCCCTCACCATAATGGGTGTGGTAGGTGAGGTGGAGGCAAGGTGAACTGAGATGTCCACTGCAAGCGAAGAGGAAGCGAGTAGTGCTTGAGATGATGGAAGAGGAGTGATAGTAGTGGCATTGGTGGTGGAAACAAGAGAAGAGGTGGTAGGTGGAGACTTTGGTTGCTCAGCCTCTTCTTCCTCTCCTTCATGGAGTGGATCCTCTTAGATCATGGGCATCTCAGTGAATCCGCCTGATTTCTTTGCTTTCTTTGAGGGCTCACCCTCAGAAGTATTCCTTGAATATACCTTATGTTTTGGTTGGCATTCTACTACCTCTTTCCTTTTCTTTGACCTGGTAGTGGGAGGAGATTTTGGAGTCTCTCCAAATGGGGCAATAGCCATCCCACTGTCAATTTCTCTCTCGAGCTCATCTTCGAGCTCACCATAGGTCAGAGTTCCTCCTTGGAGCATTAGCTAAGGAATTTTCCCATCAATCCAAAAATTTGTCCTGTGCTCTATTGGTTTTGTTAAAATATTGAGGCCATTGACCTCTTCCTCATCCCAGTCAATTAGGGTAAATGGCAGGTTGGCAACGCCATCAAATCTTGGATCTATGACAATGTTTTCATCCTCCACAATTTGATCTAACACTGGGAACAATTTGACTATTTTAACAAAGTATCATCATGTGCATATAGTGACTCATGTGCACCTCCTTATCATCCTTGCAATTAGCCCAAAAATCTTCAACATTGTGCAAATGGGCATGTACTCTCTCCCAACCATCTTCTTCAATTTTCCATATGTATCCATTCTTGGTCGAGGTGTGTAGAGCTCCAAGTTATATTCAATGATATCCTTTTCAAAATATTTCGCACACTGGGATGTAGGAATTGCATACATACCTTGGGAAAAAGTGAGAGGATAGGGGATGTTTGGCCTATGTTTTTCGCTTAGGATTGTGTGTGTGTGTTGCAATTGCTTGGAGATTTCTAACAATATCAACCTATCATTTGGATATTTGGGCAGCTTACATGGCCTCTCAGAGAAGCCCTCAATCCAAATGTAAGTGAATTTTGGAAATTGGATAAATAAGAATCCAAACCAGAGGATGAATGCATGGGCACTGTGTGTGACCCTTCTCTCAAAGTCTCCTCTGAGAAGTCTGATGATGTGCCTGATGAAGGCATTGTTTACCTGATTGTAGTCTTTCTTGAAATTACAATTTTGGAGTTATAGATGCCTATCATAGACTTTTAGCTCCCTCACCAAGGTTGGGCTTTGTGCCACAAATAGACCTTTGTATGGAATGGGGTCAGCCAATAGTTAGACCAAGTAAGAGGTCATGTAAAATTGAGAGGTCCTTCTAACTGCTACAAACTGATCATGCAAGTAGTTGCTGATCATTCCTACCCAATTGAACTTGATCTTCCCCTTGATAATCTCTTCTATAAAATAAAACATCCAGTCCTAGAAGTAAGCCACAATTGGGATTCCCATAACTCTGCTTAGCAAGGTTACCAAATCATGGTAATCCTAATGGAAATCACTCCTAAATAGTTCCTAGGGAACTTTTTTCACGTTGTCCCTCTTCTCTTTCAACCAGTATTGATTAATTAGCTTCTTAAATTTAAGAGGGTAAGTTTTCCATGTGCTCTCAACATACTCCTTGGGTGTCTCCTCCATAGGATCGAAGGTGGGGATGTGGAAGGTTTTCCCTATAGACTTGGTGGACAATTCGACCAACACTCTACCATCACGGTCAACAATTCTTTTGGTTTTCTCTTAATATACCTCCCTACAGGCCATCACCAACTCAAGAGCCATAAGGGTAGGTAGGAAACCAACTGCCTTAGCCAATCCACTCTTCCTAATTCTCTTTGTGTTTTCTATAGTGGGGTTGGCAATGACTCTCTTTCTAAATTCATCTAAATCAACTTGCCCCAAGTTGGTATCTGTAACTGTATCCCATTGTATGGTAACCTTGGAGGTGACCTACACTCCCTAGAATTTGTATTTCATTTGGTCTTTATCTTCCTTCCCTCTTAGTGCTTTGGCAGACTTCATCCCCTTTTCTCTCTCTATGGACACCCCCGAAGGTCGTGCAACTAATTCCATAAATCCTGCAAGAAAAGGAGCAATAAGCATATCCATGTGCAAAACAAGGGGAGTGTTAACAAAACCCTACAAAATTGATGTTAGATCAAGTAATTTATCATTTAAAGATCCTAACATTTCTCTTAGATCATCATTTTCCTTTTGTTCGAGGAAGATTCAACAATGTGGGCCCAGGGATGCAGACTTTCCTGGGCTAGTGGTTATTTTGAAGGAAGCTACATACATATGACGAAGAGGGCACAATGGCCCACATAGGGCCACCTGCATTAATATTTATGCATTACGATGGGGCCCACGAAGGAGCCAAGTCATTTAGACATATGGGTTTGATCATTTGTGAGCTCCTAGAAGTGATAGCTCAAGCATTTTGTCATGCAGGTCCAAAGGTTGCGAGTGCAGGGGTTGTCTCAGCTATTAGGGACTCCTCCATTTGAAATGACACTAGCAAAGGTGGAATCCTACAAAAAAAATCCCACAATGTGGGACCCACAGCCATGAAAGGTGGTATTGGTTCGACTTTGATGTTTAATTTGTTCAATATGATGCAGGTTGGGAACCATAGAAAAACATTGGATGACAACCATTTTGGATGGTGGAGACAGGGTGGCAGCTTGCAGGTGGTGGTCCACACTATTGAGCCTGTATGATGCACTAGCGTGAGTTGTTTTCTCGTTGTTGGTCAAACGAAGGTAGTGAGGTTAGGCTCTGCATAGCAGATGACAGGCTTGGCTTGGCAGTTTAGAGATGATGAAAATGGGACGGCGACCCATAGGCGGCCACCCGCATTGGCTTGCCCACATGGAACTATCACTTAGTGATTTTGATAAAGATTGGGGAAAAGTGGGCACTGGGGCTCGCAGGGCAGAAGGGCAGAGACCATTGGTCATTTAGAACAATGAAAAAAGGGTGGCAGCAACCCGCAATAGAGGGTTCGCAAGCAACAAACTTGGTGGTTTTATCCTTGGGGCTCAAAGGGAGTTAGTTGGTGCAGAGTCTACAAGGTAGACAAATAGGAAGCCAAGGTTGTTTAGGATGGAAAACACATGGCAGAGGCCCATGGATAGAAGTTCACAATGATCAACTCGCAAAGGGTTTATAGTTAGTCATTTTTATCAAAGGGTTGGATGGAAATAGGTGGTGTGGGGCCTAACCAATAGAAGGAATTAAGGGTCTCGCTGTTTGGTAATGCCCATGGGATGGCGAAAAAAAATGAGGGAAACCCAATCTGGATGACCCGTAGAAGGAATTCATCAATGCATTTGAGTGACGGACGGAGATCCAGAGGAGTCCACAAGTCAGACGATGTTGTAGTGAGGCAACCATTGAAAACTATGAGATAGATTGGGCCATCCGCATGCAGAAACCTGCACTCATGGACCTATGGGGGCTGAGGGATTCTCTTTTTGACTTAAGATTTTAGTTAAAGTTAAAGGTGACGGAAAAGAGGGGGCTTCCACCCACATGAGCAAGCCTGTCGAAGGAGATGGCCACTATTTATAGTTTTTCGTTGGCGGGTTAAAGCAATGGTGGTGTAGGTCTTGCGAGTCACATGGGCTTAATTTCCCTGGTTCAAGAACAACGATCGCTAGGGTAAGTTTTGCATGCATTGAATAGGCAAAGCTTTTTATGGATTTTCAATTTTTTTAAATGTGGGTTTTCTGTGCCGTCAGGTCTTCTAACTGGTTTCAAGGTTTTTCTTTTCAATAATTTAACAATTTCATGAAAATCAATGAAAAACATAGAGCATGAATGGTGACAAAAAATTGACCTGATAGACCTGCAAGAACTGATGAGCAAACTGAAGGCAACAATGCATGAACATCAAAGGGGTCGCATGGGCATGGAGGCGGCGAAAGTAGGAGAGCTCTGGCAAGTTTCAGGAGGAATGTCAGTGAAAATGACCCATTAGGACTTGATAGTTATAGGCTTTCAAGAATTAAATGTTTGCAATAAATGCCAATATAGCAGCAGGTGGAGTTGGTGAACGTGGAATTTTAAAAAGTTGGCAGCGGGAACGGTAGAGCCTATAGAGCGAGTGACACCTAGGCATTTGCTATCTAGAGGGGCAGCAAAGGAAATGATGACAAAGGCCACAAATCCTGCAAAGTAGGTGGATGTGCCAACTCAACTGCCACATGAATAGAAAAGACAAGACAAAATTCTACAATGGGTGGCCCACAAGTGCAAACCCATAGAGGGTGAAGGATGATAGTTTTGAGGATCCAAGGAAAACTGCCAAAGGAATTCCACAAAGGCCGAAGACTTAAAAGTTTTGAAGGTGGTGAAACTTGGTCAAATCAAGATGATACCTCAAGGATTCTTTGACCACCGAGGATTCAAAATAGGGGGCACACAAAATGAGGTGAAGGAAAAAGCAACTTGGCAAAGCAAAAAGAGAGGGTCCCCATTCTAAATGGGGCGTGAGTGCTATAGGCACAACATATAGGATGACAATAACCAAGAGGGTTGCCAAGCCCCCAGGATCAAGATCCTCTGATAGAACAACATAGGCACAAAGGAACATGCATGTAGATGATATATGAATCCATAACCAGATCACAAACATATACCATCAAAGATAGAAAAAGAAAAATGTGGTGGATCAAGCTTCAACAGACCATCCAACGCGTTGTGGACCAGGTCTAGGTTGTTTTTCCAAGAGAATTTTACAAGTGGAATGTGTTTTCCACTATGCAAACAAAACACATGCTCACAAGGGCTAGTGAAGGTAGTTGTCCACTAGGTGAACCCCAAGAGGTCCATAGCAAAGTCATACTCCCATGACTATAATAAAGACAAAAGTAAAAAAATGCATGCTCACAAGGGCTAGTGAACCTAGTTGTTCACTAGGTGAGCCACCCTAGGGGACCATATCAAAGCCATAACTCCATGAATTTCATAACGTACAAAAAGAAAATTCAACAAGAAAGAGGGATGTTCGAAGGGATTTTGCTTAGTTCGTGCAAGGTCTCATATTAGGGAACATTGTGCCTAATGCAAAGTCTCATCTTAGGGAACATTGTACTTAATGTTTCCAAGAGAGGATAAGTCAAAGAAATATCACACTCTTGGAGGAAATCAAACCCAATGACTCCACCAAAAAAGGAACACATTGTAGGAAGCAAGAAAATCGCACAATGAAACATGAGTGTTGATGTATTCCCCCACTTGAAAGCAATTGCTAACACCATTGTTGTGAGAAATTTCTTTAAATTAGAAGAATACATGAGAGCTTATTCAAAAATCCATATGCCAAGTCATATTTTTCCAATAAGCTACGTCATGAGAAAGGAAGGGGTTGCTCCCAAAATGTATAACTTAGTTCATCACATGCGAGCCAGCTTAAGGCATGTCATCCACATCACAAGCTTGCTCTTACATATACATGGAAGGAAGTCAACTAGCCAAGAGAGGAAATGACAGGTGACATACAAGGACAAGGCTACCTAACCCCTTGGTCCCACTTAGTGTAGGACAAGGGTGAGCCGAGATGATTGATAAGAAACACGCTAGAGTGAAAATCAATATCAATTAGAGGAACAAGGTGCTTCAACACAAGGAAGAGCCCCATGATCCTTAAGATTTTGAATTTTGTTACTCAAAGCCTTACATTCATTAGTATCATGACCATGAACACTATGATATGCACAAAATGAACTCCATGATATGCACAAAATGAACTCCTGTAGTAGAATTTCTTTCATGTTCTTGGAGGGAGGGATATCAAACAATCTTGGAGGAGTCTCAACAAGATACCCTCTTGATCAATGGTAGACATTGATTTATTTTGTGACCAAGATATCTCTTTCTTAGCACAAGGTTTCATACCTACACAAGCCTCTTTAGATTGTGATATTGTGTTCTCTCCTATACAGGAGGGTTGTTGCATGGGCACCCATAGGTCTTCATGCCTCTAAGGGGTCAAAATTTGGTATTTTGTTTTATTTGAGTTGTTTGCATGTAATAAGGTCTTCTTATACCATTTCATATGTGTTGGAGTTTGGTTTGAGTCATTAGATGTAAGTTAGGGTCTAGATGCAAAACGTGTCAATGTTGCACAATGATGTCAAAGCAACTTTTGCATTTTTTGTCATAAGTGGGCATTATGATGTTTAGTTAGTTTATAATTTGAAAATTGTTTGAGGACAATTGGGAAATGATGGAAATTTTTTAAAAGGCCTTGTACCATCAAAGGAAATGTTGGTTGATTAAATTTTGGGAGTTGGAGCAATAAAAATTCTATTTTTCTGCATTTTTAAATGTTATTTTGCTGCTATTTTGTGTTGTACATATTTTTACAATCCAAGCATGGTCTAAAATCAATTGGGGAGGATAAAGAACTAAATATACATTTTTTTGGAGGTGGTTTCATGTAATTTCATTATGATTTAAGTTGTATCCATTTTACTCCAGACTGGTCTAAACCCTAGGTAGGGTAACCAGTGAGTGTATAAAATGCATATCTTTCCATTCCACTAATAAAAACTCCTAAAACTCAGTGGAATGGCTTTTTTAAGTCTATATTTTGTTTTCCAAAACTTGTAGAGGTAGAAGATGGGGTTTTCATGTGTGGAGGAACACTAAAGGTCTGATATCTTCATGTATCAAACTAAGGGAGCCCTACTGATTTGTGAAAATTGATGTATGCCATTGGAGGGAGGATCCTTGATCTAGGGATTGATGATTTGGGCCATGTGTGATATATTGAAGGTTGTATAATGAGTGTTGAATCCTTGTAAATCCTTGAATACATTTGGAGCATGCATAGTTGCCTAATTAGGCCTAGTCAAGGAATAGGACAGTCAAATTTTGGAGTCTTCCATACAAAGTGACCCCACCTAGGTTTTGGATATGTTGGAGAATGTCCAAAAGGGTATGTGGAAATGTGCTCAAATTTTGAATAACATGCCTTCCCTACAACTATTGTCCAAAAATCCATGTTTGAAAGGCTACAAGGAAGTATGAGGGTTTGTGAAGGAGAACCCACAAATTGATGAACAAAGGCACTTGTAAGTGGTTATTTGTGTGTGATAAGAGATTGTTTACCAATACTCTACATAAAGTGTGTAAAATATAATGAATTCAAATCATTAGTGTTTTGCAAGATGACATTAATATTAAGCAAAGATTTCTCTATTTCTTGCAAATGATAACAATCAAAACCAGTAGTTTCTATCAATTTGGGATGCACTACTATTAAAGTCAGCTTAGAAGAATCATTTGTGATAGGTTGATGTTAAGTGAAGGCTTGTTTGTTTCTTTCAAGGGACAATAACAAAGACCACTAGTATTTTCTTGCATGTAAGGCTTTATAGGGACGCAGATACCTTGTTCTCTAGCACCACATCCTTTTCCACTATACCCAAGTTGTTTCATCATTTCATAAACTCTTCCATAAATATTTTTCATTTCTTTAGGATTTGGAGGTTGTTGATAGTCCATCTCATCAAATTTTGTTGTGTAATGTGTCTTTTGTTCTAAAGTGGTTGAGGTGGATGCTTTCAAAGGGTCTTCCAAATTTTGTGTTGACATTACTGCTTTTTATTTTTCCTTGTCTAAATCTTTTTTTATGATCTTGTATTCTCCCATGAATGTTAGTTTGAAACTCAATGATCCCAAATCATTTAGCGATATCACTTTGAAGGGTTTAAGGCATCTTTCTATTTGTTCTTCTTGTATAGATTCCACTTGTGTAGTCGGTGTCAATGTTTTTAAAGGATTTTACTTGTTTTTCTCAATGTTTAAACAACTATATGGTTTAGGATCAACTTCCAGTGTGTACACTTTCTTGATGTAAACATACTTCATGATGCAATGAAGGGTTGAAGGCACCACATGCATCTCATGAATCCATGGTCTGCCTAAAAGGATATTGTACGAAAGATCATCTAGCATAACATGGATCAGGGTTTGTAATGTAACTTTGTCAACTTTAATAGGTAATGTGGTCACCCCAAGTGGTCATTTTCCCACATTATCAAATCCCTTAATAGATAGAGAATCAGGTTGAATTTTTTATTTATCGACACCAATTTTATCCAAAAGGCTTACACTACACACATTTAAGGCTGAGCCATTTTCAACAAGGGTTTTATTTATCCCTGTGCTATTGTATTGAGCTATGATCATGAAAGCATCATATTATTTTTGAACTTCCAAAGGAGGGAGCTCACTTTGGTGGAAAATAATGTCAGCATTTATTCCTTGAATCATTTATGCTATGTCATTTGGTTTCGCATTAGAAGGGATAGGAACTTGTTGTAAGGAATTTTGCATCATGTTATGTTAGTGAGGCGATACTTGAATAAGGTCCCATAATTATATCTTAGTTGGAGTATTCTTTAGTTGTTCGACAAGATCATACTCCTTTCTGTGAGGAGGACTTGGTAAGATAGGGTTAGGTAGGATGGGACTAGGCAATGGGAGGGATGTTGAAGGTGTTTGTCTTGGTTGCTATGAAACATTAGAAACTATATTGTAACTTGGTCATTGCGAAACATTGTTCTTAGATGGTTTGAGGATAAGGACATGGTTGTTTTGAACTTGTTATTTTTGAGAGGGTGGATAAATGATAAGTTTAGGCTACAACGAGTACTCCAAGGGGTATCTAATGTGCATAACCTCAAAAGAATTTTCATGACGTCTTAGTGAAGGGGAGTCTAATGTCACATCATAATCTTCATCTAAGGAATTATTGTTGTCATTGTTCTCATTTTCTTGCACCATGATATCTTCCTTAGTAGGAGAGTTTTTAGGAGAACTACAAACCAAATGTTCTTGAAATTCAAGGATTGGTTTTTTTCCAAAATGACTTCATTGCAAGCAGGGGAGTTATCAATGGTTGAATTGTCTTGTTCATCAATAGTGAGGATATTAGGAGAAGGCTCTATTTGATTATTATGATTGTTCATGACTTTATCCTTTTCTCTAAGTTCTCAGTCTCTTGTGCTATACCATCTACCCTAGTAGAAGAGCTTGTAAGATGTTCATAACATTAGATGATTAGATTTTGTAAAGTAACTTCATCACAAGTAGGGGAGGCATCAAGAGAAGGACAACTATGATTACCAAATAGATCATTCCAAATGGTAGGAGCATTAGGGAAGGGAGGAACAAGATTCTCATGACTCTCAATAGGTGCATCTTCTAACACTAAGCTATCCTCTTCACATCAAGGAGGGATATTAGGAGAAGGACCATTTTGATTGTCATGGATATCTATGATATCATCCTCTTTTGCTGATACATTCTCACAAGCAAGGGATGAATGGAGACTAGGTAAGGTGATGTTTATAAATGTTTTTATGATCTCAACTTTTTGTTTTCTAATATCCTCCAAAGGGGGAGGAGGATACGGACAATCAAGAATCTCAATGCTTGTATCTTCTCTCACCAAGATACCTTCATCACTAATAGGAGAGGTATCGGTAGAAGAACAAGTATGATTGTTATGATTATCTACACTACCATCCTCACCAATGAGCAATGTAATATTAAGGATTGTGTCAATTTTTTATTCTTTTTGCTTTAAGATGTTCTCATAACTATGAAATATAGTAGAAGGATGACTAACATGTTCCTTAATGACCTCATTGTTGTATTCTAAATTGAACTAATAAGAGGGGATGTTGTACTTATGCAATCCATTTTTAACCATATCAAAGCCACATCCCTTGGAAGAAAACATGCTATCATGGAAGAGTAAAGAAAGTGAAAAAATTTAAATGTAATTTTGGAATTAAGAAATGCATGAAATGAAGCAATTTAAGCTAGATTTAGTGAAATGTTGTTGCAGAAAGTCAACCCACTGAAACAAATAACCAATGGAAACAAACAGAAGCACAAAAAAAAAAGTTTGAGCAAATCCTTGAAACTAGAAAGTCAAAGTAAACAAGGACTAAGACGCTAGTAAGGGTGTCTTAGTAGTACTAGTGATATTTTGAAGTTTCAGAAAGTGAAACAGAAAGAAAAAAACAGAGACAGGATTTTGAGCAAAAAACCATGAGAGGGACTAAGACACCAATAAGGGCATTTTAGTCCTAGTAGAGGTTTTTCTCAAAAAAACAACAAATTGTAGATTGTTTATATTGTTCATAGGTTTCCTATTAAGGGTGTTGATCTTTAGAAATAGAAAACTATGTAAATGAATGTAAGAAAGAGTAACTAATGACAAGAAATTGAATGCAAAGTCAAATACAATAACAATATTTCTAAATTCAATTAGGATGATGAAAAATGAACTTTTTCAGTTTTTCAATTAAATGAAATGATGCGAGAAAGAAAAAATTCAACCTATATGCACTTTCACTAATGCAAATATGAGAAACCCTAGATGCAATTTCACTAAATATGAGAAACCCTAGGTGTAATTTCACTAATGCAATGCTTGATGAAAGAATGAACGCAACATAAATCTAGAACTTTAATGAACTCCAAATCAGAAAGTGAATGCTCAAAAAATTTAGGTTCACCAAAATGAACAATGTGGAAAATGGATGCTTTATGGCCTAGGTCATATAACACCACTATTCACCAATTGTCATTTGAGGATGTCCTAGGAGTTGTAATTGGATTGACTATCAACCTCACAAAGTGATTCAATTCTCAACAAGGAATACCTAGGAAGGGGTTCTTTAAGCTTTTAGGAGCTCACCACCAAGAAAATTATTGGAAAATACAAGTAAACATTCAACTCACAAAATCTAATAATGCAAGCTAAATGATGAATGCAAATGATGAAATTATGCAACAGGAATTTAGGATATGTGTACTTGGGAAGTCTGGAAATGTGATAAGGATTTTAGAAATGTAAAGAAGCTGCCAAAAAGTGTTATGGAGGACTAAGATACTATTGTCTTAGTCCCGCTATTATTTTTTAGGGAAAATGCAGAATCTTCAGATGCCAAAACCGAATCTCAAAGAATTTCTAAAAAATACCCTCAGGAGGACTAAGATTCCCTAGATGGTGACTTATTCTCATTTAGAATTTCTGAAAGCTATGAATGTGATCCTGAGGTCCAAAGTCCACACTTCCTTCTTCTTAGATCTCAGGTCCTGAAACTTCTAGGTTTGTCCTATAGGCGAGTTTCCGTGAAGATGACAACTTTGCAACTTCTCACTTCAAATGATCTTCAAGTCTTCAACCTAAATCTGCAATCAAAAACATGCAAGAGGGGAAAAACTTGTTGATTGTTAGTAAATGGGGGTTTTCCTTAGTCAAACCTCTTATTGGTAATTAAACCTTGAAATGAAATGAAATGGAGGGAAATGATGAATGAACAACATGAAATGTTACAACTCACCAAACCCTTGTTGTGAAGTTTGCAAACTTGTGTGAAGTGGCTAGCTGGTATATGGATCTTGAATCAAAGGAATTCTTGATAGATATGGACTTGAATTTCTTGCTTGAATCAAAACCTTACATCACAAATGTTAGCTCAAAAAAACACATGATGCAAGAAGATCTTTGATATGATGCTTGAATCTTGATGATGGCTCCAAATGCTTGATGAACTACTCTTGAATGTTCTTGTGAACTCAATTATGCTATTGCAAATGCTCTCACAAAAGACTTGATTTGAAATGAATGAGGGAACCTTGTATTTATACTTATCATGCTTAATATATCAAAATTATAGCACACCGAGATGCCATATGAATTCATTAATTAAAGAAGGCTAAATCCTACTAGAATTTGAAATTTAATCCTAAAAATACCGCAAGGGGGACTAAGACACCCTAGGTAGTGTCTTAGTCTCAAGGCATGAAACTCGGGGCATAGACTCCAAAAAGGGACCTCTTTAAGCTGGATTCAAAATTAGGGTTCCAATACCTTTGGGGGACAAAGGTGCCCTAGGTGGTGTGTTAGTCCCAACCCAAAAAATAAGGACACTCAAACAAAATCATTAAATTATCATTTGCCCTTTGAAGTTTGTCGGGATTAGCTAGAAAAAGATATAATTCATTGGGCTTGTGGATGCAAAATAGGACCAATTAAGACATAAACAGGGATAAATATTTAAGCAAGGTGGGCCCAAACAAGTGTGAAAATGCAAGGGTATGCATTTTCCTACACTATAGTAGGTTTCATGTTTACCTTTGTATCTATAAAGTTTGCCTATGTAGGTTGTCGATTCACCTCTGTAGGAGGCTAGTGTATTCACCTCTGTAGCTCATAGGTAAAAGAACAAAGTTGTGTCACACTTTATAAAGGAAACAACCAACACTGATCCAACTTTTAAACTCGAATCACTAAAAAGTGGCATATATGTTTTGTATTGTTAAATGATGTAAACTAGTAAAATGTGTATTTTTTAGTATATTTTATGTTTGTATTTCTTTGAAAAAATTAAAAAAATATTTGAATTATATAGTTTTTAATAAATTTACACTACAATTTTGTTGTTGATAAAATGATGAAAAAAGAAGTTATATGAGACATCAATCTTTATATAGTAAATTTTATTATTTTCACTTCAAAAATTTTGTGTGTATTTATAACTTCAAACTTTAGTGCATGGATATTTGTTTTTTCAATTTTGATAAATATATGTTTTTAAATAAATATTAAAATGTGCATGTACTGAAACATAGTTGTTTATATTCAACATGAAATTTTATATTGATTATTTATCTAAAATAGAAAATAAAGTATATACCATCTTGATATAGATTCTTTTATATAGTGCATCATAAAAAAAAAATCAAATTTTTTAATAATTTTTAGTATTTTTCTTGACGTGGTAATTAACCTAATATTTTAGTATTGATAACCTAATTAAATAGTAAAAAATAAATTATAAAATATAAATAATAGTTAAAGTATTTAAATATATATATATATTTGAAGACTACACTTATGGATCTACAAAAGGGTATTATATTTAAAAGAAAAATGTTATTTACATGACTAGTTGTCCAAACATCAAGTGTTTCAAATAATTTAATTTTTTTGGTAAATTGGCTTCAAACTGATGCTACATATGCATTTATCTAACAATTTTAGTTGGAAAGGTTGTGGACATATATAACTTAGCTAGAATGAATCTTACTAGAAAATATGTTTGACCAAACTTGATTTTTAGTTAGAAATACTTAAATTCAATTGTGCTGATAAGTTGGTCAAATGTGTGACATAGCTTTGTACTTTTACCCTCACATTTTTTCCTATCTAGAAAATCACCTTTGAAGATCAGGTAGATATGCCTCTATGGAGGTATTGATTCAGGATCTCATGCATTCATCCCTGTAGCTCACGAGTTCACCTATCTATCTTTAAGTTTGTCTATGTAGGTTACAAATTCACCTCTACAACTCGTGTGTTTTCTTATCAGTGGAATCACCTCTAGAGATCAGGTGGATACACTACTATGGAGGTCTTGATTCAGGGTCTCACATATTCACCCCTATATCTTGTGGATTTTCCCCTATCTCTCACATGTCTGCCTAAATGTTTGCATGTTCACCCCTATGTAACCAAGGGACTGAGGATGAAACACATTCACCTGTCTAGGAGGAAGATATGCCTCTATATCAGGATAGGTTTACTTGTCAGGTTGATTCACCTCTATACCTAGAAAAATTTTGAACCTGCAAAATTCAAAGAACAAAAAACATTAAGGACCCATGACATGGGTCCCACTAGGCATGCCAAAAATGTTTACAATGTTTTATGCTTCCTAAAAAAAGGAAATTCATAAAATACCAAGAAAAACACTCAGATTAGTTGATAGGAAACTCAAACTAGCATAAGGAGCCTCTTGTTGTGTCGATTTTCCCACGATGTGTAATTGGGTGTGTGCTCAATAAAAAATCTAGCAACGTGATGATGCTCGAATGAAAAATTGGTGAGAGAGATGAAAAATGGCTAAGTGTTGGGATAAATAGATTGAAGGATTTTGGATGGAGGGCTAGGATTTAGAGTTGAAGATCAAGGATTGAGATGCTTTGAGGCATCTCAACCCACAAGGTGTTGACACTTGTCATCACATGGGGAGAGTAGAGGATGAGGTCAAGGGTACTTGCAAGTACCCTTGGGAAGGATGTGAAAAGAGGGAATATTTAAATTCCATTTTAATCCTTATGGAAAAGAGAGAAGGAATTTAAAATTCCTTCAAGGATCTTGGAGCAATAAAAGTGGAATTAAAATTTCCATTTGGGGATGTGGGAAGATTAAAAAGGAATTAAAAATTCCTTGGGAGGATGAGAAGCAATGATTGAAGGGTTGACCAAGTGGTAGATTAGGATAATTAATGAAGGATTAGAGGAAGGTTAGGTGGCTAATGGTGATTAGGAGCTCACTTGAAAATTATGGAGGATGTGACACCTTCCTAATCAATGATTAGGAATGTACATATCACTAATCAAGGATTGAGAAATGGGGGTTAAGATTAGGAGTGGATTATGGAAAATGGGACAAGAGGAGAGAGAAATGGGAGAGGGAATTAAATATTTAATTCCTAAAGGATTTGTGAATAAATTAAATAAATTAGTCTATTTATTTAATTTAGAGAGGAGAGGTGATAAAGGGGATAAAGTATTTAATTAATTAATTAATTACCTTAAATATTTTAGAGGAATTTAGGGATATTAATTAAAAAATAGCAATATTATTAATTAATGTGGATAAGAGGATATTTAGATGAAAAAGGGATAAATTTGACCAAACGTAAGAGGTCAAAATTAGGTGTCTACTAGTAGTTATAGAAATGATCATCCATAAAGTGTAGTTGAACTACAATTGAGAAGAGTTTTCTATTTATTTTCTCTACCCACATGCCCTACTATTGATGTTTTTCAAACAAACTAAAACCAATGCTTATATTCCAGCCAAGTTAAATGACATCCAACTATGAAATGATGCCAATTTTTTTTCAATACAAAATATATATTTTCATATAAAATAAAACCTCTAGGTGAAGATCTATTTTTAGCCTTTCAAGACATGGAAATCCAAGGTCAAGGGTTTATCCTTCTTAAAGATGAAGAATAGATTTAAGTTGTTGATATCATTTTTTCTTGTTTTTTACGAGGTTGGAAAGTAAGTGGCTCTAATGTTACCTGGAGTAAGTTTAACAAGACAGTAAGTAAGCCCAGTAAGCATTTAAAGACAACAAATATATGGTCATAAATGGGCATGTTTCCATCCATGAGAAGGTTGTACATGTGTTAAAAGACCAATTAAAGGTTTATTCTTTAAAATTTCTCCTTTAAAACCAGATTATTGTAGTGCATAATGGAGAGTGAATATATGTTTAAGTAAATAGATAGAAATCATCAAAAGACTGTCAACTAAAGGACAACAGTTCAAGAGATTCATCTTCAAGGAAGTCATGTAGTTGATTGCTCAAATGAAAAATCTACTAAGTGGATTCCAAGTTGGATTTTATGGTGTTTGGAAGTGCTTGGATTATTTTTTATTGTTTTGTGGTTTTATTGTACTAATAATGATTAAACAAGTGAAGGAGGTTGACACTCAACAATAATATTGCCAATACATGGTGAGGTATGATAGTATCATGTCATGAAAAATCCATGCATGGACACAAAGGACAAAGAAGAATTTATATAGATCTAGTTGGTTACTCTCTATGTTGAGGGACTCACTTGCTAGACCTGATGATTTTCAAAGGAGAGATTGATAAGAAAGAAGCACATATATTTTAAATCTTTGGTTTATGATAGAAATGTCCTATGTAGCATCTGCAATCACATGTACTATGTTATATTTTGTATATGTTGATATAAAATGAATACTATGTGATTGAGATGAAATCAAGTGTAATTTTGTTTGCATTTCAACCATTTACTTAAGAGATGGTATATCTACAATAAAGGAAGTAACCCAAGAAAAGAGAACAAAAGGAAAAGATGCAATTGATAACATGCCACACAAGAGGCTAAGGATGCAGTAGATTTTATGTATTTCCTTCTTGATGAAAGGAAATTCATTGTTAAAAGAGGGGGCACTATCAACAGACCATATAAGTGAGTGACTATTACATAAGGATCTATTATTGTCTAGTGATCCAAGAGAGTAGAGAAAGCGATTACCAAGATTAAGGATAAACCAAAGGTCAAGATTCCTAAACCTATTTATTGTCCAATCACAATAAGATTTTGAGACACCACTATTATTGGCAATGTTATGGTATTGTTTTCATTATTGTTGTGTTTATAACAATGTGCCTTATGACTCTTGTTATGGTTGTTGTGTAGTGAAAGGTACGATAGTATCAAGGGGAGGGTTTTTTGATGAAATCTTTAGTCACTTCCAGTGATATGCCAATGCACAAATAGAGTCAAAAGTAGGGATAAGAAGAATGTTAAAATAGGACCGTATTCCAAGACAAAATTAAGAAATATGTTCCTTTATGATAATATTATTAAGGTGACATTCCTTCAAAATAAATTCTACATGTTATTAGACTTCAAATTTGTAGTATTTTAGTCATATGAAAATACAATGGTCTAGAAGTGTGATAGGGAATGTATGAATACAAGTAACAATCCTATAAAGTTCTAAGATGGTAGTCTTTCATATCATGAAAATGAGTTACAGTCATAAGGGAAGTGAAGAGATTCAAGAGGCAACAGTAGAGTGACATTCATGATTGAGGAATAGCTTAGTATGTATGATTTTTATTGTCATAACATGATACCATAAATGACTAGATGGTCTATTCAAGCCAGGTAAAATTTCAAAGACGATAATTTCTCATTTTTGTGCATGGATACACCTGAATGTCAATACTGAGGTTATAGTATAAATTTTATGCATAATCAAGAAGGTGTTAATAAAGGTTGATGTAGATGGTAGTGACAAGAAGAAAAACCAAGGTTAGCTAAAGCTAAGAGTATATTGTGATGTAAAAATTATAAAATTAGATCAATGACAATGAACTGTTTAGTATCAATCAACAACGTTGTAAAGGCAGACATAGTGGTGATAGGGAGAACAACATTTGATGATCATAAAAAACATTTTTGTTGCTTTATGACAACCAATTTTTGAATGAAGGTCACAAGTTAGTTTTTGAGTTCTAATTACTATGAAAACCAAGAATTTGACCTTCAAATGACACATTACTATCATAGTGAGTAGATTATAAGGGTGATTTACAATATAGTCCAAAGGGGCAGTCATGAAACTATGGTGGATATTTGTGTTATAAATCCATTTTCAAGTCTTAGTATGGTTTATATCTAGGCATCAAATATATAATTGAGGAAGATCCTTATGATTATTTTGTAAAGGAAGTGCAATGCCCAAAGCTCTCTTACTAAGGTGCACAAGCAAAGTTTTAAATAGAAGTAGGAGGAGAATCATGACATGATAAGGATAAAGATCTTCAAGTTATAATAGACTGCTTCATATTTTTTCCCTATATAGGACATTCCATAAAATGTATTTAGCATACCCCACCCATTTATAGGTGATCACATGAACATGAGATTGAAGGATAGCTTGAAAGGTTTCAAGGGCAAGAAATCTTACAATGTAAACTACTTGACAACAATTGAATGGAAGTGAGAGTCTTAGGATTTTTAAAAAAGGAAAAAGTAGTGAATTTGAAAGGGAATGACCATTCTCCAAGCCCTACATTACACATTCTAGGACTCAATTCATAGTATAAGTCATATATTAAAGGTAGTCAAATGTCAAGGCAAGGGCAATGCCAAAAGTGGCAAACCTAAATGTTGACCTTAAGGGTGAATGAGCATGATAGTCAAAACAAGGATAATCAAGCCATGATTTATGAAGAGAATGAAGAAATGGTAAGAGTCAAAAGTTATAAAGACCTAAAACAATGGAAATAGGTGTTCCAAATTTTGGGAGGTGGAACACAAACTAGGTTTTTAGGGACCTAGACCTATTTTCCTCAAGTTTCACTCAAGGAAACCCTAGATATCTCAATCTAAATGTTGAAAGGAAGGAAGAGATATTGCAATAGGGTGTCCTAGGGTGTGATTAAATATTAAAAGAGGGTTCAACACCAAGATAGGGCTTGGAAAGATAAGAACTATAAATGACATGCAAGGTACCATACAAAACCTAACTAAATGACATAGGGAATGAAAATAAAATGCAAAATAACAAACTGAGAATGAATAGAGGCACACTTGGGAGAGTGATGAGATCAAAACAAGCTTCAAAACCCTAAAAACTTATAGTTTGATTCCCATTGGGACTTATAATCTAGTATAGGTGATTTAACCCCAGATCAAGGTTTATGTGCCAAAACTAGAATTTGACAGTGTATAATCTAAAACAACTAAAATCTAGAAAAATCCATGTACTAAGAATAATACGTCACAAGTGGTGTATTAGTCCCACTCAGATTTTTCATAGGGTTAAGGCCTGATTCTGCTCTCCTATCTCTGCTCTTCCTTTCACAATGTTTCTGGATCCAAAACCCTAATTTGCAACCTGACTTTTAGTGAAGATGACAACCTTGTGATGACTTGATGAATTTATTCAACCTTGCAACCTAATCTTCAAAGGATCTTCAAGCTCCAAGATACCTAGATCTATAATTACACATGTAGAGAGAAAAACTTGTTGATTTGTTAGTGAATAGGGGTTTTCCTTGGTTAAACCTCGTTTAGGTAACTAAACGAAATGATGAGATAATGAAATAAGGACATGAAACATGAAAAGTGGAACATGAAACATGAAAAATGATACCTTGAATAATGTCTTTTAAATATGAAATCTAACATGAAGTGGCCATAAAGGATGTAGATCTAGATCTTGAAATAAGTGTAGAAAAATTCTTAATCTTGTATCTTGAATGCAACATCACAACACTAGCTCAACAACATGCTTGATGCTTTATGACCTTGACATGATGATGGATCTTGAATTGCTGCAAGAAATGGAGAATTCTACTCTTGAATGCTTTAAAGATGCTCTTGTATGTCCTTCGATGCTCTTGTGAACTCTTGTAAACTCTTGTCAACTAAAATTTACTAGAATGTGTGCTTTCATGGAAGTCTTAGGTGAAAATGAGTGAAGTAACCTTTTATTTATACTTGTTTATGCCAAATTTCCCAAAATTACAACACTAAGCCAAAATCAGATCTAGGAGAATAAAATCTAGCCAAGAATTTTAATTAAATTTGATTTTGGGCCACATGAGACTTATACGCTATAAGTGGCGTATGAGTCCCATTAGGCTTAACTATGAGACACAGTTTAAAAAATACTTAGAATGATGTAAAATCTAGACCGAGGCCCTAAAACCTAGGTGGGCCCATACGACCAATGTGGCGTATGAGTCCTAGATCGCTAAATTTGGGCCACACAACCTAAAAACACCTAAATTATGATTAGATGTTGATTTATGTCAGGATTATCCTTGAAAAGATGCATTAATTAAGGCTTGTGGACGTAAAATAAGGCCAATTAAAGCATAAAGAAGCCCAATTATTTAATAAAACCATAGAAAAGTGTGAAACCATGTTATAACACTTTACAAAACTCTAAATAAGGCACCAATAAGCTCATTTAGTTCACAAGGGCCCTAAACTTAATGTGAAGGTACAAATAAATACACTTTACAACATTACATTAAGGAAAAATTAGGTCTATTTAGCTTTAAATCACCCTAAATCCAATGTGAATGTAGAAAATACATTACAACACTAGATGAAGCCAACATTAGGCACATTTTAATGTTAATCATTCCTAGATTATACCATCTCCAAGAAGGGTGTAGAATTTTTTTCATTACATCTAGCCCCCACTTTAGTGAGAGGATGAACTTGCTTCAAACTCACACTAAAGTAGACATTCAAGAGGGGCCCAAGTGTAACAATGTGGAATTCAAAGGATGACAAAGATCAAAGGAGGTGGCCAAGCCCCCAAGATCCAAGATCGTAGGTCAAACCAACATAAGCACGAAAGGACATGCATAAGGTGTATAATATGCAACATCAAGATACACAAACATGTAATGCCAATGATTGAAAGAAAGAAAAATAAAAACAAGCAAAAATAAAAAAGAGGTGGATCAAGCCTCGACCATTTGTCCAACACAATGTGGATCAGATCTAAGTTGTTTGTCCAAAAATCCACGCTCACTTCAAGGCAATGGAACTTCAGGTTGTTTGTTGGGTGAGTATCTAGAAAGGGTGGCTTAATGAGAAAGCCATGCCTTTGTATCAACTTCTCACCATATAATGAGAAATTCATGCCCACGTTTAGGATTCTCATCATACGTTAACCATGCCAAAGCTATACCTCCTGATAACTTTGACAAGGTGCCACATAATAATGAACTTCAAGCTTCATGAGGCAAGTAAAGGTTCATATGCTTGAAACTCATGAACAAACAAGATGGCTCCATAGGCAAGAAAATTGTATTATGCAAGGTGGTCATATAATAATTGTTGTAAATGAAAAATAGTGTAAGGTGCATTCAAAGGGATTTTTCTTAGTTCATGTAAGGTCTCTTCTTAGGGATCATTGTACCTAAAGTCTCAAAGAGAAGATATTCAAAGAAATATCATGCTCTCGGAGGATATCAAGCCTAATGACACTACCAAGAAAAGGATGCATCACAAGAAAAAAGAAAACCATGTAGTGAAACATGAGTGTCAAAGTATGCCCCCACTTTAAAGTGGTTGATAACACCATTACTGTGAGAAATTGCTTTAAAGTAGAAGAAGACATAAGAGTGTATTCAGAAATCCCTATGCCAAGTCATATGTTTCCAATAAGCTATGTCATGAAAAGGGGAGGGATTTCCCCCAAAATGTAACTCAGTACATCACATGCGAGAAAACTTAAGGCATGTCATCCACATCCCAAGCTTGCTCTTATATGTACATGAAAGGTGGTCAACTAGCCAAAAGAGACAACAGCAAGTGACATACAAGGAAAAGGCTACCTAACCCCTTGTCCCCACTTAGTGCAAGACAAGGATAAGCCAAGATGATTGATGAGAATGAAAATAAATGTCAATTAGAAGAAATAGGTGATTCAACACAAGGTAGAGCACCATATTCCTTAAGATGTTGAATTCTATTACATAAAGCCTTGCATTCATTAGTAGAATGACCATGAACTCTATGATATGAAAAAAATGAATTTTTGTGGTAAAATTTCTTTCATGTTCTTGGAGGGAGAGATATCAAATGATCTTGGAGGAGTCTCGATAAGATACTTCTTGATCAATAGTAGAAGGTGTTGCTTTATTTTGCGACAAAGATATTTCTTGCTTAGTACAAGATCTCATACTTACACAAGACTCTTTAGATTGTGAGACTTTGTTTTCTTCTTTAAAGGAAGGTGTAAAATGTAACATACTCTAATTGTTAGTGTTTTTTGTGATGACATTGATATTAAGCAAAGATTTCTCTATTTATTTTGATTCTTTCAAAGGACAATATTCAAGACCACTAGTTTCTATCAGTTCAAGATGCACTAATAGTAAAGTTGGCTTAGAGGAATCTTTTGTAATAGTATTGATATTAAGGGAAGGTGTGTTTCTTTCTTTCGAGGGATAATAACCAAGAACATTAGTCATTACTTGCATGTTAGGATCTATAGGGACACAAATACCTTATTCTCTAGCACCACATCCCTTTCCACTATATCCAAGTTGCTTCATAAGTTCATAACATTTTCCATAAATTTGTTTCATTTCTTTAGGATTCAGTGGTTGTTCATAGTTAGTTTCATCAAAGTTTGTTGTGTGTTTTTCTTGATCTTCTAAAGTAGTTTGAGGTGGATGCTTTCAAAGGGTTTTTCAAATTTTATGTTGAAAATGCCACTTTTTCTTTTCCCCTTTTAGATTCTTTGTGTATGATCTTGTATTCACCCATGAATTATGGTGTGAAATCTAAGGAACCCCAATCATCTTCTAATAGCTTCATGACTTTCTCAATATATTTTTCTTTGTCTTTCTGTTGCACAGGTTCTACTTGTGTAGTTGGTGTCAATGTTTTATAAGGGTTTTCCTTATTTTTCTCAATGTTCAAACAACTATTTGGTTCAGGATTAGCTTCAAGTGTGTACACTTTGTTATTGTAGACATACTTCATTATACGATGAAGAGTAGAAGGCACCTCATTCATTGCATGAATCCACGGTCTGCCTAAAAGAATATTATATGAAATATCATGAGGTATAACATGGATCACTATTTCTAATGTGGCCTTTCTCGCTGTAATAGGAAAAGTGATTACACCAAGAAGTTGATTTCCTACATTGTCAAATCCCTTAATAGATAAAGAGTCAGGTTCAATTTTTCATTTATCCACACCAAGCCTATCCAAAAGGTTTATGCTACACACATTAAGAGTAGAGCCACTTTTTACCAGGGTTTGCTTTATGCCTATTCTATTTTATCTAGCTATTATCATAAAATCATCATGTTGTTTTTACACTTCCAAAGGAGGGAGCTCTCTTTGGTGAAAAATAATGTCAGCATTTATTTCTTCAATCAGGGTTGTTATGTCATTTGGTTGCACATTAGGAGGCATAGGAACTTGATGTAAGAAACTTTGAATCATGTTATGATAATGAGGGGATGCTTGAATAAGGTCCCATAAGGATATATTAGCAAAAGTATTCTTAAGTTGTTCAACAAGATCATACTCCCTTCCACCTTGTAAAGGTAAATGAGGAGAACTAGGCAAGATAGAGTTAGGATTTGGGAGGGATGTTGAAGGTGTTTTTCTTGGTTGTAGATTGTTTCTAGTGTTATATGTATGAGCAATGGTATTGTAATTTGGTTTCTACAAAAGATTATTCTTAGATGGGTAAAGGATAGGTTTGGGTTTGTTTTGAGTTTGCAGTTGTTGTGAGGGTGGGTAAATAATTAGAGGATTCTTAGGATATCCCATAGGGTATATAGGAGGTCCATTAATCAAGGGGGATCTAATGGAAACTTGTGCATTCATAACCTTAGTGGTCTCAGTTTGATGTCTTTCTAATGAAGGGGAATCTAGTGTCATCTTTTTACCATCATCTAAGGAAGTTGAAATGTCATCATTTTCTTGCACCATGATATCTTCCCTAGTGGGAGAGTTTTTAGGAGGATTACAAACTAGATGTTAATGATATTCAACATTTGGTTCCTCTAAAGTAACTTCATCACAGGTAAGGGATTTATCAATGGTTGGATTATCTTGTTTATCAATGATGTCCTTGTCTTGTTTAATAATGTTTTCCCACATAAGATTCTCATGGCTTTCATTGATTGCATTTTCTAACATCAAAGTATCTTCTTCACAACTAGGAGACATACTAGGAGAAGAACTAATTTGATTGTCATGATTGCCCATACTTTCATTCCTTTGTCCCATAATGTCTTCTAAAATAGGATAGGTAGGGGAAGAAACATAAAGAGGGTTGTCATGAATATTAAATATTTGATCATCTAACACCAATATATCCTCCTCATTTACAATTTCATCTTCTAAAACATTATCACAAGAGGGGAAGGTGTTGGGAGATGAATGTATACTAGTTGAAGTTTCAATGGTTTTTTGTTTTGTTATGTGATCATCATGATTACCTATGATTGTGTCCTTTTTTTCATCAATCTCTTGTCCAATAAGAGAGGTACAAGGAGAGAAACAATGAGGACTCTCAAAACTCCCATTGATTAGTCATTTTAACACCAACTTATCTTCTTCAGAAATAGGAGATATGTTAGGAGAAGAATGAATATGATTGCTATGATTTCCCAAGATTGTATTCTCTTTCTCTAAAGCCTTCTCATAGGGAGGGGATATGAACATTTTCTTAGCATGCCTAGATAGGTAAGATACTAAAATTGTTTAACCGAAAATGAAAAGTACTTCTAACCATCTTATCCAATGCTTCAAGAATATAAACAATGTATATCCAAAGATGAAAAGTACTTTTAACCAATGTATGAAAAACTTTAAGAATGCAAACAATGTGTATGCAAAAATGAAAAGCAATTTTATCAAACTTATGCAAATATTTATAAATGTAAACATTATGTATGCAAAAGTGAAAAGTACTTTTATCCATATTATGCAAAGTTTTAGAAATATGAACATTTTCAGATCTAATGATTTTTGTTATTAAAACGATTTCAAAAAATGACTACCCTAAATTGATGTTTTTGACCTAGTTTCATAAAACAGAAGTTACTAAAACTTTCCAAACTGATATTATATGTTACTAGCAAGCTTTAGAAGTACATAAACAAGGTTTTTAATGTTATAAAAGATAGTTTTCGGCCTGATCTGGGACTAAATCGCTCAAAGGGGCATATTAGTTAGGGTTTTTTAGGGGTCTAAATGTTGAATAAAAATCACCACAAAATACCCAAAAACTATGAAAAACCACCTGTATAGGGACTAAATCACCCAGAGGGGCGTATGAGTCCCAAATTAGGGTTTTAGCACCATTTTTAGCAAATTCTATTTGAATGTTATGATTTCTAGTTTGGATGATGTCTACGCTAAGTGTGAATGCATATTTTAGATGAAATTTAATGATGCAAGGTGAAAAAATGCCACCTATATGCACTTTCACTAATGCAAGATTTCAAAACCCTAGATGCAAATCAACTAATGCACAACCTAATGCAAAGTCAATGCAAGATAGATCTAGGATCATGATGTAATAAAAATCAAAATTAAGATGTTATAAATGCAAGTTCACCAAAATGAAACAATGGAAATAGGTGTTCCACCTTTTGGGAAGTATAACACAAACTAAGTGTTTATGGACCTAGACCTGTTTCCCTCAAGTTTCACTCAAGGAAACCATAGATATCTCAATATGAATGTAGAAAGGGGGGAATAGATATTTTAATAGGGTTTCCTAGGGTGTGATTAAAGATTAAAAGAGGGTTCACCACCAAGCTAGGTCTTGGAAAGACAAGAAATGTAAATGGCATGCAAGGTACCATGCAAAACCTAACTAAATGACCTAGGGAATGAAACTGTAATGTAGAATAACAAATAGAGAATGAATAGAGATGCACCTAGGAGAGTAATGAGATCAAAAAAATCTTCAAAACCTTGAAAAATTATAGTTTACTACCTACTGCGACTCATACACCAGTCTTCGCGATTTAGTCCTAGACTAGGGTTTTGTGCCAAAACTAGAATCTGACAGTGTATAATCTGAAACAACTAAAATTTGGAAAAATCCATGTACTAGAAATCATATGCCACAAGTGGCATATCAATCCCACTCAAAATTTTTGAAGGGTTAAGGCCTGATTCTGCTCTCCTATCTCTGCTCTTCCTTTCACACTTTGTTTGTGGATTTGATACCCTACTTTGCAACCTGTAGGTGAATTTTAGTGAAGATGAAAACCTTGTGTTGATTTGATGACTTTCTTCAACCTTGCAACCGAATCTTCAAAGGATCTTCAAGCTCCAAGACTCCTAGATCTGAAATTACACATGTAGAGAGAAAAAATTGTTGATTTTTTAGTGAATATGGGTTTGTCTTGGTCAAACCTCATTTAGGTAATTAAACCAAATGATGAGATAATGAAATAAGGACATGAAACATGAAAAGTGGAACATGAAACATGAACAATAATACCTTCAATGGTGTCTTGTAAATCAGCAATTTAACATGAGGTTTCCCTGAAGGATGTAGATCTAGATCTTCAAATAAGAGTAGAACAATGCTTAATCTTGGATCTTGAATGCAACATCACAACACTAGCTCAACAACATGCATGATGCTTGATGACCTTGACATGATGATGGATCTTGAATTTCTGCAAAATATGATGAAGAATTATGCCCTTGAATGCTTTAAAGATGCTCTTGTGAACTCTTGTAAACTCTTGTGAACTCAAATTTTGTAGAATGTATGCTTTCATGGAAGTCTTAGGTGAAAATGAGTGATATAATCTTGTATTTATACTTGTTTATGCCAAATTTCTCAAAATTACAACACTACAAGCTAATATCAAATCTAGGAGAACAAATTCCTGCCAAGAATTTGAATTAAATTTGATTTTGGGCCACACAATACTCATACGCTAGAAGTGGCGTATGAGTCCCATTAGGCTTAACTATGGGACACATTTTCCAAAATGCTTAGAATGATGTAAAATCTAGATCAAAGCCCTAAAACCTAGGTGGGACTCATACGCAAAAGGTGGTGTATGAGTCCTAGATCACTAAATCTAGGCCACACAACCTAGAAACACCTAAATTATGATTGGATGTTGGTTTATGTTGGGATTATCCTTGAAAAGATGCATTAATTAAGGATTGTGGATGTAAAATAAGGCCAATTAAAGCATAACGAAGCCCAATTATTTATTAAAATCCTAGAAAAGTGTGAAAGTTTGTTACAACACTTTACAACACTCTATATAAGGCACCAATAATCTCATTTAGTTCACAAGGGCCCTAAACTTAATGTGAAGGTACAAATAAATACACTTAACAACATTAAATTAAGGAAAAATTAGGTCTATTTAGCTTAAAAGGGCCCTAAATCCAATGTGAATGTAGAAAATACATTACAACACTAAATCAGGGTGACATTAGGTCCATTTTAATGTTAATCATTCCTAGATTGTATCATCTTCAAGAAGGGCGTACGATTTTTGTTATTACAAGACCTTTTGATTTATGATCAATACCTTGTGATGAAGACCTAAGAACTTGACTATGAAATTAAATAATTTTGACTAAGATGTAGTGAGATTTAGGACAGAGTAATGTATGACATTGAAGTCTATAATTGTGACCTCATGTTGATAATATTTGTGACTGTGTGTTCACATACAATTTATGATTGTGAAACCTAATGGAAGAATAGTCACAAGGCAATGGTAAATGAAAGCCAATGAAGGAAGAGTTTGATAGTCAATGGTGATGATGGTAGGATAGTCAAGAAGATGAAGGGGTATAATGGAAAATCTTAGCAACCATGGATAAGGAATGATAATACAATGGAATTTGAAGATAGGAATCCCTTATGAACCTAGCATATCTATCCAAAATTTCATAGTACATGGTATGTGCAGGATCATCATGGAAAAAACAGGCCCTTAAGTGGTGATAAAATTCAGAAAAATCAGAGTTAGGCAACTTGACGTAAAAATTTGAATAAGTTATCTATATTATTTCAAAAAAATGTACGAAAAGAATCTATAGAAAATTGAGTGTAGTTTCTAAACTACTAGGTTTTTTTTTTTTCTTAAATCTATTTGTTGAAAATTTGAAATTTCAATGCAATAGCATTTAAATTTCAGGGAAAATTTAACAATTAATGTTAGATTAATAAGTCATTATGCTTAATTAATTATATCATATTGATTAATTAATGAAGTCACTTATTCCTCTTTATTACTTAAGCTAAACTTAGGCACATTAATAGTTAATTAATTATTAATTATTAACTGTGCACACTAGGGTTTCATTTAGGGTTTCCCTTTTAGGGTTTCTTGATCTCCTTCATAAGGATTGATCTCTTTTGTAATCATTGATTCTCTTAATGCATTTTACACTTTGAGGTTCAGAGAACATCTTCTTTGGTTCTTCATATCTTTTGCATGTGACAGGTATCCATCTTGCATGCAGGTGATCTTGGTTTTCTAACATGGCATCAGAGCTCCAGACCTGCAGCTGCTTGTTTGTGATCTGAAAATATGGCCTCTCTATGAGTTTCAAGTGCAAGGGTTTCCATAGGGATCTTTTCTACAAGATCTGGGGTAGCCATATTTTTGGGACACTATGGACTCAAACAGACGTCGCCATCGCGTTCGCAGCATCCCAAAACCCTAGAAATGCTTGTCAAATCATCCATTTTGGTGTAGTTGATCCAGGAGGCAAAAAAAAATTGTCTGGGGGGCCGTACGGCCTCCCCAACACGCAGATCAAGGCACTTTTTTTGAAAAATTTCAAAAAAAAATAAAAAATTGAAATTTTTTAAATATTTTGTGCACCACCTGCACAGAAGGCAGGTGACCACCGCTACGCCACCCGACGACCACTAGGAGCGGTGCCCACTGGGTGGAAGCCACCAACCTGCCGCTAGGCCGAGCCAGCCCCCGCGGGCCCCCAACAGCACAAGCGGCGGTAACATTGGGGACTGGGTGCTATGTGCCCAGCCCCCGACCGCTCTTAGCCCCCAGCGCAGGTCCTATGGAGGACTAGGGGATTCGCCCCCAGCACTAGCCCGCCAGCCCCTGGTTGCCCACAGGAGCAGGGGCCCAATTTTTTTTCATTTTGCAGGGGGGATGAATTTTTGCAGCAACAGCCAGATGGCCGTCAATTTTGTGCTCATGAACTGCTGATGTCAGCATGATTTCAGCGTCTGTACGGCCCTCATATGCCTCCTCCTAACCCTAGTTTTCCCTAAAGAAGCAGTTTTTTTCTTTTGGTCATAACTTGGGCATACGGTATCGAAATCAGGCAAACGAGATATCGCCAGAAAGTTGGTTTTGAGCACTTTCATTTGGTGTAGTTTATTTTACAGTAATTTTCTAGTTTACTACATTTATTTCTGTTTGAAGTCAGATGTACTTTTTATGCCTTCGAGCTCATAACTTTTTGCCACGATCTCCATTTTTTGCCTCGTTTGAAGCGTTGGAAAGGTATTGAGGAGCTCTAGGTTGTTGTCCATGCACTTTTTATTTATCTATCCCTAGTTTATCACTTAGTCCAGATTTGGCCCGATGGGTTGTTTGGCGATTACTTGGATGTTTTGGCAGTTGGGAGAGTGCATCTTCCATCTTTGCACTTCATTTTTAGTAATACATCTTTCAATAATTGCTTGTTGCTTCATAGATTCCAAGGTTGTTCCCATTTGGATTTTTCGAGTGTTCTGAGGCATCGGGTCTGCTGTCACTTTTTTCATGATTCTTTGAGTCAATCAGTGACTCTCATTTGGTTTTAGTAGTAGATAGAAATATCTTTCCTTGCTTGCCAAATTTTGGTTCCAGTGTTACTCTACAGAATTCTTCCAGTGCTTCTTTGCAGCATGACATCTCATTGTAGGGGGGGTTTTGTCCCATTGGGTTTTTCCTTTTCTACTCCATTCTTGCATTTGTAAATGGGTACCTGATCAGGCCTAGTTGTCGGGACCCATCTTTGCTTTCATGCATCTTATTCTAGTGTTTTAGCTTCTTCCTAAGTTCATCTTAAGGGGGGGTGTTAGAGTAATAAGTCATTATGCCTAATTAATTATATTATATTGATTAATTAATTAAGTCACTTATTCCTCTTTAATACTTAAGCTAAACTTAGGCACATTAATAATTAATTAATTATTAATTATTAAGTGTGCACACTAGGGTTTCATTTAGGGTTTCCCTTTTAGGGTTTCTTGATATCTTTCATAAGGATTGATCTCTTTTGTAATCATTGATTCTCTTAATGCATTGTACACTTTGAGGTTCAAAGAACATCTTCTTTGGTTCTTCATATCTTTTGCATGTGACAGGTATCCATCTTGCATGCAGGTGATCTTGGTTTTCTAACAAGTAGGTGTTTGTCTAACCACCCTCACCACAATAAAATGATAATATTTTTTTATAAGATTTTAGATATAAGTAGAGGAATTATGTCCCGATGTGATACATATTTTTTGCAATTTTTTTCTAAGTAAATAATTAATTATGAATTTTTATTACAACTTTTAAAAAATATACAAACTTGTAAGTCTAACCACCTTAACTTGGTCAAAACTTGATGAAATTCCTTTTTTAAAAAATCCTATAGTATGCAAAGCGTCAAATGTGACACATGTTTCAGATTCAAAAAATGTGATATCGTTTAAAAGCTATAGATGTTTTTCAATCAGCCTATCAATTAGGACTTTAGTTGTAATTCAAACAAAAAATGAATAATAATAATTTATTAAATTCAAAGTAAAGCATAATTTATATTGGTGGAAAGCTGAGAATCTCCTTTAAAAACCCTTTTTGTTTCATCAATTTTGTGTAAAAAAAATTTTGTTAGCCACATACCCTTCACATACCCATCATATCACCACTTTTTGGCCCATCATGATCCTGCACATACCCTACAACCTTCTACAAGAGTGGGGATATGTCACAAGTACATGATAGTATTGAATACTTTTCCTAAAAAGAATATTTTGCTCCACCAAAATACCTTAGACTATTTCAAATCGTGTTTCCCACATGCCCTATGAACATGCAACTATGTTTACAATAGTAATGAGCAATCATGAGTAGTTACAAATATCTAGGGGGAAATTTAAGGATCTGCAAGATGGATGGAGAGAATTTAGGAGGTAGTTTTGATATAGTTTAAACCTTTTGAGGGCATCTAGGAGCTATTTTAGGTGCCTTAATGGTGGATAAGGTCAAGGAAATACTTTTTTTTTCACTCAAGTACCTTTTTGGAGTAGTTTTAAGGGTTGTAAAGTAGGGATACCAGTTTTGGATGCCCACAGAGTTTGAGCCAACAAGCACATGTTCTTATTTTGTAGTTGCTATTGAGAAACATAAAGGAAAGCCTAAGGGTAGGTTTTAGAGTTAGTTCTTTCTCTCTATTTTTTTATTGTAATTCTCTTGAAGGTTCTTTCAAGCTAGAGCTACAATGAAACCCTCTTTTCTCAAACTTGTAAGCAACTATATGTAACTTCTTTTGATCAATAAAGAAAAGAATTTTTCCTCCTCAAATCTATATATATTTAAATGTGCAATAATGAATTATGGGTGTGCTTTCTTTGTGATATTATACTCAATCCTTGAATTCCATGTCTCATTCTATAGTACCTTCATATAGAAATATGCATATTGTATGCAGGTTATAAGTTGTGTGATGACTCAAACAATCCTTTTATTGTGAAATAGTTGGTTCCCTTTTGTAAGGCTACTAAGTTCCAACCTTCTTGTGAAGAACTTATGTATAGGTATGTAGAAACCTGAATTGTGCATGGAGCAACTTATTTCATTTGGCCATATTTTGAGTCTAAACTAGAGTATAGGTTTGAAAACCATTTTGGTGTGTCACCTTAGGATCTAAGGTTTTCATTTTCATGTCAATTCTTATATCTTTCCTTTCCAAGCAACAATACTAGAGGTTAGATTGGGTTAAGTTCTAGGGGAACCAACCCTCTCTTAAGGTTGACCTCCACCATATAATCCCACACTTAGGGAGATCATCCCATGTTTCACGAGGTGGCTGAGTGATTTCATCATCTCAGTGAGGGTGCACACTTCTATGACAACAATTTTTGCCATGCTTGGTGGGACTATTGGAACTATCATATTTCAGAACTTTTCCTTTGCATTACTAATTTTTGGTGTGTATATCAGCAGTTTTTGCCTTTGGAGGCACAAAATTCTAACACACCTAGAAAATCCAAGTTTGATTTACTAGTTTCAAGAAGACTTAGCATTGTTGGCTTAAATGTTGCATAATGTCCTCATTTCATGGAGATATGTTCTATCATCATCCATTCCATGAAAATTCTATTCATATACCCTCTTATTAGCCATACCAAGTAGAGCATACTATTGGTTTCATCCCAAATAACCCATTAACAATAGTTCATCAACATACCCATCAAGTTTACCATCCACCCACCCCTACTCAAACTTCACGGTAGCCTTCATATTTTAAAACACAACCCCATGAAAACCATGTTGTTTCAAGTTGGAATAGCTATCCTCACAATTAGCCTCAAAATTATGGTAATTTGAGTGTCAAAGATATAATTTTGGACTTGCAAAGACAATTGAATGAAATTGAACAAGACATTTAAGAATACAACTTATGACAAGAAGAGTTGAATTATCAATCCTACCAACATCAATAGGAATTGGCTTATCAAAGTAAGAGATATGAAGAGTCTCTTGCTAAAGAGATTGTCACCAAACTAGAGTAGATGAAGCTTTTGCTTGCTCAAGTGCAAAGATTGGAATACCAATCAACTACTTGCATTCCAAATCAACCTATGAGAGAAGAGCTTCCCAAGTATAAGATTCCAAGTTTCAAGAAAGAAAAATATCTTGAATCTTGAAGTAAGTTTGTTGCATTTGAAATTCCAAGTTTTAGGAGTCTTCATCCTTTGCAAGGAACTGTGACTATGCAAGTTCAACCCTTTGTTCCACAAAATCAATCTCCTTAAGAGCCTATTACTCTTCCAAAGACCCATAAAACTTCCCAAGATTCTTTTCCAGATCAACCTTCTTGTCCTATCACCATTCGCCTTTGCAAAGATGGTCTCATTGTCTACCAAGATAACTAGTTTAATGAACAAGAAGAGGATTTTTTTGGGGAAGAAAAAGAAGATTATTTTGTTGTGGGTACACTTGCACATGAGGTGGAAAAGGTAAAATCAAAATTGTAGTGAGATAACAATCTTGAAAGAGGTGATGTAAATGAAGTTTTAATATTTTCATTTGATGAGCTTCCTTGTTTTGTTGATGAGGATGAAGGTACCATACAAATTCCAATTTCATCACAAGTCTTTCAATAGATTAAGGTTGAAAAAGAGCATGAGAAGACAAATGAGGACAACCTTGTTTTTCAAGCTAGAGATGAAGTTGACACACACAAGGAGGGATGCTATGAGGTCAAAATCAGTCCTCTTATAGATAAAGGCAAGGAAGGGGTTGAAGGATGATTTGGAGGAATTTTGTTCAAGTTTAGATGTCAAGCTAGCACCTTTAGAAGAGGAAAGTCATGAATAGTAGGAGCATAAGGTAGAAGTTTCTATGTTTTTGCAAAATAGTCACAAGAAATGGTCTTCACAAATCAGAAAAATGATGAGGAAGAATCCCATAAGCGAGAAACCAGCAAGGATACCTTTAAGTTTATCCTTTCACAAGGATTTCCAATCAAACATTTAACTAGGATGGAGGCCACTAAAGTAGCATAAGCCAATATTTTGCACCAAAGTATGAAGTTGTAGCTCAGGGAGAATACATTCGGCTTACTTATACACTTCAAAACATCAGTATGTTTGATTAATATGAAGAGGTAAGTAGGTTTTCATTCATCTTCCATGAGTTATCACAACAGAAGATTAAGAATTTTTCAAATCTCCACATTTTTTAGGTTGTCCATAAACATAAAAAACTTTTACAAAATAATGAGAAAAGGAAGCTACTTCAAGGAACTAGTCAATGGTTTTGTTTGAACAAATTTTTTTATTGGCTAGGGTAGGTTTGGATAGGCCTTCTTTCATGATACTAAGTGTCAATGCACATAGTTAGTAAATGTCTCTTCTCCAAGTGTTGAAGCACAGTTAGTTAGGTGTTTGGTTAGTTGTTCTTGAGGTGTTACAGTTGGTTGTCAAGTCTATTTTCACTTGGTTTCAGACTTCGCTTCACTCCTATGCCCAATGGATATGCAAGGCTACTGGTATTAGTGTTTTAGCAGGAAAAACACCCTTAGAGATCACCAAATATGTTGACATTTTTTTGTCATGCCTTGACAAAGATAGTCACAAAAAGGCTATAGGTGGGTTTTATAAAGCTAAATTCTTATTTACTTTTTGATCCCAAGCATTTGGTATTATTAAGAGGAAAAAAAAAAGAAGAGAAAATTTAAATTTGTTTTTCCAAAAATGAAAAATGAGTTTCTAGTGCCAAGGTAAAATTTAGAGGGAAAGAGGAGTAAATGCTACAATTTTTGGAGGGATTCAACTTCACCCACGTAGCAGAAAAAACTTACGGTTTCAATTGATTATTTGAAGGTGTCCAAGGGAGCTCACAACATGGAAGGAATAGCAGCTTTTTGTTTGAGATCATAGGAATGTTGCAAAAAAATTAGACAAATATAATGACATGTTGTAGGAAAATAGAAGCTTGTTGTCCTTGCTCAAACCACATTGAAGAAGGATTCTAGAAGTCAAACTAGATTATAACCATTTTTCAAAAGCTCTCAAAGTGGAGTAGCATGTCAATAGGTAGTTTCTTTTCAAGGGAAATAAATATCCATCATCAAAGTGTTCTCATGATTAATAATGCAAATATGCCCATCCTAAACCACATAGAGAGGTAGTTGGCAACTATGTGATTATTTGCTATGAATTTTCAATGAGGAGAATGTAAACATGAAAAATGTTGTTTTTATCAATATGATAGTTATAGAAAAAGCATGCATGAATAGAGTGTAGTTGAGCTACAATTGAGAAGAGTTTGCTACTAATTTTTTCTTTCCACATGCCCTACTATAAATGTTTTTCAAACAAAGGAAAATTATTGTTTATATTCCAGCCAAGTTAAATGACTTCCATGTATGAAATGATGCTAGTTTGTTTTCAATAAAACTACATCTTGTCATACAAAAGGAAACCTCCAAGTGAAGATCCATTAGTAGCCTTTCAAATCATGGAAATTCAAGGTCAAGGTTTTTTCCTTCTTAAAGATGAAGAAGAGCCTTAAGTTGCTGACATAGTGTTTTTTTTGTTTTTGAAGAGGTTGGAAAGTAAGTGGCTCTAACGTTACCTGGACCATTCATATGAATTCATTGAAATCAGCAAGAGGGACAACATTAAATAGGCTATGAAACTTTCACACTCACTCTGGAGTAAGTTTTAAAAGATAGTAAGGAATCTTGGAAAGCATTTAAAGACAATAGACATATGGTCATAAATGAGCATGATGTCATGCATGAGAAGGATGGACATGTGTTAGAAGATCAATTAAAGGTTTTTTCTTTGAAATTCATCCTTTAAAACCTAATTATTGCAGTGCCTAATGGATATTGAATAGATTTTTAAGTTAATAACCAGACATAATCAAAAAAATATCAACAAAAGGAAAATAGTTGAAGAGATTCATCTTCAAGGAAGTCATATAGCTGATTGCTCAAATGCAACATCTACTGAGTGGATTCCAAGAAGGATTTGATAGTGTTTGGAAGTGCTCAAATTTTTTGTTATTGTTTTTTGGTTTGATTGTACTAAAAATGATTAAACAAGTGAAGGAGGTTGACATTCAACAATGATATTGGTAGGACATTGTGAGGTATGATAGTATCATCATGACAAATCCATGCATGGACACAAAGTATAGAGAATAATTTATATAGATGTAGTTGGTTAATTTCTATGCTGAGGGACTCACTTGTTGGACTTGATGATTTTCAAAGGAGGGATTGATAAGAAAGAAGCACATATATTTTAAATCTTTGGTTTATGACAAAAATTTCCTATGCAACATTTGCAATCATGGGTACTATGTTATATTTTTTATATGTTGATCTAACATGCATACTGTGTGATTGAGATACACTAAAGTGTAGGTGTGTTTGCATTTCAACAATTTACTTAATATATGGGGTATCTGCAATGAAGGTAGTAACCCAAGAAGAGAGAGGCAGTTGGTAACATGCCACACAAGAGGCTCAAGGATGTAGTATATTTTTCACATTTCCTTCTTGATGAAAGGATAGTCATTGCTAGAAAGAGGGGGCACTATCCACAGTGCTGGGAAATTTAAATCATCTCAGAAAGAAATATCCAAGATGAGTATTTCCTTCGGTAGCTTTTATTTCATCAAATTGACTCAAAGACATAAACTACTATACCACAAAGCGAAATCAAACATAGTTCATTTCCCACATTGACCCTTAGAGAAAAGTTAATGCTAATTAAACCAATTCCAAACAACACCATTAAACAAATTCAATCAAGTAGAACCATTAAACATGAAACATAGAATAGAAAAAATGAACACAAAAATTTATGTGGGGAAAACCCTTTCAGGTAAAAAAACCCACACTCCAAAAGCCCAAATCGCCATTGTATTATTCAACAACAGAACACAGTTACAAATAGAGTTCAGGATCTAAGCCTTTATAGAGTTCACATCTTGTTCCATCTAGAGAGAATCCGACAATATAACCATTATTCTATTTCCCTCTCCCCTAAAATTGTAGAATGTTCAACATTTTATAACATTCAGTCTCAACCAACAGGAAATGGTTTGGTTCAACTTCCAAGCTAGCCAAGAAACTAACCGAATCAATTCTCATATGCAACTATACACAAATATTCAATTCACCTTCTAACAAGAAACTAAAACTACAACTGTCTAACTATCTACTATATCAAACCATCAAAGAGACTTCATTCACACTCCCTTCAAAATCACTAAGTCACTTCAATGTCTGTAGCACCTACCAAGTCAATTGGCCAACCAATTATCACTTTCCATCTCGACATAGATCGGGTCCCACCATGACATTCTCCATGAGTTACCAAGTCAATAGATGTAAACCACTTAATCAATCCCACAGACCCCACGGGAGTCACTCGAGACCCACCAAAAGAGGCACGAGGTTAGTGGGCACTGTTGGATCACACTTATCTCAATCGTTGATCAAGTTATATCATCACATCGTCGTGGTCCCCACATACATCGACTTATCAGCCTATCGAAGGGACTTAACCCAGGGTCCTTTCAATATCATGAAGTCCCTCCAATAGGATTCCTTTATATGCTCCATCGAGCCATCGAGGAGACTCAAGATAGAGTCCCACCAAAATAATAAACTCCCGCCAATGGAACATAACACCAAAAAAATCTTATCAGAGTATTGAGAAGACATTACTCTAAGTCTCATCGATGACAACAAGTCACCCAGATACCACTCCAATTGCACAATCACTAAAAACCTAAACCTCAAAACCTTTTGTCAAAGGTTACGAAGTTCTGAAAACCTATGACATGGCAAAAACAAAGAGAACCTGAAAGTCGCTAAGTCGGGAGGTTATGAATTTTTAGAACTCCATGACTTAAGTTAGAAAAACTTGAAACCTAGCGACATAAGCAACAAACCATTTCTTGCCAATGAGATTTCGATTAGACTAGTAACTTTTTCTTGGTGATATTCAACTATTTGTTAGACAATGCAGAGGCCCAAACACCAGTACATTTGAGGCACAATTTATCAATTCTCCCACTTTCCAAAGAATACACTTCCTACCAATCAACACATGAATCCTTTGTATCACCTAGGAAACCTACAACAACATTTATGATGTCCACCATCTCAGGTTATAGTTCCATCCATCCTCCAAAGAAAAGAAACAATCTATGGCGTAAATTCACCAGTCTAATCTGAGGCACCAACATCAAAACTAATTAACAACAAGGGATTCAACACACTACCACCACTCCACTAGGATCACTAGCTATATAGAAGTAATATCAACTTCAAAGCTACATACTAGAACACAATCGTGAAGCCATCCTCCAGAAAACAAGATAGAACACCAACTAGAACAACAACCAAAACATTAACTTCTCCCGTCCAATTGATCAACACATGCAAATGAAAATATCACACACAACAAGTGCTACTCCATCTAATCACACATAACTTGAACATATCCTCATCAATAAAATCATGTCAGCAACATAGCCAACCCATCAACCGCAAATACAAGATCCTAGTCGAAGAAGACCAAACATATTCAAGAACTCCCACTGCATGGGTAATAAATTTGAAAAGATCAAGGCATACCAAGTCTACCAATAGCATAACATAGAGAGTGTAAACATGTAGTTTGAAGGAACCATCCACAATGATGTACAAAACCTATAATTAAATAACCAATAAAAACAACTCTCACCACAATTCTTCACAGCTCTCCCAAGTTCTCGACACCCAACAAAGGGAAAAGATTAAGAAGCTCCATGTAATCACCCAAGAACATGAGTGAAAACACATGACCACAAGCTAGTGATCCCTACAACTCTAACCAAACCTCAAACCAATGTAATGTGAAACCAAATATCCAAGAAGACAACCAAGACCAAAGAGAGCACCTCTACACATCATGTACCTATAGAAAATCCTCCTACATACACCTCTAAATACCAACTGTGTCAAGTATGATATCCTTCAAAATCCCAAGAGAAAATCCTTAACAACATCCAACCATTCAATCTCCAAGATCAAAAACAACATATATATAATGTAATCAACATGGATGTAAGCCTCTCAAAGAAGATCAAACTATTCCATTTCCCATTTTAGGAAATACGCCCAATGCATCTCCTAAACTCAACATCAATGAATGTAATCACAATGCATAAGGAGATAACCATGCTATTCATCTCTCACAATGAATCCTTTAGAATCATCTAATAATAGTTCAAGATCCATATCCATGAAAGAAATCATATAGACACATGCTAAACCAATCCTCAAATGAGTATCCAAATCCAGTCATCATGAATCAACTCATTCCATAAGAATCAAAGCACGAACATAACACATCTAAAAGAAATAATGGGAAATACCTTTCAAATGATAATATGTCAAGTAGACCAATAGTGAGGAATGAGAATGCTCCTCTAGGGTAACCAAGTCCTCATGAATTCTCCAAGAGCAATATCCTCATTGGTATCTATTGAACTCATGTCTAGCCAAGGTAAAGGCTTCTCGAACTTTTTGCTGAAATCTTCATCAAGAGTAACCATCGCAACACACTTTTCTCATCTTAAGAGAAATATAGCCTCACCTTATTCTTCATGTATCCATGAGCACCTACAAATGATCATCTCATGCTAAAGTCCAAATGCATCACTGCACTATCATGAAGTTCTCAAGCATATGACCAATGCACCCAAAACATAAAGAATTACCAAACCATTGTCAAAAGATCCAATCATCTAAACTAAGAACTTATAATGAAATCATGATCTTACCATCCCCCTTAGGAGATCCCATGCTCCAGGTGAACATAACCATGGTCTCAAGAGCAACACAACATTCCAAAACTCTAATGCGCAAACAAGAATTTATCATGACATTAAGAAAATAAATTCTAAACGGACATCACATGTCAAGCACCACCAACACCTTAACCAAAGACTCCAAGGATCCTCCATGATTTTAAGATGTTGCACATCTTCAAATAGTGTCCATGCAAATGTGAAAGAACCCTTTTGCAGCAACAGGATCTAAGAGCTCCTTGTAGTAACATCTACAACACTAAAGAAGATCATTCACCACATAGTGATGAATACATAGTTACTACTAAAGCTCCCACTGTACCATGATATCAAGATTTCCAAGAAAGTGACCAAACATCTGATATACTAAAAATATTCTAGGTCCACTCATTGACATATATCCATCTAAATAAAATACCAAGTAGCACCAAGATCTCCAAAACCAAGCAGAAATTACCATCACTGTCAAAAGATTACACAAACCAATGTACCCAAGCTATCCATGACATCATGATACACATGCTACAGGTCCCTATAACTGACTATTTAGGTACTCAACACCATCCATCTTCTCATCTCAAAGAAACCATGCCAATGAACAAGTGACCTTAGATAAGGCCAACTAACAAGTCTGCACTAACACTGAATCAACCTCGTGGATATAGACAATCCACTTCTGAGTTATCTCACTATAGCCAATGGGTAACTAATCCACCAACTGCATAACTCAAAGGTCAATCACACCAAATTTGAAAAACCATCATCACACTCAAAACAACAACAATGATATCTCAAAGAGAATAACCACATAGACAACATGACTCAAACACCAGATCAAGTCCACAACTCAAGCACCATAATTTAGGAGCCCAACAAGCAACACCATAAGAAATGTTGAGTGACTAATCATGTACCAAAACTCCCATGCAAAGAATACATCACACCTCCTCATACCATGCACAAAGCATGCATGCAAAACCACAACTCTCATCTAGCAATGCCCCAAAAGCCAGGGTCTAGAAAATAGTTTAACAACAGCTCCACAAAACCACAAGTTTTTTCTTGATCATGTAAAACTTGCAAAACCAATGTGTTTGACAAAACCCATGCACACCCATATCCACCTCACATCTGGATGAATCTAAAGTCTAAAACATAAACACCATAACAGATAAACCAGAACAAAAGGATTATCATGAATATGTATAACCATAGATTCTTTAAATGGAAATCTATAAAAACCTCAAATCCAAAGAACATGGATTTGAGCAATGCAAGTACAACACATCCTTAAAAGGAAACAACATTTCAGGAACTCTAGGCCCATATCAAGCCAACTCTAAAACCACCAACATGCAAATGCATCTGAGAGAGACAGGCTATTTCAGAAGCTTCCAAACCATCCAATGATCAACTCCATAGCCTACATGCAATCAGGGTAACATAAAGCTATGTCTTCCAATACCAAGACAAACACCCAGCATAAGCACATTTCTCCATAGCTGAGAAACAACCCAAGATTCTCCATATCATTAGGGAGACCCTTACACAAACACCCAATATGAAAGCTTTGCTACAACACAACCATAGAGTAAAATATTCCACCCCATGCATCAAGATTATACGGTTTCCAACTCACAAGCTTTGGGTCACATTATTTCAATATGACCAACTCAAGTTTCTCCATCTTCCCCTTCCTTCATACTGTGTGTTATCTCTTGGAACTACAAAAAAAAGCAAAAATTTCTACTCACCAAAGGATCAATCCATTAGTTGATTCCTTCATATTTCCTCAAGCCTACCACACTAAGAAATTTCACAAAAGGAATATCCAAAACCAAAAATACTAGGAACAAAAAAATTCCAAAACCTCGCTCTGATATCACTTGTTGCCAGGAAATTTCGGTCATCTCAGAAAGAAATATCCAAGATCAGTAGTGCCTTTGGTAGCTTTTATTGCATTAAATTGCCTCAAATACATGAACTACTATGCCACAAAGCAGAATCATACATAGTTCATTTCCCACATTGACCCTTAGAGAAAAGTTAATACTAATTAAACTAGTTCCAAAAAATACCATTAAACATGAAAGATGGAATAGAAAAAATGAACACATAGATTTACGTGGGGAAAACCCTTTCAGGTAAAAAAACCCCACACTCCATAAGCCCAGATCACCATTGTATTATTCAACAATAGAATATAGTTACGAATAAAATTGCTACACATCATTCTGTGAGCAATTTCTTTAAAGTAGCAAAGGAAAAATGCAAAATAAAACAAGACATGAGAGCCAACTTGGAAAGCCCTATGTGAAGTCATATGTTTCAAGGTTAGGTTGTGTCATGTCAAGGAAAATGAAAACAAAAGGAAGGGAGTTTCCCCCCAGAAAAGAAAGCACACCAAACACATAAGGGTCAACATGAAGGAGACATTTCGGTCTTAATGTCCTGTGTCATCCCCAAAAGGAAAAACACAAGAACGAAAACAAAAAGATGAAAGAAAATGAAAAAGCTTTTGGGTCAACATGAAGGAGACATTTCGGTCTCAATTCCTTGAGTCATCCCCAAAAGGAGAACACAAAAAAAATATGAAAAAGACAATACACACCAAATAGAAGAATAGAGATACAAATAGAAGAAGTGTACAAAGAGAGAAAACATCAATCACACAATATGGGGGAACACGATACGCACATGAAAATGCAAAAATACAAAAGGAAAAGTAATGCAAATGTAAGTCCACCATTAACTAAGTTATTGGTTTCTCAATCTTAAATGGCTAAGTGGAAAAAGAATAAAATAGTTAAGAGACAAAGCAAATGCATTACAAGGATAAGGCTAACAGTCTCTTGCCCCCCACAAAGTGTAAAGGAAAGAATGAGTCGAGGTGGGTGATGGGAAAGGATCATGCAATAGTGAGAATAGGGAATTCTACAACTATGGCATGATAAATGGGATTTGATTGCTTTAAGTTATGATGGGAAAACAATAAGTATCAGTGAAGTGATACTTATCTAGTATGTCCTTCAATGTCTTACATTCTTCTATTCGATGTCCAAGAATATGATGATATTTGCAAAATGGTATGTTAGAATATTTTCCAGGACAAATAACCAACCGATTTATAGGTGGTAAAAGTATAAGACCTTTTTTTAAAAGCATTTGAAGTCTCTTTTCACATTCAGGTGGAGGATGTGTAGGAAACTTGAGCTTCTTCAAATTTTAAGGTCATTTTCATTTGTTAGATTCTCCTCATTCATGAATAGAAGGAAGAGAAGGACCCATTGGGATCCTAACATCCCTATCATTAGAAGGAGATAATGGTTGTTCACATGGAAGGAGAATGTTTAAGTCAGGAGTAGCATCAAAAATCACTATGCATCACCCCGAAGCTTCCAATATTTAAATTGTGGTTCATTGGGATGAGGAGGATCATGATATCCTAGACCCATTGTATTTTCTTTGGTTGACCTTTTTGTTCAAGAAGTTGATGAATGTCATGTTCATGTTTTGTGTCACAACCTTGTTTACTTAAGATAGTGAAGCCTTTACCGTATGTTTCTTCAAGATTGATAGGAATTTTTTTGACTTTATGATCATAAAAGGGTTTGAATTGTGGTGGTTTAGAGGAACTAGGTCCAGTTGAGTGAGGAACCTTTGGTCCTTGAGTGGTTTCAGGATGTAAATATGCAAAGTGATCAAGAGGTGCAACAGTAGGAAGATCTTGTGACTTCATGGATGGATAAAAGGCTGCATTGGATTCTAGGTTATTAAGGAAGACATTGTAGAACTTGTTCATGCTATCATCATGTTCTCCAATGATGTCTATTGCACAAGGAGGAAAATCATGAGGAGTTGGAGCATGTGTGAGTTCAAGGTCATTAGGGTCACAACCAAAGGCACAATTGGACATGTCTACCAATGATTTTAATGAATTCCAAAACTTATTGAAGGAAAATGCCATGATGTAAATAAACTAAGATGCAAGAAATGATTAAAAATAGAGATGCTGGAAATTAAAATAGAATGCAAGAACAGGAAACAGTAATGCAGAAAAATGTCAAAAAGTTGCCAGAAATGTTGTTTAAAAAGTGTAGAGGGACTAATTCGCCCTGGGTGGAAAATGAGTCCCAGTATGATGTTTTTGTGTGTTTTTCAAAAAAATTAAGATCATTTTAATGCTCTACAGAATGTGATCAAAGATGAAAAATGCATATTTTTTATTTTTTTCAATGAGATGCAATGCAAAAATGAAATCTAAATGAAGTTTTCACTAATACAATATGAAAAGTTTGAGAATGCAAAAACAAAATAATGTCCTAATTGAATGTTAATGAAAACATAAACTAAGATGCAATATATGAATGAAATCAGAAATGAAAGATGTTCAAAAGTCAAGTTCACCAAAATGAACTATCGATTTTTGGCTTCCTATGGACTCTCTACCTCTTCTAGGGTTTTTCACCTAAAAGGAGAGAGATAGGAGAAAAAATGCTAATGGTTCATTCAAATTATGTTGTCTGCATTGTTGTCTAAGCTAAATGAAGTAAACTAAATGCAATTGAATTAACTAAATGACTCAATATGAATGCAAGACTAATATTTAAGCTATGTTTGAAAACACGTTGTGATATGCAAACAATGAAGTAAATGAAGAAAACATGCAAAATAAAAAGAAATAAGATGAATCTGAGTGCACTTGGGCTATATTTGATGATTCTAGAATTTTTTTTGATGCTAGTTGAAATCACTAAATTTTCACAATGGGACTCATTTGCCCAAGGTGGCGAATCAGTCCTCCTGGTGAAAAAGTGTCAGAAATAGGTTTCTGACTGTTGGGATCCAGAATCTGACAAAATTCAGATTGTTATGATATTGCTATCAGGATTCAACCGTGTAGTTTCGAGTCAAACTCATTGACCCGTGTTTCATGAGTAGTGGTTCAACAAGAACCCATCTCTCATGATATTGAATGGTCCACTTAGCACTCATTGCATCTAGGTGATGCTCACAGAGGTGAAGCACTGGTCCGTCCCGGGAGGTCACCCATCCCAGTACTGCTCCACCTCCTACTTATCAAAATTCAGATTTTTAGTTGTAAGGTGGGACTCATTCACCACTGGTGGTGAATCAATCCTCTCCCAAATTTCTAAAAGATTAGGAGACAACTCTGCAACCCCAGATTTGGAAATCACTGATTGTCAGGCTGTCGAAGTCAATTCTATAGGAAACGGACATAAAACCTTCTCCAAACTTGAAATAGACTTGAGTTGACTTGAAGCACCTAGTTGACTTGTAAACCAATCTTCAACACCAAAAAGCTTGTTAAATCTACACACAGAAGGCTGCAAACAAACATGCAATAGGGGAAAAATGGTTGAGGGTTAGCAATGGTCAAACCCCACTTTTGGTAATTAAACCCTTAATGCAATAATGAAATGCAACAGAAAGATAAAATAATAACATGCAATTTCTATCAACTTACCAAACCCTTGATGATGCAAATCTGAAGTAATGTCAATGGATGCTTCAAAGTGCTTGAATAGTGCTTGAAAAGATATTGTAAAATGCTTGAATACTTGAATGCAATGTGTGATTGAATGCTTGAATGAAAGGGGATTGAAATGAGGTGAAAATCACTTATTTATAGAATCTTGTGCCTTAGTTACCCATTCATACCTCATCACAGGCCGACATCAAGTGTTTTTTAATAAAATCTCGAAAGGAAAAATTAAAAATTTTGAATTTGGGGCCAAGGGGGACTCATTCACCACCCATGGCAAATGGGTCCCACCTAGGACATGAAAATGTGTGTTAGGAAATATGTTGTATTTAATGTTGTTTATTAGGATAATATTCAAAAATATACTTAATTAAGTCATATGAGGGCATAAAGGGACCAAATAAAGCATGAGAAAGGAATAAATAGTGAAGATATGCCTAGAAGAGCGTGAAATTACAAGACTTTACAACACTTCAAAATAGGACTTGTTTAGTGGTGAAAAGATAATTTTTAGGTGAATTGTAATGAATAGAGTCTAGAAGAATATAGAAATATCTTACAACACTTCACAACACCTTCAAAAGACGTCATTCTTTGAATTTTAGTACCTAAATATGCATGTTCAAGCCATGTTACAACATAAAATTAAAGAAAAATAGTTCAAACACCATGAAACAAGACCTAAAAGCCCATGAAAATGACAAGGGGCCATTTTTCTATGACACAACAGCAAATAGTTCATTTCAACTTCCAGGCCAACTAGGAAACTAATCGATTCAATTCTCTTATGCAACTATACACAACCGGTTCAATTCATCTTCTAACGAGCAATTGCAATAAACAGTCTAACTATATGCTATATCAGACCACCAAAGAGACTTCATTCACACTCCCTTCAAAATCACCAAGTCACTTCGATGTCTGTAGCACCTGCCAAGTCAACCAGCTAACCAATTAGTGCTTTCTAGCTCGACACCGATTGGGTCCCACCATGGAATTCTCCATGAGTTATTGAGTCAACATATGTACACTGGTCAATCAATCCCACACACCTTGCAGGAGCCACTCAAGGCCCACCACAAGAGGCAAAGGGTTAGCGAGTGTTGTTGGATCACACTTATCATAATCGCTGATCAAGTTATATCATCACATCATTGTGGTCCCCACATCCATCAACTTATTGGCCTATCGAAGGGACTTAACCCAAGGTCCCTTCAATATCATGAAGTCCCTCCGATAGGATTCCTTTATTTGCTCCATCGAGCCATCAAGGAGACTCAAGATAGAGTCTCATCGAAACAATCAACTCCTGCTAATGGAACATAATGCCAAAACAGTCTTATCAAAGTATTGAGGAGACATGACTCTAAGTCCCATTGATAACCACAAGTCACCCCAATACCGCTCCAATTGCACAGTCGCTAAAAACCCAAACCTCAAAACCTCTTGTTGGAGGTTATGGAGTTCTAAAAACCCACAACACACCAACAACAAAGAGAACCTCAAAGCCACTAAGTCAAGAGGTTATGAAACTTTAGAACCCTGTGACTTAAGTTAGAAAAACTTGAAACCCAGTGACTTAAGTAACAAACCATTTCGACTGCAAATGGGATTTTGATCAAACTAGTAACTTTTTCAAGGTGATATTCAACTTTCTGTTAGACAATGTAGAGGCTTGAACACCGATACATTTGAGGCAAAATTTCTCAACACACATACCATCTAATTCTATGTAAAGAGAAGATCTATTATGATCTAGTGACCCAAGAGAGTAGAGAAAGTGATAGCTAAGATTAAGGGAAAACCAAAGTAGGATTCATGTACTTGTTTATTGGCCTATCACAACAAGATTCTAAGACACCACTATTATTGGAAATGCTATGGTATTGTTATCATTATTGTTGTGTTTATAATAATGTTCCTTATGACTCTTGTTATGGTTGTTGTGTAGTGAAAGGTATGATAGTATCAAGGGAGGGGTTTCTTGATGAATCTTTACTCACTCCAAGTGATATGCTAATGCACAACTAGAGTAAAAATTAGGGATAAGGAGAATTTTAGAATAGGGCAGTCTAGAAAAAGATTAAGCAAGACAGTCCTTTATGATAATATCATTAAGGTGGCAGTCCTTCAAAATAACTTCTATAGGTGATTAGACTTTGAAACTGTAATATTTTAGTCATATGAAAAGATAGTGGTCTACAAGTGTGATAGTAAATGTATAAAGACAAGTAACAATCCTATAAAGACATAAGATGACAGTATTTTATATCATGAAAAGGAGTTACAGTCATAAGGGATATGAAGATATTCAAGAGGCAACAATAGAGTGGCATTCATGAATGAGGAACAACTTGATATGCATGATTGTGACAGTCATAATATGATACCATAAATGAGTAGATGGTCTATTCAAAGCTAGGTAAAATTTCAAAGATGATAATTTATCTCATTTTGGTACATGAATAGATCTTAGTGTCAAGACACAGGTTATAGTTAAACTTGTATGCATAATCAACAAGAAGAAGGTGTGTTAATGAAGCTTCATGTAGATGGTAGTGACAAGAAGACAACCCTAGGTTACCTAAAGACAAGATTATATTGTGATGCAAAACTTTGAAAATTATACCAATGATAATGAAATGTGTAGTATCAATCAACAAAGTGCTAAAGGTAGTCATAGTGGTGATAGGAAGAACAACATTTGATGATCATAAAAATGATTTTTGTTGCTTTATGATGGCCAATTTTTCAATGAAATTCACAAGTTAGTTTTTGAATTCTAATGACTGTGAAAACTAAGAATTTGACCTTCAAATGACACATGACTATCATACTGAGAAAATTATAAGGGCAATTTACAAGATAGTCCAAAGGGGCAATCATGAAACTATGGTGGACATTTGTGTTGTAAATCCATTTTCAAGTCTTTGTATGGTGTATATCTTGGAAGAAAATATGTAATTAAGAAATATCTTTATGATGATTTTGTAAAAGAAGTGTGATTCACAAAGATCACTTACCAAGGCCTGTGCATAAGAAAAGTTTTAAATAGAAGTAGGAGGACAGTGATGGCATGATAAGGATGGATATATTCAAGTTATAATAGAGTGCTTCATATTGCCACCCTATACAATACATTCCATAAAATGTGTTTAGCATACCCTACACATTTTTAGGTGATCACATGAACAAGAGCTTGAAGGATAGATTGAAGGGTTTCAAGGGAAAGAAATCTTGTGATGTAAACTACTTGGAAATAGCTGAATGGAAGTGACAATCTCAAGTTTTTTTAAAAAGGACAAAGTAGTGAGTTTTAAAGGGAATGAGCATTCTCCAAGCCCTAAATTACACAGTCTAGGAATCAATTCACAGTATAAGTCATATAAAATCAAATCAAATGTCAAGGCAAGGGCAATGAAACAAGTGGAAAACCTACAAGTTGAGCTTCAGGGTGAATGAGCATGATAGTCAAAACAAGGACAATCAAGCCATGATTTATAAAGAGCATGAAGAAAGGGTAAGAGACAGGTGTGATAAAGATCTTTAGATTTATGATGAATACCTAAGAAATTGACTATGATTAAATACTTTTGACTAAGATGCAGTGAGATCTAGGACAAAGAAATGTATGCCAATGAAGTCTATAACTGTGACCTCTTGTTAATAGTCTTTGTGACTATGTGTCCAAATATAGTTTATGTTTGTCAAACCTTATGGAATAATAGTCATAGGATAATGGTAAATGGTAGCCAATCAAGGAATATTTTGACAGTCAAGGGTGATGATGGTAAGATAGTCAAGAAGATGAAGGATCTTAGAGGTCTAATGGAAAATCTTAGCAAGCATGGGTATGGAATAGAGATGCAATGGAATTGAAGATAGGAAACCATTAGGAACCTAGCATAGCCATTCAAAATTTCACAGTACAACCTTCTACAAGAGTGGAGATATGTCACAACTACATGATAGTATCAAATACTTGTCCTAAAAATAATCTTTTGTTCCATCAAAAGACATTGGACTATTTCAAATCTTCTTTCCACATGCCCTATGAACATGAAAATGTCTTTAGAAGAGCAATGAGCACTCACAAGTAGTTTCAAGTATCTAGCGGGTAATTTAAGGAGCTACAAGATGGATGGAGATGATTTTGGAGGAAAATTTGACTTAGTTTGAGCCTTTTGAGGGAATATAGGAGCTATTTTTAAGTGCCTTAATGGTGGATAAGGTCAAGGAAATATTTTTTCTTCACTCAAGTACCTTTTTGGAGTAGTTTTAGGGGTTGCAAAGTAGGGATATTAGTTTTGGACACCCAAGGATTTTGACCCAGCAAGCACATGTTCCTATTCTGTAGCAGTTGTTGAGTAGCATAAAGGCAAGCCTAACAGTAGGTTTTAGAGATAGTTCTTTCTATCTAGTTTTGTATTATAATTCTCTTGAAGTTTCTTTTAAGTTGGAGCTACAATGAAACTCACTTTTTTCAAGCTTGTAAGCAACTATATATAACTTATTTTGATCAATAATTTGACAAGAATTTTTCCTTCTCAAATATATATCTTGTTTGCAATAATGAATGATGGATGTGTTTTTCGTGATATTATACTCAATTCTTGCATTTTGTGTCTCATTCTCTAGTACTTTCATATAGAAATATACATATTCTATGCAAGTTATAAGTTGTGTGATGACTCAAACAATCCTTTTTTTATAAAATAGTTGTTTTCCTTTCTAAGGTTGTTGAGTTCCAACCTTCTTATGAAGCACTTATGTAGAAGTATGTAGAAACCTGAGTTGTGCATGCAAATTGTTTCATTTGGTCATATGTGAGTCTAAACTGTATTATAGGGTTGAAAACCATTTTGGTGCATCACCTTAGGATCCTAGGTTTTCATTTTCATGTCAATTCCTATCTCTTTCCTTTGTGAGTAGTAGTAGCATGGATTAGATTAGGTGAATTTCTAAGGGAACCAACCCTCTCTAGAGGTTGATGTCCACCATCTAATCCCACACTCAAGAAGATCATTCCATGTTTCATGAGGTGGTTGAGTGATTTCATCATCTCAATGAGGGTGGACACTTCCATGACAAAATAACATTTTTTTATTATCCCTTCCTTTCCTAAAAACATTGATGAGAAAGAATAAAATTGAAGTCTGTGTACACTTCTCTTTCTAGAAATAATAGAAATGAGGCAAAAGTATCCCTATTTATCTTAACAATAGAAATTTATCATTCATTTTGATTCCCTTGTGTTAGATTCATAATGGTTAATAAATTCTATGACTAGGTCTATATATTCCACTACCATAGGAAAGATTACGACTTGTAGCAACCCACTTTCAATAAACCTCTAAGTAATTGGGGATCTATCATCATTCCTAATTATATGCCCTATTTTGGTGTCCCCAATTTTTGGTAATATACTCGACAAACCATAAAAATGTTCATAACCTAGGTACTTATACCTCATTATGAATACAATTTGAATGAGTATTTTGATAATTCATTCTTACGAAATAATTCAACTGAATCATATGGGATATTAAAAGAACACTCAATTCCAAAATCTATAAGAACACTCCTTCAGTTATCTTATGATATGCTACGCCAAGAAGAAAATCACTATACCTTTGTGTTAGGATTTAATACTATAACACTACTACTCATAGGTCTTCCATAATTTTGCTCTTTCATTGCCAGTAAAATTTTCTCTTGAATGCTTGTTAAAATGAATTCATTTGATAGTATAATATTTATATATAATTTTTTTTAATTAACGTTTAGGAGTGGTAGGTGAACATTAATGGAACATTTAAAATTTGGCACATGTAAGCTTTCCCATCTTGCATTTATTTTTGAGACTTTTCAAATTTTGAAAATGGAGCGACTATGAAAGCTTATCGAGGAATCGATGGGTTTCAAGAACCTTTTCAAGCTTCAGCAAAGGTTTTGAAACTTTGATGATCATCCAAGGGAGCTTGTTAATATAGCTTTCAAATGACGCAAATTTCATACCAAACATCTCTTTGGCCTTTATAGAGGTTATCAAAACCTCATAAGGTCTTGACAAAGGTTTCAAAACCTTGATTGATTTCTGAAATATAACTACTTTTTCTTGATAAATTGCTCAAGACTTGGGAAAACCTATATTTGAAGTCAAATTTTTAATTTATGCAAGCTCAAAGCGATTGTTTGGTCAAATTTCAATGAGGTTTCTAAGACAATTTTAGATCTTGACATATGTTTTAAAACCTATAAGACTTTTGAAACTCCTACAATTTAACCAGATTTGATAACTTATTTTATTTAATATTGGCTTTTGACTAAGTTGTGAGAACCCTTTCAGGTCTTGTCATGGTTTTATAAACCATTAAAAATAACTTCAATGAAATGGGCATTGATATTATTTTAACATGGGAATGATGGGGTAACACATGGTTGTGACAACCGTGTCAAAACCTAGAAGAGTTTTAGAAACCATTTCAGACACCAATAACCAAAATCATAGCTTTTTAAAGAATGAAAGGATTTCCAAGTTGACAAAAAAAATAACTATAGGGACTCTCATGGAACTCTATCACATTGTGAGTATTTAAACAAGGCCAACCCTAGTATTATAAAGGATCACAATGATATCCATCAGTTGTATGCAAGTGCCAATGTCTTGACAAGGTAACTCCTCCATAGAGGTCACTATTGACATATCATGACACCAACATCTAAATCAACACCATCATAGTATTCAGAACAACCAATGATCATATAAACATCAAGGCCATCTAAAAAATACCAAAAAATATGAAAAATGCAAAAATACAAAAAAATAGTAAAGAGGAAATTTTATCCAATAGTGAAAATCATTCTTATGGCACTTTGAATAAGTACCATGATGAAAACTTGGAAAAAAAGCATCATGAGTAAGACCAATTATCTATGTGGACCATCACACTTGGGGAAAAAATTTCTCATCTTTTATACATTTTTCATGACATTTCCATCCATCCATCCAATATACATCATTTCCACCCATCTTTCTTATCTACCTTGATCTTAATAAGGATTGGGGCACAAAATTAAAACATTCTTTGGAAAACTCTTGAAATGTCCATCCTTTGTCCATGCACCATAAAATGTCATGGCATTTTCTCTGTAGCATTATCAAACCTTATATCTTGGATAAAAACAATTTATTCCTATATGACATAGTCCTTCGCTCGATCATATCCTAAATCCCCATCCAATAATCTACATGTCTCCTATACTCTACCAAAGGAATCCCTTATCCTTTCATACTTATCATAATAATTGGTTTTCCCTTGTCATTGGTTCTGAGATTCCAATCCACCTAGCTCAAATCCCCCCATAGTCCCATCCAAATCTAAGAGTAGTCCATCCAAATACAACTATCTTAATCCATACGATCTTGTTATGTAATCCATCACATCATCCAAAACATACTTTGGTTTTGTTCCTAGCCTTGTTGTAAACCTTGAACCTTTAGACACATTATCATCATCACATGATATCTATTTCTCAATCCTCACATTTTTTACAAGATGTGTCCTTCCCATATCAACAAATTCCATCATCATCCACCAATCAATTAGTTTTCAGCTAGACTAGGGACAATATAATGTTTTCCTTTATATCCTTGTGCATTCTTGCTTTATTGCTTTTGTGTATCTTTTACTAATATGAATTTGTCATTTTCCTTATAGTATACCATCCTTAACATATCAATCCATTAATAAGTTACACAAGAAAACATAAACATAGACATGTGCTTCATACCATCAAACACCACACTTGAAGCATGCACTTCAACTGATAAAATCTTAGAGATTGACATCAACCTAGATAACATACAGTCAAAACAAACCTTTTTCATTGTGAATAATTCCTTATCACCCATCACGTGTTTTATACAAGATGTTTCTTTCTCAAAATTAAAAAATTTTCTTATATGATATGTTTCCTTCTTGAAACCAAACATGATCCAAATATATCCTTTAGTCCTTCCCAAACCTTGGAAAAAGATAGTATTATTGTATTTTGATTGATCATTGCTTATCTTTTTTGTGGTTTATCTTTTCAATCTTTTGATCTTTCTTTGGATTTATCTTTTAACCCACTATACTTATGCAATGTCACTATGATCATTTCATATCATGGTGTGCTTTGATATGGCATAAACTAGAGCAAGGTCTATTATTTTTTTGTTTCATGTTTGATGATTGTCTCATCATAGATCCACTAAGAGTGTCATACACCTTGTGAGTTATGGGATATCCTATTGTCTATTGTTTTTTTTCTTAAGAGTTGGTCCATGCATTGGATACATTGTCACCTCAATCTTATATACCTTAGTGTGTAATATCTATTGCTATATCAAATAAAGTTTATTAATATCAAAGTCAACATAACACATTCATAATCATTTTCCTTGTATTCATATTTTAATCTTTTTCATTCATCATTTTCCATCTTTCATCTAACACTTTCTTCTTCCTCTCTTCTTTTGAGAGATCACTTGTGCACAAATAATCTCTTGAGGGGGTATCAATCATTTCTTCTAAGTTTTAGACTTCTTGCATAGTTTTCTTTTCTTTCAAACAATATTACTTTGATCATTGCTTCAAAGAGGGGTAACATATAGACACCTAAAATATTCCTCCTAATCATTGACCTCAATTATTATCATATCATTCCCTAAATCATTAATTACATCTATTAATTGACCATTTATTAATCATCACATTAATTTACCATTTATGATAATTTATTTCCATTTATCATTTATCAAATCAAAAATCATTTAATAATTCCCATTAATCCAATTATCTATGGGTGAAGCCACAATAGTGGTTTATAATTGAAGTGAGGAAGGAAAACTCACATAAAGTGAATGCATGGCAAAAAAATTGATTTTAGGGGTTCGTACGAACCTATTGGTTCGATCGAACCCATTAGGGGTTCGCTAGAACCCAGGTTCGGGCAAACCCTCCTAACACTTTTCTGCCAAAAAATTCATCAAAACCCCTTATAGAAGGGGGGTTCGAATGAACCCTAGTTCGAGCGAACCCCTAGGGGTTCGCTTGAACCCCCTTTATTCCTCATCCCCTCCCCGAGACACAAAAAAAACCTAAATTTTGGCACTTCGGAGCTTGGGTTGAGGATGAAAATGGAAGAATCTTCACAAACACAACTTGAATCAGGTAGTCCTTAGAACGATCTATCCAACGAATATAGTTTTAATATTTTTTGGTTTTCTTATGTATTTGTTTTTTTAGTTTTATTAAACATAGGTTTTTCATCGAAAATGAAGGTCTTTGTTATGCACATGTGGAAAAATAGTAGATTATCAAAAAAAAAATTCAAAAAATATGAGTGCACCAGATATTGAAGTCCTTGATCCAACAAAAAAAATAAAATTGAATTTCGATATATACAAAAAAAAGTTGTGTTATACGGTTGCGCTATGTCTGAATCGTAATTGGTTTGACTTTGAAACTTGATTAAAGAAAAAATATTCAATAACAAACTATCTAACTAAGTGGAAGCACTAGATATTAGAGTTAATAATCTAAATTCGAAAGAATTAGAATTTTATCCTTCATGGAAAAAAAGTTATGCGTTATACGGTGTGCATCACTTTTTTAAAATGATGTTTTTATAAAAAAACCATTTTTCATGGGAGATGGAAAAAGAAGTGCAATCTGATTCCAAAAATTTTGAAAAAAATATTTTTACAGACAAAATGTGATGAGACTATAGTTTTCATCATCTTCAAATTCTTCATGGTTTAGCCGCTATAGGTGCCTGAATGTGAAGATTTAGTTTTAAAAAATAATTTCAGTGTCCAGTTTGGCCAAAAATTGTAAACCACTATTGTGGGATCACCCCTATTTAATTAAATAATATTTTATTATTTAATTGAATGTGAGTTAGATACCCATTTTCAAATCATAAAGTTTTGATTAGATTAAAATTGGAAGGGCCAATACCCATTACAAAAAAACCATAAAGGTAGACGAGGAACTCATGAGTGGTGAAAAATCCAAAAAAGAAAATAGAAACTGAAGCTTAAATAGTTTGACTAGTAATAAAACAACCGAAAAAACCCCATAGTTGGGACTAGCATAGAACCACAGGGCACCTACAGGTCTCCCAACAGCTTGAGATTAGTAATCGCATTCCATTCCTAAGATAGGAACTAGAGCTTCTTTTTGAAAGTCATAGGCCCTTGTTGAATGGCCTAGGTGTTCATCATGTCATCACAAGCCACATTGTGGCCCTTCTTTTCAAATCATAAAATTAACTCTTTCTTTTTGTCATTGATTAACTTAGTCCTCATTTAACACCTCAATCTTTAGTCCTTCGTTAACTCCACTTCATTTTAGAATCTTCTTCTTTATCCACTAGTCAATTCAATTTTCAAATAGAAACTTTATGTGCACATTTATCTATTATCAAATTAAGTAATTCATTATTATCTCTTCATCATTTGAAATGTAGATTTTCAATTTATCATTTGAGTTGACTCCATAGTTAGTTTAGTTAACTTAAATCTTTATTTGTATCCTCATCTTCTATTTGATTTTTCCTCGAAAAGTTTATAAACATAGTCTCTTATTCATAATTTTCATATCTCACATCTTTATTCAAATCCATCATGTCAAATTCATATCTCACATTGTATGCAAATCAACTCTATCAAAATCATAAATCAATCCTTCATCAATCAAGTCTAATGTTATGCTACTAAGATCTACATCCACATCCAAGCAAGAAAAATCAGTGGGATCAGTAAAGTAGAGGTTTAATTTGATTTTAATTTATGTTTTCATGTTATTTTAATTTCTAGTTTTTCCAATTTCAATGCTTAAAAGTACTTTTTTTAAAAATTTGTTGTAGGTTCTTGATATTTAATTTTGAAGCTTAGATTTTCTTGTATTCTTTTTTAAGTCATAACTTGCACCCATAATATTTGATATTGAAGTTCTTATAATCTTTGGAAAGGTATTATTTAGAACTACACAATTCATGTGATTTAATTAGATTATACTTTAAATATCAAAAAATTATTTTGAAGTGGTTTTTGGTCCTTTTTTCTATTTCTAAAAAAATTTGTTAAAATTGGTAGTTTATTTTACATGGGGGATTCATTTTAGTATTGATTCATATTTGGAAACTTCTATGATACATTATTGTTGTATATTTTCTATTGTTTACTTTTCTCTATTGATATTGCTCCAATGACAAATTGTGATTCATTAGAGCTTATCACTCTTCATAATTATCATACATAGAAAACAAAGATGCAATGATTACTCCTATCTAAGAGTTTATGGTCTACATTAGATGATAGTCAACATGGTTTCAATAAAGAATATTAAATATTTATTTCTAGCACCAAACTTTATGAGGATATGGCTTTGATTACTAAATACCTAATTTTGGTGACTTCCTATTCCATATTGAAGATTATACAACACCTTAGCAAGTACGGGATAAACTAAAAAATATATTTGGTATACTTAGTAAATTTTGTGCTTTGAAAATAAAGATCCTATTCTCATTTAGGTAAGTTTACTTTTAGCAATTTTAGGCCATTTGCCTTTTATATAATTGTCAAACTTGTCATAAACTTATAATATATTTCAACTTTTCTTTTTAAGCAAGATTCCTCTTGTACATTTTGTATCCTATTGAATTCTATTGCATTTTATAACCTATCATTCATTTATTGCTACTCTTTTTGGTTTTGTAGGTTTTGTTTTCTACCTCTTTCACTGCCGTGTTAAAGGGACGTCCTAACTATGATTCGTCGACTAATGGTCAGAGAAGGAGCATCTTCTCTTTCACTTGCCAGCTTTCTCTCTTATTTTTTGTCTTTTAATCTTTAATGTTGAGAGAACGTACGTATTTTACTTTTTTGTTATGTTAGTAAGAGACAATCACTTAAGGTGCAGCCTCCTTTACAAAGTACATCATACCTATTTTAATTAAGAAGTAGAGAGTCATGATCAGAGATTTTTATGAATCATTAAGTAGTTATTTGACTATGTTTAAATTATTATTTAGCCATTCTCTAACTATATATGTTAGGGGGTGGAGGGCTCATATTTTGTATCTCTGGTAAGTAAATAGTGGTTGGCAATATGTTTGAAGCCTGGACTGTCATGGTGGTGGGTTTGCTCATCATCATTGCCATCAAATCTAGATCATCAAAGAAGAAGAAATATCCCCCAGGTTTGCTTTATTCTTTTCTTTGTTATCTAGTTTGAAAATGTATGAATCTGAAGAAATTGTGAATGCAGGTGTGAGTGCATGGATGATAGTGAAGGACCTTGTTCTGCACAAGGATAAGGTGCCTCATCGAACATTCTACCAGTGGGCTAAATGCTACGGTCCAGTCTACTCCGTCCGCACTGGGCTTGCATCGGCTGTTGTTGTATTAAATTCAGCCAAAGCTGCTAGACAAGTAAGTTAAATCTGAGGCATCTTTGCTGTTAAAATGGTATGTTGATGGCATATCAGTTCATAAAAGGTTAGAACACATCATGTGTGTTTGTTACCTATAAACTCTATGCCTTCAACCTGTTTTTATAAAACTATTTTTTTTAAAACAGAAAGTTGTCATAAATCAAAGTCCTTGAGAATGTAAATGTGGGTTGCAGGCCATGACGGAGCATCATTCATCTATTACAGCGAAAAATCTGACGACAGCCTTGCAAGTGCTGTCGTTGGATAAGACAATGGTGGCCTTGTCTGACTATGGAAGAGATCATCGCTTAATGAAGAAGCTTATGGTCTCACACCTCCTCGGAACAGCTCCTCAAGTATTCTCTTCATAATATACCCATCTGCTTATCAAGTATATTAGCCTTTTTTCCTGTTTGTGATAGTATTTTTCTTCATAATATATATTACATGTATTTGTTTAAACAGAGAGATAATGCATTCATGCGAGAGGAAATGGTGCAGAAGCTAATAGCTTCCGTGTATGTTGAGTTGAAGGACGCTTGCAATGATACAGTGAATATGAGCAAGATCATTCTCGATCACTTGTTTCCCTTTGCTCTAAATCAAGTAACTTTCCTAGCACAGTAATCTATAATGTGGACCCACCATATTTGCAACATTTAAACTTGCATTATTTAAAGTTTAATAGTGGATTTGGAACAGGCTTATCAATAAAGTACATTTGTAATTTTGATTAAAAGGAAATGGCAGAATGTATATTAGGCCACTGGGGGTCAACTGGTAACTTTTTTGATACCAAAAAAAGCTCAGTAGTTCAATGGTAGAAAGATTTCCACTGATAAATTATCAGTAGTTGACTGGGTTACCAACTTACCACCTGTTGTTTTTGTATTTACATTAAAATGTTGAATTTGTTTGGCTTGGATTACAGGTGATGGGAAAAACTGTGGAACCCTTACACGTTGAAGAGCTGGGTAGTGAAATTATATCGGTGCAGGACATGTATGATATTATAGTTGGGGAACCTGGAACTGCTGCTCTAGAAATCAATTGGAGAGACTTCATTCCTTACTTCAATCGATGGCTTTCTAACAAGAAACTACTTAGAATGTTAAGTGATGTGACGAGGAGGAGGACAGCTCTTGTGACGGCTCTCATTCGCCAAGAGAGGGAACTTTTATCCTCAGGAAAGGTAGCTTCGTATTCTACCCTGATTTGGCTGAAACCCATTAATCCTGTATCTCAGATTCTCAAATAGTATTATTAATAGTATCACTTTCACAGATCCTCTTTTTTTGAGCAATACAAATGTTCTTGTAAAGATGAAATAATTACTCCTTTAACGCATATACTTTTGGGGTTTGCTTGCTTCTTCAACTGAATATTTATTAGATCTAGAATGTATTAATGAGTGAAGGAGTCGAAAGGATATCTAGACATGCTGTTCAAGGAAGGCGAGATTCTGAGTGAGAAACAGCTAGAAACTGCAATATGGGAGCCTGTAATTGAAAGCACTACTACAAGTCATGTGGCTATGGTCTGGGCTTTCTTCAACCTGGCCAAGCATCCTCAAGCTCAGGTACTTTTGTATAAGCTTGCTCATTTTTATCAATAAAATCATTCTATTTCAATGCAAAATTCTGATATCTTACCATGTGAGCAACAGGAACGACTTTACAAGGAGATAGAGGAAGTATGTGGAAAGAAAGCAGTAGAGGAAGAGGATTTGGGAAAGTTGGCATATCTTAAAGCAATATTTTATGAGACAGTACGCAGGCATTCTCCCGTGCCGTTATTGTCGCTACGTGTCGTCGATGAGGATGTGGAGATCGACGGCTATCATGTTCCAGCAGGGTGGCAGGTACTAATCATTACTTTTACAATTGAAAACAAATCTTTCAAAAAGTTGGACTATATGAAGGTTAAAAATTAAATATTATTAACTTCAAAAGAAAAATTACAAATTTATTAAACAAATATCTTTCACACAATTTTTTAAAGGTATTTAACAAGTTATTTAAATATAAAATAAATTATATAATTGTAAGTAAGGAGAGTTATTAATTTTCTATTTTACAATATGGTGATTATTTATTAGTCAAACAATTGTAAAAAATACAAATAGTTGTGCCTTAAACAAATGTAGCAACCACTTTCTCTAATAAGAAATAAGCATAATATATTACTCTCTTTAAATTTATTGTTAAATTTTATTAGATTAAAAGTAAAAATGATACATGATTTTAAGACTAAAAGTCTAATTGAAAGGTAGAAAGACGTGCTTTATTATTACTATTACTTAAGTCAAAACATACTAAATGTAACATATTACTCGTGCTCTCTTTAACTTTATTGCTAATTTTCATTACATTATAAGTAAAACTAAAGATATTTTTAAAATTAAAAAATCTAATTCAAAGATAAAAAGATAAGTTATTTATATTATCATTATTTTAAGTCAAAACATAGATGATACATTTCTAAAAAAAAAAAATGGTAAACATAAAGATAAAAAAAATAGTGGAAAATTAAATTTTATTTTTTTATAATCATCGAAATATTAAAAGAAAAAAGATAAATAAAAAGATTAGTGTAAATGTGAATTCATCATCTATTTTTTTTTAAATTAAATTATTCTAAGTTTATTTGATTGTTTTTAATATGCTTAGTAGTTTAAAAAGAAACATGTTTAATTCTATTTTTGTTGTTGTTTGTTTTTTAGATATTAATTAACATATGGGGAGCAAACAACTATGACGGAGAATGGAAAAATGCAAATGAGTGGAAACCAGAGAGACAACTTGCATTTCCAGTCGAAGAGGATATTAATAGGAACATGGTGTTTGGAGCCGGGAATAGGTTGTGTGCAGGGTGGACACAAGCAGTGACAATAGTCTCCTTAGCTATTGGGAGAATTGTCCAAAACTTCAAATTGGAAATGCCAATAGGACATGAGGAAGACTATGACACAATAGAAAACACAGGAACTCACAAGCTACATCCTCTCTTTTGTATTCTCACACCTAGAAATGTATAATACATGTCCCCATGTTTTGGTATTTAGATGATAATATTAATGATGATATCATCTTTTATGATTCTTAACATCTTGTACTAATTTTTTTCTTATATTTGAACCACAATCCATTCTTTATTGAAGTCAATTATTTATATTTACATTAGAAATCAATAGTTGATTCATTGTAGGAACAAATATTATTTGTACACCTCATATAAGTATTAAGATAGTAAATAATTTTAAAGGAGAAGACCCTTATATTGAAAACTATATTTATATATTTAAGAAAAATGCATTTTTATTTTTATTTCAATTGTTATTTGTGTAAAAAGAAATTGTGAGAATATTTTTTTTAATAACTTCATTCTTTCGCAAATTAGATTGAAAATGATGTTACATTGTATGTCGTGAACACTTCCAATTTGAATAATTGTGGTCTAAATCTAATTTAGGTAGAATGAATCTAGCTAAAATATATGTTTGAAAAAAATTGACTTTCATTTGGAAATGTTTAATTTTATTTCTATTGATAAATTAATTTGAAATGGGACATAAATATAAACATTTTGTAACAATTTATGGTGAACTCCTCAACACCCCAAGATCACCTACAAAAAAAAATAACTTCCACAAGGGAGATGGCATAAATATCATGCTATGATTATGGATGGAAGATTATTGGCATAAATATACAATGTACATATGACAAGTGTCTTAATCCTATCACATAAGACAACTAACTCATGACTACCTAGGACACAAGCATTAAATAAAAGCCAACTAGATAAGATGGGTGACAACTAATGCTTAACTAAAAAGATTCCTTCCGAGGACCTAAGTGGACTTAACATGTAAATAGGATTTAAATAGGGGGTAAGTTCACCAAGATGGTGCACAAAAAGGGGGTCAAAAGTGGCCACTTTTATTCTGAAATCACCTAAACCTAAACTTGGAGGAGTAATTTGAGATTCATGCACTCAAAATTTGAAGAAACTAAAAGAACAAGAATTGTAGTACTCTTAATCTAGTTTCTAAACTACTGAAGTTTTTCAAAAATAGATAATACTAAGAGGATCAAATTCTTCATGCACACAAAAGTGTTCTTTTTTTTTCAGCAAAACATAATATAGTGTTTGGCGTATGCCCCTTAATTTTTTAGTTGCATTTAGTATTTTTAAAAACTCATTGGTAGAAATATAGTTGAGAGTGAGTACTAGAAGTTGTATTTTTTTGTATTTTTTTATTGAGTGTTTTTTATGATTCTTCAAAGTGGATGCATCCTAATTTAATCACATCATGAAGCATGCACGTCACATAACTTGCACCAAAATAATTGAAAATGCATTTTTTTTCCAATGTATAAAGAATGAAGTGTAGAATAATATTTTTTTTTGTTTTCAAATTTGGACAAGTAGGTTAAAAGTTATTAAAGAAAGTCAATACATATGTCCCTAATAACTATGGAAATATTAGTGAAAGAAATTAAAAATAAATGTGTTAATGTAGATCAAATCTAAAAAAATTATATGGTTACAAAGATTAGAAGACGTGTGAAATTATGGCGGTAATTTTACTAATATTTTATTTATAATCTTCAAACCTAATGATGAGCAAGTTAAAAAAAAGAATAGAGGAAAAAATCATGTGAAAATGAGGAAAATGAGCCATCCAAACTGAAGGCTTGTCAAAACAAGTATGTTTTTTCTACAAGCCAAAACATGTATGTGCTTTGTACAAGCCAAAACACATATGTGTTTTGTAAAATTTTAGGTAAATAAATAAAGAAAATAAATAAATTGTTGTTCCATGAATCATGCAGAGAAAATGAAATTATTAAAGAGGGGATAAAACTAAAATCACTAAGTATCTTATTTTAGAGGAAATTGGTATGAACTTCAATTCTGAACGTAGCTTCAATAAAAATTCTTTTTGTAACTTATTTATCCTTTCTATTCAAGGAATATTTCCATTCATCAAGTATAGTGGGTATTACTATATTTATATATCTAGTTTAAATTTAAAATTGGGAAACTATGTATTTATGTAAGCAAAGGTAGATCAACACAATCTCAATTTCATGTTTAAGTACCCCTATTGATATCTAAAATCTATTGTTACTTTCTCATGTCAATAATATATATATGCCAACATTAAATCATAAATCAAACAAGATGGTAATTAGTTAATATAAGCATTATAAGTGTGCATTCAATTAGCTTTTATTTTTGCAATTTAGGAGGATTTTAAGATAGTTGGTTCTATTATAAAGTTAAGTTGTCCACTTACATAAAAATAATAATAATACCCCTTTTGTAGTAAGGTTGTTTGGAGTAAATTAGTCCTCTTAAGTGGTTTCCCTTTAGTAAACAATACGGATGACCTTCAATAATAATCCATAGATAATTTCTTTATAATGAATTGATAAACACTATATATATATATAGATTTTGATCTACTCACTATATTTTATAGTTATCCTTATAGATTCGTATAATATATTAGCATTATACCAAAGGTGAGAATCTTTTGGCCTACACTAAAAGCATCATGTTCTTGAGTCTAACTACCTAGCTCTCTCTCCATCCACCTTAGTCTTTAACTCTCTCGACATCTCTCTAAGCATCATGTTCTTGATGTTTTATGATGGAGAGTTGAGAGTTGAGGTTTAGGGATTAAATTTGATTATGTAGGTTTTAGTTTTAAATTATTAATGTCAAGGTTTTTAGGGTTTAACATATAGGGTATAAGGTTTATGTATTAAGGTTTAGGTCATAGGGTGTAGGGTTTATGATTGATGATTGATGATATAGGGCATAGGGTTTAGGGTTGAGAGTATAATATTGAGTGATAATGTTTAGGTTTGAGGGTAAAGGAACCTTGAGGGTTGAAGGTATAAGGTTTAGGGTAGAGTGTATAGGTTTTATGACCTAGGGATGAGTGTAGGGTTCAAATTTGAGGGTATATCATTTAGGATTGAGTGTATAGGGTTGAGGGTACATCCCCTAGGCCTTAAGGCCCAAGGTTGAGGGCTATGGTTTAGGGTTGAGGGTATATGATATAGGGTTTAGGATTGAGTGTATATGATTGAGGGTTTATTACATAGGCCTTAGGTTCCAAGGTTGAGGGATAGGGTTTAGGCTCAAGAGGGTATTGGTATAGGGTTAAGGATTGTGGATTTAGCCTATAGGATTTAAGGCCTAGGGTTGAGAGATATGGTTTAGGGTTGAGGGTATAGAGTATAAGGTTTAGGGTTGAGGTTATAAGATATAGGTTTTAGGGTTGAGGCTGTAGGGTTTAGGGTTGAGTATATGGTTAAGGGTTTAACCTATTGGCTTTAGTTCCTAGGTTTAAGGGATACAGTTTAGGGAATTGACAGTATAGTGTATAGGGTTTTAGGTTATGGGTATAGCGTTTAGGGTTGAAGGTATAAGGTCTAGGGTAGAGTCTATAGGATTTACAACCTATGGTTAAGTGTAAGGTTTAGGGTTGACAGTATAAGGTATCTAGGGTTTAAGGTTATGGGTATAATATGTTTTTTTTGCTCACATGCCCTATCTAAACGAGGACTACCTCTCTCCTTTCTTGTTCTTTGTGGTTTCTTTCCTTTTCCCTTAAGGAGAAAATTCCTTAAAAAATTTCCTTTTGAGTCAACCTTCCAATTATTTGTTAATTTCTCATCAAATAGGGAAAATTTGAGTGTTTGCATCTAAGAAGGATGAAGTGAGAATTCATCGGAAATAATTAATTGTTGGTTAGAAGGTATCTAAGACATTTTTCCATTTCAGGAAATGTTTCATTTCGAAAAAAATCCATTTTGGGAAATTTTCCCATTTTGAGAAATTTTCCCATTTTGTGAAATTTTCCATTTTGTGAAATTTTCCCATTTCAAGAAATTTTCCATTGTGGGGAATTTTTCCATTTCAAGGAAATTCTCTTTTGCGGAATTTTTCATTTCGTGGAAATTCACCTCTTGTGAAAAAATCCAAAACTTTCAAAAAATATGCAAAATTCTAAAATTTATAAATTTCCCATTTTTTGATATTTTTTCACCCCATGGAATCTTCTAAAATCCACAACAGGGTGAAATCTCCTAAAATCCACGATAGGGTGAAATCTCCTAAAATCCATGACAGGCCAAAATCTCCTAAAATCTTTGATAGGGTGAAATCTCCTAAACTCCTTGACAAGTCAAAATCTCTTAAAATCCATGACAAGGTGAAATCTCCTAAAATCCATGATAGGATGAAATCTCCTAAAATTCATGACAGCCCGTGAAATCTCCTAAAGTCCATGACAGGGTGAAATCTCCTAAATTTTGTGATGGCTAAAATTCTAAAATTCTATGATGAAACCAAAATCTCGAAAAGGTTTATTTTTTATATTTTAAGGATTGACTTTTTAGCATGTGAATTGATAATAATGATATTTGTTAAATGTGGGAAAATACAGGTTTTTTTCCTTATAAATCAAAGGGAATTTTTTTCATGTTTGACTCATAGATGCAAGCTGAGAAGAGAGGAGCTATCATAAAATTGTTATTGGAAGGAGATTAAATAAATCAAAAGGGGGGCTGCATATAGAGTCATGTCAATGCTTGTTGGCCTAGGAGGTGTTGTGTGTTCCAAGGTGCCAGGAGAAAATTTTGAAAAAGATTATAACTATATTAAACCAAATATTAAATGCAACTCAAGGATTTAATGTTGGTACACATAAGAATTTGTGCCAAAGTATGTGTCAGCTATGCAAAGTGTTTTAGGGATCAACAAAAGGATTTATTTTAAATTTTTAAATGATGACAAATGCCAATATCAAGCTTGTAACAAAAATTTTAATTGGAGATAAAAGGGGAATATTTTTTAAGCATTTAATTCACCTCCAATATTAAATACAAATGTAAACTGCCCTAGTTTGGATTGATCTGGGCCATTGATTAGAAATGAATCTCAATTCCCTTGAATTATACTACAAAATCTATAAAGGGGAGCTTTTCCTGATTTTGAAGGGTTGATCTAGAATTATTGTAATAACATTTTGAAGTTAATACAAGGAGTTCAAGACATTGAATTTTAGTGCTCTAATTATTTTTGCTTCTAAATATTGCATAGTTCCTACTTCCAAATTTCAATTCTAGTTATTTAGTTTTAGTTTAGTTGTAGTAATGGTGAAGTGTTAAAGGTATTTTGATAGGTCTCTAGTTCATACCATTTGCAATTTGTTGATTGTAAATTGTAGTGTATGGTTAGTATAAGCCTTTATTTGCAATGGTTCAACTATGAATGTTTGTCCATTTTATGCTAGCAAATGGATATATGTATGAATGTTTGTAGTTTGGAAATATTTTGGTTTTCCTTTGAAGATTACACTATTTTTGTAGCATTGTGGGTTAAACCTTGATTAGGCAAGAATTAGTTTGTGAGGTATTCGCCTATCTAAAGCATTAGCCATTATTGTAATTGTCCTTAGGTTTTTAGAATTAGGATTTCTAAACCCTCATATTTTGATCTTTATTTTAAAAGTTAGGGTTAGCTTTAGGAAGAAAAGCATCATAAAATTTCCATATTTGATGATTAAAATCATTTTCAAATTGTAGATCTAGAAATATAGTTAGGGTTCATACCAAATTTTTAGAATTCATAAAACCCTTGTTTTAGAAGCTTCTAGTTGAACCATAAAGGCCCCTTGTGAAATGAGCAATACATTAACCACTGAGTTGTTTTTGCAATGTCAAGACCTGACATACGAATCCTTGGGGTTATTTTCTAAATTATTTTGAGGAAATATTTCCTTTCAAGAGATAGGGTACCTAGTTACTTTGTTTGTGTTGTATAATGCAAAAACACTCATCAGGGTATGTGTAGGATCATGATGGGCCAAAAAGTGGCAATATGATGGGTATTTGTAGGGTATGTGGCTGACAACCTTTTTTTTACCCAAAAATTGATGAAATGAAAAGGGTTTTTAAAGGAGATTCTCAGCTTTCCACCAATATAAATTATGCTTTACTTTGAATTTAATAAATAATTATTATTCATTTTCTACTTGAATTATGACTAAAGTGTTGATTGATAGGCTGATTGAAAAACATATATAGCTTTCAAATGGTATCACATTTTTTGAATCCAAAACATTCATCACATTCTATGATTCGCATACTATAGGATTAAAAAAGAAAAAATGAATTTCATGAAGTTTTGACCAAGTTAAGGTGGTTAGACATATGAGCTTTTATATTTTTTAAAAGATGTAATAAAAATTTCATAATTAATTATTTACTTGGAAAAAAATACAAAAAAATATGCATCACATCCGGACATAAGTATTCTACTTATGTATAAAATATTATAAAAATATATTATCATTTTATTGTGGTGAGGGTGGTCAGACAGACACCTACTTCTTATTTTTTCCCTGAAATTTAAGTACTAGTGCATTGAAATTTCAAATTTTCACCAAATAGAGTTTTTTGTTTTTTAAATAAACCTAGTAGTTTAGAAACTACATACAATTTTCTCCAAATTCTATTCTTACATATTTTTGAAATAATATAGATAACTTATTCAAATTTTTATGTCAAGTTGCCTAACTTTGATTTTTCTGAATTTTTTGCCACTTAAGGGCCTATTTTTTCCATGATGATCCTGCACATACCCATCAACAGAATTGGTGCTAGAAGGAAGGAAATGGATAATTAGCTAGAAGTTAAATGAGATTTCATGTGATGGGTAAATGAAAGAAGATGAGTCCACAAAATGTGGAATTTTTTTCCTTAGGAAAAAAAATGAAATTGGCTTGCAAAAAATGGGATCCCACTTTTTAATAAATGGGATCTCGTTTAGCTTCAGGATCTCGAGCCTAAATTCTAAACGAGATCCCGATTTTTTTAAAAGTAGGATCCCCATTTTTTTTTAAATGGGATCCCATTTTTCAAAACAAGATCCATTTTGAATTTTTTTGTTTTGGAAAATTTTCAAAAGCGAGATCCCATTTTGAAAAAAAATTAAAAATGAAAATTTCAAAAATGGGATCCCATTTTGAAAAATTTTATTTTTCAAAACTTTGGGATTTTGAAAATTTTCCATTTTTGGAAACTTTTCAAAACAGGATCCCGTTTTTTAAAATATAAATATTTGGTTAGGGTTTTGGTTTGTTTTTTGGTTCAGGAAATAGCTTGGGGACCCGAACCTAAGCTTTGGACCTGGTTTGACCCAAAACTTGAAGGTCATGTCAATGTCATAGGAAAATAGTGACTTTGGACATGTTTGAAGACCTATTTTGCATAATTTTTTGATGAAATTAAAACCCATTATAGATGAGACAGTGTAGATTCCAAATATGTATTTTTTTTTACAATTGGATTATATTTTCTATTTTTCAATTAATTTATGATGAAATTGGTTCATAAATTTGAATTATTAAGGTTTTTTGGTATTTTAATAAATTTTTATTAAAATATTTTTTGTAAAACGAATTGCACCAAAATGTACTTCAAACAATTCTTTTCAATTTGAAAAAATAATTTTAAAAAAAGTTTGTCATCTTAAATGCGTGATGTACACGACAATTTTTTAAAACAACAAATATGGCCAATAATTTTTTTTAAAATATATATATTCAATAAAAAATTACAAAAAATTATCAAAAACTTGTTTTGATGAGTTACAAATCTTTTCCCAAAAGGATTTAGAAAAAAATGATTATTTAGGTCAAAATATGGATTACGTACATGTGCATGGTATGGTAAAAAAAGGTGACTTTTAAACAGCGGTTTTTAGAAGCGTCTATTGAAAATTAGTTTTTATCATTTGGGTATTGAAATAAATTACATATTTGAAAACTAGACCTTGAGTACTACATTTTATGATTAGTGATTTTTTTTAAGATTCCATTTCTAGGTTCTTCAAATTTTAAGGTCAAATGTGACAAATTCTAAAAATCAGGGAAAACACTTCCACTTTTTTGCCAAAAAGTGGACTCAAATTCTTGCACACACCCTTATAAATCTTAGATATGATAGATCTCTTTATATCTCAAAAATTCAAAATTTGAAAAATTAAAAAACTAAAAATATATATATGGATAAACAACAGTTTGTTTTCTCTTGTTGTATAGAGAATCGTAAGGTTGATATTCCACAGTTTCAAGAGGATCTAAATAGACAGTTGTATCTTGAGGGCTTATACTATTATGATTTGTTAGACTAATGTCGAATACATGAGACTACTAAGCACAATGAAATGAATTGTTTGACATTTTTTACAAGGTTGGATATGGCTATGAAAGGGGAAATCTATTTTTGGGATGTGGATAAGCCTAAGGTGTGCCTAGCATTAGATGAAGTTTTTCTTGCTTAAATAATGATAGTAGAACATTGCAAGGGTATACAAAATTGAATTTCATGAAAGATAAAATTAGTCTTGGGAACAAGATATGTTTGGACTTGCTACTACCATGTTGGTGTAGAGTATATTTATATGGATTTAGGGCCCTTTTGAGCTAAATCGACCCAATTTTTCCTTAATTTAATGTTGTAAAGTATATTTATTTGCACTTTCACATTGAATTTTTGGCCCTCTTGCATTTATGACCTTAATATCATCATTAATAGGCCCCTAAGACCCTATATTATGCATCCCAAGGCATATTTTAACTAAAATCTTGACAGACCTCATATAAGCTTAATTTATACACTCCCTAACACTTTAGCAATCAAAATAGGCCCTATGGGACCCATATGCCATCTTGGGAATATGAGTCCCATCTAGGTGGGACCCATATGCCACAGATGGTGTATGAGTCTCATTTGGTCTATTTTTAAGGATTAAAGCGAGAAAATAGGGTTTTAAATTCAAAATTCTTCTATGTTAGCCTTTGGGATCTAATAAACAGTCATTTGGATGGATTGCCTATATAATTGAGGTCTCAAATCATTATTTCATCAAGCATTCATGATATCAAGTCAAAAACTCAAGAGTTAAGCAATTCAAGATCATTTCTAAGGCATTCAAGGGCATAATTCTTCATGAATTGTTGCATCAAATTCAAGATCCATCATCATGTCAAGGTTATCAAGCATCAAACATGTTATTGATCTAGTGTTTTGATGTAGCCTTGAGGATTCATTTACAAGCATTGTTCCATACCAAAGTTCAAGACCTAGATCTACATCCTCCATTGCCATTTTATGTTAGATTACATATTTACAAAGCATCATTTACAAAGCATCATTAAAGGTATCATTGTCCATGTTTCATTGTTTCATCATTTGGTTTAATTACCTAAATGGGGCTTGACCAAGGAAAACCCCTATTCACTAGCAATCAACAAGTTTTCTCCTCTTTACATGTGTGATTGTATATCTAGGTTTCTTGGAGCTTGAAGGATCATTGAAGATTAGGTTACAAGCTTGAAGAAAGTTGTTGGAGTTGTCTCCCCATTTGCAAGGTTGTAATCTTCACTAAAAAGTCTCATACGACCTTGAAATTGAGGTTTTGGATCCAGAAATCAATCAAGAAGTCCAGAGCAGACTTTGAAGATCAAATTCAAAGCTTGAAGTTCCAGAAAACCCTAAATGGACTAATTTTCCAATTCTAGTGTATGAGTCCCAGTTTAGGTCAAAATTTATATTTTTGCATATTCAAATACCCATTTTCTAGATTCTTGTTTCTGCACAAAAAACCAGATCTGGGACTAATTCGCCCAGCTTGGCGTATGAATCCCACTCAGCATTAAAGTCAAAATTTCTAGTATTTTAGAGCCCCATCTAGTCATCTTTAGGTTTCTAGGTGCACACATTCCATCCTGTAGCTTTTTGTTTTATTTTACATACTTTTCTAGGTCATTTCACGAAGCATTGCATCATATTAGGGTTTAGCATTACATCTAGCATTTCATTTGTCTTTCCAATCCCTACCTTGGTGTTCTCATTAGTTTATAGGTAGCCCCTAGGACAACCCTATTGCAAGATCTTTTTCTCCTTTGCATTAAGATCTCTAAGGTGTCCTTGAATGAAACTTGAGGGAAATAGGTCTAGGTCCCTAAACACCTAGTTTGAGTTCCACCTCCCAAAAGGTGGAACACTATTTTTCGTTGTTTCAACAAGTAATGGATGAGTATTAAAAGGTGCAGCAACACAAAGATTCTATGAATATTGTTGATGAATCTAATCAAATGTCAACTTATGAATTACAAAAGGAGGAAATCTAATCACAAGCTATATTACAAAGTTTCTACATGCCCTATTGGATAATATATACCTCTTCTTCCATATCACCATTCAAGAAAGTTGACTTGACATGTATTTGATATACTTTTAACTTCTTATTAGCAACAAGAGCAAGAAACATCTTTATTGCTTCCATTCTGGCTGCCAGAGAAAAAGTCTACACAAAATCAATTCCTTCAACTTGTGAATAGCTCATGCAAACCAATATGGCTTTATTCCTTACCACTTCACCATCTTCATTTAGCTTATTCTAAAACACCCACTTTTTTCCTATCACATTCTTATCAGCTAGATAGGGAACTAATTCCCATGTCTGATTCTTCTCAATTTGGTTTAGTTCTACTTCCATTTCTTTTATCCAATTATCATATTTTCTAACATCAGCAATGTTTTTTGTCTCTACTATTGATAAAAAGAACAATTTTCCTTATTCAGATTCTTTTGCAACTTTCTTCTTTTCAACACACCTTCATTTTAATTCTAATGATCTAATCCAATTCTTCTTTTATGTTGAAGTCTTCAACACCTTTTTTTCTTTTTTAGGGGGCAAAAAAAGTTTTGCAAGTGAAATCTCTCCCTGAGATAATGCTCTATCTCATTTTATTATAGGATCTTGTGTAGAGTACACAAGTGTAGAATTATCTTTCCTATCATGGTCTTCTTTCCAGACCTTTTCATTTTTCTTATTTTTTTGATTGAATGTTTCATCCCTTTTCTAATTCTAAATAACTGGCTTCAAAAAACCACTCCTGCAATGTTTTTCCTTCTATCCCATCTTGTTGCATTTGTAGCCCACAATGTTGTTCTCTAGAAAAAAAAATTTCCTCTTCACCTTAGATGTGCACTCACTATCCTTGTGACCATAGTTGTTGCAAGCATAGAAATATCCATGAAATAAGATAGTATTGTTTCTTTGAGGCACAACTAATCTTCCACCCATATTATCATTCCTTCTTTGTCTAACTCTATAATCAACAGCCTTATGCCCAAATTTATTTTAGGAAAAATAATAACCTTGAAAGGATTGATTGAACTTGGTAGGAGAATGTTTTCTTGTAGGTGGATGATTTCTAAATCCTTTTTGGTTCTGGTTAGAATTTGATCCACCTTCTTTCTTTCCATTTTGAACAATCTTTGCATCTCTAGAGCCATCTTTCTTAGAATCTTCAATGCAACCTTTCTCCTTCTCTACTTCAGTCCTTCCATTAAATTTGGAGCTATCCTCGATACTAGACTTCTCTCCTCTATTAATGTGTTCTTTTTCTCTTTTCAGGGTATTCCTTAGAGTGACAATTTCCTCTTCAAGTTTCAAAACATTTTAAAGTTGTTTTGTCATTGAGGTTGAAATTCAAGTAATCTTCAATCCTTTTTTCCTTCTTCAACCTTTACTTTTAGATCAAATATCATACCTTCTACCCATTTTAATTTGATTTCACCTTCTTTTACCTTGGCTTTCAATTTTCTAGTTTCTCCCTTTTATTTTTCAAGCAAACTCTCATATTTTTGATTTAGTCCCCTTGCTTCATTCAAGTCTTTCGAAGAAGACTGAATTTTTCCTTCAAAACCTTTTTCCTAATCATCTGAATTGAAATCCCAACCTTCAGGTTCCATTGATTCTAGATCTAGATAAGAAGAAAGCATGTCCTCATCACTCAAGGATCCGGGCTCCTTAAATTTTTTAAACTTAAATTTTTTGTCAACATTATTGAAGGCCATAAAGAGGGTTTTATCATTTGAATCATTCTCCTCATCTTAAGAGGAGACATTGCTTTATTTGGAGTAGAGACTCTTTTTAGCCTTATCTTTTATTGTTATCATCTTATTATTTAGAAGGACATTTAGATGCAAAAAGACCAATTCTTCCACAATTGCAACATTTGAAAGGTAACTTACCTTTGTACTTGCCAATGCCTTTCTTCAATCGTATTACAAACTTTGCTTCAACCTCTTCAAGGTCACCATTTTGATCAGCAACTTCATCTTCAATATTTTTGTTAGCTTTGAATGCAACTTCCTTTCTTAGAACATCTTGATTGAAAACTCTTTCATTTCAAAGGAAATAAGAGTACCAAATATTTCATCAATAGAGTATTGATCTAGGTCTTTAGATTCTTCAATGGAAAACACCTTATGACTAAAATTTTTAGGGAGAGATAGATCAAGACCTTCATAATATCAAGTTTTCTTTTGCTTCTCCACCAAGACCAGTGATGCCAGAGACAAATTCTTATACCCAGAGCATGTAACTTGCAATGTTTTCATCTTCTATCATCTTTATAATCTCAACTCTACTTTTAAATATCTACATTTTTGCTTTCTTTACTTTTATATCACCTTCATATATATTGTTAAGCTTTTCCCAAACATCCTTAGCAAAGTTTCAATTCATCATCTTCAAGAGATTTGAATATACCAATCCACATAAGAGAGCATTCTTAGCTTTGAAATTGCATTCATATAATCTAATTTTAGTAGGATCTATTAGAGGAGTAGCAGGAGCAACAAACCATCCTTGATCGATTGTCACACACCAAACCCTAGAGAGTTTAGTTGGCCTTCCATTCTTAGTTTCTAGAATGCATAATTAGTCCCATCAAACCTAGGAAACTTGTATGAATCATCATGTGTCATCTCAGATCTTTTCCTCAAGCAATCAAGCTTTCTTCAAAGGAACTTGGCTCTGATACCGATTGTTGAACACACCTAGAGACTAAGAGGGGGGCGAATCAATACACACAAAAACCCTTCCAAATATTGAATTTCTTAGCATAATACAAACTTCAAACACTTAAGCAGATCAATAGAAAGATACAGTAGTTTAAACCCTTAGCAACTTTAGCAATGAAAGATATAGTAATTCTAACTTCTAATCAAATCAGCAAAATAATAAATGGACAAAAACACACATCCATAAGATGACACTAGTTTTATGTGGAAAACCCAATGAGGGAAAAACCACAATGACATTCAACTCACAATATAAAGGGTCACTTCCAAAAAGGATTTGCAAACTAAGGCTCACTACCTTAGTGCAAGATATAAAGGACTTGCAGGACTGAAGCAAACACAACTTCAAAAGAAAGGCATAAGGACCTAATGAGATTCACTATCTCAGAGCATAATACAAAAAGATTTAGATAAAGTTTACAATATTTATTAACATAACACTCTATTGACTGAGGCATTGTAGAACATCTGATCTTTCCTCTTCACAATGTAGCACTAACTCTACTGGATATTCAATGTATTCCACATTCACACTTTTTTGCACTTGTACACTCTTATGTTCACCTTGCATGATCTAAAATTATCTTGCATTTATATCCACCACAATTCTTCAAAACTTCAATTAGGTTAGCTAGGAAAGAATATAATCAATGAATTCAACAAGTCAACCACCAAAACATAATGTGGTCCTATCCCGAGGATAGAGAGGACCAAAAAAAGACCTATTACATCTTCCAATCTGATCTAAAATAATTCACATGTTGGCACACATCAAACTAATTCGACATCAAGGAAACGTGTAGATGAAACATGAAATACATAACCAGTTGGCCCTAAAACATACTCCCAATTCAATTATCTTGATGCGGTCCCAAAAAATATAGGTTAGGAACCAAAATTATCATAACCATATTCAATTGCTGGAACAGACCCCAAGCACATGGCACAAGCAAGAGAACAATCCATGTCATCCAGATATCTACAAATAACCCAAAATGCTAACCCAAGACACAATGCAACACCGAAGAGACCAATAAGAAACATGTAGATCACATTGAGATGTTCCATGAACATCCAAAAATACTTCCATACACTTCTTTCATATTTTCATGCCATCAATAGCCATCACAAATCAAACAGGAAGTACAAAATGCATAAACATGAGATATGACATTAACAAAACAACTTGTAGACCACTTCATCATATTGAATTGGAACTGAGACACTACACAAAAATTGGGAGAACATTCACCAAGCCACATGAGAAGAGACATCATTGTAGAGAAATGTGGTGCATTTCCCGAACTAGTCTAGACAACGAATAGGGTGAAAGTACAAAGTTGTGTACACACTTTATAAAGGAAACAACCAACACTAATCCAACTTTTAAAATTTAATCACTGAAAGGTTGCATATGTTTTAAATTTTGAAATGATGTAAACTAATAAAATGTGTATTTTTTATTATATTTTATGTTTGTATTTTTTTGAAAAAATTAAAAAAATATTTGAATATAGTTTTTTATAAATTTACACTAGAATTTTGTTGTTGATAAAATGTTGAAAAATGAAGTTACATGAGATGTCAATCTTTGAATACTCCTCAACAAAACTGGTGACCTAAAAAGATAGGAGTTCAATATCCACATAGCATTAACTTTGAATCCCAAACTGCAAGACCATATCTTCAACAATGGAGGAATGTAGAGCATTCTCCCAAAAATACTTAAAGCAACTTCCTAAGCCTGAAACACTTAAGCAACTTGTGGAGGCCAGATCTTTCTTTCAACAACATATGCTTTATCAAGAACATCAAGAGAGAGCATAAGACATATTGTAGACCTTTAGCAACATCACCAACACCTCTAATACTAATCTCAAATGCTTCTAATCCTCATCTTAATATATCACTATGAAACCAACTCTGTTAGCAAAAAACATACTCACTACTTCTTAGATAAGACATGGCATCCAACCATGAACTTCAGTAAACATTAGATAAGACATGACATCCAATCATGAACTTAATAAAACATCAGTTAAGGTATGACATCCAATCATGAACTTCAAAAACTCTTCTTAGATAAGGCATGACGTCAATCATTAACTTCAGCAATTCCTCTCTACATCAATGTTAGACCAAACTAAATATTTTCAATAATGGAAATCAATGCCACATAGCAAACAAGTAATGACACCAAGGACTAAAAACCTCCCAACAATTAGTGTTGATATTAATGAAAACCACTACCAAACATACAACAAAATACAATCAGGTATGTGTAGGATCATCATGGAAAAAATAGGCCCTTAAGTGGCAAAAAAATCAGAAAAATCAGAGTTAGGCAACTTGACGTAAAAATTTGAATAAGTTATCTATATTATTTCAAAAATATGTAAGAATAGAATCTGTAGCAAATTGAATGTGGTTTCTAAACTACTAGGTTTATTTAAAAGGGTATGTGCAAGATCATGATGGGCCAAAAAGTGGTGATATGATGGGTATTTGTAGGGTATGTGGCTGGGAACTTTTTTTTTACCCAAAATTGATGAAATGAAAAGGGTTTTTAAAGGATATTCTCAACTTTCAAACAATATAAAGTATGATTTACTTTGAATTTAATTTATAATTATTATTCATTTTCTATTTGAATTATGAGTAAAGTCTTTATTGATAGGCTGATTGAAAAATATCTATAACTTTCAAACAGTGTCGCATTTTTGGAATCCAAAACATGTATCACATTCTATGCTTTGCATACTATAAGATTTTTTTTTTAAAATGAATTTCATGAATTTTTAACCAAGTTAAGGTGGTCAAACATGGGAGTTTTTATATTTTTTAAAAGTTGTAATAAAAAATTAATAATTAATTATTTACTTGGAAAAAAATTACAAAAAAATATGCATCACATCCGGACATGAGCCATCTACTTATGTCTAAAATATTATAAAAAATATGATCATTTTATTGTGGTTAGGGTGGTCAAACATACACCTACTTATTTTCTCCCTAAAATTTAAGTACTATTGCATTGAAATTTCAAATTTTCACAAAATAGATTTAAAAAAATAAACCTAGTAGTTTAGAAACTACATTCAATTTGCTATAGATTTTATTCTTACATATTTTTGAAATAATATAGATAACTTATTCAAATTTTTTACGTCAAGTTGCCTAACTCGATTTTTCTAAATTTTCGCCACTTAAGGGCCCCTTTTTCCATGATGATCCACATACCAAAAATAAATAAATCTATTTGGTGAAAATTTGAAATTTCAATGCAGTAGTACTTTTAAATTTTAGGGAAAAATAAGTAGGTGTCTATCGACCACCCTAATCACAATAAAATGATAATATTTTTTTATAAGATTTTAGATATAAGTAGAGGACTCATTTCCCAATGTGATGCATTTTTTTGTAATTTTTTCCAAGTAAATAATTAATTATGATTTTTTTATTACAAATTTTAAAAATATAAAACCTCGTATGTCTGACCACTTTAGCTTGGTCAAAACTTCATGATTTTTTTTTTTTAATCCTATAGTATGGAAAGCATAGAATGTGACACATGTTTTGGATTCAAAAACTGTGATACCGTTTGAAAGTTATAGATATGTTTTTCAATCAGCCTATCAATTAGGACTTTAGTCATAATTCAAATAGACAATGAATAATAATTATTTATTAAATTTAAATTAAATCATAATTTATATTGGTGAAAATCTAAGAATCTCCTTTAAAAACCCTTTTCGTTTCATCAATTTTGGGTAAAAAAAATGTTGTCAGCCACATGGGCCATCATATCACTTACATATAACCACTTTTTGGCCCATCATGATTCTACACATACCCAACCCACAAATCAATGTTTACATCAATGACAGCAATTTCCAACACATTTATCATTTAGTCTCTATTCCTCAAGAGGATAAGATCTCTTTATTATAATTTTTTCCATTCTGGAGGTACAAATACTAACACAGGGTTTGACTGAGGCAAGCCCATATATGGCACAACCCTTCCTCTTCTTTTGAATGTGTAGGTATATAATTGAAGAGGACTGGAAGAAGATTCAAGCCAACTTGCTCATTTGTGCATTCAATCCCTACAACTTGACAAGATACGAAAACTCAACTATCTTAGTAACGGACAAAGATCTGACAACAAGATCTGAAAGGAAGAAGCCACAAAATAGGGACTTGAGGATTGTGAAGTTGATTTTTGGTTTTAGATCCCTAGTCTCAGGTCAAGAGCACCCTTTTCCACCCATATCAAGCTTAAACTTAAATCACAAGTGCATCAATAACTACTCTATTCATTTTAGGTCTTCAATTTTGGTTATCAGTTTCTAGTTTGTTTGTATTCATCTCAAAATGTTGTATTTTCATAGTTAGCTAGTTGCATCAATGTATTTGAATCAAAAATACATTTCCAAATCCACACACACACTGAATTAAAAATGGGATTGGATATCAAGGATTGGTTGACTCACCTTTTAGGCTAAAGGTTAATCTCATGTCCTTATCCATCTTGAATTCCCCAATGTTTTTTAGGTGAAAGATGATTAATCCTAGTTAAACCCTAGGAATCACATTTCCAATAAAACAATAGATTATGCTTTCATCATTCACTTGAGCTCCATTAATTTGAAAAAAACTAAAAATATATAACATAAATTTGTATTTATTTCTATACTACTCTTTTTTCCATTCAACAAGGATTTCTCTTATCTTATGGTTTAATATTGGACAAATTAATTTGGATTATCTGAAGGTATTCCTTTGTCAATTAGTCTTCCTAATTGACTTTAGTGGAAAATGATTCTTGACACATTTAGAATATGGTTTCTTACTAGAATTTTTGATAGCTACCTTTTGTTAGGTGTCTTACTCTCTTAAAATAAGTATTGTAAGCTCTTCTTGTTTATATATTTTCAGTGATTTATAATCAAATTTTTTTCTAAAGGAATTAAATTTTCCTCTTAGATTTTTTTTTGGAAAATAATCTTAACATTTGAAAATAGTGTATTATTAGCTAGGACTGAGTATGTAGGCCTAAAGAAAATAGTGGTCTAAGTAAAAGTATTATCAAGTTGAATATTCAAGAATTTGCTACTAAATTTTATTGGATATGATCTAGGTAGCAAGATTAACTATGGGCCAAACTTCTTTGATATTTAAATATTTATGAAGTGTTGATGTTGCTAAGATTTCTAGAATAAGTTTGACTATGAAAGGCTCTCTGATTTGGAATACTACCAAGAAGGATGTTTCACTTGTTCAGTAGGATCTATTTTGGATTGTAAATTTGGGGCATAATTTTCTTTTTAGATAGATTCATGGGATTTTCACCACCCAATTCTTTCCTTCTTTCCCCATATTCTCCATTTGAGTAAAATATTTTTAGATGTTGGTTGGTCTAAAGTGTCAAAATTTAATGCTTCTCACTTAGTGGATGGTTCTCACATTTATTATCGGAAGGATCCTAATTGTTGTGATTATATGGGAAAAGAAAGTTTTGAAGGGACTCGAAACCCTTTACAACTGAACATACAAAATTTTGCTCAAAGAAAATAACAATACGCCATCAGTGGAAACCATCCACTAGAACAAAAAAAATGTTTCTCAAAGATAAAACATTACACCATCAACAACAACCAACAACAAAAAAGTAGCAAAACAATAGTAAACAAACAAAGACCCAACAACAAGGAAAAAAACACATCAAAACAAAAAACTAGACACTATTTCATGCTCCTTAAGGTGTTAGCCACCTCAAGCTCTCGGTCCCTATGGAGACCAATCATGTCCAATAGTTCTTTTTTCTCTTCCTCAAATGATTTACTCAAATTTCCCTTTCCTCTAGTAGCAGGGCCTTTAGCTTCATCCTTCCCAACCTTTTTTCCCTTTCCTTTAGTAGCCTGGTCCTTCTCCATCAGCTCAGTAAAGTAGAGTTGGTCTTCTCTTATCTCGCTAATCTTTTGGAATAGGACCTCCAAGGAATCAACACTATTCTTAACAGAAATGTGGCAAGCTTGTAACAGTTTCTTAATGTCTTCTTTGGTTTCCAAAACATTGGCCTCCAAATCAAAGAGATGTTGCTCAACTAAAGACTTGAAGTCAAAAAAAGAACATTCTAAATCCATAATTTTATCAATCAAAATGTCTGAGGTAGATCCCTTTGAAAGGTTCTACACATTTTCTTTTAATCCCCTGATCTTAATGTTCACCCTGTTGAATTCCTGTAGATTCCACTTCACCAACTTGAAAGTCCTAGTGGCCCCCGCACACACCATGTTAAGGAGTTTGAACATTGATGTGAAATCATCATTAAGATAGAAGAAGTCCTCCAACAATGAATTAACTTTGAGAGGTTCTACTTTACTAGACTTCTGATTAACACCCTCCTCATCCTGCATAGTTTTCTCACCAGAGGGTTCCACAGTAGGTGAGTTTCAAACCAGGGAATCATCAATTTCAACCATCTTCTCCTTTAAGCCCTTATCCTTGCGATGCTCAATTGTGTCCTGGTCACCACCTTCCAGAGATTAATTTTTTAGCTTTGCAAGATGCTTCAAGAAGCCCTTCTTAGACTTTCGTTGACCTCCATTACCACAAAATTATCCTACAAACCCTCCTCCTTACCTCCCGCCACAACATCATCCTGGAAATTAACAACTACATTGTCCTTAGACTTGGAGTCCCCAGAACCAACCTCCATATCATTTCCATCCATTTGGGACTTTGATTCCTGAATAATAAATCCACTCCTCCCCACTAGTGCTAGTGTCTAAGCCAGAAAAATGAGACCCATCACTCAAAGTATTTTCCTTTCCCTTAAAAGATTTAGCAAGAATGTGGGCCCTCACATGCTCCATAATAAGCAAGATGAGACCCTCGTACAGAACCGATGCCCTCCCATTTTCCAAATGTGCATACATAGACACCTCCAATGAGAACAACAAAAAGAAAGGAAACAAAGTAAACATTCCATGCCTAAAATGATTTAAAAGTGTAAAATGATGCCCTAATATTGTAGTAAACCTACCTTCAAGGGTCACATACCACACATAATAATATCCACAATATTCATCCAGATCTTCTTGAGGGACATCTGCTCGTAGCCCCAAGATGCTAACTTGATAAGTTTCTCAGTTGTCATCCTTAAATAATTGATCCAAAGCCTCCTCTTTACTCTTCTTATCTTTAAAGAATTTGCACCCAACAATAGGCAACCCCGCAATAGAAACTATAAAATCCTCATTTATCTCAAAAACCATTCCCTTAATCTAAAGCTTATGATTATGCCAATAAGAAGAAAACTCTGTTGAAGCCTTATGGTCATGTCCATGAAGCCTTTCGAAGAAAGGAATAAAGTTATCATGCTCAAGGATCCTCCAAATTTTCCTCTTCTTCCTCAAACTCGCATAGGAATGGGGTTCAATTATACTTTGATCATCCCCCATATTCATAATAACCAGCAACAAAAACCCTTAGATAAATACACTCAACTGATAGATACCAAGCAAATAGATACCCACAAAATGTGTGACAATAATGTAGATACAAATAGTAATATAATGCCAGCAAATAAGATCATCCATATTCATCATTTCTCATTAAAACCTTAGCTCCCTCGATAAGGGGGGAGTACTCCTCCCATGACTTGTACTCATTATTTCTGATAGCCTCATTAGCAAAAAAATATGATAATGGGTTTCCCTCTCGGTAGATGTGAGAAACACGAATTTCCTCACATGATCTCAACATCATTATAGTATCCAAGTAATCAACCGCTTGATAGTCTAGCTAGGCTTTTGGATTCCATGTAGGCATTTTGACAATGTTTAGAGAGTCACCCTCCACCCAAATTTTAGAGTAGCCCTTTTCCATGGAAAACTTAATATTGATGAATGCAGCCTTGGCTTTTACATAGTGATTGGTCTGATTTCCCAACATGAGTGCGACTGCACCCAAGAATCTGCCAATATCATTCCTCAAAGCAAAGTGTTAAATCAGGATAATCTTTGTAAAATGGGATTTGTGATTCCTAATATATGTGTGCTATGTGAATCAGATGAGAAGAGTGATTTTCACCTTTGCATTGGATGCAATTTTTCTTCTCTCATCTAGGGAAAGTCTCTTGCTCTTTCGGATCTGGGTTGGGTTTTTTTGGACTCTCTCTACAGCTTTGTAGAGTAGTGGAAGTGCCCCTCATCCTCTCCATTCTTAGAAGGCTTTAAGATCGCATGGCCCCACATATTGCTTGGGGTATTTGGAAAGAACGTAATAACAAAATTTTCCATGATTCTAAACTTAAGATGGGTAGTGTCTTCATCAAGATTTGTTGGGAACAGACTAATAACTCTATTCCTTATATTTATCTATTGATAGGCTAAGCTTGAGACACAAATTTCAAGAAATGCTAAGTTCTATGTCATAAGGAATAGACTAATAAGGCTATCTTAGGATTCATTTTCTGAATCTTTTGTGTCCCAAGCTTGGGCTACTGGAACTCATATGCCCCAACTAGAATATGAGTCCCACTTTAGCTTGGACCTATTTTTAATTCAATTCTTGGTAGGATTTTATTCTCCTAGATCTTATGTTGTCTTGTTGTGTTGTAATTTCAGGAAATTTGACATAAACAATTATAAATACAAGGTTATTTCACATATTTTCTCCTAATTTTTCAAGTATTCAAGCATTATAGAAAATTTATGATCAAGAGATCATTCAAGAGATAATTATCAAGTACTTTGAATCATCAATTCAATATTCAAGAATCATGTCAAATTCATCACTTATCATGTGTGTTTTTGAGCTAACATTTGTGATGTTGGTTTTTGTGATTCAAGCAAGCATTCAAAGGCATAATCTCATATCAATAATCAAGAGTCAAGATCTACATTCATGCTAGCCATTTCATACAATATTGTAGCCTTTATTTCAAGGGTTTGGTGAGTTGCAACATTGCATATTTTTCATTTATCATTCCTTCATTCTAGTTCATTTCATTTCAAGGTTTGATTACCAAAACAGGTTTTGACCAAGGCAAACCCCTATCCACTAACAAATCAATGTTTTCTCTCTCTACATGTGTGATTGAAGATCTAGGCGATTTGAGACTTGAAGATCCTTTGAATACAAAGTTGCAAGATTGAAGAAAGTTGTCAAGAAGTTGTCATCTTCACAGAAAGTCATCTACAAGGCATAATTCAAACTTCCAGACTCAGAGATCAGACAATATAGAGAAGCTACAAAAGATTAGTAGATGATACTAGAGTTTTGAAAAAATTCTAATACTGGGACTAAATCACCACCTCGGGTGTATGAGTCCTAGTATACCACTTTTCAGCCATTTTTTGAACCCAGAAACCCTATACTAGGACTAAATCGCCTAGTCTAGCATATGAGTCCTTGTACACATTAACAACAACAAATTTTATGGCTTTTAGGTCTTGTTTAGTCATCTTCGATCCTCCAGGTACATTTTTGTATCTTGTTATTTAATGATCTAATTTCAATTTCCATTTTCTAGGCCATATAGTTAAATTTTTCTAATACTTTCATCTATTTATTTCTAAGTATTTGGTTAGTGGTGAACTCCCCTCTTTAATCACACCTAAGGAGACCTTGTAGCAATCTCTTTTCCTAATTGGATCATTAGGTTGAGATCTCTATGGTTTCATTTAATGAACTAAGAGCGAAATAGGAGGAGGAGCTACCCCCTTTGTATGTGTTCCATCTCCTAAAAGGTGGAGCACCCTATTTCCTTGTGTTCAGGAGGAAATCCTAATGTTCATGTGGCCTTGTCTTCTATTTTGGTAGATCACCCATGTTGTTCTCTAAAGGAAATTGATGAGTCTTTCTTGGGGCTATTATCCTTAGATGGTTTATTGAATTTCTCAGGGATACTATATTTTACAATATGAAAAATATGGGTACAAATATTTTTATATATGAGAAAATATATGAAATAATTATTATGGGCCTACATATAATTTTTTCCTCTATTTTTTCAAAATAAACGTCTTAGGTCTAGGACAACATAGGAAAGAGATGATTCCAAGGTCCTAAATATATTCTTTATGGGGTTCATGAGGAATGTGTATCTCATCTTTTCTTTGAGAGTTCTTTTTTTAGGGTCTTTGGATACTATGGTGACACATTTGGAACTAACCTCTAGTTCATACTAATTTTGTATTTGAATTTGGGGATAGTATGGGATGTCCTCCTACTTCTGCTTCTTTACTTTTTGTGGCTTGGGATATCAGTATTCTCTTTAATCTTTGAAAATTTTGAATGGAAAAACATCATTAGATCTTTCAAGGTTAGTAGAGTCTTATTTTGGATGTCTAGAAAAGTTTGGACAAATTAAAGAAACTTTGGAGGCCAAGTATTCTATTTATTAAGTCTTAGTTTCTTATGATATTCAAATTTTCAAAAAATAAGACTTGGGTCACTTGGTTAGACCTATTCTTTATATTTCTAAGATAAAAAAATATGATTATTATTGTGAATGGAGTATATGACTTAATCAAATCCCATTTAGTTCCTACTCACACTTAGCTAATTAAGTTTACTTCTTGAACTTTTAGTTCATTTAATTTTTTTGTCTCATGTCATGATTGTAACACTTTTCACAATCCTATTTTGTATTATTGTTCACCTTTTCTATATAGACTAATGAGAAATATACAGTTTCTTATACCTATAACTACTAAACCGATAAGAATTTGAAAATGATATGAACTAGTGATTTGTGGTGACTGATGTGTAGATTTTTTATTTTTTATTGTATTTTCTTTTTAAAATAAACCATGAATCTTTCAACATATCCTTTAATAAATATTTTTAAATAATAAACAACATTTTCAAAATTTCATGTTTATGTTTGTCCAACATAACTTTTTTTTAGAAAGGATAAAATTCTAATTTTTAAAATATAGATTCTTAACATCAATATCTAGGGAATAGATATTTTTTTCATATTTTTTCGTTACATAAATTCATTTAATTAATTTTTCAAGTCACTATAACTATAATTTGGGCATAAGTGTATGTCGTCCAACATAACTTGTTGTGTATATATCGTAATTCATTTTTCTTTTTTTTGGTGAAACAAGGACATCAATACTTAGGGAAAAGGTATTTTTTGAAATTTTTACAATGGTTTACTATTTTTCCACCTCTGTAGTCTAATGAAGAACTTGGTGTTCATTGAAAAGCCTATGTTTGTTAAAAAATGAAAATTGAATACATGATAAAATGAAAACATATCACAACTATACTTGTTGGAAAACTCGTTTCGAGGACTACAATCCTATAAAATATATTGTCAAGTTAAGTACATATAAAGGTCCAACCTAGGGTTTGAAATTGGATTTTTTTAGGAGAATCTGAAGTAGAAACCAAAAATTCCATACTTAACCCCTTTGTTTGAAGGACTTTCAAATGAACCTAACTTTTTTCGAAGGTTAAACCTTTGCTCGAAGGCCCCTTCAAGTGAAGATGATTGTGTAAAAAAATATTTTTACATGGCATATACCTTCACTCAAAGGTGCTTGATTGCACATCTTTGCTTGAAAGTCCTTCAAATGATTTTTTTTCTTCACTCGAAGGTGCTTTGTAAAAACATTCCTCCTCCCTCAAAAAACTTCATTGTCCCAAAAGTGGGACTCAGTGTTGTGAGATTACCCAAAAATTATGAGGAATAATTGAATGTAGATTTTCTCTATTGGAATAAGGATAGGGTGAGGCATAAGAGGTTCTTCATAGGTACAAATGTGCTTCCATGTTGGAGGAAAAGAGGAGAATGTAAGTGAATGTATTGTAATCTCTTTTTATTTGATGATAATGAATACTTGGTCTCTCTTCTTGGTGGACTTTTTCCTACAACAATTTCTCCACATAAATCCTATGTTATGTGATCTACTCTTATGTTGTTGATTTGTGCCTCATTGTTGCTATCTTATGGTGATGTTAAATTATTTATCTATTGTTGTTATAAGTTCACATAATTTAGTGTTGATACTTGAATGGTATGTTGGCTGATTTTTAGAATCATAAAGAAGATGGATCTAATCATGGTAATTCTATATTAAGGAAACTTAATTTCATATAAATGTATATAAGTTACAAATTTTCATACTGTAGTAGTGTAATCCTTGTATCTCATTCATTGAAGTCATATTTTGATAGAGATTGAATTTTTCAATAATTGGTATTGGAACATATATATTTCTCATCATAAGCAAGGCTCTTCTTGTACAATATGTATCCTATTGAATCCTATTGCATTATATAATCTAGCATTCATTGAAATTTATACTCTCTTGTGGAAGGTTGTTTTTAGTTTTATAGGTGATCCTTGATTATTGATTATGTTGTGTGACTGTTACATGGTATCAAAGCTTGAAATCTATAAGTCTCGTCTACATTTGAGAGTGGTTTTAGAGGAAATTTGGTATGGATTTTTTTTTTTTTAAATAGACCTCCCTATTAAGTCCAAAAGGCTCAAATACTTATAAACTGAAATAAAATTTGAGAGATTGGATTTTTTTTAAATGGCTAAGGGTTTGTAAAAAAAATCATACAAAATTTCTATATAGAACCAATACAATACATATTTTTACCATATGAACCTATCACATCATCAAAATTGATTAGCAGAATATATTTTGACATCTCAACTTTAGCTTGCAATAGATTTGAATCTATTCTATCATCATTTTGTAGTTGTAGCAGTGCAATATAGTCTTTATTTTAAATTATTATTTTGAAATCTACAAATATATTTTTTGGGTTCCTAGTCCTATGGGAATATTAGCCCACAAACACACTTAGATGTAGGGATCTTATTCCCTAATGACATGACCAATACAACTTAGCCTACCTCAAGCTCTCTTATGCCCATTTGGCTAACATTTACCCCTTTGCCACTGATTCACTTGGTGACCACTTATATGGAAAACTAAAATGGTGCATCAATATATCACTTAGATATACCACTAAACTAGAAATGTACTAGCTAATCCTACTACCCAAAAAAATCAAGGTGACCCCATTTGATTTTCCCATAGATGGTATTTTTTGAAAGGCATAACTTTTTGTAATGTATTTGACTTTGGAGTTCTTATAGGCTTTAGAAAGGTATTTTTGAGAAATACACACTCATACATGTGTTTTTTATATTTTATGTTAAATATCAAAATTTTAGTTTGAAGTGATTTTGGCTCTTTGGCCTAGACTTCTAAATTGTTAAAATTGGTAGTTTTTTTAACTTAGGGAGCTTCATTTTAATATTGATTCATATTTTGAAACTTATATGATATATTATTATTGTGAATTGCTTGTTTTCTCTATTGGTATTGCTCTAGTACCAAATTATGATTCATTTGAGCTTCTTACTCATAATTATCATACTTAGAAAACAAAGATGTAATGATTACTCCTATATAAGGGTTTATGGTCTAAATTGGGTGATATTCAACATGATTTCAATAAAAAGTATGAGATATTTTTTTCTATCAACAAACTCGATGAACCTATGGATTTCATTAATTTATATTTTCATAGCTTGTTGTTCCATATTAAGAATTATACAACACCTTAGTAAATATGGGATAAATTTGAGATTCCTCTACTTGAAGGGATGGCGTTTCAATCTGCAACTACAAGGCACCGAGCTAGGGAATCTAAGCCCTAGCTCGTGTTTTCTTTCTATGTTTGTACGAAGGTTGGGGTGGGCGTCTGCTTCATTTTGTGGGGGGGTTAATATTTTGGCTGTGACTATTCTTTGGTGCTCTAGCCTAGTTGTGTTTGGCCTTTTTTCCTGCACGTAGGACTCTATATGGCCCTCTATTTTCCTTTGTGTTTGGGCTCTTGTACTAGTGTGGGGGTATGTTGTTGTGGGTTGTGTGTGGTTGTAGATTGAGCATGGGTTCAACAGTGGGTGTTGCAGGTGAGGGTCTCCTCTGATTTGTTGTGTCTGGGGCCGGCTCTTTCCTGCACAGCATGTCTATCACAGGCCTTTTGGTGGCTATGTCTCATGGTGAGCCATCTAGGGCTTCACCTGACATGGATTTTCTTGCTGTGGTGGGCTTAAAATTTCCAATCCAAGGAGCAAAGGTTTTTGATAACACCCTCTTCTCTCCAAATACGGGGTCTATGGAATCGAATTTCTCTTGTGGATCTCGGATCTTGAAGATTAACGGCTGCCTTGAGCGTTGTAAAGAGATACCTAAATTGGTGATTCTAATTGAGATGATTGCTAAGGATATTGAATATTATTCAAATCATTCTCTGTACTGCAATTTTTTGGGAATTAGAGTGTCTCTACAATTTTTGGAAACTTGGGCTCAGAGGACTTGGGAGCCAGAGGGTGAAATGGAGGTCACACTGCTTGCAAATAATTTTTTCATGGTCACTTTTATCTGTTTCGCTAATCACAATAGGGTATTTGAGGGGGGGGGCCTATTTTCACAACCAGGTTGGGTTGTTCGTCAAGCCATGGCATGCAGGATTTAATCCCTCTGAGGAGCTTCTAAATCATGTTCTGATGTGGGTTCAGTTACCCATATTTCCAATTGAATGTTGTCATGAGGATGTTTTGCACATGCTTGCTTTGATGCTTGGGAAGCCGGTGGGGTCTTCAACACAAACCCTAGGTAAGAAAGTAATGAATTTTACTCGAATTTGTGTGGAAATTGATTTGAGTAGGCCTTTTCCATATGCTTTGGATATGTGTGTGGGTTCCCACTCTTAGGTGCAGCAATTGGATTATGAGACCCTTCCTTTCCGATGTCATCTTTGTCATGAATATGGTCACCTACAGTGTAGATGCACGAAGGCTAAGCCTGTGGTGCTTCAGCCTCCACCTCCTCCTCATAACACCCCTGATGTTGATAAGGGGAAGAATCATGTTTCTGTTGAGGGGGAGGATGCTGAGGGTTATGTTCTAGTTAAGGCTCATAACCAGAATAGAGGTCAAAAGAGGACTTTGATGGAGAGACAAGAAGAGGATACTTTTAACAGGTTTGAGGTCCTGGATGATTTGGGTCAGCAGGAAGTTAATCCAGGGTTAATAAGTGTGGATCAGGGTGTGGTGAGTTCTAGCTTGGAGGGTCACACTTCCATTACTCCTCCTGCTCCACAGGATGAGTCTGCCATGCTTATGGTCATTGATTTGTAGGTTGGAACTCAGGTGATGTCAGGTCCAATTGTTGAGTTGGGGTAGGGGGATGGAGGCACTTCTTTTCCTGCGCAGAATGTTGGATCAGATGTGGCTAAGAGTAGCAAGCCTTCTCCTCAATTAGGCCTTTTGCAAAAGGATGGAAAGAAGGGGGGGTTGGAGAAAAATGCTAAACTTTTTAGGAAGAAAGACTTGGAAAAGATTAAGATGATGGGGGAGACCTTGGTCGAGTCAGGGTCTATTAAGACCCTAGATTCTCATTTTTTGACTCCTTTGAAATGATCGTTATTTCATGGAATGTAAGGGGCTTGAACAATGGCCCTAGACAAAAAGTTGCTCGTGAGTTGGTAAAAATTCATTCTCGTGATGTTCTTTTTCTTCAGGAGACCAAGTTATCCATTGAGTGCATGATGGGTTTAGTACCTAAGTTGTGGAAGAATGGTGAGTGCCAGTGTATTGGGGCTTAGGGATCCTCAGGGGGTGTGGCTTATTTTTGGAACCCTCAGAAGATTTTTCCTTTGTGGTGGTTATCCTTCAAGTCCTCTTTATCCCTGGTTGCTTTGTGTCCTGAATTGGGGGAGTCTGTTCTTTTTTGCAGTGTTTATGCACCTGTTGAGTTCTAGGGTAAACTTCTTTTATGGACCAATATCCATTTTGTTCGTAGCCTATTTCCCTATCAGCCATGGATCATTGCAGGTGATTTTAATGCTTTACTAAATTAGCTGAGAAACGGGGTGGTATTGCAAGATTAGATCCTTCTGCATTATTTTTTCAGGACAATATATCGGCTCTCATTCTTGTTGATATCAATCCTAGCAATGGTCAATTTACTTGGAACAACAGAAAGGTGGGTGATAGTTACATTACTGAATGACTGGATCATTTCATGGTCACCTTCTTTTGGGTCGGGGGAGTGTGGTCTTCTAGTTCTGAGATATTAGATTGGAGAGGTTCAAATCACTGGCCTATAAAGCTAGTTATCTCTTCAACTCAGGTGCCTCAAACGTCAACATTCAAATTCCAACTAATGTGGTTGTGGGACCCTGACCTTCATGGAGCTGTGTTGTTGAATGGTGGAGGTATGGTAGACCTGCTTATGGTACTGCAATGTATATTTTTGCTAAGCTCCTTCAATATTTCAAGTATCAGCCTAAATAGTGGAACCGACAATGCTTTGGGAACATTTACCATGTGAAGCTTGCTGCTCAAGCTGAGTTGGATGGTATTACTAGGTTGATTAGGGAGGTTGGGGTGTCTGAGGATTTGTTGTGGGATGAGGCTAGGGCATTGAAAGCTTTAGAGGAGTGGGAGCTGAGGGAGGAAGTCTATTGGAAACAAAAATCCTGGATTGAGTGGCTTTAGGAGGGAGACAAGAATATTGCCTTCTTCTTCAACTCGGTGAAGGCCAGACATCATGGTAATTCTATTTCGGCTTTGGTTACTGACAAGGGAGAGTTTCTTTCTTCTACTTAGGATGTCTCAAATGAAGCTATGCAGTATTTTTCTTCTTTATTCAAGGAGGACTCGCAGGGGGTCTCGGTTGAAGAGGCTCAGGGCCTCTCTTGTATTCCTTATTTGGTCTCTTGGGAGATGAAGGAGCATCTTATGAGTGATATTTCGATGGAGGAGCTGGAGAAGACTATTTTCTAGATGAAGAAGGGTAAAGCTCCTGGTCTGGATGGTTTCCCAATTGAGTTCTTCAAAGAATTTTGGGAGATTATCAAGCTGGATTTATTGGCAGTCGTTCAAGAGTCTCAAAAGAATAAGCAAATGCTTCGAGCCCTAAATTCTACCTTCCTTGCTCTCATCCTCAAGGGTGATTGGGAAAATAGGTTAAATCAAATTTTCCCCATTTCTCTTTACAATGTTATTTATAAAATTATCTCTAAGTTGATTGTTGATAGGTTAAAAAAGTGGCTTACGCTGTTGATTTATGAGGAACATAGTGGTTTTGTGGCGGGCTATCAGATTTTGGATGGGGTGATTATTGCTATAGAGACTATTCATTCTATGGCCAATTTCAAAGATAAGGCTATGTTCATCAAGCTAGACATGGCTAAGGATTATGGAAAAGTCTGATGGTCCTTCCTCTGAAAGGTTCTGGGGGCCTTTGGTTTTGAGGAGGAGTGGATTCGCTAGGTTATGAGTTGTGTGACTTCAGTTTCTTTCTCTGTTCTAATTAATGGGGAGCACTCTGAACTCTTTGGTACTTCTCAGGGTTTATGGTAGGGTGACCCCCTCTCTCCTTACTTGTTTCTCCTTTTAGTGAAAGGTTTGGGACAATTGATAAAAAAGGAATCCGGAGGGGGGTTTCATTTAGGGATGGCAATGGGGAGGTGGCTTACCAATGCAATCTCACTTATAGTTTGTGGATGACACTACTTTGATGGGCATGGATACTATTAGGGAGGCTTCAAACATGCAAAAGGTGTTGGATGTTTATCTTGCTACTTCAGGCCAGTTAATTAATGAGGGCAAGTCTTCCATATTTTTCTTCAATACTCTGAACTCCATTCAGAGGAGAATTGCTCATATTCTTAGATTTCATATTGGAGCTCTCCTGCTAACCTGGGATTCCTATTTCAGTTGGTAGGCAGTCTACGTATTCTTGGCAGGCTATTCTAGACAAATTTTGTGTCAAAGTCACTCATTGGACCCTTCGCTGGCTGTCTTTTGTAGGTCAGGTTTAGTTGCTCAAATTTGTGGTTCAGAATCTCCCTCTTTATAGGTGTATGATTCAGGTGGCGTCGATGGGTTTTGTTAGGGATCTAGATTCCTTAGCAAGACAATTTTTATGGGTTAGTAGTTTATTGTCTTCCAAGTGGACCCTTGTTAGATGGGATGTTCTATATAGCCCAAAACAGTTGGGTGGTCTTGGGTTAAGGCAGTCATTGTTGTATGGTATGGCTCTAGCTACTAAATTGTATTGGCATTGGTGTTTGGAATAGGATCGGGTGTGGGCCAGGATTCTGACTTAGAAGTACTTTCCAAGGATTCCTCAGAGTGATATCCCTCATTACAACTTGACGGGGAAGGGATCTGTGATTTGGAATACTCTCAAGAAAGGGGTTGCGTTCATTAAGGATGGCTTATTCTGGATTTGCAAGAGTGGGTCAGAGGCCCATTTGTGGCATGACTCTTGGGATGGTCACCCTCCCATCGTTTCTCAGTATCCTCATTTGTTGACTTTGTGCCAGAGGTTTTATGAAGTTAGATGGTCGAAGGTGCGTGACTTTAAGTCTTTCTTTTCAAGGGTAGTTGGTGGAGGCGAGATGGAAGAATCCTGAGGAATGACATATTGCTAGTATGGAGCAGTGCGCTAAGCTTCATTACATTCTTTCTTGTCGAAGTTGTAGCTCCCTCGTGGGTGAGGATGTGTTGGCCTAGGGCGGGTGCATGAAGTTGGTCACACTTTTGTGGCCAAATGGGGAAAAATGGGGAAACACATAACGCGCTTGCGTTATGTGCTTTTAAAAGAAAAAAAAAGTGAAATGTGTATCATTTGCTTTTCACTATTTCTCAGCTTTGCCTGCGGCCAAAAACCCTCATTTTTGTGCTCACATTCTAGGAGGAAGGACTTCTACAAATTTCATCAAGAACAGTTGGATTTTCTCTACAAATATGGTGCCACGATGACGAAGAGATGCAGGACGTAAGTATTGTTTACTATTTGTTTTGAATTTGTTAGTTTAAAATTGATTTTGTTTGTTTTAGGTTAGATTTGATTGTTTTTTTAAATCTTTAGGAAATCCTACAAATCCTCAACAAGAAGAGGAGGTAAATCCTCAACAGCAAAATCCTCAACAAAATCCTCAACAAAATCAACCTCCCCACATTCTCTCAATTCCCTCCTGCGCACTCAAGAAAATTTGAGGAGTGAAATTGAGAACAATAGAAAACAACTTGAGGATCTTATCAGTAGGTTGAGTGATCCAAATGCTTCAACCACAAAAGAATGCTTCTAGCAAATTCATTGAAAGACATGTTAAAAAATGTAGATGCAATCACCCAACAAATATCTAGATGGCAAGATAGGAGGCAGACAGCTAGGGCATATTATGCAGACAAATTATCATATAAACAAGTAAAAGATTTAAAAATTACTAAAGGTGATTTGTTCTCTCTATTCACTGACCGTAAAATAAATCAAAATCTTATCCTCAATGCAAAGAATTTTCCTATTCATTGGTCCCACCACCAAGAGATTAAGAATTTTTTTTGTGAAAGATGGTATATGGTCTTTGATTACCCACTGTGCAATAATTGTGAAGTCCCACAATATTTTGTTAGGAAACTATACAGTGAGTTTGTATTGAACCAAATCCCAAATTATTTTGATGAGGGAGTTCCAGGGGAGAGGTGGGGGGTCAGGTCAGGATAGGCTCGGTGCACAGCTGGATCCTATGTGGCAAGGGAGACGACCTCTTGCTAGGCCGCCTCATGAGAAAATTGTGATACCTGTCATTGTGAAGGAGAGTGCCGACATAGAGACAATGTAGGTGATCACAACTTTGACCCGGAGTGTCATCCATCACACTAGCCCTATTGTACAGCGCCATCCAGGAGAGTCTTCAAGTGGTGGCCTTAGAACCCATGTGTGTCAATCTTGTAGGGCGACTTGTTCGTATGACCCTACCGGCACTCAAGAGGGTGCTACAAAGGATCCATATGCTACTACGCAGCCTGATCCATATGCATCTACAAGGATGGAGAGGACGGGTGACATTTTGCATGATGCATATGGCATTGACACTCAGGTAAAATTCAGCATGTTCATTGAATTTAATTTATTAAATTTTGATTGTGAAATGCAAGATTAACTAATTTAGTTTTATTATTTTAATAAAATTGCAGGGTCACAGTGTAGAGACTGGATACACAGTCATCCACCTACTTATTTTCGGTACACCTATCGGTGGGTATGTTAAAGTTAGTAAACAATTATAAATTTATTACATGTGTTAATAGCATTGTTTTATGGACATTATTTTAATATGTGATTTTGGATATTGAGCAGTCTTGTTTGAGGTTTCAAGGAAACACCTCCGAGTGCCAGTAGATTTGATCAAACGTTCACAGAGGTAATATAGAATTTAAAGAGAACTTAAGTAATGAATTCTAAGTTTAATAGATTTGTGTAGTTTATATTCATATTGTTGACCTTATGTTGCATTACACAGATCATTCAAACTCAAAGAATTACTTCAAATTCAATAACTAATAATCAAAAATATATATGTTTAATACTTGTACTCAAAATTTTGTTCATTAGATCTCATACATTATAAGTCATCACATGGATCGCTATTGTAACTTTTTTGTGATTGAATAATTTGTTGTTTTATTTTCAGATGTTGGTGACAGAAACATCGCCAAACGTTATGAGGGCAATGGATATTGGTGTTTCCTTCGCTATACATCCTCAATGGCTTGGATAGGGGAGGTATGAGGAAAATTACTAAATTTCAATTTACATTCATTGTTATAGATGAACTAGTTCTAGTGAAAAATCAAACCATTATTGATTCCTAGTTTAATTCCTATTTGGATGGTTTATACAGGGCTTGAGCAAGCTTGAGCATCGGCGTGAAAATATTTTCATTGAGGAGAGTGATCGTGAGATGGCCATAAGTGATTATTTTGTTAAATATATTAATTTTTATAATGGAATTTCTATATATTAATGTCTTTACTTCTTATTGTAACAGTTGAAACTTCACTAGAAGCTAAACACTAGGAGGAGCAATAGGAGCACTCCTCGAGCACAGCAGAAATGGGTGACAAACTTATCACCATCGGATCGCCCAGCAAAGGGAAAGAAAATTGTATTTCAACCAGAGCATGGAGAGAAATGAATTTTGAATGCACATAGCCCTTTGTTGTCTGCCTACATGGCAATTTTGTACATATTTTGTATTGGATATATTTGATATTGTATGCCTATATGGCATTCTCGTAAGCCTATATGGCTATTTTGTAACTATATTTTATACTTATATCGACATATATTGATGTATGTGTATATGGCTATTTGCTTAATACAAATCTTTTTATCGATGGTGTCCATATTTGCAAATTATAAATTCATGGTTCAATAGATATGAGTTACGTGTATTCAAGTGTATACTTTACAACTTATGCACATATATTTTTTGACTTACGTGTGAAAATCGAAAAGTGTGAAAATTTTTGTGTTTCGAAGTCAAATGTAAGCCAATTTTGCAATTCTCAGTTCTTGCATACTCAATCTTATGGACTTATTCCTTCCTAGCACATATTGTGAATATTTCTCATTTGGTGCAAAAGACAGATTCCTCATTTTTGAACTATTCATAGCAAAGAGATTCACAATAAGACTTTAGCATTGGAACACTACTCCATACTTCTCTTGTCTAGACCATAAAGGTTTGAAAATTCTTAATTTGATGCAATGATAGTCATGAGATGAGAATTTATATAACCATGCCTATTTTGAAACTTTGCATCTAATACTACATCAACAAGAACTTAAGAAGTGTTGTATAAGATTGTTAGGTTTGATAGGCCTTCTCTTGCCTAAGGGAGGAGAGCCTGCATCTTGAATTTTGAACAAATTTTTAAGAAGCAAACATTTTACCTAAAAGCTTATAACCTAGATGACATATTTGGCTAAGTCTATCTTGAGAATTATCAATGCGTTCAAACTCTAAAGGAGATTCTCCCTGAAAAGCAAACTTTACCCTTTTTCCCAAGTAAAGAAATTGCAACAAGTTGCATGTGATTTATCTTATTTCTTTCTCACAGTTCCTAGTCAATCATTCATGGCTCAAGATAGTTTCATTCCAAGGCAAGGACACCCAAAAAATCACTGAGATTCTTCTACGATCTGTAAGAAAAAGGTTTTGGCTCTTTCACAATGTAAATAATTATGTAACACTGTTTTCTTGTTTTCCTTCCACATAGAAAAATGTTCACACTTTTCAGATTGATCAATGATCAATAATGGCTGATTGCAAACACTTGAAATTTTTATGTTTGAACTTTAATTTATAATTTGTATCATGACATTCGAGTATATCACTAATATTTTAATATTTCACTATGAAAGTGGTGGTGTATTTTTGCTATGTTATTTGACTATTAATATGGTGGTGTATTCTGAACTTGATTACTGCTGCAAATATGTATATATTTCTTATTTTTATATGTTTTTGTATGACCAAACCCAAAACGAACCCAACCCCAAAAAAAAAATCCCCGAACCGGCGAACCAGGTTCTCGAACTTGATCCCAAACCCAAAACCGAACCGGTAACTTAGTAAAAAATAGATTTTTGTAGTTTATATTCATAGCGTTGATTACATTGCATTACACATCTTTCAAACTGAAAGCATTGCTTCACATTTCATAACTAATAACTAGATGCTGATAGATGACAAAATTTCAATTACAATATAGTTTTTACAAAGTCAACCTAAGCAGTTATGCAATTACTTCACATTGCATAACTAATAACTAAGAGCAGCTGCCAATTGCATTTGGTTGTCATGGCATTCTATGAGACCACATTTCTTTGAGGCATTTTTTTCAAGCAGGTTCAACTTTGCCTTGTCTATACTACCACATTTTTCATACATGTCTGCAAAGCATTTTTTCAAATAGTTCAAGTGTTGCCTTGTTGCTATGGTTGAAAGCCTAAAACAAGTGCTTTTTTGAACAAGCTATGGATGCTTGGAAAAATCTATCAAAAGCAATAGTAATCAATATCATAGACAAAGGCGGTGAACTCTTTGAAAAATTCCTCAAAAGAAATGAGATGCTCATGGTGATGGAATGCAATGACAATCAAAAAGCATTTGATTGTCGTTGCATTCCACCATCGGGCTCTCATTCTTCAATTCAAGTTCCTTACTGCTTATCTCTTTATTTTCACATGTCTATCAAAAACATTTAGCCAAGCAGGTTCATTGTCTTGTTGCTATGGGTAAAAGCCTAAAACAAGTGCTCAAACAAGTTATGGATGCTTAGAAAAAATCTATCATAGCATAATAGTAAGAAATAGCATAGACAAGGGAATGGACTATTTGAAAAAAATGCCAAAAATAAATGTGGTCTCATGGTGGTGGGATGCCATGACAAGAAAATTGTTGTGGATTGTCATGGCATTCCATCACCATGAGACCACATTTCTTTGAGGCATTTTTTCAAACAATTCATTGCCTTGTCTATGCTACTACATTTATCATACTTGTTTACCAAAGCATTTTATCAAATAGTTCACTTCCTTGTTGCTATGGCTAAAATCCTAAAATAGGTGCTTCCAAAAAAACTATGGATGGATGTGGAAAAAATCTATCAAAGCATACTAATAAGCAATAGCATAGAAAAGGTAGCAAACTATTTGAAAAAAATCCTCAAAGAAATGTGGTCTCAATGGTGATGGAATGCCATGACAATCCTTAGCAATTTGCTTGTCATGGCATTCATCATGCCCCATTCCATCACCATGAAACCACATTTCTTTGAGGTATTTTTTCAAGGAGTTCACTACCTTCTCTATGCTAACACATTTTTCATACATGTCTGTCAAAGCATTTTATCAAAAAGTTCATTTCCTTGCTGCTATGGCTAAAAGCCTAAAGCAGGTGCTTTCGAGCAAGCTATGGATGCGTAGAAAAAATCTATCATAGCATAATAGTAAGCAACAAGCTGATGCAATACAAAGATTGCCAAACCAATCAACAACTCATGGGACTCTTGTCCCAAACTCATCTTGGAGAAAAAAAAAAAAAATTTCAACATTTCATCAGAAATCTACTTTTCATCCACTCCAAATTCTCTTATCATTCATCGAGTCATCCTTCCACAAATATATTCCGATGTTTGGGTGTGAAGGACCATGCATAGATGTCGTATGCCTATTTAGATGCATTGGAACAGTTCATTTGGTCACACAAGTTGCGAGCGAAAATTGCACCACTTTGCAACTTTCCATTGCTTCCATTTGACACTTTTTCCATCAACTGAAAACTGGAGACTACGGGAAAACTACTCTGAGATTAAAAAAAAAACTGAGAGAGGTTATTGTAAAGGGGCCCAACGTGATCCCATAGCATTAGACAGAAATTTTCTAAGCGTCACGCTGCCCGAGTAACCTCATATTGAAGTTTGCGGGCATTTTTCCCCTTAGACCCTTAAGGGATCTATCTGGCTGAACGTAGCTCAGAGCGATTCCATGTTTTTGGGTGCGAAAGAGGACCATGCCTAGCATAAAAATGCCTATTCAGACGCATTGGAATAGTCCATTTGGTTATACGAGTTGTACAATGAAAATTGCACCACTTTGCAACTTTCCACTGCTTCCATTTGACACTTTTTCCATCAACTAAAAACTGGAGACTATGGTAAAACCACTTCGAGATAACAAAAACTGAGAGAGGTTATTTTAGATGGGTCCAACTCAATCCCATAGGATTAGATGAGAAGTTTCTAAGCATCACGGTGTCTGAGTAACCTAATGCTAAAGTTTGAAGGCATTTTTCCCTTTGGACCTTTAAGGGATCGATCCGGTTGAATGTAGCTTGGAGTGATTCCTTGTGTTTGGGTGCGAAAGAGAACCATTCCTACTATAAAAATTCCTATTCAGATGTGTTGGAATAGTCTGTTTGGTCACACGAGTTGAAGAACAAAAATTGCACCACTTTGCAACTTTCCACTGCTTCCATTTGACACTTTTTCCATCAACTAAAAACTGGAGACTATGGGAAAACCACTCCGAGATAATGAAAATTGAGAGAGGTTATTGTAGAGGGTCCCAACACAATCCTATAGGATTAGATGGGAAGTTTCTAAGCATCACGGTGTTTGAGTAACCTCATGCTAAAGTTTGTAGGTATTTTTCCCTTTGGACCCTTAAGGGACCGATCCAGTTGAACGTAGCTCGAAGCGATTCCATGTGTTTGGGTGTGAAAGAGGACCATTCCTAGTGTTAAAATGCCTATTCAGTTGCGTTGGCATAGTCTGTTTGGTCACATGAGTTGCAGAACGAAAATTGCACCACTTTGCAACTTTCCACTGCTTCCATTTGACACTTTTTCCATCAACTGAAAACTGGAGACTACGGGAAAACCACTCTGAGATAACGAAAACTGAGAGAGGTTATTGTAGAGGGGCCAACATGATCCCATAGAATCAGATGGGAGGTTTCTAAGCATCACAGTGTCTGAGTAACCTCATGCTGAAGTTTGTAGGCATTTTTCCCTTTGGACCTGTAAGGGATCGATCTTGTTGAACGTAGCTTGGAGCAATTCCACATGTTCAGGTGTGAAAGAGGACCATTCCTAGCGTCAACATGCCTATTCAGACACGTTGGAATAGTCTATTTGGTCACACGAGTTGCAAAACAAAAATTGCACCACTTTGCAACTTTCCACTGCTTCCATTTGACACTTTTTCCATCAACTCAAAACTAGAGACTACGGGAAAACCACTCCAAGATAACAAAAACTAAGAGAGGTTATTATAGAGGCACCCAAAATGATCCCATAGGATTAGACAGGAAGTTTCTAAGCATCACGGTGTCTGACTAACCTCATGTTGATGTTTGTAGGCATTTTTCCCCTGGACCCTTAAGGGATCGATCCGGTTGAACATAGCTCAGAGTGATTCCGCATGTTTGGGTGTGAAAGAGGACCATGCCTAGCATAAACATGCCTATTCAGATGTGTTGGAATAGTCCATTTGGTCACACGAGTTGTAGAACGAAAATTGCACCACTTTGCAACTTTCCACTGCTTCCATTTGACACGTTTTCCATCAATTGAAAACTGGAGACTACGGGAAAACCACTCCAAGATAACAAAAACTGAGAAAGGTTATTGTAGAGGGGCCAACACAATCCCATAGGATCAGATGATAATTTTCTAAGCATCACGGTGTCCGACTAACCTCATGCTGAAGTTTGTAGGCATTTTTCCCTTTGGACCCTTAAGGGATCGATTTGGTTGAACGTAGCTCAGAGTGATTCCGCATGTATGGGTGCAAAAGAGGACCATGCCTAGTGTAAACATTCCTATTTAGACATGTTGGAACAGTCTGTTTGGTCACACGAGTTGCAGAACGAAAATTGCACCACTTTGCAACTTTCCACTACTTCCATTTAACACTTTTTCCATCAACTGAAAACTGGATACTATAGGAAAACCACTTTGAGATAACGAAAACCGAGAGAGGTTATTGTAGAGGGGCCCAACACAATCCCATAGGATTAGATGGAAATTTTCTAAGCATCACGGTGTCCGAGTAACCTCATGCTAAATTTTGCAGGTATTTTTCCCTTTGGAGCCTTAAGGGATCGATCCGGTTGAACGTAGCTCAGAGTGATTCCATGTGTTTGGGTGCAAAAGAGGACCATTCCTAGTGTAAACATGCCTATTAAATGATAAATGGTCTGTAAAGCCCTTATTTAACACAAATAACCCTAAAACACTTAAATTACAAGGTTCACCACGTGAATCCCCTTATTGATCAACTTCTTTACATCATGACTCAATTGACCTAATACATACAAAAATGGTATTGAATCCTTATTAAATGAAATAGAATGACCTCAAACCATCTAATAACACCCTATATGATCAAATGACCAAATAATAGACACCACAAGAGTTCAAGTGTTGAAAAGATGGAGTTGGTGCTCCTGCTTTCAAAAGTATGATTGCCAACAACATACAACATTCACAAGGCCTTTTTGAAGGCATATCAACCTCCTCAACCAACTACAACCACTTTTCAACTTCTTTTACAAGTGTGACCCTTCAACTTCTAAGTATTTGCAAAATGACAACTTTTGGTTTGACAACATTACATTGTTATGTGCAACTTTTGACATATTGATGTAAATGACTCCATACCTAAACCAGTGACCTTATGATGGCCTCATTACATCATCTTGACCCTTACATTATGAATTTACATACATTTTCACATTTAGGCCATTCAAGGCTTCATTACACCAAATTGACAACATGCTAACATGACATTGCAACCTCATATCCTACCAGCCTAGATTGACTTAAAACACCATTGTGCATATACTTACAAATTAATCCAATGAACCATCCGGGTCTGCTCTACTCTTTATTGTGTCAATTATTGCCTCATGGTCAAACTCACGGACCTTCCACAAGGTCTTGTTCAAAGGTATACCCTGATATTTGCTCAAACAAACATTGGATTCCATGACAAGGTTTGAGTAATGAAGAATCTTACGATGCATTTCAAATTCCTCAAACAACCAATGTTTAACACTCTTATGTGGGTACCTTCTGAGCCACGTTCTAGTAACAACAACTGATCCTATAGGGTATTCAATGTTTTCTCCATATATAATTTGGGATTCCAATTTCTTTTTTTCCTCAACACAACGACACAAGTAATAGTTTGTACCCTCTTCGTTGTCTTCATATGCAATAATTGCATAAACATGCCCTGCATTTCTATGTGCAGCATATCTCTTGAAATTAGTCAACATTATGAATACAATACAAAGTAAGATAACAATATGGAATTTAAAATACTAAGCAAGTAGATATATTACCTGGTTGAACTAGATCCGATACATGGTCAAAGTTGATCGATGATTCCATCTGTGTTGGTTCCAATGCCATCGGAGGGCGATACATGTGAAGTGGGATAAGATAACTTGTCAACCATTTTTCAACCCACTCCCCTTACTCACAATCATTCTAGGCTTGCATTGTATATGAAGAACAAAAGCATGCCATCTTACGTGTATCGATACTCCATGAAGCTACATTTGAGCTAAGGAAAGAGTGCAACTCACTCGATCCTGTTAGTGTACAAAAATCCTCATATGGTGCAATGTTAGTATCATCCATCAACCAAAAAAATCTACAAACTGAAGACGTACCTTCATTACCTGGACCCATCGAACCATTACACCACTTGATGATTGATCTTGCATCTGTCAACTGTGCACTGTCTTTATACTTTAACTCTTCTCGTGCTAATGCTCTTTTCATGCATACTCCTACACCATCATGCTCCCCCTTTCCATGTTCGACCTCACAAAAGTTCCACATATGTTGAACACGTGTAGTGAGATGCATCCTGCACAACCAGTAGAACATGCACGTGTTCTTGAACTGTGTTGCACAGTTATCTGACCATATTATATGTCGATCGTATGATATGCCCCTCTCAGCCAAATGATTGTAGAACATCTAGAAGCAACCTTGCACAAACTCTAGAGAATGTGTGTGATCATCACTAATATAAAAGTGATACTCCCTCAATACCTTCTGTTCATCTTCTGTACTTTCAGCTGCATGTATGAATGCTATGTGCACAAATATCGAAACCTGTGTGGAGTTGTAATACTCTGACTGCACCTCATGTTGTGGTTGTAGAGTGTAGTTCTCTACAAATTCAACCACTGATACTATTCTACCAAGTGGAAAGGTGTCCTTGCATAGCTTGAATTGTGTGTCCAGCCATCAAGCTCTATGGGTATGCCTTGCTTACTCATACACTAGATTCTCACGAAACATGGACATGAACTAATACACTGGAATCTTCTGAATAACCAACTCGCACCTTTTTGCTTCAGACCCATCTTTTGTAGCATATGCCATTTTTTTATACTTCCTGAACTCTACTAGTTTTTGTCCCACCTCATATGTGCTTTCCATATGTTGACATACTAGCATTCGTTGCAAGCCACCACAATGCTCGCATGAACCATCCAAGAATGTTGTCCTATAGAATATTTGGCCATCCTCTATTTCACATAAATTTTTTGATAAGAAATCTCTTGAAGATTTTGGTGGGGCTTCTATGCCACAATCCTGCAAAACATAGTTAGTATGCAAATCTAAACATATGGAACGATAAACATCATAATGGTTAGAGAATTCAATATGTAGTTTACAGCAACAAGTAGTGCGTTTGTGATTTATCTTGACATAAAAGGTTTAATCATTTCAAAAATCTTTGAGAAATACTAATTTGAGGATAAGAATTTTAAAATTTATGAAAAATTGGGTTTGAATCCATATCAAATGCTTTGATGTGGCTCATGATTTCGACTACCGATTCTCCTTCTTATGACATCCCTTTGATTCGGAGATGGCCTTGTATTATTCTTCCAATAATATTCAATTAGTGTTCTCAATGCTTCAACAACTTTTTTATCTTTGTGTCACAGTCTCCTCAAGAATGCCCATAATTCATTTGAATCGATGCCCTCAATTCTTTTCCACCTTTGAACGGCTTTTGATAAAGTTTTTCTACTAATTCCCATTTGTTCACTTGTCTTTTTAATGAGGTGAGATCTCTATGTTTGATAGCTTACCAAAGTCGATGTAATGACATGTCAGGTGACATTACTATCCTTTGAGCATGAGGTCTTACCCACACTGTCATAAGCATCCATTAGATTCTTCACAATAGTGTTTTCACTTGATGCATTCGATGTTCTCAACCCAAGAGTCTTCATGATGTTTTTGTACTTTAAACCCCACATCATTTGAACAAATAGTTGACATCTTGCAGTCTCATTTATCCTTTCAAAGAACATTTTCCAAATCTTATCAGCATATCTTCTACAAGTGCATTCTAGAATCTTACCTTCCATGTGCTGCAAAATATCCTTATCAATATTAATCAAAAACTTTGGCTTTCTAGACAAAATTCTAGGTGTTATTCTCTTAGGTACATACATCTCAACATTAGCAATTTCATCAATATTGAATTGAGGTGGGGTATATTGCGTACCTTCAATCGAGGATGGAATAGAAGACATACCTTGAGGTTCACGTGGGGATGATGGCATACCTTGTTCCTCAACTCTGAGTGATGATGTACTCCCAACTTCAGATGTGGTGGATGGTGTCCAACCATACTCACTTGTGGTAGATGGTGTCCCTCCATATTCTCTTGTGCTTAATGGTGTCCCTTCGTATTCACTTGTGGTAGAGGGTGTGTCTCCAACTACAGTATTTGCATCTCCCCTAGCACGACTCTTTCACATTCGTGCCCTTTGTGCTGCCAATTTCTTTTCTCTTTTTGACGGTTGATGTTCCTCTTCAACTAGCTTGTTTTCATCAATCATTCCCAATTTCTGATTTTCACGATATTCCCTCATCCATTTTTTCTCTTTATCTCTGATGGCTTGGAGTTGATCATATGTTAGTTTTTTTCCTTTTAACAGTTTGTTTCTTCGGCATGACGAATAATTTTACCTGTGCAAAAAGTGCTAAGTTGTCAAATTAACTAATTGAAAGCTTTGGAAGCATAACTCAATGAAAGCTTTGGAAGCATACACAAAGAAAGTCAATGAAAGCTAGTTTGTATAAATGTTTGACAAAATAACTCAATGAAAGGTTTGGAAGCATACACAAAGAAAGTCAATTGTTAAATTTAACAAAATTCCTCAAAGAGATGTGATTTAAAAATGTAATAGGAAAGTGTATCGAATTGTGTGATTTAAAATGTCCATTGACAACATAAGGTTGTAACATGACAAACTGGTGCAGGAGCACCTAGGTCATGAAATTCCTTCAAAAGGCTAATTTGTTCAATTTGTAATGTTCAAGTAAATATGATGAGTGAAGGTCATTAAATGATGAATTTCAATGTATTTGCACCATGAAATAGGTCACTAGGTGATATTATTGAAAGTTGCTTTTTATAACAAAAGTTGTCAATTATTGTAAAAATGTAAAATTGCACAAAAGCAGGAAGGTGAAGAGTCTTTTTTGTGGAAGGGCAAGGATGGGTTGATGAAGATGAAGAGGCAGTTATTTCAACTAATTTAGACACCTTTAAAAATAATTGTAAGCTCGCGAAAGGAAGATCTTATATCCCAAAAATCCATAAAAATTAATAAAAAAACCTCTGCTCAGTTATTTTGGAAATCTTTTCTATTCTTGTTTTCAAGTTGCATAGTGATTCAAGAATTCTAAGATTTGATTCTTGTCAGGGAAAGAGACTTCTTTCATTCTTGAAAGTTGTGGGAATTTTAATTCAAATAATCAATCTAATTTGAACTTAGTTTCCTAAGTCTCGGTCTGTGGTTTCCTTAGAATTGTTTTGAGAGTCTAAAAAGTGATTCTTATCCATTCCACCGATGTACGTCTAGTAGGTCAGTGGAATGGATCATATTTATTTTCTTTTCAATGTGAATATGTGTGTGGCAAGGGTAAATAGAAATAAGAAGTCGGGATACTATTGCATAAACAAAATTCTGAATTTTATCATTCAAAAAAATGATGTTTTCAAGTAGGGTTTGAGGAAACAACATGTAGAGGAGCTTAGAAATGATTTCAAAATAATTTTCAGACATAATGAAGCATGTTTCATTTGTTTTGTGGAGTATAAACTTTTATAACTTATGTTGAAATAAATGTTCTACTCTGTTTTGTGAAATAAGTGTATAAACTTTTATAGTATGTTGAAAAGGGTCAAAATAGGCCTCAGAATCTGTATTGGGATTGTGTAAATGATTTATGATAGAAAAGGAATCACCTGATTAGATGGAATGTTGGCCTCCTAGAGATATTTGGCATTGTTTGCTAAAAACAGAGAATATGTAGAAACAGCGAAAGGAATGTTTTTAAGTGCTTGGGAGCAGTCTCATTTGTGATGCCACAGTTGTGTCTATGCTTGGTAATGCTTTGAAGGTAGATTGTGAAAGATTTGATGATTTGGGAATATGTTTCCAATATATGGCAATGGTTTCTTGAATGCAAAGTAGTCAAAGTGTGTCTATACTGATATATTGGAATATTACAATCAAAACATGATGAAATTGGTATCCTAAAGGTTTGGTGACAGTGTTAAACTAATGTTGCTTTTTGTTGTTACAAATGGTGTTTAAGTGAAGATAGGTTGATGGATGTGTTGATTTGAGCAAAGATATCTTAAATGGATGGGATGATGTTTGATTGCAGGTCTAAGGAATAGAGGTGTTTGATTGTTTTTGCCTTGAAGGGGTAAGTTGAGTTGATAAGTGATTGTTGTATTGTTTATGACAAGAACAAAGTTGAAAGTTGATTTTGAAAATGGTTTGCTATATGGAGATGGTGAATTGGCTACTGATAACCCTATAACTTGAAATGAAATAAATGGATTTTGGTTGAATGAAAAGTAGTTTTGGATGAATTTGACAAAGTTTGTATAAATTGATCTTTTACTCTTTATTGATTTGGGAAGGAAGTTCCCTAAAGAAATGATGTTGTTGAGTGGCTTGGCAATCTGATATTGCATCACAAACAAACAATTTGATCAACATGGAATAAGCAAAACAACAAAAATGAAAGCAAGCCATAATAGAATGAAAGAAAATGTACAAAGATTTCACATACCTAAAAAAGAAAAGGTTTCAAATAGGAGTTCTACCCAATTATGCAGCCTTTGCTTCTTCCTTCCTCAAACTCCTCAAAAATTTGACTTCTTCAAAAGCTTGTTCCCCTCCAAATTTCAATTGGATATCAATTATCACTATAATTCAAACTTGAATTGATATTATATGCCTCTCAATGTGAAAACTCTGCTATTTCATGCAAAGGTGATGGAATCTCAAAATCATGCATGCACACTTCACTCAATCACCAAAAAGCTACTTTTTTGTTAGAGCATCTCATACAAAACCAAGAGATATATGTAGAATGTGGGCCAACATCAGGATATTGTGATTTTTTACCATTTTTAGTGATAATGCAAGCGCGTTATTTAATCCTAAAGAAACATAACTCTACTAGTTAATAATGCACTCGTGTTATGACAAATTTGGTTTTTTTAAGCTTTAGATGGTACATTTAAATGGTAGAGGATTAAGGGTACTAGGGAGAGAGCTAGGAGTGAGAGAGAGAGATACCTGAGAGAGGGAGATACAAGAGAGAGAGAGAGAGGAAGAGAGAGAGGTAGGGAGTGAGAGAGAGATAAAGGAGGGAAGGGCTAAGGGTAGAGGGTAGAGGATTTAAGGGTGAAGAATTTAAGGTTTACAATTAAGGGTAGAGGGGAGAGAGACAGAGGGAGTGACTGAGAGGGAGAGACCTAAGAGAGGGAGAGGGGGTAGGAGGGAGAGGGTTGAGAGAGGGAGA